>CM051011.1:6809070-6836570 GCA_027704905.1 Muraenolepis orangiensis | reverse complement strand
TCCCTCCCTCTCCCCCATCTCTCTCTCTGTCTCTCTCCCTCTCCCTCCCTCCCCCTCTCGCCCTGTCTCTCTCCCTCCCTCCCCCTCTCTCCCTCCCTCCCTCTCCCCCATCTCTGTCTCTCTCCCTCCCTCCCTCTCCCTCCCTCCCCCCTCTCTCCCTGTCTCTCTCCCTCCCTCCCCCTCTCTCCCTCCCTCCCTCCCCCATCTCTGTCCTCTCCCTCCCTCCCCTCTCTCCCTCCCTCCCTCCCCCCCATCGACCTCTGTCTAATCGATCTGCCTGGAGCCCGTAGTACGAGGCCAAAGCCTGGGCTGCTTTTGATTACCGGCCGAGGTTCAGTCTTGCTCAAACTGACAGCAACACTCTCTCTCCCTCTCTCTGTGGAGTAAACAGAGACACTATCTGAAAAGGCTTCTAAATATGGAGATAAGGATAAAGGAAAAATATATCTGGCATCCTTCATTCTAAATGGGTAAAAATATATATATATTTTGGATGAGTAAACGGTGGAGGACACAGTCTCTGACTGACTGACTGATCACCCCTCCTGACCTTTTTGGATTCTCTCTCTCTCTCCTCTCCCCCCCCAACACAACGTCATTCTTACATCAAACCCTCATCTTGGGGCCTTAACTTTGGTGACATAGCAATATTGCGCGCGCACACACACACACACACACACACACACACACACACACACACACCCCCCCCCCAAGTGTATTCCATGGCAGGGCAGGATTTCCTTGCTTCAGCAGAGGAGGGAGTTTGTCAACTCGGCAGAAAGGCAGCAACTAAGCAAAGTGGAGACTGAGGATGACTGGGTGGAGGGAGACGACTGAGGGTGGTGGATGCAGGGTGGAGGGAGACGACTGAGGGTGGTGGATGCAGGGTGGAGGGAGACGACTGAGGGTGGTGGATGCAGGGTGGAGGGAGACGACTGAGGGTGGTGGATGCAGGGTGGAGGGGGACGACTGAGGGTGGTGGATGCAGGGTGGAGGGAGACGACTGAGGGTGGTGGATGCAGGGTGGAGGGAGACGACTGAGGGTGGTGGATGCAGGGTGGAGGGAGACGACTGAGGGTGGTGGATGCAGGGTGGAGGGGGACGACTGAGGGTGGTGGATGCAGGGTGGAGGGGGACGACTGAGGGTGGTGGATGAAGGGTGGAGGGATGCAGGGTGGAGGGAGACAACTGAGGGTGGTGGATGCAGGGTGGAGGGGGACGACTGAGGGTGGTGGATGCAGGGTGGAGGGGGACGACTGAGGGTGGTGGATGAAGGGTGGAGGGATGCTGGGTGGAGGGAGACGACTGAGGGTGGTGGATGCAGGGTGGAGGGAGACGACTGAGGGTGGTGGATGCAGGGTGGAGGGAGACGACTGAGGGTGGTGGATGCAGGGTGGAGGGGGACGACTGAGGGTGGTGGATGAAGGGTGGAGGGATGCAGGGTGGAGGGAGACAACTGAGGGTGGTGGATGCAGGGTGGAGGGGGACGACTGAGAGTGGTGGATGCAGGGTGGAGGGGGACGACTGAGGGTGGTGGATGCAGGGTGGAGGGGGACGACTGAGGGTGGTGAATGAAGGGTGGAGGGAGATGACTGAGGGTGGTGGATGAAGGGTGGAGGGAGACGACTGAGGGTGGTGGATGCAGGGGGACGACTGAGGGTGGTGGATGAAGAGTGGAGGGAGACAACTGAGGGTGGTGGATGCAGGGTGGAGGGGGGCGACTGAGGGTGGTGGATGCAGGGTGGAGGGAGACGACTGAGGGTGGTGGATGCAGGGTGGAGGGGGACGACTGAGGGTGGTGGATGCAGGGCAGGAGGTTGACTCATTGAGGTTCAACTTGTTGAGGTTTATGGTGAACTCTTTATACTTCAAAACGGAGTCAGGGTCAGTATTATTCAAGGCGCTTACATTTAATTTCTTCAACTGCAGATTTCAACACAACATAGCGGAAATATCGTGCTGGTGCACTTTATAATTCAACATAACTAACTTGTTGCAAATGGCAATAAAGCAAAATAAGATATATACCTTGAATTAAGTCCAGCAAAATTCAAGAAGATGCCAATCTTTGAATTAAGGCTTAAGGGTTATTGATTAGATCTGGCTAAACACAGGCTTCAGCCCATAGCTGAAGAACATGGGGTGAGAAGCTGTAGTATAAAGATATACAACAACGATTTGTGCAAAGAATAATTTTTCATTTGGGGACACGTCCTTTCCTTCCTTCCTCCTTGACCTTACTCAATCCCACCACTAGATGGAGGTATTGTTTTAGCATTGGTGGCTCAAGGTCTAGTGTTGGGAGACCTCTCACAGCATCACAAAGGACATCTTTGAGTCGTGCTCACATTGTGTCTACAACGCAGCATCATTATATGAGATTCTCATTTTATTCTCATGGACCGCTTCCACTTGTCTTAAACCATTATTCACTATTTATATATATATATATATATATATAGTACATTCTCTCACAATTCTCGACACAGAAACGCACCAAAAGGGCTGAGCTTTAAAACAGCAGGTTGTGGGTTTTTAGGTTTTTTTTCACACTGGTATATAGCATACTATAGCATTAAGGAGGTAGTTTAAATGCAATGCCTGTAAAATAAGTAAACTGCTCCTCTGTGTTCCTTATGGACGCTGCGGTGACGGTACCACGTGAGCCCAGCAGATGTTAACCCGTCAACCTGCCAGAATGCGGTCCGCGTTTTAACCACAGAGGAGCGACCTCTGATTGCCACCGTCAGCGTCGGCTCGCCAGCTGGAGACTTTCGAGTCATTTCCTGAAGCAGCCGTGACGCGCGCGCCACACGCACGCACGCACGCACGCACGCACGCACGCACGCACGCACGCGCACACACACGCTCCTGAAAAAAACAGTCTTAAACTAAACCTGTATTGGAATGTTTCATTGTGGGTAGTAGTCGACAAAATTATAAAATGATATATGTATATATATGTATATATATATATGTACCTGTCATTTGCTGTTATTACAGGTCAGCACTGGCCCCTGACAAACAGGAAGACGCCAAGGAGACGGCGAGATAAGATAAGAGTCTAGACTTGAAAAAGGGCATCGAGATCTCGCGGAAACTAGAATATTTTGCTTCTCGGTTGAACAAAAGAAAGAAAGAAAAGAAGCAGTTGTTTGTCGTAAACAAACAAGGACTATGTCACGCAGAATAACTACGAACAGAAGAGAGGAGAACACAGCGTTAACTGTCCAGCCCCCCCGGGGGAGAGCTAAGCTAGCTTGTAGCCTAGTAACCCGTTTGCAAGCTTAATGGTTAGCCGCGGTTCTGTTTTCAGTTCTCAGTTTTTTTCCCCTGAGAACCGAAAAGCAGACCACATCCAAAGCAATGCAAGGGTGCTACGCCTGGGTGTGGTTGTAATCTTTTTGCATACAGCTGCGCTGCAGTATTCTTAAATATAAAATCTAAATCGGGAGGATTTTGAATCCTCTTTATTGGTACACACACACACAGTGAAATTAGTTTCCCTGCATGTAACCCATCCTAGTATTAGGAGCAGTGGGTATCAGCTATTGTATATACAGCTGCCCGGGGAGCAGTGTAGGGGGTCTGGTGCCTTGCTCAAAGGGCACCTCGGCAGTGCCCAGGAGTAGGCGAACTGGCACCCCTTTTTACCAAGTACCAGTTCTCACTCCGTACCGCCGAGTCCCAACAGTCTGAGCGGCTGACTTAGCTTCTGCCGCCCCCCTAATTACCGCTAAGCCGCTGCAATTTGTGTTGACATCCGATGGTGGCGCGTTGAAAACCTCCAGTCAAACCAGCGCACCTTGACCACCGACAGATCGCTAACGTGTCATTTGAACTGACGTGCAATCGAGACAAACGTGAAACAGAAGTCCCGGCATCGGAACGGTAAAGGAAGCAGAAGTGAACAGTGTCCGAAGAGACTGAGAAGAAAACAAAATAACACAAATTGTTTTTAACCTCTAACTGTGTGTGTGTGTGTGTGTGTGTGTGTGTGTGTGTGGTGTGTGTGTGTGTGTGTGTGTGTGTGTGTGTGTGTGTGTGTGTGTGTGTGTGTGTGTGTGTGTGTGTGTACATAACAGAGCATGTGTGCGTGTGTGTGTGTGTGTACGTGACAGAGCGTGTGTGTGTGTACGTGTGTGTGTGACAGAGCATGCGTGTGTGTACGTGTGTGTGTGACAGAGAATGTGTGTGTGTGTGTGTGTGTGCGTGCGTGACAGAGCATGTGTGTGTGTACGTGTGTGCGTGACAGAGCATGTGTGTACATAACAGAGCATGTGTGTGTGTACGTGACAGAGCGTGTGTGTACGTGACAGAGCATGTGTGTGTGTACGTGTGTGACAGAGAATGTGTGTGTGTACGTGTGTGTGTGTGTGTGCGTGACAGAGCATGTGTGTGTGTACGTGTGTGCGTGACAGAGCATGTGTGTGTACATAACAGAGCATGTGTGTGTGTACGTGTCAGAGCATGTGTGTGTGTGTACGTGACAGAGCATGTGTGTGTGTACGTGTGAGTGTGTGTACGTGACAGAGCATGTGTGTGTGTACGTGTGAGTGTGTGTACGTGTGTGCATGACAGAGCGTGTGTGTGTGTGTGTGTGTGTGTGTGTGTGTGTGTGTGTGTGTGTGTGTGTGTGTGTGTGTGTGTGTGTGTGTGTGTGTGTGTGTGTGTGTGTGTGTGTGTGTGTGTGTGTGTGTGTGTGTGTCTCACCTCTGGTGGCGAGGGGGAGGCTGCGTCTCCGTGGGGCCCGAGGGGGGTGCCCAGCTGGGGGGGCATGGTGGGAGACTCGTCGATGAAGGGCATGGTCTCGGAGCCGTCCTGGGACTTGACGTCCTCCGGCCCGTCGCCCTCATACCCGTCCGTGGTGTAGTTGAAGTCTGCGAGGGACAGGACGAGAGGCTTTAACATCCATACACTGTACCGTCATTACATTTTCATTTAAATGAATTTCTCCTTCCAACATGCCATTTTGAAATATAAATAGGAGCGAGGGTATATGACATCATGGAGTCGAACAATATTTTAAACCATTCGTCTCGTAATTAGACTCGATTTCCAGTCTCTCCCAGAGCCTGGCAGGAAGAAGAGCCTAACAGCTTGTGGCAGGCCAATCACAAGTCACAAGGCTTGGCTGCTTGAGCTGTGATTGGGCGGATTGGTCTTGACAAGAGCGAAGGGGCGGAACTGGCAAACCCCCGAAGACTGACCGATGGTTGCAAGGCAGCCATCAAAAAAATGGATGGAAAGTGAGGAAGTTACACAAGTAGTAGAAGAAGCAGGTGTGGTCAGATTATCATATTAAAAATAGAAAGTAGTAGTAGTAGTAGTAGTAATAAATTATGTTAATATTGTTGATGGCAAAAAACAGATGAAATGTGGAGCATAGCGAGAGCTGGAGCATACTATAGTGAATCGAGAAGATATAGAGAAGACAAAGTAAAGATAAGCATAGAAAGAGTATAGCAGTCATAGAGAGAGCATATCAGTCATAGAGAGTATAGCAGTCATAGAGAGTATAGCAGTCATAGAGAGTATATCAGTCAAAGAGAGAGTATATCAGTCATAGAGAGAGTATAGAAGTCATAGAGAGATTATATCGGTCATAGAGAGAGCATATCAGTCATAGAGAGAGTATAGAAGTCATAGAGAGAGCATATCAGTCATAGAGAGAGTATAGAAGTCATAGAGAGATTATATCAGTCATAGAGAGAGCATATCAGTCATAGAGAGAGCATATCAGTCATAGAGAGATTATATCAGTCATAGAGAGAGTATATCAGTCATAGAGAGTATAACAGTCATAGAGAGCATAGCAGTCATAGAGAGAGTATAGCAGTCATAGAGAGTATATCAGTCATAGAGTATAGCAGTCACAGAGAGAGTATAGCAGTCATAGAGAGAGTATAGAAGTCATACAGAGTATATCAGTCATAGAGAGAGTATAGAAGTTATAAAGAGAGTAGTATAGAAGTCAGAGAGAGTATAGAAGTTATAGAGAGAGTATAGAAGTCATAGAGAGGTGTATAGAAGTCATATAGAGAGTATAGAAGTCAAAGAGAGAGTATAGATCTGATATATATCTATACAGACAGGTCTAGTGCAGCAGGATAGCTCAGTCAGTTGGGACTTGGCTTGGTAACCGGAAGTCCCGAACACCAAGGCCCTGCCGAGGTGCCCTTGAGCAAGGTACCAGACCCCCTCCACTGCTCCCCGGGCAGCTGTATATACAATAGCTGATACCCACTGCTCCTAATACTAGGATGGGTTCAATGCAGAGAAACTAATTTTTTTACATAGGCACACAAAGTGTGTCTATGTATGTCACCAATAAAGAGGATTCAATCCTTTTCCGATGTAGATCAGAGAGAGCACCTAGAGGTTGTAAACGGTGTACAGAGAGAGGGAGTGTGTCACAGTGACAGCTTCTAGAAGAGAACCCCCCCCCACCTGGATTATTCCTTGAGAAGTATCATCAAATCCTTCACATGTGACAGCGAGTGGGGTGGGAACGTACTGCCGTTCCCTTGGCCTACATCCATTAAACAGCGCCATTTATTTGGTGGTCAGCCATGTGAGAGGGCTGTAAAACAAACTGCAAGGGTAGGAATCACTTTGTCAAATCACCGGGGGAAAGAGAAGAAGATGGATGGACGGAAGAGTGTGTGTGTGTGTGTGTGTGTGTGTGTGTGGTGTGTGTGTGTGTGTGTGTGTGTGTCAACGTCTGCCTGGAAAACGGCCCACTGCACACGGCAGAAAAAGCCGTGAGATGCTGCAACAGTATGACGCCACAGACAAATAAGCAGAAGACATATGCGTGTGTGTGTGTGTGTGTGTGTGTGTGTGTGTGTGTGTGTGGTGTGTGTGTGTGTGTGTGTGTGTGTGTGTGTGTGTGTGTGTGTGTGTGTGTGTGTGTGTGTGTGTGTGTACTGCAGGCCACTCACACATTGACCCCCAGCTATTACCATATGCTTGGATTTTGTTCCAAGTTCATTTTGGATTTTCAACATTCAGTCACATTTTCAAACCGTTACTTGTTGTTGTTTTGTTGTTATTTATATTCATCGCATATTAATAAACACATTTTCCCATCGCAATAGCAATCCCATGATGTTATATTACTTTCAGAATGGCAGTTTGGCAGATTTTTTATTAAAACCTCAACAATTAAAACATCCTCACGACACGTACACTTTTATTAAATAATAAAATATTCCAAACTTCTGGACAGGAACTCGCCCCCAAAAATACAGAACAGAACTCTGAATGCTTCCTATTTGATGTTTATAACCCCCCTGTGCACACACACACACACAGGGCAAAAAGTGCACATTCCATTATTCATTACCTTGGAATGAATTAGTTTCAAAGCAGTAAAACACACAGTGTGACGCGTAGGAACAGTGGATTAGTTGGATGCACTTTCAATGCCTATGTCTTCTCTGGGCTCCACCACGCTGCACACACACACACACACACACACACACTTCAATCAGTTAATGCATCCTGAGTAGCATTTTGCGTGACTCTACACAAAACAAGGGAGTTGGGGAGGAGGAGGGAGGGGAATGAACGGAAAAGGAAAATCAATTCGGGGCCATGAGTCAATAGAGAGGGAATTTCACTTTAGAAAGACTCATCAGCCCTGACCTGCCACATCAGTTCACTGGAACAGCCCCACCCAGCCAACCCCATCACACACACACACACACACACACACACACACACACACACACACACACACACACACACACACACACACACACACACACACACACACACACACACACACACACACACACACACACACACACCACACACACACACACACACACACACACACACACACACACACACACACACACACACACACACACACACACACACACACACACACCACACACACACACACACACACACACACACACACACACACACACACACACACACACACACACACACACACACACACACACACACGTCTGAACCGTTTAGAGTGAGGACGTCCCGGGCAAGAGCGACGCCGGAGTAAACCGCAGTGGACGATGTACAAACGAGGATCGAGGGATTAGCAAATCAATAAGGCAGAGGTCTGTCACGCTGGTACACTGGGACGAGGAGGAAGAAGAGACACACCGCAGCTGTACACCGAGGGGGTGGGGGTGGGGGGGGGGGGGGGGGGGGGGGAGGACCACGAGAAGTGGATACAGGACACCAGGATGGTCTGGTCGAGTGCAGTGGTGCGCAACCGGTGGGTGGCAACACCATAGAGGGCTGTCGGGACAACAATGTTTTCTCAAATTGTTGCAGATTTTTGCTCACTCCATGTTTTTAACACTACATTAAAACCTTGTCGATGACTGCAATATCGGTAAAGATCTTACCAAAATTGAAACACTTTCTACACTTTCTATGACAATATCCAAAATAAATACATCTAGTCTGATATCACGATATGGGATAGAACATCGATACACAGCCGGCCCTTAGGTCAGGGTTCTTCTTACCATGGGGGGAGATCAAAGAACGAAGAATGGACAGCGCTTGGAAGAAGATGGCCATGAGAGGGTCGACGAAGGTCAGGCCCTCACCTGGACACGCGCAGTTCAACAACAAGGAGCCAGCCGTGTCACGATGTCCCATGCGATCCTCCCTTTCAGAAGCAATCAGCTTCAGGATGAACCCAAGGTTTGAGTGTCTAAACCCCCCCCCCCCCCTGTGGTGTGTCTAAACCCCCCTGTGGTGTGTCTAAACCCAGGTAGAGGAGAAGGTGGCGAACGGGACCGGTCTGAAAGCCTCGGCGGGTGAAGAGACGTACGAGGAGGCGCCTCCTGTTTCCCCTCCAATACACGGTCAGGTACTTCCTCGTACGACAATGAACAACAGGTCACACACCTGGCAACCATTTGCATACAATGCGTCCATGTAGTGGACTTATATGGCCCCCACTGTGGGTAAAAAAAACCTATTATTATTATTTATTAACCACAAACCGACATTCTGCTCATCCTTAACTGCTGCACGTATCCTACTAATAACTAAGTAATATAGCGTCTTTCAAGGGACCCAAGGTCGCTTTTTTATAGAGGGGCAAAAAACAACGAGACAAATAAGCAAACAAACAGCTCCAACAGTCTGGAGGCTGGAAATGGGGAATGGAGAGCAGGTCCCCGTGTCCGAGGAACACGGACTCAGGGAAGGGTATAGGGGTGGAGGAGGTCTGTTAAGGACTAAATGGGTATAGGGGTGGAGGAGGTCTGTTAAGGACTGAAGGGGTATAGGGGTGGAGGAGGTCTGTTAAGGACTGAAGGGGTATAGGGGTGGAGGAGGTCTGTTAAGGACTGAAGGGGTATAGGGGTGGAGGAGGTCTGTTAAGTACTGAAGGGGTATAGGGGTGGAGGTCTGTTAGGTACTGAAGGGGTATAGGGGTGGAGGAGGTCTGTTAGGTACTGAAGGGTATAGGGGTGGAGGAGGTCTGTTAGGTACTGAAGGGGTATAGGGGTGGAGGTCTGTTAGGTACTGAAGGGGTATAGGGGTGGAGGAGGTCTGTTAGGTACTGAAGGGTATTGTTGTGGAGGAGGTCTGTTAGGTACTGAAGGGGTATAGGGGTGGAGGAGGTCTGTTAACTACTGAAGGGGTATAGGGGTGGAGGAGGTCTGTTAAGGACTGAAGGGGTATAGGGGTGGAGGAGGTATGTTAGGTACTGAAGGGGTATAGGGGTGGAGGAGGTCTGTTAAGTACTGAAGGGGTATAGGGGTGGAGGAGGTCTGTTAAGGACTGAAGGGGTATAGGGGTGGAGGAGGTCTGTTAGGTACTGAAGGGGTATAGGGGTGGAGGAGGTCTGTTAGGTACTGAAGGGGTATAGGGGTGGAGGAGGTCTGTTAAGGACTGAAGGGGTATAGGGGTGGAGGAGGTCTGTTAGGTACTGAAGGGGTATAGGGGTGGAGGAGGTATGTTAGGTACTGAAGGGGTATAGGGGTGGAGGAGGTCTGTTAGGTACTGAAGGGGTATAGGGGTGGAGGAGGTCTGTTAGGTACTGAAGGGGTATAGGGGTGGAGGAGGTCTGTTAGGTACTGAAGGGGTATAGGGGTGGAGGAGGTCTGTTAGGTACTGAAGGGGTATAGGGGTGGAGGAGGTCTGTTAGGTACTGAAGGGGTATAGGGGTGGAGGAGGTATGTTAAGGACTGAAGGGGTATAGGGGTGGAGGAGGTCTGTTAGGTACTGAGGGGTATAGGGGTGGAGGAGGTCTGTTAGGTACTGAAGGGGTATAGGGGTGGAGGAGGTCTGTGAAGTACTAGGGGGCAAGGGGATGGAGGGACTTGTAGGTGAGGAGGAGCGTTATTTAATGCAGAACTTGACCGGGAGCCAGTGGAGGTGGATGAGGGCAGGGTGGAAGAGGCTGGAGGTGGATGAGGCTGGAGGTGGATGAGGGCGGGGTGGATGAGGCTGGAGGTGGATGATGGCGGGGGTGATGTGATCTACTGGATTTGCCCATGGGGTGTTTGCACACAACAGCTTGGATGCACCATTTGAATGAGCTAGGAATATTGCAATCGGTCGCTTCCGGCGGCTTCACGAGAGATATTCTTCAGCCAGCTTATGGCTGGCACGGTTCACACCGTGTTGTTTGGGGGGGGGGGGGGGGGGGGAAACACAGCTCATTTGGATGGCAAATGTGCCGGCGTTTTTGATAGCGTCTCTCACTTTGAATACACAATGTCTGCTAACTGGGAGAGAGAGAGTCAGAGAGAGAGAGAGAGTCAGAGAGAGAGAGAGAGAGAGAGAGTCAGAGAGAGAGAGAGAGAGAGAGAGAGTCAGAGAGAGAGAGACAGAGTCAGAGAGAGAGAGAGACAGAGTCAGAGAGAGAGAGAGACAGAGTCAGAGAGAGAGAGAGACAGAGACAGAGACAGAGACAGAGAGAGAGAGAGAAAGAGAGAGAGAGAGAGAGTGAGAGAGAGACAGAGAGACAGACAGAGACGGAGACAGAGACAGAGAGAGAGAGAGAGAGAGAGAGAGAGGTCATTTGGATGGCAAATGTGCCGGCGCTTTTGATAGCGTCTCTCACTTTGAATACACAATGTCTGCTAACTGGGCCTCTTGTGTTCGCTACTGGTCTGATAGCTCAGATAAATGGGTGACACAGAGAGAGTCAGAGAGAGAGAGAGAGAGAGAGAGAGAGAGTCAGAGTGAGAGACGAGACAGACAGAGAGAATCCGAGTATCGGCCGATAATAAGATAAAGACGCAACCAGCAGAACAAAAGGATAACAGTAAGTCAAACTGGTAAATGCCACGCGCTGCTCTTCTTTGTCTCAGGCGTCAAGTTTGACACAACAGACATTTGACATGTACGTGACTAGGACTGTGCTCGTGTTTCCGTTTTTGTCTGCTGTTCTCAAAGCCACACCAAGTGAACATGTCTTGATAGAAGGCCTCCGAAGCCCACCCGTCAACCTCAATAGATATCCCTGTTTCCTTGGCGACGGTAGGGGGGCTGACATGGCAACCGCACCGGGGTGACACAAACGCTTACTCCAATGCCAAGGAGTTGGCGAGTGATAGGACTGAGCGGGTATACCTCGCCGTTGATGTACCGTTTATATCAAAAATGAAAAAGAGCCGAATAAACAGTGATTCACGCTACATTTTCCCTTCTCCGCCCAAACCCTCCCCCATCCTAAAATAACCTTATATAAACAGAGCGTGGGGGTAGCTGGTAGTTTTCCAACAGCAAACGTATGGACATCCAAGCGAACGCCGTCAGCCCCGAGGACGAAATCCATAGCAGGGAAACCAAAAGCTGCATCCGCCGTGCATCTGAACACAAACTGCAAACTCTGAGCACTGCATTTATGACTCATGCTTCTGGTTCATGTGGATTCTCACTGAAGCGCACCGTCTTCAGGGAGCCGTAGTGGTGGAACATTTTAAGCATTAGGCATGAAGGAACTGGATATTGCTTGGGATTCATCGTGAAATCAGCATCACTATACAGTATGCTCAGCAGTATGAAGAGTATACTGCTCTTCATGGAAGGCTACAGAAAAACACTTTCTCTCCACCTTCGCTCATATTGATCGGCTTCTTGTTTTCCTTTTCTGATACTACTGTAATGGGGCCGCACAGTAGCTCAGTCTGTTGGCTTGGCTTAGGTCGCCTGTTTAAGTCCCCAGAACACTGGGGCACTGGGGCACTGCCGAGGTGCCCTTGAGCAAGGCAGCAGACCCCCTACACTGCACACCGGGCAGCTACCCACTGATCCTAATACTAGGATGGGTTAAATGCAGATCAACTCATTTTACTGTGTGTGTACATGTATGTGATCAATACAGAGGATTCAATCCTCCACATTTAGAGTTCAAGTCAATGTTATTTATATAGTCCTTAATCACAGGTACAGTCTCATAGGGCTTCACAGGCCACATGTTTACAACACCCCCCAAACCCTAGCCCCCCTAAGGGCAAGAAATCTTGATTTCGAGTTAGAATATCCAATGATTATTCTCGAAATCAAATCATTTAGACATTGTACGGCCAAGAGATGTTATGGTCCAGTCTCCAGACCATTGACAATAAAGTACGCTCTAGTGGGAATGGCGGCATTCCATTGCAGATGGTATTAAAAAACATCTGAATCTTGAATCTATTTACCGTCTGCTTGCTTCCATTTCCTCTCAATTGGTTGTTCATTAAAAAAAATACCTTTTCTCTTTCTTAGTTCATTGTCACATGTTGATATTAAAAATGATCCGAGGAATTCACCATAGATCACCTGTGTGTGACTCCCTCAAACTGGTACTGTAGGTTGACTATGGCCTTGGCGGAGGGGATAGGAAGCAGGCAAGGCCCAGTGTACCATCAGAACCCCCAGGGTGGGTCTAGAGAGAGAGGCGGGTCTAGAGAGAGAGGCGGGTCTAGAGAGAGAGGCGGGTCTAGAGCCACAACCACCACGCTGTTATAGGTCCTGGCAGAGCCATTACTGAGGAGGGTGGTGGGGTGGGGGTGAGAGGGGTGCTTGCAATTCTCATCATCGACCTGTGTGTGTGTGTGTGTGTGTGTGTGTGTGTGTGTGTGTGTGTGTGTGTGTGTGTGTGTGTGTGTGTGTGTGTGTGTGTGTGTGTGTGTGTGTGTGTGTGTGTGTGTGTGTGTGTGTGTGTGTGTTAATTTACCACTGCTGGCCCTGAGTGGACTGGTTAGTGAAATTACCCACTTAACAATCCTCAAGACACATACACACACGGCACACCCACACCACACACAACGTTTGATAAGGGGAGAGAGGTCTCGGTTAAGGAGTGGGGGTTAACTGCTGGTAATGGCTTCTTAGGAAGCACAGATGGGCACAACAACAACATCAGAAATCACATGTGGGATGGGAGACCATAACAGAGACCATCTACATGGCAATATGACCATCTTTATCGAGAGCCATTTTTGCACATTGCATATGCATGTCATTCAGGCGCCTTATTCAGCAGGCAATCTGGCAACCGGGGATCGAACCCAGTACTTTTTGGCTGGGAGTGGAACACCCAATCAGATACGATACCATACGCCCACACTCGGAATAACACATCCATCTATGCCTCTAAATACCGATTGGCTGAGCTATCGATTTACATCGTCATAAATAACCGATGCGTTGTGAGTGTATGAATCCATTCATGCTATCGATATATTTACGCATCTTACCTCTTAAACCTCTGCGGAGACAACTGCTACGCACAGAATGGTCATCGTTGACCGTGGATGAATAAAACTGTCAAAGTTGCAGAGAGATATTGGTGGGCTGTTCCTTGAAGAGGAGAACCATGTATGTGAATGTAGGTTGGATGAGAAGCTATGAATTTAGGTTAGAGCTAAGGATTCAGGGCAAAAAAACAAACATGTATTACCAATACCAACACACACATATATCTATATATATATACATAGATATATGTGTGTCCTGCAAAACAGTCACCGTATTACTATAACAACAAAGGAGCCAAGATAATGAATATATTTTTATAAACCCTCAGTGTTTTGCTGGCTCTGTGTGCCCCCCGACCCGGGGCGGATGGAGGCTTGTTCCTTCCTTTCTAAAACTTGGATGGGAGTAATGGGCTGTCAGGCCCCAGCCAGAACAGCTCTGAGGGGGCAGGATGAATGCTGCGTGGTGACCATGGGCCAGTGGACCTCCAGAGGCTCGCTGGAGCAGAACAACACACACACACACACACACACACACACACACACACACACACACACACACACACACACACACACACACACACACACACACACACACACACACACACACACACACACACACACACACACACACACACACACACACACACACACACACACACACACACACACACACACACACACACACACCCCTCAGAACTTTTACTAGCCGCACTGAGGGATGACGGGTACATCCATCACACACACTTAATGTGAACACAAACACACGCTCATGTGAGTGCACACACACACACACACACACACACACACACACACACACACACACACACATTGTACCTGTGATTGAATATGATCCCATTTGTGTCCGTTAGCTTTCATGTTATAGATGTGACAAGCCATAATAAATAAACTAAACTCATACTGATCAAAACAAATGGATCACACACCCACCAGCCCTGGATGGTGGGTGGTGTGGGTATGACTGAATAATTCAGAAGACATTTTTATATCTAGTGCAGCTATTGAAAATCATAACACAACATAACATAACATAACGTGTAATACTAATGTTACATCAGCAAATGCATTGCTTGCCATCAATTGAGAACCCACCAAGAATCACACCTTCTACATAACGTTGTTGCAATTGAACTTTAAAAGTCACACACCACCCCGCGGTGGCCGAGCAGGAGAAGGTTTCTGCTGCAGTGTGTGAGGAGGCTCCGCTGTGAGAGCGCACTGCTCAGCATCTTTTGGAAACAGAGGGGGGAGGGATGACATCATCACCACTCGCCAAAAGCGTTCAACAGGCTGGCTGAGCTGCACCTGCTCTCACACAGGCACACACACACGCACGCACACGCACGCACACACACACACCCTCTGACTCGCTCTCTCCTACACACTCACACATAGAGTTCACAGTTTCCTCCCTCTGTCTCACACATACACAGAAAGAAAGCACATACACTTAAAGTGTCCCTCCGAGAGAGAGAGAGAAAGAGAGAGACAGAGAGAGAGAGAGAGACAGACAGAGAGAGAGAGACAGAGAGAGAGAGACAGACAGAGAAACAGAGAGAGAAATAGAAATAGAGAAAGAGAGATCTCCACTCCAGTGAGCGACCCTGTGCAGTGCACCTAATCTCACTGTGTGTAGTGTGTGTGCGTGCGTGTGCGTGTGCGTGTGGTGTGTGTGCGTGTTCTCTACGACGCCATGTCCCACAGTCGTCAATCAAGCAGGCGCAGACGCAGGGGAAATTAAAATAGGCTTTTTTTTTTTCCCTTCCTTCTTTACGGTCGAGGTCCTGCTCCGGCTCCACGGCCCGGGGGCCACTTATTCTACACATCATAATAAAGTCTGGCGCATGTCGACAGCCAGAGACATCGCTACTGGCAGGCACGCGCACACACTTCAATTATTATGACCAAATGACGACCCAATGAAACGTCAGGGGCAGAGTGGGGGAGGGGGGGAGGTCGTTGAGCTAGTCGTACTTCAATTGGATTGTGCAGTTGGTTAATATATATATATTTTTAATTGTATTCAAGTGCATTTTTATGCTTGTGACGTGTGTGTGTGTGTGTGTGTGTGTGTGTGTGTGTGTGTGTGTGTGTGTGTGTGTGTGTGTGTGTGTGTGTGTGTGTGTGTGTGTGTGTGTGTGTGTGTGTGTGTGTGTGTGTGTGTGTGTGTGTATATATATATATCTCGACAAGTGAATGTAGTTTTATTTCCAGGGCAGCAGGTAAGACTCGTGGGCCAGATGGACAGTGTTTTGTATTCAAAACAGAGAACAACAACCTGTGATTCATTTCAGTCGAAAGCTAGATAAGCACTGTGATCCATCTATGCCAAAACCTGATCAATGCAAACCACAGGCACACACACACACACACAGACACACACACACACACACAGGCACACAGACACACACACACGTAAGGCATCCAGCCTTTTTACATTGCGATTCTAAAACACAAAAAGATAAAAAAAACATTTGAGGCATAAACAATACACACAGAATGGTGGATTTGATAGGCTATTTTCACTGAAAGTGAAGATGTACTTGTACCTGTACTGTACCAATGGTCACTGATCAGTGCTGAGGTCCAGCACACGTTAAAAAAAATATATATATATATATATATACATATATATAACACAATATATAAAAAAATTTAAAATCAAAGCCCCATTTTTCAATGTCAAGCGACAAGACAAACCGTGGATTTATCGCACCGGCCAATCGGCTCTCTTCAATGTGCCCACCGGCGTTAATTGTGATTAATGAGGGCTATTGAGGCCCTGCCGCCTGCTTCTCAGAAGGCCCTGCCTCTGGTCCAAACCCTGCCGGCACACAGCAGACAGCAGACGACCAGACGGACGGACGGACGGACGGACAAAAGTGCCTCAAGTATAGACATAATAATAAATAAATAATAAAATCCTGATCAAGATGAAAACCCGAGATCCACATCTCGACGTGAGCAGCACACCGTGTGGTGAATGGTAAATGCGCCTTCCATAAAGCGCTTTATTTAATCCAAAGCGCTTTACAAGTCAAGCCTCCCATTCACCCATTCATACACGCATTCATCCACCCACGGTGGAGTCAGCCATGCAAGGAGACAGCCTAGGGTGTCTAGGGTGTCTTGCTCAGGGACACTCGACAAGTTTTTGCTAGGAGGAGCCAAGGAATTGAAGGCGACCGCTCTACCTCCTGAGCTATACCGCCGCCCCCATTTTGTGGCGTGTGCCTCTTTCACACACAGGAACTGAAATAAACGCTCAACAAATGTGTCCTTTTTACCTGCCAGAGTGGGGGACATATACCAGCCAAGAAAATGTTTTAATATACAATACAACGCTTATTCTTACCTGCCAATGATCAGATCTATCCGCCTTTGGTTTGAATGTTAATTTTGGAGCTTGTGTATTATGTATTATGAAATACTGATACATATGAAGGAACATGTTAAATTACATTGCTAGGTCTGAGAGAGAGAGAGAGAGAGAGAGAGAGAGAGAGAGAGAGAGAGAGAGAGAGAGAGAATTATTGTGGTTTCACTTAATTAAGTGACTTTGTTAATTATGCTTTTAATTGTGAATAATAATTAAGTGAATGAATGAAAGAATGCAGCCTCTTCATTGAGTAAGACCTTATACGAGTGTACTTGAAACGTAAGCGGGCACAGTTTCCTTGGTGGGAAATGTTCATTGTGCATCCATTTCCACTCCGACAACATCTGCTCACCACTCGCCTGGCGGTCCGACGCTATGCTAACTGTAAAGAGGGCTAAGCTCTCTTGAGCTAACCTTGCAACACAAGTGGCATCATTCCAACAGCGGAAAAGGCTCCGGGGGGGGGGGGGGGGGCAAAAAGAAAGAAAGAAAGAAAGAAAAAAGGCTTTGTCAGTATTGACCCCCTTCTCACCAGCAGGCCCCTGTGATCCCAGATCATAGGCTCTCGTTTTGAGGAGGAGCTAAGAGAGAGAGAGCTAACCGCTACATGCCGCTAACAGACTGGGCACACTTTGAAAAGGTCAATAAGATGCTGGAGGCCCCCGGAGGACCAACGGAGCGAGGAGACCGGGGGAGGGAGGAAGGAGGAGACAGGGGGTCTGAATGAGGGTGACAGCCAGACCTCAAAGGGCTTTGTGTGTGTATATATATATATATATATATATATATATATATATATATATATATATATATATAAATATATATAAAAGAGAGAGAGAGAGAGAGAGAGAGAGAGAGAGAGAGAGAGAGAGAGAGAGAGAGAGAGAGAGAGAGAGAGAGAGAGAAGAGAGAGAGAGAGAGAGAGAGAGAGAGAGAGAGAGAGAGAGAGAGAGAGAGAGAGAGAGAGAGGGCAGAGAGAGGGCAGAGAGAGAGAGAGAGGGCAGAGAGAGAGAGAGAGAAAGAGAGGGGGGGGCAGAGAGAGAGAGAGAAATGGAGGGAGAGAGAGAAAGATGGAGACCGAGAGGCCAATATAAATCCCCAGGTCCAGATATATTAAATCCTTTAAGCCCACAGAAGACACACTTTCAACAGAACTGACTTTGGTTCAATGTTCAACATTCTGTTGGTGATTCGGCTAATCAGTGTGTGTGTGTGTGTGTGTGTGTGTGTGTGTGTGTGTGTGTGTGTGTGTGTGTGTGTGTGTGTGTGTGTGTGTGTGTGTGTGTGTGTGTGTGTGTGTGTGTGTGTGTGTGTGTGTGTGTGTGTGTGTGTGTGTGTGTGTGTGATTTTACATTAAAAACCACTCATGCCCTCAGTCCTAGTCCAGAGCGAGAGGCAGACTGAAGCAGCCAGGTAGCTTGTTCATACGGACGTCACCATCCATGGTCGCATATCTTCACAGACCATATGTCTGTAGGCAGACGGAGATAAGCACCACCTTAGCTTCATAGCCTTCAATACAACCACCACCACCCCCCCCCCCCCCCCCCACCACACACACACTACCGTTACCATGGCAACCAGCCACCATACATATTAATTAGCTGCCCTAAATCCTCAAGGCATAGATTGGCAACTCCGAGCCACTGCACACAGACTGGGATAACACACTCAATCCCACAGAGACACACACACATGCACGATTGCACACATGCATGGTGCATGATTGCGCACACACACACACCACCCCCACCCCCCCCCTGAGCTGTGCAGATGGGCACACAGCTCCATGTACAGACAGATGCATGGTTGTAACACACGGACACTGTAGCCTGGCGACACAATCAGGAAAGCCTTCTGCCCACCATACTAGTTTACTTACAGTCCTGTCTCCACCCACACACACACCTCTTCTTAGCATCTGAAGTCATGCTCTAAGAGGCTTCCATCGCTACACTAATGAGCAGGCAGGGACATTGTAAGAGGTTCTGCACAAGGCTGAGCTTGAAGTTCTTTCTCTCTCCCTCTCCCCTTCTTTCTCTCTTGCTCTCTCCCCCTTCTTTCTCTCTCACTCGCTCGCTCTCTCCCCCTTCATTCTCTTTCCTCTCCCCCCTTTATCCCTCTCACACACACACATAGTTACACACACACAGAGCCACACACCATGTGCATGTATGTGTTGTAAGTACCAACACACCAGCTGCCGCTGTGCTCCATGCCACATAGTTTCCTGTATATTCTCCCGCTAATTAAAAGGCAAAGCGAGCCATTAGGGATCAGTGACAACATAGGCCCAAGCCCCGCCCTCCTGCCCTTATTAGGGTGGCAAAGCCTCATGCCCAAAAAAGACAAAACCTAAATAAAATCCAAGTCATTTTCCATGTTGATTGTTTTAATTAAGAGATAATGACAAATAACGAAATTGATGAATGTCCTTTTTTTTATTTATTTTTTTAAACTAAAATGTAGATACATAATGCAGTGTTTAGGAGACATTCCTTGGAATGGGTAAAGGTCCCTGTTCGTTCCCCTCTGACAGTGAGACAGTGTTACGATGTCCATTCGTAGCAGCATGCTTGGCCCATGGCAGCCCTGTTACCAAGCACCCTGGACTGGCCTCAGGAGTCAGGACAGACCACTCGCTGTCCCACAACTGGTCTGGTCTAACCGCCACTCTGGTCGTCGCCGTGGAAATCATCCATTTACAGTGAGGCTCGGAAATCTGTCGCTGCTGCTGTTTGTGTGTCACTGACCCAGATCTAGTGCGCTCGCGCTCTCTCTCTCTCTCTCTCTCTCCCTCTCTCTCTCTCTCCCTCCCCCCAGAGTGTGCTTGGACCCGAACAAATGCATTCTCCGCACAGACAGAGACGGATTGATGACTCGAGATGGAACCTTGGAATAACCTTCGGAAAGATGGTGATTTTAGGTTTTAGGTTTTGTTTAACGAGGTAGAATATGCCGAGAAGAAGAGAAACAGATGAGGTGGAAAAACATGGAAACCACACCGGTTGTAATACACGCATACCAATTTGCAGGGAATGCAAACGTTATGAAGGACACTTGATTTAAATTGCGAGCTCGGTCCGTCATAAGGTCACATGTTAGGAATTACATAAAAATAGAGTGATTTAAAGGTGTGGTTGCTGTGACAAAATGAATGATGTGTCTCTTGGTCTTTCTTTGTCTCTTTCTCTCTCTCTCTCTCTAACACACACATACTAAACAATGCCTGTGATTGGCCACCTGTGATAGGTAGACAGACAACTGCCTACTGACAAAAGAAGGTCAACCCATAGTGAGACCATTAATCTTTCATATCACACACACACACACACACACACACACACACACACACACACACACACACACACACACACACACACACACCACACACACACACACACACACACACACACACACACACACACACACACACACACACACACACACACACACACACACACACACACCACACACACACACACACACACACACACACACACACACACGATTTGTCTTACATTACCATACAACAGATAAATCAATTCATTAATTTAAAATAAATGTTCATTAACAACATCAAGTGTATTAATGAATATGCCCAAGTATCCTTTTTTGGTAGCTCGTCGCTTGGTCTATTTTGAAGCAACAAGATTGGCAACACAGTCCTTAACTCTCACTTTTTATCCCCTTCCAACTAAGCAGCCGTCTAATGTTTAAAGCTTGAAAGACCAGGGGCCCCACGGTGAAGAGTGATGTGGAGTGAGGTGGGAGAGAGAGGGAGAGAGACAGAGAGAGTGAGGTGGGAGAGAGAGGGAGAGAGACAGAGAGAGTGAGGTGGGAGAGAGAGGGAGAGAGACAGAGAGAGTGAGGTGGGAGAGAGGGAGAGAGACAGAGAGAGTGAGGTGGGAGAGAGAGGGAGAGAGACCGACAGAGTGAGGTGGGAGAGAGGGAGGGAGGGGGAGAGAGAGAGAGGAGTGTGAAGGAACAAAAGAAAGCCTTCTATTATCTGGCCTACAGGCGATGTTGTGAAAGTGTTATCGCTGCTTTGGCCAATTAAAAGAAAGAGACAGCCCCCTAAGATTAAGGACGTCCCGTCTTTCCGTGTGTGTGTGTGTGTGTGTGTGTGTGTGTGTGTGTGTGTGTGTGTGTGTGTGTGTGTGTGTGTGTGTGTGTGTGTGTGTGTGTGTGTGTGTGTGTGTGTGTGTGTGTGTGTGTGTGTGTGTGTGTGTGTGTGTGTGTGTGTGTGTGTGTGTGTGTGTGTGTGTGTGTGTGTGTGTGTGTGTGAGGCGGGTGTTTTCTGGAGTGCATCAACCCTTTCAGCTCATAATGGACACCGACCTAGTCTCCTCGTCTTGCCCCCTTTCCTCTCTCTCTCTCTCTCTCTCATTTCCCCTTGCGCTCGCTCTGTGTGTCTCTCTCTCTCATCCTCTTCCGCTTGACTGCTTTGAATGGCTAATCACGGCCCTGCCGTGAGCCCTCCGGCAGGATGGAAACATCACCGCTCTGCCATTGGCCGAGAGGGTGGCGTCACTACCGTGCCATTGGCCGAAACATTGGCGCGAGGCATGGGTGGCAGTGGGGGGGGTTGGTGGTTAGCAACCCCCGTGAGCATGACTACTGCACACACACACACACACACACACACACACACACACACACACACACCACACACACACACACACACACACACACACACACACACACACACACACACACACACACACACACACACACACACACACACACACACACACACACACACACACACACACACACACACACACACACACACACACACACACACACACACACCACCTTCCCCCCCCCCTTGGGACACATGCCCTCGCTGCTTGAAAGATTCGTAGAACACAAACGCAGTCAGACACATGACACACCCACTAACTATCAAGCACAACAAAAGGACGGCCTGAGACTCACCCACAAGAACACACAACAACAACAAGACTAAATGAACCCCTCTTCAACTCTACTAGCCACCAGCCATGTAAAGTCGGTTGCGTCTTACGGTGGCTTCACACCAGTGCAAAGCGGTCTTTTGTAGTTCTGTTTGTAGTACTGCCGATGCTTTGTTGTTGTGTGTGTGTGTGTGTGTGTGTGTGTGTGTGTGTGTGTGTGTGTGTGTGTGTGTGTGTGTGTGTGTGTGTGTGTGTGTGTGTGTGTGTGTGTGTGTGTGTGTGTGTGTGTGTGTGTGTGTGTGTGTGTGTGTGTGTGTGTGTGTGTATTTATCAGCTGTAGGAGAGGCTGGGAGGGGGAAACTGTGGCACACGATACGGAACAGCGTGACTGTGAGATGTGTTCCGGTGCATTCATTCATTCAATCAATCAATCTCTCCCGCCACCAAAGACGGAAGGAGTTGATCTCCGCTTCATCCAAAATGTTATCGACGGTGGAAAACCGACCCTAGTGCACCACTGTCCTGGAAGAACAATGGGTCAGTGCATCTATTATTCAAAACATTGTCGTCGAACAACAGCCAATACAGACACATACATATTAATATATGAGGGGGAGAGAGAGGAAATGGACATATGGCGCTTTTAATGCAAAGCGCCACAATGCAATACCGTGAGTGCATGATCCGACCTGTGACCTTGTTTATTCTCTGTTGACCGAGCATTTCAGGGCTTATGACCGAGCAGATCCTCCATGTGTCCATCTCTCAGAATGACCCCGTTCTTCCTGCAGCATACCTATTCCGTTCTTCCTATTCAAGGGCGTTCCCTCAGTGCCTGGCCCTGACGACGGTAAACACCTCTACCTCAACGCCTGTTGAAGAGTCACCTTTAGCGGGCGGCAGATGCGCGCGTGTGTGTGCTCACATGTGAGAAAAACCATTGAGTAAGCAGTAGAGAAGAAGGCTTACATAACTGCTCCCCGCTCTGCCATTCGCCTCTCTCTCCCTCTCTCTCCCTCCCTCTCCCTCCCTGAGAAACACAAGCCAATATGTTTATGGGCTGTATTGACACAGCTTACATAACATTATTTTTAGGGGAGGGTTAACCCCATTGTGAGTATTTGTGTATTAGCATTCATCGTTTGTAGCTGTAGTGTTTATTATCGGGAGTGGAAGCGGATGCTTTAGAGTGACGAGTGGAAGCAGTAGTACAGGGAAGCGCTAACCCCATTCAACCCCAAGCTGTGACCAGTGCTGGACCGGCCTGTGAAGCCCTGAGAAGAGGGCTAGGTAGGGGAGAATGTAGTACAGTAGTGCTGACTAGTAGTAGTAGAAGTAGTAGTAGTAGTAGTAGTAGTAGTAGTAGTAGTAGTAGTGGTTCGATTCCCAGTGCTGGGAAGAGACTTGGAGGGCTGGTGCCACGTTTCCTTCCGTGGTGAGGCCACAGAAGCAGTCACTTAGAAACGTGATCCGGTCACAATGATTCGGACCCGCTCATTAGCAAAACAAACGGAAGGAGAGAGAGTTGTTTGGCGGTTGGGGTGTGCATGCGTGCGTGTGTGTGTATAGGTGCGCGTGTGTGTGTGGCACAGAATAAAAAGGCCCTTGTGCGTTGCAACAGAGCTTGTACAACAAGCGATGAAGCGGTCCAGCCGTGTGCGTTTACAAACTCCCCAAGCGTCTCCCTCACTTTGGGGGAAACTCTCCAGTAACAAACAAAAAAGCAGATCCTCCACGTGCTCGGCCAGCACCCAACGACTGACGTTCTAGAAAGGCCTGGATCTGGGACGAGGGCCACGTGTCGATAAAGAGGCGCGTTGACAGCAGTCGGGGCGATGCATTAATGGAGTTAAGTATAGCCAGGAGCAGCTCCGGGAAGAGACCGGGTGCCGGCTTTCTGGAGTCATAACCGCTGGGAGAAATGCACCTGGCCCCGGGAGGCCGTGGACGACATCCATCAAGACAGAGCCTCAACGGTCTCTCACCGGGGGGGGGGGGGGGGGGGGGGGGGAGGGGGAGGGGGTGGGGGAACACACAATACACATCAGAAGTAAGAAGTATATGCGGGGATCACGGGAAGAGGCTCCTCTATACAACGTGAGAGGCATGCTTCTAATGGCTGGAAAGACTACAGGAGACACCGCGTGCCGGATAGTCAACGTAAAGCCCAAAGCAATCGGCCATGTCTCGGTGCAGATGCAACATAATGTTTCCTAAGTGAGTCCTAAGCGAAGCAAGCAAAGAAACACAGCCCTGCTTTGCTCCGTCAAACAATAAACCAAAATTCACACCGTGTGCTTTGGGCTTAAGCCACTAGAGGACTCGGTGTGGATGTGTGCGAAGGACCGAGGTGGCTCAAGGTGCACGTGTGTGCGAGTCCGGCCCTACACCTGCCTCCCATTCCCTCTAACCTCTAACAACACCTGACGTAACAGGCTGTCACGAGCGGAGGACGGGCGTGTTACGCAACACAATTTAGCCACATCCCACAAAGGATGACGCTTTCGATCAATTCATCTCACATCCGCGGAAAACACAAACGGCAGCGATGAAGGATTTACGGCGAGCACCTTTTAATTCCTTGGATTTTGGCAGGCGTGCTGCGAGGCTTTATTTACATATACAGCAGATGAGTACATGACCTGAATCCACGACAATGACTTGGGATCAGGCCCATGTATGCATGTTCCCCGCATGGTGTTGTGTGTGTGTGTGTCAACCCCACCCCCCCCATCTAGGAGGGGAGGAAAGAAAGAGACGGGTGGAGGAGGATGTGAGGGGGGTGTGTGTGTGTGTGTGTGTGTGTGTGTGTGTGTGTGTGTGTGTGTGTGTGTGTGTGTGTGTGTGTGTGTGTGTGTGTGTGTGTGTGTGTGTGTGTGTGTTAAAAGGTCTACACCCTAGGATGGGATCATCCATAATCCATGTGACGTGAAAGTGGATTTGAGGTTTTTAGATGCTGCCGAATTTGGACACGGCAGAATACCAATCAGCGCATTTTAGACCTCCGTTTTAGCTTCTGTTCATTTAGGCCTTTGTATGACGTCAACGACAGAGTACGGCATGGTTTTTTTTAAAGAGATCTCTAATAGATCTTTTCACGGTCTATTCTGAACTCCACTTTGACCATATTTATATTTATCGCAACGGCATGTCAGGGGGACGCTGTGCGGTTCCGGTGGCTTGCTTAAAAGGTGCTTGCTTCATTTGAGATGATACTCACTCAGGCGGTGCAGACGGCTCGAGAGCAACCACAGATGGTGCTTCTCGGACATCTGTTGCCACAATGTGCATGCGGTGTGAAGTCGTATGAATGTAGTCCAGCAAAAAAAATAAAACAGCTGGAGCTGACGGTGGAACAGCACGGCTCCGTGGAAACGTCCACTGGAAACGTGGGCTCCTTGGACAAGGACCGGAAAGACGACGGAAGTGACGAGCGGTGGATGGGCTGGGGGAAGGACTAGAAGATCAAGAAGACACCTCCGCTCATAGACCCCCGGCTCATCCTAACAGCCGACGCCGATCGCCTTTAATGGCACGGACAGGACGGAAGTGGCTCCTGTACGCTAAAGCACTTCCCCTCGCGAGGTGCATTGTGGGCCGCTAATAACGTGGCCTCTGAACCTCAAATTGGTGGTTTCCGACTCCATTGGAAAGTGACCGCTTCAGACACCGTGGGGTGCCGATGTCCGAGGGGTCGATTCGGAGAACGGCGTTTCCGCCGTGGCTTTTTCTAATCGATATCTCAGCCTAACAGAGTTACAGGCGAGGTTGTACTTCATGTTGGTGGAGCATGAATGAGGTGAAAAGTCTACACCAGAGACCAGAGTGTCAGAGAGCAGACATTTGTCTAACAGTTGAACATATTAGCGGAACTCACATAAGGGTTACATGTAAAAAATGAACCATGGAGGCCATGAAGACCTAAGATGCCATAGATTACCATGAAGTGACAAAGAGAGGCCAGGACTGTAATAACAGTCATGCCCAAAATAATGTTGGATTGACCATCGGGAGTATTTTCATATGCTAATCTTGCGTCTGCCAAATAGATCTGCATAGACCTATCTCCATGCTTACATCCACATCCACACACACACACATAAAGCGGACTAAAGAGGTTAAGAGGAGCCAGTAATAATAACTTCTCCGTGGGGTACGGTGCCGATCACTCATCTTACCTCATAAAGCCGGATGATTTTGAATGCAGTTTTACCCTCTGCAACTTTCATCTAACTTTAATGATACTGTATTAATCACAACTCGCTGAGTGTCTAGGAACCTGGAGACAGACACAACTCTGACTGAAAGTTAATGTGCTGTGCAAGGCTGTAGTGGTTTACAATATTGATATAGGCCCTGCAGGCTTAACGGCACTGACATCCTGTCGGCTGCCAACACCGGGACCACGTTTAAGATGGCTAAAGAGGTTTTAAAAAAAAAAAAGTGCATATGGGATAAAATTGTATTTCTTACGAGGCTATGCCCCCCCCGATAACACAGACACACACCTTGTTCTAACAGTTGGGTCAGAACTCAGGAGGTGTCACTACAGGGTGGAGTCCCCTAGCCCTCTGAAAACCAGCCGTTGTTGACATGAATTACTATCACTGTAAGCAGGGAGCTCGGGGAGTAATGCAGAGGCAACACACACACACACACACACACACACACACTTAAACAGTCGGGCTGTAGCTTGGTTCACACAAAGGTTGCTTGTTCTTCTGCAGGGCAACTCGGAAGAAATCAATAACAGCAGGACTTCTCTACAGGCATCAATATTACATTGTGATGATATGTATGACACACACACACACACACACACACACACACACACACACACACACACACACACACACACCACACACACACACACACACACACACACACACACACACACACACACACACACACACACACACACACACACACACACACACACACACACACACACACACACACACACACACACACACACACACACACACACACACACACACACAGTAATGCCAGCCACAGCAATACACAAGCATGTTGTGTACATGTGTGCTGGTGCGAGCATGAGCCTAAAAGACAGCCTGCTAGGCAGATAGCCAGAAAGACAAAGAGAGAGATGGAGAGACACAGATGTCGGATGCCATGGAGTGACAGAGCGGGAAGAGAGACAAAGAACAGGAAAGAACAGGAAAGAGAGAACGAGAGACAGACACAGACACAGAGAGACCGAGACAGAGAGGACAGAGAGACAGAGCGAGACAGGGAGGCCGAGAGAGACAGAGAGAAAGTTGGAAATTGCAGTGTGAACAGATCAACCGGGAGAAGAGACACCTGGGGCCATGGGTTTGAGGGGGAGGGGAGGGGGAGGGGGGGGGGGGGGGGGGGCGACAGTAGGAAACGGGGAACAGTAGGAAAACACCTGCAAAGACAGTACAGCAATGTGTGCACAGCTGCATTCAGATAGACGAATACAAGCATCAGGCGAAACCGAGAGAC
>CM051011.1:6736570-6804070 GCA_027704905.1 Muraenolepis orangiensis | reverse complement strand
TTATTTAGCCGTTCATTTCTCCCAAATGGGGGTGTTATGATTAGCTGAAGAGTCATATACATAGAGTCATAGAGTGTGTGTAGGTCAAGTATGTCATTGGAATGTTCACATTTTAACAAATGACGATGGTACAAATACAAGCTTTGTATTACCGATAATGAGTTAAACGAGTGAAATGTAGGTCACTTCCTTTGTCGGCGTTCTCCCCCATCACGGGGGTGGTAACACAATACCACCGACTGTGAGAACATGTCCCCGCAAACAACAGAACCCCCATGCCACGGGAGGGTCCCACCTCACCACACATGATAGCCAATCCGCTACTACGGAAAGATAAAGCCGCTTTTTCAAATCCAATCCCTAAAGAGTAGGAGGCGAGCTGCCCTACAGGCACGTAGTCCGCAACATCATTAGTGAACTCCACGCGTTATAGTCTTACAGCTGGGAGTCTGTCTTTATATCAAACACGTTTCTTTGAACATACAAAAGTATATCAAAAGAAAATAAACAAATCAATCAAAACTATTTAAGTTAGAAACAAAAACATGAATTCATTTTTTTTTTATATTAGTGTATTGTGTGCACACATCAAGTAAATCTGCATTTCATAGAGTTACAACTGTTTGTATTGTAACAATCGTTAGATTTATTGATTTATTTTCTTAAACCAGAGCCTACGCCTGCAGCCTAGCTTCGAGCTGCACCTTTGTTACCCCCCCCCATCACAAGTGAGTGATATTTGTAGATTGATCCGAGGCCGGCCGGGAGGGAAGTGAAACTGTGCAAAGCAGCAAAGCCACAGAGCCGGCTGCTCAACACTTGGGGACTTCCCCAAAAGGATACATCCATACATCCTGACGGAACTGAGAGACGCTCTTATCTTAAACCCATTGTATGACGTGTGCATGGCCATCGCTCGCGTTTCCACCAGAAGCTGTTCATAGTTTAGTGCAAGTCAGGTGTCAATTTGAAATGTCCGTTAGAACGCTTCAGCGCTCTCTCTCTCTCTCTCTCGCTCTACTCGTTCACAAACTCAGTCTCAGTCATCACACCCCTGACAACTTGCGATTGTTATGCTGTTTTGTGATGCTGTTGGTCTCGTAACGTTTGCCAGCCAAAAACTAAATTGATGTACTCTCAAAATACCTTTAGTGCCAATAGGTTTACGAGGGGAACAAGCAATTAGGTTTTTTTTGTTTCTCTGCTTTCAAATATAAACTTTTACCGACAATAAAACCCATGATCAATTCAAAGAGATAAGAGCGAGACATCCCCTGCCATCTGACACCACACGGTCTCCATGGAAACATTTACACAACGCCAGCAGGGAGAGCGCACTTCCCTGCATGGGCCGTGAGACAGTCAGTGGCATGACTGGGGTGAGGAGGGAGGGCCGCACAGGAACTCGACAGACCGTGTTGGATGTAATCTTCATTCATTGAGATGAGATTGCTTACCTCTAGCTCGCCATTATCAGTCTATCAGAAGAATTGATTTGAAAGTCCTTCGACTTGTTTTTAAAGCTCTTAACATTACATTTAGCACCCTCGTACATTTCAGATTTCCTGTCTTTTTATGTCCCCTCACGAGCCCTAAGGTCCTCCACAGCTGCTCTTTTAAATGTTCCTGGGGGCCCCAAGGGAACATTGGGGCATCTGCTTTTAATTTCTATGCACCACAGCTGTGGAACACAATCTCAAAAAATATTAGAGAGGCTGGCTCAGTGGACATTTTTAAACGACCTTTTTAACATTGCTTTTAATTAGCAACTCTTTTTATTATTTTTAATCATCGATTTTATCCATTTTCTTTGCTTGTGATTTAATCTGTTATTATTCATTGTTTTATCTTTCTTTTATCATGTAATGTGAAGCACTTTGGGCTGCATCTTGTATGAAAAGTGCTATATAAATAAAGTTATTATTATTATTATAAGAGGAAGCACTATATACAGTGCCATGACACACACACACACACACACACCCCCACACACCGTTTAATGGCCATGCTTCTGGGCGTATGGAGAAACAGACAGAAAGTTATAAGCGTCCGTCGACATGTAACCGACTGCTTAGCCTAAACAGCTTAAACAGTCGGGCTGTAGCTTAGTTCATACAAAGGTTGATTCTTCTTCTGCAGGGCAACTCGGAAGAAATCAATAACAGCAGGACTTCTACAGGCATCAATATTACATTGTGATGATATTGAAAAGTCAATGAGCTATTGATATGCACGGACATCGGTATGGATGGTAGTTGGGTCGATGTCAGCAGGGGGTAGTAGGTCGATATCCAGGTAATTATCAATAATTAAAACTGGTCAGTCAGCCAAGAATATCAATGTGTGTGCATGGGAGTTTTTGAGTCACAATTTTAATTGTCACTGAAAATAAAGATCATGATATGACATTTTTTTTGGGGGCCTGTACCAAACAAACATGTGATCTTACATCTGGACGGACACACACACACACACACACACACACACACACACACACACACACACAGTCTTTGTTTATTAACGGTATTAGGGTCAGTAGCTTTTAGGAGAAGGTAAGGGGAGGACAAACTGTTTTGGAGAAAACTGGTTTTGAGGCCCACTGATGAGCAATAAGAGGTCTGAGCCTATCACAGCGCTTCAGTACACACATGCGAGCATGCGTGTTGTGTGATCATGTGACATCCTGTGTGACACACCCTGCGAATAGGAAGCTGATAAGAGAGCACAACCTTCCTGAGGTGCAGATTTCAACTGTGATCATGTGGTCAAAATCACTGTCATAAAACTATGTCTGCACTGTCCTATTACAGGGTTCCTACAGCTTAAGGCAAGTTAGATTTAAGAAATTAAATCCAAGACATATTAGTTAGGGTTAGGGACAATTTTACACAAATGATTTGATTATGGTAACATAAAATATGACTTATTTTGTCCAGTGAAAGAGTTTGATGATCTTCTTCAAAAGGTTGAAAAACTTCAATTCATTCAATTAAGGCCTTATTTTTGGACACATTTTTGGACCAAGTTTGGTTTCAACCTTTGTCCATCTACTGCTCAAATGCGTCTATGATTCAGACTTTTTTGGTTTGCTGTCATTTTATGGTGGCTGTGACGTCAGCAGAGGAGACACCAGATGAACGGTGATGTCATTCACCAGCAGGTGGGCCGGCGGGTTGGGCATCGTGCTCAGGAATTCCAACAGGTAGGCTGTGGATCAGACCCTTACCCAGGAGCTTCCTGCTGGGCGTAAAACAACCCTAGCCACTGCACTATCCTGCATGCATTAGATCACCACGGATACGCCCCAATGTCGCTTTAACCGTCTTGCAGGACAAAAGACACGCGCTACCAACCACGTTTCGGTGGTACGTCTGCGCGAGGAACACTGACACTGAGAGAGGCACACTGCGGTGGTTGTAGTTTGATGATATTCAAATCGTCAAACTATGAATTGTTCTAAAGACTGGATATTGGACAATATTTCACACACACACACACACACACACACCCACACACCCACACCCCCCCCCCCCTTATTCTGTTATTTTCCAACTGCAACTCCAATTGCCTAGCATACAGTTTGCACTTTCAACCCAGTAAAAACACCAGGCCTTGCATTCGTCACTTATAGGGTAGGGGCTGTTCTGCACACATTCCCATGAGCGGTAAACTCCCCTTCTGCTGGCGCCCAGCTATAGCTGCAGTTCTGCATAACCCTGTGTGTGTGTGTGTGTGTGTGCCATGTGCAGACATCCTGTCTCACACACATCCTGTCTCACCGTGCACACTCACCTTCACGCCCACGCAGTCATTCATCGCACACACAAAAAGTGGCCTAAAATTCATGAGGTCATGGACTCTTCACATTTGACTTGGCAAACAGGGAAGCGGACACTGCGCTTAAATGCAGTGCTATAACTTGTGGGGTATGTTTGTATGTGTGTGTGTGTTGCAAGACAGCCTGAACTCTAACCCTGTTTTTTGGGGGGAATTTGCTTGGACACCAGAGCAGATTCCTACAGACCATCACCCGGGGATACTCTCCTGTCTCCGGTCTCCAGCCGAGAGGGTTATTAAAAAAACACTAATAAATAGCTTAGCCGGTGACGCACAGTCGGACACCGGAATGATTAAGATGTCAGGCTGTGACACACGCACACTTCCCTAAAACACTAAGGATTTTTAAAAAAGGCACCAATCTAATTTCATTCTAAATAGCAGCATTTGATGAAGCAGCCGACGATGAAGAATGCTGCCGCCCCCTTCAAACACGATGAGCAGGACGAGCCTGGACTAGCCTCGTGGTTTCTGGAGAGAACAGGGCCTGGGTAGGGGGGGGGGGGGGTGGTGTGTGTGTGTGTGTGTGTGTGTGTGTGTGTGTGTGTGTGTGTGTGTGTGTGTGGTGTGTGTGTGTGTGTGTGTGTGTGTGTGTGTGTGTGTGTGTGTGTGTGTGTGTGTGTTCTTAGAACCTCTCTCACTAGTGACTCTCTGTTTTGCCTTTGTCTTCGGACGCCAAACTGATAGAACGCTTAACGCCTGATCCTTTCAGGTAAAGACGAAACGCAATGAATGACGCTGATGGTGTCTGATGGCCCGTGGAGGAGGGAATAGTGGAATGAATAACACACAGCTCGTGACGTAGCTGTGTGTTATTCACCTGGTGATGTCACCGGGACCTGTGTGTGTGTTGCACAAAGCATAAAAGCCAACATAGAAAGGGATGTTTCCACGGAAAGAACTGAGCAACGGTTTATTGGATCACCTCTAGCTTATAACCAAATGTCCATATCGGAAAGTCGTTGACCTTTTTGCCAGTTTTCGGAAACACCAATGTACTATAGCTATACTGTTAACAGGTTTCAAATCTGAACAACGACTCGGACACTTTCTTTATACTACAGACGTAGTTGTGTGTGTGTGTGTGCGCGTGCGCGTGCGTGTGTGCGCGTGTGCGCGTGTTCCATATCACCGGTTCTACCTTCGAACTATATGTCCATGTTCTGTAACATTTAGACCCTGAAACACATAAAGAGAGTAGTCTCATCTGTGCTTTTAGGATTTAAACGACAACATTTGATCCCTTTAATAAAAATAGAGGCTGAATGGTGTTTGAATAAAGGTGAGCAGCAGCAGTAGTAGCATTTAGATTTGGGTGAGTCCTGTCTGCAAGTGCAAACACATTTTATTTGACAGCCCGGCGGGGGTGGAAGACAAAATCAACACACACACACACACACACACACTCGTACTTTTGATCAAACAATGACTTGGTCAAATGTTCACTGTCCATGAGTGGTTTTAAAAACACAAAACGCAGCTCAGGAGGAGGAGGAGGAGGAGGAGGAGAGAGCACTCTTGGCCACGAGCTAGATGGAGGCGTAGGCGCATTCCTCCACTGAATGTAACGCCGTGTTATCCCCCCCCTCCATGCCTTTACATTGTGAAGATGCTGGATAGTTAAACATCACCGAGCCTAACCAAGTCATCCTCTGATCCTCAGATCAACAACAACAACAAAACACGGCAAAGACAAACCATATATTTGAGGTATAAATTAAATGAATTGAGAGGGTTGGGGAGGACCGTTTGAATTACCAAGGCAACAAGGCTATTTTAGCCGGTACGTTCTTTGACCTGGACATCTCCCCAAACGGACGAAACGCGGCCAGACTGCGTGCTTTCCAAGGAGCTAAATGTGGCATCGAGGACTTTCACTATCAGATCAGCCACACACACACACACAGCACGCACGCACGCACGCACACACGCACACACACACGCACACACACACGCACACACACACCACACACACACACACACACACACACACACACACACACACACACACACACACACACACACACACACACGCACGCACACACACACACGCACACACACACACACACACACACGCACACGCACACACACGCACACCACACACACACACACACGCACACGGGGGGGGGGGGGGGGTTGACCCTCTTCCCAGCAGAGGCAGGTACACAAAAGCCCCCCCCCCCCCCCCCTGTCCAACTATGCTTGTCTGAGTATGTGGGTGGTGGGTTGTTTATGGGTGGGACTGCGCGGGAACCCAGGAGAACCCTTTGCTCTTGAGAGGCTCTTTCTCGGACAGAGTCCCTCCCTTGGTCTCCTCATTGTGTTGGACCACAATGCAACCCTCTTCCTCTTATTATCCATGTGTCTGCGCAGAACCCATCGATATACTTTTGGAACAACGGCAGGGGAAGCTAATTAAGAGACTTCCCAGCCGTAGCACCTGTTGCTCAGCGACCCAAGGGTTTCCTTGGAACCCAACAAAGGAATCTGAAGTTAGTTAGAGTCTGTTTTACATGATCGAACCAACGAGCCTAGCTACAAAAAAAAACTGTGTGCAGTCATTCCTTCCCAACAAACCACATAACCACCGCTCTCTCACTTTGCATAACAAACGACCGCTTCGAAAAAGTCTGTTTACCACACAGGCATGTGACTAGCTCAGCTTCAGCATTATCTGAGCTGCTGAATGCAGCCCTCAGCCCAGACATTTCAGCATCTCTCTCTCTCTCGCTCTCAAACCCCGTTCCAAGGCTGTGCTGCTATAGAGCAGGCCAAGGCAAAGCGTTACCAGAGCAACAGAGGAGGCCAGCCGGATAATACCTGGAAGTTAGTTAGCCCCCGAATGAGCGCTCATAAAGGGGAACTTCGCCGCTTTTGAAACTGCTTTTTATCATTTCAATGTGGGTTAACCTTTGTTTGCCTACACCTAGCTATCTCCCAGCTACTTTTGTCCACCAGATGACGATGATGAGGGGTAAGATCTGTGGTGAGCTGCCACCCCAGAGACCCAGAGAGAAACCGCAGGCCATTTTCACACTATATCCCTCATGTGGATAGTTCGGGATAAGGTTGAAAAGCACACAAACACTATTGGACACTAGGTGTCCAATAGTTGCTGCTGGAGTCGTGTCTCCACGACCACATCAATATCCAACAGTAAATGATTTCATGATCCGATGTCCGATGTCGCATAGAAAGGAGCCAGTTGAGGTGGTTCGGGGATCTGTGAGGATGCTTCCTGGTCGCCTCCCGAGGGAGGTTTTCCAGGCACATCCAACTGGGAAGAGACCACGGGGCAGATTACTGGGAAGAGACCAGGTGGGGTGATTACATCTCCACACTGGCCTGGGAACGCCTCGGGATCCCCCAGTCAGAGCTAGTCGATGTTGCCAGGGAGAGGGAAGTTTGGAGTCCCCTGCTGAAGCTGCTACCTCCGCCACCCGATTACGGATAAGCGGGAGAAGATGAATGGATGGATCCGATGTCCACAACATTGTATGAGCACACCATGACAGGAATTGTCCTATTGACTGCGATATGTGGTATGAGTATGAGATGAAACATTCCTTTAGTAACCTCATCTCATCCTTGGATGGGTCTGGCACAACACACAACGGTGTGGGAAAGAGGTTTGCATGTGAATGTCTGCGTCTGTGTGTGTGCGTGACTGATGTTTTGAGTCATCTGAACCAATATAGCCGAAAGAGGAAGTTTCAAAGAGCATGGTTTTAAAGCAGAACTTTTTATTTTTCAACCATCATTTTGGGTCTGAGTGACTAAAGGACTGGGTCTGGTGACTAGTGACCAGTATTGAGCGAGATGATGGGAAGAAATAGGGTCCAGGATGAAACATCCCATGGTTACCCTTTAACACGGCTAAGGTCACGGGTTTGAGTCCCACTGGGACCACACACCATATATGCATACCAATGCATGTGCATAAACACTTGCAGAAAATGGAATACATACACAACTGGAACTATTGAACTATTGCATGTGTGCCTTCACGCCTGCCTACACATGCCTCTCATTCAGCTCCTTGAAAGTGAAACCCACAGACTGTTGGCACCAGAACTAGGTCGACACTGAAAGAAAATAACCACGCTGTGGTTATTTTTTGCTGTAGCATAACACCACATATCAAAGTCACGCCCATGCAAAAACGGCCATTACCGTCTCTGCATAAACGGCTCTATATACCATGCAACATTATGATATTGGCGAGGTATGTCCTTTCATGCGTACATGATAACAACATATGTTGCATGCCTCCTGACTGGTTTTGTCATGTCATGGGGTCGGTATAAGGCCTGCACTAACCAATACAAGATCTTCGGGTCTCACACGAACACCTGGTGTGGTTTGTTATACAAATGAACTCAGTGTCACTGTCGAACGGGTGCCACGCTGTAAAAGGTTGACAACATACCTGCAGAGGAGGAGTCGTCGTGGTCTGAGCTCAGGTACCCGTCACTGCGTCTGTCCGGAGTGCTGCAACCAGACCCGCGGGAGGTTCTGCAGGGCACCTGCATCAAAGACGGCGACAGCCTCCCGTCGTCGCCGGAGTCCAAGTCCCTGCTCGGGCGTATCGGCCGAAGGGCGTCCCGCAGAGAATCGGTCCTCCTCCGGCTATCAGTCTCGGCACCTTTGTGTCCCACTAGGTTACTCCTGACGAAATTCTCATTCAGTTCCAAATCTTCATACTCGTGGTCACTTGCCTCCCGGTGGTCGGTGGTGGTGATGGTGGGCTTCAATTTCTCACAGTGGTTTCCATCCACCTGACAGACAACGGTCAGGGTCGGGTTCCCTTTCGGCATGCTGGACGTCCTCGGAGGCACGGGGATAGGTCTACCCGCCTGGCCGATCCCCCTGCTCGGACCCCGGGGGACCGGGGGTGGGTACCCGGCGCCTTTATCGGGTCTCACACTCACGGGCGGACCTACACCTCCTCGAAACAACGTGCCTTTCTCCTCCTCCTCCGGCTTGGCCGACCCAGAGTCGGCGTTAAAGTTGTTGTCTTCATCCTTCCGATGCTCGAACCTCTCGGGTCTCACACTCACGGGCGGACCTACACCTCCTCGAAACAACGTGCCTTTCTCCTCCTCCTCCGGCTTGGCCGACCCAGAGTCGGCGTTAAAGTTGTTGTCTTCATCCTTCCGATGCTCGAACCTCTCGCCCCTCTTGTGACGCGCCACGGTGGTCTGCAGGTAGATCACCTTGAACCTCTCCTCGGAGAGAGCCCGTTGGAGACCCCTGAGGGTCGCCTTGCACCTCTCCAGCTCGGCCTCCACGTCCTCCGCCGAGTGGAGGCGCATCCGAGGCGCGTCCCCGTCAGGGAACTCATTCCGCCAGTGCTTCTCGAATTCCTCCTGATCCCACATGATGGTTCACCCCCGATGTCCCCGATCGAAACGCGGTAATAGACAGACAAACAGACCCCCCCCCCCTATAATAAGTCTGTTTACCCCTTCACCCCCCGCTGCGGGTCACTTGTGTTTCTCTGCGACATGCGTCCGACGATGATCCAATTAAAGCATCACTTGTGAACACCGACTCGCTTCACTACTGTAGTGATCAACACACCCGACCGACACCAAGTGCTGTTCACCACCACCTCCACCCAAGTTGGAGTCTTCCGGTATCTGGAGCGCTAGTGACGTAGCACCAGTTGACTGTCCCAATGCACGGTGTTGTTTTTTCTGTGTGTGTGTGTGTGTGTGTGCGCGCGCGCGCTCGCGCACAACAAGGTTAATTCAACTAGAAACCCTGGCATGCAGCCAGCTAGAAGGCTTCCAGTAAAACGATAGAGGCGTCATGCTATATGAAGCGAGGAAGAGGGGACAACGGCATTCCTTTGGGAGAGAGAGAGAGAGAGCGGGAGAGAGAGAGATTTATACATATGGGACATATGCAACAAGTACAATGGAGTGCTTATCCCCATTCCCTCCCGCAGTATGGATTTTCGAAAACACGATACTATAAAAATAAAAATACTGTACACAATAAAAATAACAATAAAGTGACTAATGATATGTTCATGTTTTTAAATGTGTGCAGAAAGCGTTTAAAAAGTGCCAGTAGTGCAGCAGCATCGTGAGTACAGTGCAGTGGCTGTAATGAGTTTAGAAAGTCCAGCAAAAGTATGATATTGTATGACAGTGTAATGAATGGATGACAATGTTATGATAGTGACAGCACAGCACTCCTAGCTGTTCAGTGAGAGAGAGAGAGAGAGAGAGAGAGAGAGAGAGAGAGAGAGAGAGAGAGAGAGAGAGAGAGAGAGAGAGAGAGAGAGAGAGAGAGAGAGAGAGAGAGAGGATACAAGATGACAAGAAGAAAAGAGAAAGTCTGGTGAGGTGATGATGCTCGGTCTTCCTCAGAGTACCCTATTGGATCCTCTCCAAGAGCTCAGGGGATCACTCCACTTCCTCCAAGGCTCTCTGGCCAGAGCAAACCCATACATCACAATGATGTTATACCAAGCCCTGATTGGGTTACTGTAATGAAGAAAGAGCTAGCAAGGGGGCCTGCAACTCCTGAAGGCCTATTACAACCCATCACACACACCAGATGATTTTGACATACATATATATATATATATATATATATATATATATATATTATATATGTATACTATTCAGAACATAAACGCACTGTATGTATGTATTTTCGTATGTGTGTGTGTCTGTAAATATGTGACGATTTAGCTGTTATTCTGCAATGTAGAACATAGTGAAAATTGAGGAAAAGCCATTGAATGAGCAGGTGTAGCCAAAGAAATGGCACTGAGCAAATATGTTTATTAGTGGGGTTGTGTTGCCCTCTTGTGGCTAGAGCAGGAACAACATATTCGCGACACTCCGAGCTGTGCTTCAGAAACGTTCAGAAAGTGCAGAAGTGTAGAATATTGTTCGGTTTATTGATCATATCAGATTCAGGATTCAGAAATGTCAGACTAATTAAAGTTGTATTACACAAAGCATTGCCTATAGAAAATAGATTTACTACGACATTACATTAAAACATCTTCAATAGACAATACAGGAAAACATATTGTGAGGTCAAAATGAACATACATCGTCCCTGTTTAACATGCAACAATCCCATACACTAGTATTTTAAATTAACGAATTTCATTTAAAAAAAAAATCTGATTATAATTGTGCATCCTAGCTGCTCACTGAAAAATAAACATACATTATACAGATGGTTACAACACACTCGTGGATACTAACACATTGAAATCTCTATTAAGGCAACAATAGGATAGAACCATAAATGCAAACCCTGGGGTTATCTTTTGGAGGTTTAAAAGTTGCTATTGCAGTTGAAGGCCACAAAAAACGTACCTTAACAATTTCCTAAATTTGTTCAGTGTTAAGCCAGTGGTCAAAATTCTTGTTCGCAAATGGCCTTCCTGAGCAGTTATGGAAATAAAGCATTAATATATACATTAGACATATATCAGTGGCAGTGTATGCTCTGTATGATTACAGCCATTCATACCCATGACAATGGCCGAACAAAGTGTTATACAAATCACCTTTTTTCTAAAATATAAATCATGTGCAAATAACAATCGTAGCATAAATAGTTACCACAACAATACAGGCTGAAATTCATTTACAATAGGACCTAACCAAACACCTACACGGGTTTGTTGCATAGTTGATTAGTGCTCTTTGCAATAAATGTATAGCAAAATTAGACAGGAGTGGTGAAACTTGTTCGCTCATGAATACAACGATGAAAAACACACACACACACACACAGACACACACACACACACACACACACACACAGACAGACAGACACACAGACACACACAGACACACACTCACATGTCGTTTTAAACAAGACGTGGCGGGAATACAAAATGTCAAATCCAAACATTATTGCTGAGGTCTTTTCAACCAAATCGGTTTCGATCGAATGAAACCCATGAAACCACAGTTGGTTGTTTTTACACTTTCCTAATGGCGTTTGCGGCCAGCGTCTCTCTCCTGGTGGTGACGAAGGCCTGCTGCTTCTCGTAGTAGGCCGCCTCGTTGATGAAGGTGGGGTACACGGAGCCCACCCCCTCGTAGGGCAAGGTCTTGCCGTCGAACGTCTGGAACATGGGGTCGCCGGGGGTCAGGGGCTCCCAGTCGCAGTCCTGGAACAGGAACCGCCGCCACGAGGGAAATCAACAGAGAGGGGAACAAAAAGAGTGAAAAAAACAAAACAAAACCAAACTGATTGGGAAACGGTTGCCCTGACGACCAGCTAGCGAGCGCCACACGTCCTCACATCCACCGAATTACTTCTTCTTCTTCGTTTGTCCTCAATTTAGGACAGGAACAAAGAGAGGATGAGAGATGAACAAACTAAGCCGTTTGACGCCCCGTGCTAAAAGGTTCACCCGAATGTCAGCAGTCTACTTGTACGTAGACCCCCCCCCCCCCCAACTCATTAACACGTAATCCGCTTTGGATGAAAAGCTAAATGGCTAAACAGAAAATAGTAAGTGAAGAGGTCAGGGGGCGGAGAGATTATTAGATTCAAGATTTTAATTTGCCATTTGCAACCAGTACAATGCAGTACAATGGAATGCTTACTCCCCACTCCCTCCCGCAGTATGAATTTCTAAAACACAATACTATAAAAAAAATACTATACACAATAAAAATGAACATAAAAGTGAAACTGAAAGATGATATGTAAAAGCATTTATGTTATTTAATATTACACATATATATATATATATATTAATCTTATTTACCTGCAGATTGGGGTGAACCATGGCGACGATGTTTCCGTTGTCGTCTCTGGGGTAGTCCATCCTCTCAGAGACTTTGAACACATCTACTGTGCACGGAGGGAATTCAACGCCTGCAGCACACATGCAAGACATCATGTGTGTGGAAAAACATGCACACACATCATCTTGTTTCAGAAGGCAGAAACTCAACCATCAACACATTTTTATTTGAGGGGTACTTAAGAGACGCTTGCCTCCGTTTTTTTCACAACACAAATGCGTTCGTTTGAAGCAAAAGGGGTGAGGCAAACAGCGCTACGGATGAATCATAGGGTTGTCATATCCCAAAATCCCTTTAAGAAAATAACCATGGAGGGAATAACTGCAGAGTCTACCCAAACCGCTGATTTTCAACAGACAACAGAAAGCAGGGAATGGCATTTCCCAGCATAGGCGATAAGCAAACAGGCCCGCAGAACAAAAAACGTGTTGTTTTCGGACTTTCTTCAAAGTCCGGAACAGGCGAAGCGATCCCTGAAGGGAACAGCCTGTTCACCAGCTCCAGTGAGGCTCGCTTTCACAACTGCTGGCAGCGGGCAGCCCCTAACGACATGGAAACGAACCAACTCAACAAACATGCCATTCAGCAGTCCGACGTGACTGGCTGGTTTGGAGCGCTTGATTACGCAACGCAAGCTACCCCTACCTCGAAGTTGTGAGGGGTTGTTCCACATTGTTTGTTCTCGTTTTTGTTGCGCATTTGAATGCTGGGAAACTGAGGAAAGCACTAATGCAGAATACAAATATCATCATTTATTATTTTATTTTAAAATCTGGAGGATTGAATCCTCTTTATTGGTCACGTACATGTACACAAACACAGTGTCAAATATGTTTCCCTGCATTTAACCCCTCCTAGTGAAGCAGTGGGCGGCTATTGCTATTTTTCCCTGAGTGCTGGATATACAATAGCTGCCCACTGCTCCTAATACTAGGATGGGTTCAATGCAGAGAAATACACACACATTTTACTGTGTGTGTGAACATGTGTGTGACCAATAAAGAGGATTTCATCCTCCAGATTTCGATGTATTGTATATACACAGCGCCCGGAGAGGAGTGTAGGGGTGTCAAATCTCAGCAGTGCCCAGGTGTTTTACCGGGACTTGAACCGGCAACTTTCCGGGTTCCCAGGCCAAGTCCCAACAGACTGAACTACTTAGAAAGCCAGGTAGTTCTTGCTTGAGGGGAACAAGGAGATAGGAGATAGGCCACTTGGCATGTCAAAGTAACTCATAATGATATTATAATTCCTAAAAGAGGGGAAGTAATTTCCTCATTTATTTATTCAACACATTTTGTTTCGTTATCTTGAGACAATTTCTTGTCCGTTCTTGCAGACAAGGCAAGAAATACAAGCCATTAGACAAGGTTGCTTCAACATTATTGGCCCCCAGGGATTCCCACAATTCTTGGGAATTGTTATTCTGGGTGCAAACTCCCACGGGGCCCCTCCTTTACCTTCGTTAAACAACTCAATGAAGTCCAGGGCGTGTTTCAGTATGATCCTCATGGCTTCAAAGATGTTGCTCCTCAGAACTCCTTGAGGCTGAGGGCCTACCTCCAAACCTGCAACAAGAACAAAAGACACACACACACACACACACACGATGATCCATGGTGCTGGGCTATGGGTTACTGGGGGTTGTTGTGGGTGCTGTACAGGCTGGACGTGGGGACTCACCCACAGGGTGCTTGGCCACCGATCGGACCGTGGCGTATTTCAGGCAGGGGTCTTCGTTCAGCAGAACGGGACAGCTGGCCGGTGCGATGGCCTTCTGCGGGACGGAACCGAGGCAGGCCTTGTTAACTGTGTGTATGTTACTGTGTAACTGACCGTTTCGATGGATGGACGGTCGATTTGTTTCCACAAGGTTGCAAGCAAGGTTGCATGCACCAACATGCATGTGTGAAAGCAAGTAAAGCATTAGTCCAAAACAAACTTGTTTTTTAATGTAATTATTCCAAGAGTAAGTCCTGGGTTGGTTTTTGGACTAATGCTTTACTTGCATTCACACACACACATGTCGGTTGATGATTATGTATAGAATATTCCGGATCATTGAGCTTTTCTGAAGAGGCTCCAAATTTTTGGAGAACATTCACTTGTCCAGGAGCAAAAAATATAACCTTTGCTCTCTAGACTGAAAACCCCATCTCAGACACAAGACACTCGCCGCTTCAAGCAGCTCATATCAGTTCATAACGGTCACCTTGACGTAGTTCATCAGCTGCAGGTTGAAGTGGTCTTTGGAGCTTTCCAGTATGAGCGTGCAGCCCATGTTGGACGTGGTGTTGTGGAGGTCAAAGATCACATCGTAGGCCTCAGGGCTCCCTTTAGGTCCGAACATCGTGTTGATCTCCTGGGCTCTCTGTACCTCGTAGGGCAAGTCCTTCCCACTCGGGCAACTGTGTGTTGGGACACGATGAGAAGGGGCTATGAGGTCAGAGTGTTGCTTGTGATGCGTTGCGTGTCAATGAGTGACAAGAGGGTTATCTAGTCTAAGATAACAAGTCTGGCTCAAAAGCACCACTTTCATTTGGTTGCATAGCAGTGTCGCCGTCAAAAGAGCAAGCCAGTCTCACCCAGGCCTGCAAAACAACCAGAGTTGTAAATCTTCTTCCGTCTTCTAAAAATATAAACTTAAATATAGACCCAGTGACTACGCTACAGTATCGTAGCCCTGGGAAATAATGGCGACACGAGGCTTAGCATGAAGGCTTTTCAACCTGAAGAAAATCTATTTGCAGTGATATTTCAAAATGTCTTTGGTCATCAAACATAAAAATGGACAAGTCTGCTACCTTCCCTTTAAAAACAGCCATATCTCGCACACCGTCAGGGGGACCATAATACGGATTACGGAAACACTTTCAATGGGCACTCAAATCAATGGATCTTTAAATCGCCACGACGACGGGCTCAGCCAATCAGGGCACCGAGAGGCGCGTGATGACGAAGGCCCTGAAGGAAGGAGCCGGTGTTACCAATGGCCCCCGTGCAAAGGGCACTATGTGTGCGCTAATCTATTTTAAATTCTAGGCAGGGACTGCGCTCAACGTGTCGCTTAATCGTCTTAAGTCAGCAAGCGACCCAACACATGTTGGATGTTGTGAATGGTATTCTGAGGAATGTAGTGGTTTGGTTAGAGATCAAATATCCCCTAAAGAGAGAACGACATTAGATTAGATTCAAATGTATTGTCATTGCATAAGTTACATTTACATTTACAAGTTGCAAGTACAGTACAGCGAAAATAATTTTGCATCTAACCAGAGTGCAAATGTTGCAGTAAAGTACATGGTAATATCATTTACAGTTTAAAAGACAGTCTACTAGGTATTAAAATGGGATATGAGCATAATAATAATAAGTATATATATATATACACATACACACACACACACACAGGTAAGTGAGTATTTAACAGGTAGTGATCAGTTATTGAAAGTAATATATATAAATGTATATGTATATACAAGTGAGCGTATATAAATGTATGGCATATATAAATGTATATACAGGAGCAGGGATATGCAGTTCTATCAACAGTTTGAGATTTAAATATATATGGCAGCTACAGTAAACAGGTATCTTATTAACACATATGTAAACTATAGAGGTAAGTAGTTGTGATTACAGTTTTTTATGTTTTTTATTTTTACGTCAGCCGCGTCTTTACGGTTTGGGATGTGTAGGATTAAACATGTTCGTATGTGTGTATGTGCATGTGTGTGTGTGTGTATATGTATGTGTGTATAAGTATGTGTGTATGTATGTATATGTGTGTGTGCGTGTGCTATGTGTGTGTGTGTGTGCGTGTGCTATGTGTGTGTGTGTGTGTGTATGTGCATGTGTATGTATGCATGTGTGTGTGCATGACATGTGCATGTGCATGTGTGTGTGCGTGTGTGTGTGTGTGCATGTGCATGTGTCCCTTTATTTTACGCGCTCTACTTGACGATGGAAAAAGTCATTGGTCATTTGAAACTCGGTCACGTTCTGCGCACGTGTTCTGGCCTGGCTGTGAACTGGCGGCTCTCTGCACGCAGCGGGTTATGACGGCTCCTCCGGGGAGCTGTGTAACGCTGATCGTATAATGCATTGAGAATTAATTTAAAACGTATACTTTTTTTATTATTATCTTTTTTAAATGATCGTTGACCCTTCATAAACCGCTGGGTTGTGTAACGTGGTTCAATGATAATAATAATAAACATGCGCGGGTCTGATCACCTTTACTGTTTGGTGGCACCTGCGGAGGCGTCTTTTGTGACGTCTGATGAAATGATGACGATGCTGATGCAATGTGGATCAATATTAGCGTTCCGTAGGCTTTGTTTTCTTTGTGTGACTATAATATCGATCGGTCTGTTCAAATATCACCAACATGTTTTTGGTGCCAAGGCCACCGACCCTGTCCTACCTGTCTGTCTTGTATTGTAGGTACACGCTGCAGTGGTCATATGTGAATAGGTACCTACGTATACGCGTTTTTGGCGTTAATTCACGTGGGTTTTTTTCCAGCCTACCTGAGGTTCTCTGTGGTGAACGCCCGGTTCAAATCCGTGTCCACGTATCTGGAGCATTTCTCCACCGCCTTCGGGTTGGTGATGAAGGCTTTCGTCTCGACCCCTCTCCTCTGGATCTCCCCGCTGTTCATCAGCCATAGGTTCACGAGGGTCACCCCGGACATCTCGTTCCCATGTGTGCCTCCGAAGATAGCCACTCGTCTCGCCTCATCGAAACCGACCACGTTATTTGAAGACATAATAGTCGTTTTTGTGTGTGGACTAAAACAGCTGGCGTTGTCGTTTCCTAGACACCAACTGTGAGCATTGCAAGAACTATACACTTACATAACTTGGCCACTGGGCTGTTATGTACTGTCGCACCACACAGAGCTATATTATTGCTGCTCAGTCTACAGCGCTGCTTTGGTGTACGCCCACTTCCATAGGCCCCGCCCCCTCTTTCCCCATTCTCTCAAGAAGCCAAAATCACACACACACGTATGTACGCATGTATATGCACATAGGTTTCGACACACACACACGCACGCATGTACACATGTATATGCACATAGGTTTCGACACACACACAAGCATGTACACATGTATATGCACATAGGTTTCGACACACACACACACACAAGCATGTACATACGTAGATAGGTACATATTGTTCTAGATATTGTTCGCCAACTTATTGTACTTTTTCCCTTACACTTTTTCCTGAATGGTTGTACTTCTACCTGAGCACTGGTTCAGGTATTGGAGAGACTTGTTAGAAATGAAATGCACTTTTGACTTCTGATGAAGAGTTGTTCTCTTACCTTTAAACCTTTGCTGAAACACATATTGTAAGTCGCTTTGGATAAAAGCGTCTGCTAAATGACTAATGTAATATGTATATGCACATAGGTTTTGACACACACACACAGTAAAAATATTTATTAGACATTTATGATGTATCTTCTTACAAAAGAAAAAAAGTAATATCCAAGAAATAATATCCTTACATTTACAATCTATTAACATTGTCACTTTCCTTCTTATATAACAAACAAAGGTTTTCCCAAAAAGGGAGGCTTTTTGGAATGTAAAGTAAAACATTTTTTTTAATAAATGAACTTGGAACTTCCGTTAAAGATGGAGCCCTGATCCATTGTACAAAAGCTGGAGGAATCCACATTAAGGGGACCTTAAAATAAATGTTTAAAAAATAAACATCTAAAAAAAAATTAGAAAAAACAACATTCACCAAAAAATCCCCATTGTGTGTGATGAGCTCAAACTAACTTCAGAAATCCGAGCCTCTTTTTAAAAAAATAATTACTAAATAAAAAAAAAATGAACATTTCATGTCAATATCACGTCGTGTAAATAAATTCCCTGCTGTTGACTAAAAAGAGTCTTCCTCTTCTTCGGTTTGTTTTTCTTAACCCGGCTGGGAGAGCTCCTCTCATCGTGCAGCTGGGTCGGGCTCCCTGGCCGTCCACAGTCGGGTGATGTAACCTCAGACTCGTGACTCCAGCGCTGGGCCTCTTCCGCCCCAGAGCCGGTGGCTGCCTCCAACCCGTCCGTCCGCTCTTTAACCTTCTCCCTTTTATTCTTCTTCTTCAAACTCGACTCCAGTGGTCCAGTGGTGCCGCTTATGTCCCGTTCTGGCAAGTGGTCGCATGACACGACGACACTTCTACTTTTCTCCCTCTTCTCCTTCTTCTTCTTCTTCTTCTTTGCGGTGGGGTCATCATTAGGGCTTGCCCCGATGCCACCTTGTGTGGCATCGACGTCATCCACGGGTAAACACCGCCGTGTTTTGGGTGAGATGGTGACCCCCGATTCAACCAGTGCTTTAGTCGAGGGGCTCCCTTGGGGAGAAGGAGGGCGAGGGTTCTTTTTACGTTTGTTTTTCTTCCTTATCAACACAGTGGCCTGGATATCGTCTGGAATTTCCCTTTCCAGCACCATGGGTGACTCCGACTCCCCGTCTACTTTGTCATGCTTCTTCTTCTTCTTCTTCTTGGTCATGTTGTTCTGCACTCCGTCATGGCCTGTTTCTGCCGAGCTCCTGGCATCCTGTACGCTGCCCTCACACACCCCCTCGTCACCATCATTACCTTCTTCTATCACGCTCGCCCTCAAAGCTTCTCTCTCCCTCTTTTTCTTCTTCTTCTTTTTTGTCATCTCGACTATATCGCCAGGGCCTTCCAGAGACTCGGCCGGCGTTTCCCCATTGTGCACAGGTTCCGCGTGGACGTCGGAAGCGCTGACGCGTGAGTCTCTCTTTTTGTCGCTTCCTCTGCGGCTGTCGAAATCAACGGCGGGCGCGTTTAGCTCGGGGTGATTTTCCGCCGCGTCGGCGATCCGGAAGGAGTGTCCACGCTTCCTCTTTCTTTCGAGCACAGAGGCGGCGCCGTTGCCCTTGGCCGGCGTGTCCTCGGAGCTCGCGCATGGTGGCGTTTCGGTCGTTGTTTTCCGCTCCTTGCGTTTCTTCCTCGGCCGCTCCCCACTCTCTTGGGCTGCAGGGGGTTCGAACGGGTTCTCCTCAGCCTCGGTCTTCTCTGCCTCTGGGTGGGTTCCGCGGTCTTCGGGGCTGGGGGGCATCTTGTCCCTTTTCCGTTTCCGTTTTGTAAACACCACGTCAGCGGTTTCAGTCGGAGCGCCGGTCTCGTGGGTCAAAACAGTATCCACAACGTCTCCCTCTGTAACACCGTTCGTCATATGTCCCTTGTCCTTCTTCTTACTTTTCTTTCGTGGTTTCCAAAGATCTTCTACCTGGTCCGCGAAACCATCCAAGCTATTGTCGTTGACGATGGACCCCGAGGTTGGCTGTGAAATATGGGACGTCTCTAAAGCAGGCCCGTCTACTGACGTGTCTCTGTTCTCGTCCTCGGTGCCTTTACGTTTATTTTCCCTTTTTCTCTTCTTTTTCCTCGCCCTATGCTTGTCGGCGTGGTCAGCGTCGTCGTCGACGACGGCGGTCATGGTGGACCCGGAGGTTCTTTGTGAATTCTCATCGGTCTCTAAAGCAGCGACCTCTGGGTCTGCAGGGCGTTGGAAAGCACTCACATCCTCGGTATGGTCTTTGGCCACGGGGTTGATTTCAGGGTCTTCAGGGCTGACGGCCACCTTGTCCTTTTTCCTCTTCCGCTTTTTAAACACTATCGTTTCAGTCGGAGCACTTGCCTCGTGAGTAAAAACCGCGTCCGCGCTCACCGACGGGTCCACTGAACCGCCTAAGCTACGGTCATCGTTGTCGTTGATGGTGGTCACGGCGGACCCCGACGTTCGCTGTGAAATATCTGGGGTGTCTGAAGCAGTTTCTAATGAAATGTGGATATGTTGTTGTTCTTCTTCTGTGACTTTACGGCGCTTTTCTTTTTTCCTCTTTTTCGTTTTCCGATGCTCCTTGTCGTCGTCGACGTTGTTTTCATGTTCGCCAGCCACGCCGGGGGCTAACTCAACCACGCCGGGGGCTAACCCAACCACGCCGGGGGCTAACCCAGCCACGCCGGGGACTAACTCAACCACGCCGGGGGCTAACTCAACCACGCCGGGGGCTAACTCAACCACGCCGGGGGCTAACTCAACCACGCTGGGGGCTAACTCAACTGTTACCTGGATGCTCTCGCTAACCCTTTCGTGGCGTTTTTTCTTGCTCTTGTACGGGGTCCTCGTCGTCTTCGCGCCACTCAAACCGGCCCTCGTCTTCGCGCCACTCAAACCGGCCCTCCTTCTGACGCTCTCCGTCACAGCATCGGGTTGTGGCGAGAGGCCTGTGTCCATGTGGTTGTTGTTGTTGTTGTCGTCGTCATCCACATGTGTCGAGTCCGAGCCTGGGTCCCTCGGTGAGGCTGGGACGCTGGACTCCTCGAGCGTGGGGCCTTCAGACTCCGTGACCAAATTATCTTTTCGGGGTTGGGCTGACCCGGGTCCGGTCTTGTCAGGAGATCCCGGTCCATCGGCAGGTTGAGGACCACGTCCTTGGACTCGTTTGGCTCGGATGCGCGTCCTCGTCTTCTTGGTCTTGGTGGTCTTGGTGGGGGTGTGGTTCTTGGCTTGGGAGGATGGTTGAGTGCGGCCCTGCCTCCGAGGGCACTTCCTTTTTGGCGATTCGACAAAAAACTCATTCCCCTGTAAGATGTTTAAAAAACAAAGGATTTTAAAATACATGTATTCGTAAAGCCCTATTCAGCACAAACACGAATGACCTCTTAATTGAATTAAAAGACCATAGATTAAATGAAATCACCCCAAACTAAAACGTTTGCCCGGAAAATTCGAATCGCTCCTTACCACAACTTTGATGCCGCCGTCGTCGTCATCCGATGTTTCATTCCCACTGTAAAAGAAAATAGTTAATAATCAATACAAAAAGTACAATAGTGCATCTCTTAGCATAATCTCGGGAAGTGTTTTTACTAAGGTGGCCATTCTACATGGTACCTTGGACCTTAACAGAAACTGACATCACTTTTTCTAAGAATGTTGGTCTTGGACAGGATGTTTTAGCTGGTCTTCCCGAGTTCGTGTTTGCCAATTAGTCAATTCCTTGTGTACAGATCCCCGTCTCCAGCAACATGATTGGTCAAAAACAAACCAAAGCAAATCAAAATGAAATGCCCCATTCACCCAGATTTGAGCTAGCAGAATTTTGATGAATAATCAAAAGTCTGACAGCAAAGTAGCTCAAATCTAGGTGAACTGACGTGTGAGATTACTCTTAACCAACCCCTGACAATCTGCACATGAACACAATAAGTCAATTCCTTAGAAATACACACTCTGACAATGGCAACAAGGGTTCGTTATCGGAGTCCATGTAAACAGCCGGTAAAGAAGACGCCGGAACATATCTTTCTTTGTTAACGCTGTGCCACAACCGGACGCATTTAAAGAAGCCTCCAACAGCGTAGGTCTGTTGACAAAAACACAAAGACACGACAAATAAACACAATACAGAGCCAAACACGGCAAACCAAATCATGGACGTTAAAAGGTGTTTACTACCCGACCCTTCCTCCTAGCGCGTCCTCTTATCACTTTTTACAAGTGTCTTACTGAGTAGATTATCTAAGTACATTGTTAGGTAGATATTGTTCTAGATATTGTTCTATATTGTTTGCCCACTTATTGTACTTTTACCTGAACTTATTGTACTTTTACCTGAGCACTGGCTCAGTAATTGCAGACTTGTTAGGAATGAAATGCACTTTTGACTTCTGGTGACGAGTTGTTCTCTCACCTTCCTTTGTTGAAACACACTATTGTAAGTCGCTTTGGATAAAAGCGTCTGCTAAATTACTCTTATGTAATGTAATGTAATGTAATGTAATGTAATGTGTTCAGGGGAAAAACTTCACCTTAAGTCTTGCCTCCTGCTGGATGGTCGAAAAAAGGCTCCGCCTCTTCCACGAAGGCGAGGCCGTGTTGAAACCATTGCCTTCAAGGAAGGGCGAGCGGAACGCCTGGAACGCAAATTTTCTTCCTCTCCCCTCGAAGTTCTTGCAGCGGCCCGCAGCAGACGAGCGGACTGGATGATAACCAGACGAGGCGCTCTCACCTCCACTCTCCTCACTGGCAGTGGTGGCTTCTGATGGCTCCCTTCGACGATATCTGTGCGCCTTGGACACCGGGACTTGAACAACAATGTCAAGATGGTCGACTGAATCACTGAAAAGAGACACACAAAGTAGTGAAGTAAACTAGTATGTTGATATGTGAAGTCACACACACACACACACACACACACACACACACACTAAATCTAAAGGATTGAATCCTCTTTATTGGTCACATACATGTACACACACACAGTGAAATGTGTTTCTCTGCATTTAAACCATCCTAGTGTTAGGAGCAGTGGGGCAGCTATTGTTATATACAGGGGGGGCAGTGTAGGGGGTCTGGTGCCTTGCTCAAGGGCACCTGGGCAGGGCCCAGAAGGGGATTTGAACCGGCGACCCTCCAGTTCCCAAGCAGCCAAGTCCCAACAGACTGAGCTAGTGACACACACACACACACACACACACACACACACACACACACACACACACACACACACACACACACACACACACACACACACACACACACACACACACACACACACACACACACACACACACACACACTTTGGATTTGGATATTAAGGGGCAGTTGTCTAGTGACATTCGTATGAATTACTGTATGTGTTTATATATTACCTTTCGCCGGCCTGGGACAGGGATACTTCTGAAGAGTTACCCGGCATACCTTGCGAAGCCTTATCAACACACGGTGATAACATGTCCTCCATCATTTCGTTAGTAGGGGTCTGAAGAGAAGTCTGACCCGACACCATCAAGTCATCGATATCACCATCATCGCACTGAGTGACATCCGTGTCGCTTTGAATACCCGCCATCGTCTGGGCAAATTATTATTAATCACAAATAAGAGAAGTTATAATGTCTTATGTATTATAGCGTCGCGTATAGTATTATGGGTCCTCTCCTCATTGCTAGGGTCATAGAAAATCACTGTCCATCATAGTAGCTATAAATGACACAGTAACGTGCGAAAAGCGTTTGTTGAGTTGAGTTTCCCCTCCTTAAGCGAGTGTCAACACAACACGTGTGGGTTTAACCAGGAAGTGAACCATAGGAAGTGGGCGTGGTGCAACAAGGATCTGACCAATCAGCTGAGGACAGCCCTATACGTAGGCGTTTTAGTTTTTATATTTGTCCTGGTTGATAACTTGATGATCCGAGTCACTCGACGCTGAACTTCAAGAAATGGCAACTACAACCCAAACCGAAAAACATCTGTTGCACTGTCCAGCTTTAGAAGAACTTTGCAATGGTAATGTGCTCGTTTTTCACTGCACACGATACTTTCACAATAATGTGGCAGATAATGCAGTCCAATGTGCATGGTTGGTTGGTTGTGTTTTTTGCAGTATTGGCATCGGGGTTGAACAACAATTTTGCTGACGTTCAAGTTGGTGTGGTGGACTGTCCAGACCTGACCCAAGAGCCGTTTGGTTTCCCGGTCAAAGGTACAAGGTTATATAGTGCAGTGCAGCGAACTTTATCTGCAGCCCTCACCTAAACTGTCTTGTCAGACTGCACGTCAAACGCCTAAAGTTCTTTCATCTCAAGCAACAACAACAACAACCATAACACATGCTTTATTTAATGTCCACGCTGCAGGCTTGTGCGGGAATCCTCGTATCACTGATGTTGGCGGTGTGCCTAACCTCATTCCTCTGGTACAGAAGCACAAGGTATACAGTCCAAACAAGCGCCTCAGTGTTATGCTCCAGTGCACAACAGTGTAAGTCATAACCCTCTATCATCTCCTCCCTCTCCAGGAGTACGACATGAACGTTGTGTCCAAAGAGGTTGAACTTCCAGGCGCCTTCATGCTTGGCGCAGCAGCGGCACCTTCTCGAGTGATTGGCATGAATGCAGAGGTAATAGGCCTTACTAAGGTTTTACTACTACACTAGGCTTATCCAAGATAGATACACGATTTTTATTGGCCATTTGCAACAGGTACAATGGAATGCTTACCCCCCATTCCCTCCCGCAGTATGCATTTCTAAAACACAATACTATAAAAAAAATACTATACACTATAAAAAATAAGAAAAATAACAATAAAGTGATGATATGTACATGTTTTGATGTGTGCAAAATATTTAAAAGCATTTAAAGTGCTAGTAGTGCAGCAGCATCATAAATACAGAGAAGTGCAGTACAGTGCAGAACAATGCAGTTACTGTAATGAGTCCAGAAAGTCCAGCAAAAGTATGATAGTGTAATGTTAATGATAATGTTGTGATAGTGGCAGCACTCCTAGCAGTTCAGTAGCTGCCTAAACGTTTTATCCATCTGTGGGATGGTGGTAAGTGAATGCAGTGACTGTTGTGGACAGTTTATGCCACTGGTCCATACGGAGACAGAGGGGAGACCTGCAGTGAATGGCAGCTACTTCTCCTCCGTCAATCCAGCCGACGGCCAATGTCTACAACAGAAGTACAGCGACACGTTCCCAGACTGCCCGTTTGGGCTGATGGGGAATCTGTACGCTTGTGAAGGAAAACCTGGAAAGGTGAGCTGATTTTATTCCATTCCCCCCCCCCCCCCCCCCCTAAAGAATTTCATTGTAGGAAATGTTTGGCGTTATGTTTGCACTTATAACATTGAGTTGTGTTACATTTTTGTTTTTTGTAATACTAATTGTGTGCCATGACCAATTGTTTTAGCAGAAACATCAGATTCTAGCCCAATATTGGATTGTAATATATAAGGCATATTGTATATACAGTATATATGTATGTCAAACACATTAACTACCAGTTCCTCCCAGCATAGGACTTCATTCAGGAATGCATTGTAATGTTGTGTCCCTAATTGTGAAACCCCTCTGGTGAAGGCCCCGTCACACCATAACGTTCTGGTCAGCGTTCTATGAACGTTGTAATCGTTCAATTTTCGAGCGTTCTAGGTGAGGTGGACACATCTGGCGTGTGACTAACGCATGAATTAGCGTGTGACTAACGCATGAGGAGCGTGTACCAGCGACCAAGTCGCTGAAAAACCAAGACCAAGACACCCCTGAAAACTATTAGCGTGTGCTGACGTGTCACTGTGTTCAAACGGGTACGCGGGGAAATCACAGTGGATTCAGTTGTTCTTGTCACGAGTGGATTGTTCGGTGGGACCCAGAACGCAGACCAAGACCCAGTGGAGCTATAACAGAGCTTTATTTCAAGCAAACACAACACAAGAGAGTCATCAGGGACAGTCCAGGGGTCTGCGTACCGGGAGGTCGATCCGCGGAGTACCGGCAGGTAGTCCAGGACGGGAGAGGAGTCTGGGTACCGGGAGGTCAGAGTAGCGACAGGTACCAGACAGGCGGATGATCAGGGATGAGCGAGAAGTGTAGATACCGGGAGGTCGGAATAGTGACAGGTACTGGACAGGTAATTATAATTACCGGGGAGCTCGTATAGACCGGCGTAACGCGGGATAGGCAAAGAATCTGGATCTCCGGGACATCAGCGTGGCGATTCCGTCCAGAATGTACGACGTAACATGAACAAAGTATGACGTACGACCTAACCCCGGGGTAACGGGAAGCCAGGGTCTATAGACCCCAGGTGAGGGGATTAGCAATCAGCCACGGCAATTGCTGACAGGTGTGTGTGTGCGCCGCCAGCGCACGTGGCTTGGCCACGCCCCCTATCAACCACCGTAAACGCGACAGTTCTTCTGGATATTGAACAGTGCACATCATGCCGCCAAGAGGAAAAAAGCGTGTGAGGGGGGCTACTGCTAAACTCCATCTCCATGTCGACTAACAACAGCGAACGCGTGCAACGTTCGGCCAACGTTCTCCAGCGTTTAACGTTAAACGTTGAACGCTGGTCTCCATGAGAACTTTTGTGCATGTTCAAAACTTTATTTTCGGACCAGCGTTCTCCGCCGATCACCGACGATTACCAGCGTTCACCAGCGTTCACCCAACGCTCTTCTGGCGCTATGCCAGCGACCACGGACGATTACCAACGTTTCCTCAAACGCTTACCAGAACGTTATGGTGTGATGGGGCCTTGATGGTGGTATAATGGACTTTATTTATATACATATCGATGACTTGATGGTGCTCTCTTCAGACCCCTACACTTTTATACAAAGTGCTTTACAAGTCATGCCTCCCATTCACCCATTCATACACCCATTCATCCACCAAGGGCGGAGTCAGCCATGCAGGGAGACAGCCAGCATGTCGGGAGCAGTTAGGGTTAGGGTATCTTGCTCAGAGACACCTTGAACGTTTTTGTTAGGAGGAGCCGGGGAACCAAACCAGCAACCTTCTGGTCTTCAGATAATACCCTCCTTGGACACCTAAAGCACTCAAGGCCCCCTGAACCTCTTCTCTGTGCTCCATACACCAGGTCATTGAAGTGAGGGTCAAAAGACGAACCGGAGAAGACAGCCTTGTCAGTGCCATGAGGAAAACTCTTGAAGTCCACTACCCTGATAAGAGCCTGGCTCTGGGTGGCACCTTTGTCATCCAGAAAGGAAAAGCTAAAATTCACGTAATGGTATGCAAAACAAATCTATATTTCTGTGTGGTTTTGCCTCATCGCCGATGGTTCCCGATGGGAACCATCGGCGATGAGGCAAAACATCCCTTGTGTGTTGTCTTGTGTCATCCCATTCAGATGACACATACGTAGCTGCTTTTGTCTTAGTTGTTGTTTTCTCTCAATCTTATGATTGATCTCACAGCCGAGGGAGTTCTCCGTCTGTCCCCTGAACACCGACGACGACGTCAACCATTGGCTCAAACACTATGAGATCAAGGCGCCCATCATCTGTCTGTCTGTGTTGGTCTCCAGAGACCCCGTGAGTTTTGCGTTGACAATTTTAGTTTGGTCTGTCAGTATTTATGTGTGCGTCTCGAGGCAAATTAGCCACACATTGAATCCCGATTCTCAAAATCTTCTCCCGGTCTTTTTAACAACCAGGGCCTGGACCTGCGTATGGAACACACCCATTGCTTCAGTGACCACGGAGAAGGCGGTCATTATTACATAGACACCACCCCGGACACGGTGGAGTATCTGGGCTACTTCCTGCCCGCCGAGTACGTCTACCGCATCGACCGGCCCCAGGAGTCTCACGCCATTGGACGATGATTGTTGTTCACGATTGTAACCAGCGGTCTTCGTAAAAAATGTACCTCACATTCAAATTGATAATGTAATCTATATATACGTGATGGTATCCAATATTTGTATTGTACAACAAAAATCGTTTAGCTTATGCTTATGCTTATCACTGCATTTTATCAGGACGGATCTGATATTCATTGTAAAAATGCAAACTGGCTCACAGTTAATCAAAAGTATTAAAAAAACTAACAAATACAAAATACAATGCCAATTGTGGTTATTTTTTGCAAATATCCATCCATCCATCTTCTCCCGCTTATCCGTAATCGGGTCGCGGAGGTAGCAGCTTCAGCAGGGGACTCCAAACTTGCCTCTCCCTGGCAACATCGACTAGCTCTGACTGGGGGATCCCGAGGCGTTCCCAGGCCAGTGTGGAGATGTAATCACCCCACCTGTACCTCGGTCTGCCTCGTGGTCTCTTCCCAGTTGGATGTGCCTGGAAAACCTCCCTCGGGAGGCGACCAGGAAGCATCATTACTAGATGCCCGAACCACCTCAACTGGCTCCTTTCTACGCGAAGGAGCAGCGGTTCTACTCCGAGTCTCTCACGAGTGACTGAGCTTCTCACCCTATCCCTCAGGGAGATACTTGTATTCGCGATCTCGTCCTTTCGGTCATTACCCATTGCTCATGGCCATAGGTGAGGGTAGGAACAAAGACTGATCGGTAGATCGAGGACTCCCTCCCTACTTGGAGTAGACAATCCACCGGTTTCCTGCTAAGAACCATGGCCTCAGATTTGGAGGTGCTGATCCTCATCCCAGCCGCTGCAAACCGATCCAGTGAGTGCTGAAGGTCACATACTGATGACGCAAACAGGACCACATCATCTGCAAACAGCAGCGATTCAATCCTGAGCCCACCATACTGAAACCCCTCCCCTCCATGACTACGCTTTGAAATCCTGTCCATGAAAATCACCAACAGGATGGGTGACAAAGCGCAGCCCTGGCGGAGGCCAACACCCACTGAGAACAGGCCTGACTTTGTACCGAGAATCCGGACACAGCTCTTGCTTTGGGAGTAGAGAGATTGGATGGCCCTCAACAGTGACCCCCGCACCCCATACTCCCACAGCACCCCCCACAGTGTTTCCCGAGGGACCCGATCATATGCCTTCTCCAAATCCACAAAACACATGTACGACCGGATGGGCATACTCCAACGCCCCCTCCAGGATCCTTGCAAGAGTGAAAAGCTGGTCCGTTGTTCCACGACCAGGGCGGAATCCGCATTGTTCCTCTTCAATCTGAGACAATCTGACAATGCGGGTTTTTTGCAAATATCCATTTTGTTAAATGTCAGATAGAGCTCCAGATTATATTTTTAATCTAGTAAAGGTTAAACGGTACTCCTATATTTCCTTTAATGAAAGTAGGGCAATACTGCCCTCTTGTGTGCATATTGAGAACTGCAGTTTCCCACAATGCTTTCTACCGCATCGCTCCGGAAGTGAGACGTTTATTGACAATATGGCTGCTGAACTGGGAAGCCACTGGAGAACATAGTGATTTGTCCAGTCCCACCTGTAAACACACACTTTTGTGCTTCCTGCGAGTAAACAAACGAAGCGAATTTGAATGAAGGGACTCGCGAACTCACGGAATGGTGTCTCTGAGCTGAGGATACATCGTCATGTCGTTTTTCAAGAGGAAAGGTGAGGGTTAAAGCGTCTGCTTATAAGGGAAGGGTGTAACGACCACATAGTGTCTTCTTAGTGTCTTAATGGTCGTTCTGTCTTCGTTAAGATGTCGCTGGTCCACAACGATATGGTCGGTGTTGAGATCCCCTTGCAAGACATAATCGAGAAATCTTAAATTAAAGAGATCTAAAGAGATGTTTGATAGTAGCTTCACACGGTGAGGCTAACGTCACAGCGCTAAGGCGAGCCAGTGGTCCTCTCTGGATAACCCATCCATCCACCGGTCACCACCCAGTGTCAACCCCCAAGGTCTAATACATACATAGCCCCCCCATAAACATAATTTTAGACGTTTTGCAATTATATGCATATGTTAATTTGTCTGCTTCCCCCCTTAAAAAACGGTCTGCTTCCCCAAAATAAACGCTGTCACAACCCAGCCTGCACACACAGGTGATAGAGCAGCCTAACCAGGTCATCATCATCAGTCCACTGGGTTTCTGCTGTGATGCATGCAATATCAAATCTGTGCATTGAGTTATTAACTGTTACTTTCTAAATCTGCATTATTTATTATTAAATGCCGTTATTCATTCATTCTAACCCATTAGGGCTGCTGTTGTTATCTGAAAATCACGTGTTGATTGAATACCAATACACAACGAGGCACTGGCGTCGCCTTCGTTGTCCTCTGACGAAAAGTAACCGGCTTACATTGATGTGCATGACTCGTGTATATAACCTACAATGATAATATAATACTCCTGTATTATGCCGAAAGGTACTGGGTTCGACACCCTAATGTCCACATCCTATAGGCGTCCTTGAGCAAGATGGGTGACGCCTACTGTTATGACATTATCTGCATTAAGTGTAATTCACTCAGGTTAAAAGTGTCTCCCAAATGACAAAATAGTAATGAGCAAAACATAAATGTAACTTTTGAAGCAGATGACAACCTGTCAGGGCACATGGTCCTTGAGCCAGCCAAGAAGTTGGGTGTTATTAATATAGTATTACAAATAATTCCCTAATACAGGTTCTCTTAGTTATTTTCATAGCCCTATAATGTTGTTGTCGTCATAATTCAAACATGCATTATTGTTTCAACCTAAAATACAAGCAAGAACACACCTGTGTGCTATTTTGGTCATCCCGTCATCCCTGGGCTGCACTCAATGGTCCCTGTAGGCCAGAAGAAAAACTTAAAGGGAATCCATTGCTTGGCTTGCGTCCATTGTTCGCTTGTCCTCTATGTTGTGTTCAGATAAGGAAAACTGTTGGGCCTGTACTGTTAATATTGTTGTGTTGCATTTGGCTTCTGGTTATCCAAGGTCATATCTTTTGGACTGTTCTCCTGGCCAGTCCTCCCCCTGAGTTCATGTTCATGTTCATGTGTTGTACCTTTTTCCGTCAAATTGAAATACCCAATCCTTTAATTAATGCTTTACCTTATTATAATAGCCGGGCAATTATTCAATATAACAGTTTATAGTCGTCGAGTTGTCGTGAGAAGAATTGGCTTATTGAAATACCCTGTCTTATCGTCTCAAACAGAATGAAAATGTAATGGCAGAGAGAAAGAACATGCTTGTCTTGGTCTGATACTAGACCTTACATGAGGTTACATGAATTGTATGACTCTGTATCGAACAGAGTATAGAGAACAGACTAGATCTGTATAGAACTGTATAGAATGGTATTTTCAAGATATCAACACTGCGAAAATAGGTCCATGTGCTTATTGTGATATTCCATCTCACCCGTTTACACCCACGCTTATTCTTACTACCAAGCCATGTGCTTCTCCCTCACCCCCCCCTCCGCTCCGTCTCTGTATAATAATCCATGTCTCCTATTACATCATCTCTGTTCTTTCTCTTTTCCCTCCTCCAGCCAAAAGCAAAGAACCTGAGAGACCAGCGGAGACTAAAGTCAATAGAGGTGGGTGCTGAATTACTATTGTGAGCTCATAGCGTTAGTTAGCCTCATGGCTGTGGTACAACTCGAGCGGCCAACGGTTTCGAAGCAGCGGTTGTATAACAAAAAAAAAAAACGTGTGTACTCGAACTTAAAAGGATTCTTTCCCGCCTGATGTGTGAATGTCTTTGTTGGAGGAGGTGAAAGGGCTTCTGTATTCACCGGGGTCTTTATCCACTTTAAGTAGAAAATGGGTGCATTCATTATTGGGATCCAATGTATTGGTCGCACACACACTTGGCCTCTCTCCAAGTTTCACTTTCTTGGTTTGTTTGTCACAGGAAGTCTTACCACGCAAACACTGAGCAGTCTGCAGCAGACTGGGGTTGCAATGTGTCAAGCGTAGGAGGGGAGGAGGGGAGGTTCCCCCTCCTCCTCCTAAAGTTGTTATTATTATTATTATCTTTATTATTATTATAATGCTGCTGCTGCTGCCTCACTGCTGGTTCTCTTACCCACCCACCGACCTAACCCTACCCCCAGGCGTCGCTCCTCCTGCCAGCCCCCACTCTCCGTCCCTGGGGGGCGCGAGGAACCAGCATGCCGTCCAGGAGGCAGCGGGACCCAGCCATGTGGCCATCAACGTCATCTCCGCCAACATGGACTCCTTCGCCCGCGGACGCACCGCCATCCTCAAGAAGCAGCCCAGCCACATGGAGGCGGCCCACTTCGGCGATCTCGGTATGGGGTGTATGTGGGGGGGGGGGGGTGCATGTGCTTGAATGGGAAATGGTTTGAATGGGAACACTACACCGTAGTGGTCTGCTGCCCTTTAACTATGAGCTAGCCAAAATGGGTAATTAAGAGTTCCCACTGGCCAGTGTGAACCCATACTGGATTAGTGCTTTGGACCTGCGCAGCTGTTGCATGGATGAGTTACACTTTTGACCAAGGCACCCACCCACACTGGCACTGGTGGTCTTGGGTGCAAGTGTCGCTACCCCAGCTGAAGCAGGTACTGGGTTCGGCCCTCAGTGAGTGCAGCCTTGCAGCACTTGTTTCTCAAGTCACTGCAAATCTCGTTGGATAAAAATAATAAATAAATGGATGGTCCATTTTCTGGGAGGCTCAGTTAGCACAAGGTGTCACTGTTAGTGTTTGGTGCCCAGAGCAGCATGCTGGATGTCAGAGCAGGTCCTCGCTAGAGTGTGAGTGTGTCTGTCTGTGTAAGTGTCTGTCTGTGAGTGTGTGTCTGAGTGTGTGTGTGTGGTCTGTGATTGTGACTGTGTGTGTGTCTGTGAGTGTGTGTGTGTGTGTGTGTGTGTTTGTGTGTGTGATATTGTGTATATGTGAGTGTGTCTGTGAGTGTGTGTGTGTCTGTGAGTGTGTGTGTGTGTATGTGAGTGTGATGATTGTGTGATATGAGTGTGTCTGAGTGTGTCTGTGAGTGTGTGTGTGTCTGTGTGTGTCTGTGAGTGTGATATTGTGTATATGTGTGTGTGATTGAGTTTGTCTGTGAGTGTCTGTGAGTGTGTGTGTGTGTGTGTGTCGCAACACTTTGTCCGAAAGCTGGATGAACCAGTGCAGCAGCTTTGGGTTAATTGAGTGGGCATAACTTGTGGCTTAAGCCGCCTCTTCGACAGGAGGCCCTCACACGGAAAGGAAGGGGCTTAAAGGAACAAGGAGGAGAGGAGGAGGAGGAGTTGTTTGGGTGTTTGAGCTTAGCTACAGCATGGGCACCCAACAGCTCATGACACCACAGCCACGCTGGTAGCCAGCCGGTGGCTAATGTTGGTTAACACAGATTTGTTGATCTAATGCCGGATTTAAGATTCGAGATTCAAGATTTTGATTTGCCATATGCAACAAGTACAGTGGAATGCTTACTCCCCATTTACTACCGCAGTGTGAATTTCTAAAACACAATACTATACAAAATACTATACACACACAATGATATGTACATGTATAGAATTGTGCAAAAAGCATTTAAAAGCCTTTTAACGTGCCAGTAGTGCAGCAGCATCATGAATACAGTGCAGTACCGTGCAGTGGCTGTAATGAGTCCAGAAAGTCCAGCAAAGTATGATAGTGTAATGTAATATAAATGACAATGATATGATAGTGGCAGCACTCCAAAACGGTTTGAAATGGTATTGCTGGGTTTTCATTGTTGCATTTGATGATACATTTGCACATAGTGCAAAGGTTGAATAATAAGCAGGGGCAATAAACGAAACAAACGGTAGAACACATTGAGACTGGCTGTTGAAGATGCTTTACTTCACTATCTAGAAAGAACCAACGAGGTGGGTGTTGGTCTTACTATCACGGCCATCTCGGTAGATATAATCGCTTGGTCGGTGGATGGAAGGAGAGAGCTATGCTGTTCAGTGGATGGACGCCCTGAAGGCAAAGCGGAGGGAGACATACAGTAGTGTGGCTAGCTCCACCCAGGTGTACCACAGAACGCCACAGGAAGTCCTTTCTTCCTGTGGCCATCATACTCTATAATTCATCTACCTCGGGTCGTGAGAGGGACAGTGGAGACTCAGTGACCTGAGGTCAACGCACTGTTATTATTATTATTTTTTGGTCAACGCACTGTAAATCCTTTCACTGTAATTTTGCACTGTCAATTCAATTTCACTTTTCACTTTTCACATGTCACTTTTTCAGTATTCATCTGAGTTATTTATTATTATTTTATTACTGCCAATTTGCACTATACGTATTGTTGTGTATTGTATATACCTACGTATTACTGTAATAATACTGTAAATTGTGCAATTCATCTATCAATACATTTAGATTTCATTTAGTTATATTTTGTTTATACTAGTTTTGTTTAGTTAGTTTGTTGTTATTTAGTTTTTAGGTATTAGTATATTTTTATGTGCATTTATTCCCCCTGTTTCAACTGTTGCACCTTAATTTCCCTCGGGATAAATAAAGTTATCTTGAATCTTGAATCCACACAATGCCTCCGTCAGGCGTCACAGGGCTAGAGAGAGAGTGGCGCGCTATTAAACAAACAATAGCCCGGGTGAAGCAGAGCGGCTAAAAACCAAACAGGTGGAGGTGGGCCGGAGCCACCTGGTGCGTGCCATGTTGAATAGCTGAGGAGAAAACAAACACCTACTGTCTTTCCTGGTCTCCTTTGACTTATTTTCTTTTTCCTTTTTGAGGTTATGAAAACCTGTTGGGCCAAACAGGATACTAGGTGCGGCCTTTGGCTTGAGGTCTACATGTCATACACACATGGAAGATGGCAATGATGGAGACAGGGGATAAACAAACATCCACGTGTGTGTGTGTCATATTTGACGTATATATATATTTATAATTGAGGTCAATTTAACATTATTTAATTGTGTATATATCAGATAATGTGGGCAGTGAAGGCCTGTGATCAAGGGCTCTTACAAATATAATGTAACTGCCACATTATGTTAAATCTTTTAAAGGAAACTTGAGTATGTACTTTGTGTGTGTGTGTGTGTGTGTGTGTGTGTGTGTGTGTGTGTGTGTGTGTGTGTGTGTGTGTGTGTGTGTGTGTGTGTGTGTGTGTGTGTGTGTGTGTGTGTGTGTGTGTGTGTGTGTGTGTGTGTGTGTGTGTGTGTGTGTGTGTGTGTGTGTGTGTGTGTGTGTGTGTGTGTGTGTGTGTTCGTTCTCCCTCCCAGGGCACTCCAGCGTCAACTACATGTCCCAGGAGACCCGCTCGCGGCTGTCCAAGACGCTGGAGCAGATCCTGCGTGACGGCGTGGCCGTGCCCTACTACGTCCAGTTCCTGGAGACGCAGGGCACCGACCACCTGGTGTGCTTCTGGCTGGAGGCCGAGCGCTTCCGCTCCAGCAGCTGGTCGCGGGTCCGAGCCCACAGTCTGAACTCGGTGAAGCACAGCTCCCTGGCCGAGCCCGTCCCGGCCGAGCCCGGGGGGGGCGAGGCCCCGGAGGCCCCGGTGGCCCCGGGAACGCCGACGCGACCTCCGCCTATGCCTCCGCCAACGCCGCCGCTGTGCGTCTGGCTCTCTGGGACGGTAGCAGGGAGGGTCCCCCGCCCCAGGTCCCACACAGGGACACGCTCAACGTGGAAGGGGATGTAGACGGGAGGCCCGGGACCCCTGGGACTCCCACCGGCAGACTGACCCCCTCGTCCAGGACGGGCACGCCCCACAAGCAGCAGTCGACCAGCGCCCTCAGGGACCTCTCCGAAAACCTGATAAAGAGTGGGTTTGTGGCGTCGCGTTGGCTTCCCTTCTCATTGAATGTCCACTTGTAGGGTCACGCCAAAAGACTCATAAATACAATCCAGCTCTGCTATTGGTTGGTGCTAAATTGCATTAGCTAATTTGCAGACCCTTGACTCTTTTAAGACAGGCCTAAAAACCTTTTTATTTAGGAAGGCCTTTTTATGTTAATATTAGTGCTCACTATTTTTAGTAGTTTTATTGTGATTGTTTGCTATGTTTTTAACTTTATAGCACTCTGAGATTTTTTTTTGCAATATAAATTAAATGCATTATTAGTATTCTTATTATTATTTTAACTCTCCTGGTCTCCTGGAATTTCTATGGTTCGGCCGTGCGGTGAGAGAGACACGATCGCTGCATGCAGTGTTCTCAGAAATGATCCCCGGGATTCAGAAGTCACTGTTTTATTATATTGAAGAGAAACCACCTGTCAAAACGAAGGAAAACAGACGAGGATGGCCGGATGATTGTTGGGGTTTGTGTTTCAGGCATAGAGAGCGACGCGGTCACCATCTTTACCAAGTACATCTCTCCAGACGCGGCCAGACCCATCCCCATCACCGAGCAGATCCGAAACGACATAGTCGGTAAGGCGGCCATCTGCGCCCCCTTCCCCCACGGTTTGTCCTAATGGGCCTGTCTAAAATGATCGAAATGAAGTCACAAAATGTCTACACTCTGAATAACAACGTTTACCGAGTACACCGTTAACATTTTTGTTTAGGAACGGAGACTAATCACCGTTTTGGTTTTGTGGTGACTTTTGCCGACAGTTTTATCTCTACCCCCCCTTGGTCTCTCTTTCAATTTCTCTCTCGCCCCCTCTCGCTTTCTCTCTCTCTCTCTCCCTCCTCTCCCTCCCTCTCTCACCCTCTCTCTCTTTTTCTCTTTCTTTCTTTCTCTCTCACCCTGTGCAGCTAAGATATGTGGGGAGGACGGGCTGGTGGATCCAAACTGCTTCGTCATTGCACAGTCGGTCGTGTCCGTCATCCTAGAAGAACAGTGAGTTCTGTTCTGTTCTATTCTGTGTTCGTCTCCGTCTTAGGACTCAAGGTGACTCATGGTGTCAAGCGTAGGAGGGGAGGTCCCCCCCCCCCCCCCCCCCTTCGCTTGACACCATGTGACCTTGCATCCTCGGTGACCTTCGACCCTCTTAACCCCGGCACACGTCTTGCCGTGCCCTCCTCCCACCAGGCACTTTACCGAGTTCCTGCGGAGCCATCATTTCTGTAAATACCAGATCGAGGTGTTGACCAGCGGCGCCGTGTTCCTGGCCGACATCTTGTTCAGCGAGTCTGCTCTCTTTTATTTCTCCGAGGTGAGTGTCCTCCGTCTATCCCCCTATCTGAGTAAGACACCCTAGACCCCCTAACTGCTCCCGACCTACTGGCGCTCACCTTGCATGGCTGACTCCGCCGTCGGTGTATGAATGGGTGTGAGGCTTGACTTGTAAAGTGCTTTGAGTGGCCACTAGCGCTATAAAATATAAAAATATATATATAATATATATATAAAAGCGCTATAAAGCGTCCATTTACCATTGAATATATGTATAACCGTATATATGTGTAACAATGTTATTTATGCACTAGTTAGCTCGTTCCTTGCTCATCGCACTACAATACATTACATTCCAGTCATTAAGCAGACACGTTTGTCCAAAGTGACTTGGAAGTAAAGGTTTACCCTAGAGAGACACACTTCACATCGAAAGCCCCGGCGGACGGTGAGCGGGTGTCCTCGTTGATGTGATGTGATGTGACGTGACTTGTGATGTGTCTTATTTGGGCTGTCCAGTACATGGAGAAGGAGGAGGCGGTGAACGTGCTTCAGTTCTGGCTGGCAGCGGACAACTTCCAGGACCAGCTGGCGGCCAAGAAGGGGCAGTACGACGGACAGGAGGCCCAGAACGACGCCATGATCCTTTACGACAAGTAGGCCCTCTCTCCCCGACCGCTCCCAGTACACATTCAATGCTGCTGCAAGTCAATCAGTTGATTTACAAAATCCCAAATATTCTTACAGCTTGAAACAACAAACGTTTTTTGGTTTTCAATGAAATAATTGTATTTATTTATTTATGTATTTATTTTTGACAGGCTTCAATAAACACTAATAACACTAATGTGTACCATCTCATTACTTTGTTTTAATGACTTAAAACAAACCGATATATATTGGCTTATTAAACAGATGGGCACTTTTTTATACATATTTATATTACTTTCATAAAACCACATAAGATTGCTAAACAATTAACTAATTAGGTTTCAACTTGAACCAAACAGCCCAAAGCACTAGCCGCGGTGGACGTGTCCTCACATTGGTCCTCTCGTGTGTGTCCCCTGCAGGTATTTCTCTCTCCAGGCCACCAACCCTCTGGGCTTCGGGGACTCTGTGCGCATGGAGATAGAGTCCAACATCTGCAGAGAGGGAGGACCCCTCCCAGACTGCTTCACCACGCCCCTCAGACAGGCCTGGACCACCATGGAGACGGTCAGCCATCACCCATCCGCTACCTTGATACATGTCATCATAAATAACCTACAGGGGGGTTCAACACGCTTGAAAATGGGCGGCAGTAGCTCAGGTGGGAGAGCGGTCGCCTCACAACCTGAAGGTTGCTGGTTTCGATCCCCCGGCTCCTCCTAGCAAAAACTGTTGGTGTCCTTGAGCAAGACACCCTAACCCCAACTGCTCCTGACGTGCTGGCTGTCTCCTTGCATGGCTGACTCCACCGTCGGTGGTTGAATTGGTGAATGTGAGGCATGACTTGTAAAGCGCTTTGGATAAAAGCGCTATATAAAAGCAGTCCATTACCATTACCATAAAATGTCAAGGCCACACGCCTTGTAGTGACCCCCCCCGGGGTTCGATTTAACTTCACTGTCCTGCCAGTACAAGCTTAACAAAGGTGACAAACCTAAAGTAATATCATATTTCAAAATAAAAGCCCATCAACATGAGTTGCAGGGCAATATCTTGGTGGTAGCATGTCTGATGTACTATAATGTTTTAAGAACTGCAACAAGCATAATGTTGGTCTATGGATGTGTCATGCGTTCAGTTGGACACATGGATGTCATGATGTTTTAAATTGATCTTCCATATCTGGAACAACACGGTTATGTTAGGGAATCTGGAGAACAACATGGAGGTCTTCCTTTGAGACGAGTGTTCCTTCTGACACGGACAACAGTGGAATCGGATTAGGGGACGCTGGTTTCCTTTCCGTATTGCTATATTATATTATGATTTTCCCCTCCAAGGCTGTTGTTCACAATTGACTGGAGTGTTCCGCAGTCCCACTGCCGATTTAAAGCAAAAAAAAAATTGTTATTTATGTAAAATATATAAGAGGTGAAGATGTTAATAACTATCGCGGAAAAAAAAGTATAAATAACAAAAGCAATCTCTGTAAAATATATAAAACAAATAAATAACAAAAACAATCTGTATAAGATAAATAAATAACAAAAACTATCTCTGTAAAAGAGAAATAAAATAAAAAATATCTGTAAAATATAAATAAATGACAAAAAAACTATCTCTGTATAAGAAAGATAACAAACCACAAAAAAATCAGTTGAGGAATAAATAACAAAATGAATAATCATCTCTGTAAAACATTAATAAATAACAAAAAACAATATCTGTATAAGATAAATAAATAACAAAAATCTCTGTAAAAGCTAAATGTCGTGCCAAGTGCCTCCTGGGACCCTGCATAACCCTGCCCCCCTCCACGTTAAACCTCCCTCCCTCCCTCTCCTCTCCCTCTCCCTCTCCCTCCCTCTCCCTCCCTCTCCCTCTCCCTCTCCCTCTCCCTCCTCAGGTCTACATGCCCGGCTTCCTGTCCAGTAACCTTTACTACAAATACCTGAGTGACCTCATCAACTCGGTGCGGGCCGACGAGTTTGTGAGCTCCAGCGCTCACACGGGTCAGGGGGGCACGGCGGACGGGGACCGCGGTGCCTCCGGCGAGGGCTCCCAGGCGCAGGTAACCCCCTCCACCCTCCACCTCCACCTTAACCTCCCAATGCAGCATATGTCCTGGTGCTCCGGGGCTGTTGAACCGTCTCTCGCTCTCTCTCTCTCTCTCTCTCTCTGTCTCTCTGTCTCTCTCTCTCTCGGTCTCTCTCTGTCTCTCTGTCTCTCTGTCTCTCTCTCTCTCTCCTCTCTCTCTCTCTCTCTGGTGACATTTAGCTACAGGTGGCTTCAGGTTAACCGTTAACGCTGATGGGTTCAGACAGATTGGGGAGCTGTTCTGACAGGAAAGAGGCCCAGGGTTCTTTCTGCAGACTATAGAGAAGATGTACCACAATAGACGGTAGAGATGGTTGTATTACCTTCGCCATTGAAGATGACATCTCTCGCAGGTTCGTCTGTCTGTTTGTTAGACAAAACTCGGTGGTTAGATTACTCGGTGGTTAGATTACTCGGTGGTTAGATTACTCACGGGCCAAAGAACAGTTTGGGCGCAGATCTGGATAAAAAGGCTTTTATTTTTTAATCCTTTTTATTTTTTTCACGGCCAGAGACAATTTAGCACTGCAGAGGTTCAGCTGGTGTGTGTGTTAGTGACTTTTTCATGTGGCGGAGGTATGGGCTCTACTGAGCTTGGCTCTTTGGAAATTGCATAGAGCCAAGATGAATTACCAAAGCTATTACTATAATGAGGACTGATGATGCTTTTTTTGATTTGGTTATTTATTCTGGGCGGCCCGAGACGCACGGTTCATTGGATTAGACCAAATTAAAAAAACATTTCTCTCGTGGGTCCTGCTACTGCGGTGCTTTAGAGGCAGTAGAATGAATAATTCACACCTGCTGCTAACTCACCTGTCTTCTCTCTCTCTCTCTCTCTCTCTCTCTCTCTCTCTCTCTCTCTCTCTCTCTCTCTCTCTCTCTCTCTCTCTCTCTCTCTCTCTCTCTCTCTCTCTCTCTCTCTCTCTCTCTCTCTCTCTCTCTCTCTCTCTCTCTCTCTCTCTCTCTCTCTCTCTCTCTCTCTCTCTCTCTCTCTCTCTCTTCCCCCCCCCCCCTGACACCTGGGTTGGTGAAACCCCTGATCTCCGACGGTCGTCTGTTAAAAGCTAGCACATTTTAAAGGGGAACTAACCCCACCAACCAACACCACTTGGTTTAATTGGTTTGTGTTAGACCACTTCCTCTCTGGGGTAATTAGTTATAGCAAGCGTCACCTCTAATTGGCGGATACGGTTACCCACGGTTACGGTCACCTGCTGGTTTAGCCATGATGCGACACCACCTGCCCTCCGCTTATTGGGACCAATGGAAAAAAAAAACACGAAAGCATGAAAACATTAATTAACAGTGAATTGTGCGTCTGTCATCATTTTCATCATCATCATCATCATCATCATCACAGCATGGTACCAAAAAAGCTGCGGTGAGGATCCTGAAGAACTTTGACGAGGCCATCACGGTGGACGCCTCCAGCTTGGACCCGGAGGTCCTTTACCACCGGCCCTACGCTGGGTGAGTCACGCCGCCATGCCTGCATCAACCCTTGTTTTATATATATATATATATATATATTTTTTTTTATATACCGTATTGACCCGAATATAAGACAGGTTTTTAAATCTGAAAAAGAGGGGTCGTCTTATAATCGGGGTTTAGACTTTTCGATGTACCGTAATTGCACATGTCATTGCGCAACAACAGATCGCGCCAAACGAGTGTTCCGAGACACCGCTTAAAGTAACTCAAAGTCTTAAAGTAACAGTACATAAAAACAGTTACCTGGAGAGATAGAAATGGAGAGACACAGCGACCAACTTGAAAAAAGTGGCTCAAAAGTAGGGCAAGTTAATAAACAGGAGAGACGAAGTTGTGATCAAGTTAAGGAAGAAGCACTCATACCCCCTTGATCAGATGGACAATGCTGATCAAACGCCTGTGTATTTTGACATGCCAACATCCGTCACTGTGCATAAGAAAGGCGACAAATCAGTGATCTACTGATCTACTGGAAACGAGAAGAGCCGAGTAACGGTCATGTTAACACGCCTCGCAGATGGGACAAAACTTCCCCCGTACGTGGGGGATTATGGTAGTGCCCAGGCAAAGGGCTGGATGGAGACGGAGCTTGTGGTGGACTGGCTCAAGGTGGTGTGGGGCAGACGGCGTGGGGGACTCAGAAAGAAGAGGAACATGTTGATTCTGGATGCTTTCCGTGGACACTTCAAAACGCCAGTCAAAAAGCAAGTGAAAGAGTTGAATGGTGACCTAGTGATCATACCGGGCGGAATGACAAGCCAGCTGCAGGTGTTGGATGTGGTCGTTAACAAACCATTCAAGGTTCATCTGCGCAAGAGATCCACAGAGTGGCTCCTGGTTGCTAATCACGCACTGACACCGTCTGGAAAAATCCAAAAGCCTGCAGTACGTTTGCTCTGTGAATGGATCTTGCAAGCATGGGCTGACGTTTCCGCAGAAAGCATCATTAATGGGTTAAGAAATGCTGCGTATCAAATGCCATGGATGGCAGCGAGGATGACGTGATGTGGGAGGATGACGTGATGTGGGAGGAGACGTGATGTGTGAGGAGACAGCGAGGATGAAGTGATGTGGGAGGATGACGTGATGTGTGAGGAGACAGCGAGGATGAAGTGATGTGGGAGGATGACGTGATGTGGGAGGATGACGTGATGTGTGAGGAGACAGCGAGGATGAAGTGATGTGGGAGGATGACGTGATGTGTGAGGAGACAGCGAGGATGAAGTGATGTGGGAGGATGACGTGATGTGGGAGGAGACGTGATGTGTGAGGAGACAGCGAGGATGACGTGATGTGGGAGGAGACGGGAAGCGGACACCGTGAGTGACGATAGCGGGAGTGAGAGGAACAACCCAGCGATGTAGAAGATGCGCTGAATGAGAAGACGTGATGTGACCAATAGACTGATGTTCTGTTTTATTGCTCTACTGTTTCATTGCACTACCGTTTTATTGTACTCATGTTTCATTGCAATCTATCTAGCCTGTTTTGTTTTTCTTTGCCAAGTTAGGCAAATTTGAACACAATGTGTGATGTGTGTTATCATTATTTACAAAAAATATTTTCTTTTTGGAGAAAAAAATTCTCCAAAAATGAGTCTTGAAAAAGAGGGGTCGTCTTATAATCGGGGTCGTCTTAAATTCGGGTCAATACGGTGTATATATATACGTATATATAATTCAGTTTTATTTGTTTTGTTATACGTCCACATTGAGTCAACCTTCCTCTTCAGCTGACGATTAGTTTGGCTTTTTGCACTATTGGCTACAATACTCAAGGATTCAAACGTATTCCTCCCTCCTTCTGTCTCTGCCGCTCTGGGTCTCTTTGTCTCTGGGTCTCTCTCTTTCTAACTACTGTCTCTCTCTCTCTGTGTCTCTGTGTCTCTCTCTCTCTCTCTCTCTCTCTCTCTCTCTCTCTCTCTCTCTCTCTCTCTCTCTCTCTCTCTCACTCTCTCACTCTCTCACTCACTCACACTACTGTAAGGCGCTTTGGGTAAAAGTGTCTGCTAAATGACTATAATGTGTCTGTCCTCTTTCTCTCTGTCTTTCTAGGAAGATGACATTCGGGAAAGTGAATGAGCTCGGACAGTTTATCAGGGAAGCGGAACCAGAGCCAGACGTGAAGAAATCCAAAGGCACGACACAACAACACACACTCTTCATGCGCCGGCCAACACACAGACGCATGCACGCGCGCACACACCTTTCCCCCAGCTCTCTCTCTCTCTCTCTCTCACAGTATACGATCTCCTCCCCACCACTAAACCTATCACCGGCTCCCCTTTAAGTGCTTGGTCAGGATGACAATATGGGAGGATTCCATGTTTTATTGTGTGAGGAAAACCCATTTTTGTCAGGGAGACGACGGGATGGAGCTCTCAGGGGTGTGTGTGTGTGTGTGTGTGTGTGTGTGTGTGTGTGTGTGTGTGTGAGTGGAGACGGCTGACACCGTAACCCTGTCTTCTCCAGAGAGCGGAGCATTATTCTGTCACAGCAGAGCTTGACGGGCATTAACTCGTCATGACAGGACCCGTACTTCCTGCTTCTGATTACACAATAACCACCTTCCCCTGTCTCTCTCTCTCTCTCTCTCTCTCTCTGTCTCTCTGTCTCTCTCTCTCTCTCTCTCTCTGTCTCACCCCCCACAGGCTCCATGTTTTCTCAAGCTATGAAGAAGTGGGTCCAAGGCGACTCTGATGAGGTGAGACGTGATGTGATGTTCATTGGCATGACGGCGCCTGTAGGGCGGCGCCACAACGCCTGAGCTTGGATTACCTTTTCCCACTTGGTATTCATTCCTCTGACCCCATGTCTCTTTCTATCGTTAAGCTTCCTTTACTTTTGTCTCTGTTCTTCTGTCTCTTTCTTTCCGTGTCTCACTCTTTCAGTGTCTGTCTGTCTGACGGACGGACGGACAGTCTGACGGACGGACGGACAGTCTGTCTGACGGACAGTCTGACGGACGGACGGACAGTCTGTCTGACGGACGGACAGTCTGTCTGTCTGCTTGTCCATTTGCTTTCTTTATGTCTTCTCTTCTTTTGGAAGACGTCCAACAGAAATGTCTCACGCTTGGTGCCAGTTTATAAAGCCAAAGTTTGTGTTGGATGGTTTTTTATTTGACATTTTTTGGAATCCTTCCAGGCCCAGGAGGAGATGGCGTGGAAAATCGCCAAGATGATCGTCAACGACGTCATCCATCAGTCCAACCACGACAGCCCTGGGAAGTCCACCAAGGTACCGGTCCACCCCCTGTCTGTCACCCCTCCATGACGCACACACACAGCCATCACACACAGCCAGGTACAAAATCATTGTCAATATATAGTATTATCAATATATTATTTCCAGATCCCCTAACCCTAACCCTATTGATTCAATGAATATTTTGTGGAGCTTACTGTACGGTTAGTGACTACCTGGTAAAATAAAAATAAAAAATATATATATACAAACAATCAAGTAATTTGATACAAATTCTGATTCAGATACTGTACGTTTCATAAATTATTGTTGGAATTGTTTTAGAAATTAATTGAAACCTTTTTAAGATGAGCTAATTGCAGTTCCATCAATGAGCAATTAATTGTGCTGTCCTTGATAACTCTGTCTGTCTTTTTTTTGCTCTGCAGTTATGACCCAGCTAGGCAGACAGGAAGGCCAGCCTTCCTACACCCCGGCTGAAGGCTGCTGACTCCCACGCTTGTCCAGCGCCCCCTGCTGGGCTGGTCCAGCGCTGCAAACCGACTGCATTACTCCAGAGAAAAGAACAAGGCTTTTATTATTTTTTAGCTACCTGAAGCCCCCCCCCGTGCGGTCCTCCTATGTGCCCGTCTCAGGCAGGTGTGTGTGTGTGTGTGTGAGTTTATGTGTGTGAGTTTACGTGTGTGTGTGTAGTTGTGTGTGTGTGTGTGTAGTTGTGTGTGTGTGTGTGTGTGAACAGGGGAAGGGCGGCAGTTGCGCCCTCACGGACAAACCGAAAAGACTTGAAGAAGAACCCCGCCGTCCGTCCTATACCTCCACCATCCCAACTCCAAACTACGTCCAACTCCCAACTACGGTGCAGCTGGTGGTAGCGTTAGACTAGACTAAACCGGACTGGACTGGACTGGACTGTAGCGGTGCTAAGAGTGCTCGCCGAGTGGCACCTTCTAGACGTTTCCAAAACATTCCCTCTCCCCCTCTCTCTCTCCTGGGTTGACAAGACCAGACACAAGTACCAAGGGTGGAGGGGGAAGGAGGAAGAGGAGGAGGAGGAGGAGGGGGAGGGGAGGGGAGGGGAGAGGACGGACGGACGGACGGACGGACGGACGGACATCTCGGAAAAGGTTACGTCTTCGTTGTCGCGCCAACAACCCATCTCAATCTGGGACACTTGGAAGAAAACGGGGGAACAGAACTACTCCTGCACCCATCTCCACGTTTTGTTTCCCCTCTCCGAACCTCCACCCCCCCCCCCCCCCACACACACACTGCTTTTAATCATTTCCAAGTTTTTTAGACCACACCTCCCCCCTCTCCCCCTCTCCCCTTTCTCCCTTAATCAGAGGGGTTGGTTCAGTTCAAGGTGAACCACTGCTGTCTGTTGTAGTCGAGTGTTGAACAGTTGTGTACAGATTTATGGCAGGTGACACACACACACACACACACACACACACACACACACACCAGGGCCCCCGTTCTTGTACTGTATAGAAACAGCCAGAGATGAACAGTACCAAACCCCACCACGTTTTTTAGTCTCCTTTCCTGGTTGCAGAGGGGGGGTAGGGGGGGGGGGGGGGGGGGTAGAGGGTTCGTCACACACCTGTAGCTAACCTCCTGCATTCTACGTGCTCCGTAACTTAACGACAGAGCGTCCTCCGTAGTGAAATGACTCCAGTATGAACAGAAACTCCACACGCTGCGACCTAAACGCGCTCTCTCTCTCTCTCTCACTCTCTCTATGTACGTAGAAATCCTGGTTTACCTTCTATAACACCGTTTTGTTTTTGGTTCTTGTTGTTTGTTTGTTGTTTTGTTTTTTTGTTTTTTAAAATGGTGATTGTCGTCTTTTTGTGTCTCATCGCATTCTCAGAGCGGATATTTTGATGAAGACTGTTCTTACTGGAAAGTGCACAAACAGTAAATATATCGCAATTTTTATTTAGTTCCCGGCCTTACCCAGATGAGACTTTTAGTGGTACTATGTACCACTAACGTTTTCTGCTATGAAAGGCCTATGTGTACCTAATCTATAATATATTTAAGATGTGTTTGATTTAAATACATATATTATGAAATGTTAAACCATGTTGTCATGACTTTCTCTCTCTCTCCGCCCCAAAAAATGGGTTTTTGTAACATTTCCCGAAATCTTAAACCTGGGCTACTAAATCTTCAGGCTGCAGTGCACCAGTTTCACCAGATGGGGGCACTGTTGACTACCGTAGAAGGGGTTCATCGCCCGTGTGCGCTTTTTATCCCTGCGAATTGATAACCGTCCGTCATCTTTTAGACAAACAACCCAAGTTTGACTTTTGAATTAAAAGTCTCAGTATTGCGCAATAGGCCTATTAACGTCACCCTTGTATTACTTACGCTCGATCGTCCAGAGGCGTTTACAGAGAGGAGGAGGAGGAGGAGGTCGTCGTTGGACTATTTTATTTCTAAATTAATAAAGCTCACGGCTGTCGTTATGTTTAATTTATTTTTGTATATGTGTTTAACTGCGTGGACTTGGATGGGGGGGGGTGACCCAACAGGTGACCCAACAGGTGACCCAACAGGTGACCCAACAGGTGACCCAACAGGTGACCCAACAGGTGACTAGCTCATCCACTGATGCGAGGCAACGCCCACCTCCATCATCACACACCACCATCACCTCCACCACCACACACCAAGCAAAAGATTTTAAAAAAGGACGAGCAATCGTACGTTTGTCGTCTTTACACAGAGATGGTAGAGAGATCTCTACCACCACTTGACCACATCACGAAGTTGTTGTTCTATGTTTGAGTCGCAGCGCAACAGCGTCGATCGTTAACGGCGACGGTTGCGCGACAGTTGCGCACCGGAGTCCGGGGTGTGACGACTATCTCTTTTGAGTGTGAGTGTGTGAGAAGAGTCAGATTTGTGGGGCATTTGGATACATAGCCTCTTTGTGACTGGCAGCTTTTGTAATACTAAGTCTAGCTGGGTAATAGTCTTGGACTGTTGTGTGGGTGTGTTTTTGAATAACACTCGGGACTCCCTCCCATGCGGTCTTTACGCGCGGCTCCATCCATCCATCCTGCACCGACGATGTGTTGTTGATCAGCAGCCCCACTCGGCTGGACGTGGGGATCGGTCAAAAAAGGGGGGGAACCCGTCCCCTGCGTTTGATCCCGGGGCGTTTGAGCTCCAATGCATTCGCTGCTGTACCGGGAGAAAAAAGCACCCGGGTTTGGCATCCATCCGTCCCCGGGCTTCTCGCCCCTGCACGCCGCCGCCAGGATGTCCAGCTGCGTGGGGTTCTTCTGGGTGCTCCTCTCCTCCGCCCTACTGGCCGTGTGTACTTTCAGTTTCATCTCCCCGGCGTGGATCGTCAAGGAGCAGCACCTGAAGAACAAGGAGTTTGTGAGCTTCGGGTTACTCTGGCACTGCTCGGAGTCGTCCCTGGACCGCATGTACAGGTGCTACACGTTCGGAGGACTGGGTCGCTTCGCGGAGATCCCTTCGAGCTCCTGGCAGGTATACTAAAACCCAAACACACACACTCATACACTCACCCCCAGTGCATCAACCAGGGCGTCGGCTGTGTGATGTTTGTGAAATAGTTTGCACACAAATACATAACTTATTGTGGCCATTGCCAATCCAAATTTTGGGTTGGATTTATTTGAACGTGTCTCTTGGAGTAACGGAGTACATTTGAATCAGACCTGCCTGCATGAAGAACAACAATGTAAGCATGAAGTCTGAATTCATGAAATCTGAATGAATTTATGTGGATGATGGAGGCCGTAGCTGTAACCTTAACACACACACACACACACGAAGGCTGGTTTGAAAGAGACTAGAGCAGTTCCATGTAGTTTTAATGGGGTTTTCTTCTTTCTTGGTAATATGTGCGACACCCCGCAGCCATTCACTTAAAACCTTAACTCCCGGGGACCTCATCCTCCATCGTCATGACTTATGTATGAAAGAGAAATTAGCACTTTAAAAAGCAGATATTCATTAGTGGCTCCATGTGGAAAGCATGCAATATTTATATTCTGCCTACTATGGCTCTCATTATCGTTAAAAAATTGTAATATATATATAGAAGCCCTTTACACATGTAGGCTATATATTGCAAATACATCAGGAGTCTCTGTGCACTCTTTGTAATGACGGGCCGCGTTAAATCCACTCCATTGGGTTTACCAGCGATTGTTCTTCACAGCACTTGAACGTGTTGGCCAGTAATGAGCGAGTCAATAACCCACCACAGTTAGTCCCTCATCGAGTGGTTCAGTCACATACTGCTGCTTAGTCCTCCAGACCATCAGCTAATCACAGAGGGAGAAAGGGAGGGAGAGAGAGAGAGACATTAGCTAATCAGAGAGAGACTGAGAGAGGGAGACGGAGAGCAGGAGACTGAGAGAGGGAGAGATACACAGAGAGAGGGACAGCGAGAGGAGACTGATATATTGAGAGAGAGGGAAGGAGAGAGAGAGATGGAGAGAGAGAGAGAGACATTAGCGAGATTGAGAGAGGGAGATGGAGAGAGAGACACACAGAAAGGGAGACAGCGAGAGGGAGACGGAGAGAGAGAGAGAGAGACATTAGCTAATCAGAGAGAGACAGTTAGAGGGAGAGAGATGGAGAGAGAGAGAGGTAAGGGGGTGAGAGAGGGAAAGAGAGAGAGAGACAGAGGTAAGGGGGTCAGAGAGCGAGGGAAAGAGAGAGTGAGTGATGAAGAAAGAGAGAGAGGGAACGGGGGAGAGAGGGATGGAGAGAGAGAGAGAGAGAGAGAGAGAGAGAAGGGGAAGAGAGAGAGAGACGGTGAGACAGAGAGAGAGAAGGGGGAGAGAGGGAGACGGGGAGAGAGAGAGAGAGGGAGAGAGAGAGAGAGACAGAGAGACGGAGAGAGAGAGAGAGGGAGAGAGAGAGAGAGAGAGAGACGGAGAGAGAGAGAGAGGGAGAGAGAGAGGCCCTCAGTACCTTTTTGTACAGGTCCAGCCTGCATGGGCTAGCAGCACAACAATGGCCCTAATCAGAGCACCACTTACCTCCATGGAGGCATTAATTAAGGTGAATGGGCCATTAAGATTTCATCAAGTAGGCTTTTTTCACCCAACCACTCTCTCCATTAATGCAGCCGTCGTTCTGCTGACTCTCTACATTCTCAAGCATCATCCCCCTTCCCCTCGCTCCCCTCGGCACACACACACACACACACACACACACACACACACGTGTTTATGTGCACGTATGCAGTACGCGAATGCAGAGGCGTGTGTGTGTCACACACACACACACACACACACACACGTGTTTATGTGCACGTATGCAGTACGCAAATGCAGAGATGTGTGTGTGCGAGTGCGAGTGCGAGTGCGAGAGAAAGAGAGAGAGGGTTTGCGCACCAAGTTGCAGCTTAACACGAGGAGTGTTCTCAACCAACTGACTGAACAGTTGTGTTATAGCTGTGCATATATTGTTGGCCAGACCTCTACAGTGAGGTATAGTGCATGTATTTAATGACAGACGGACGACCTTACGGTGAGAACCGCCCCCCCCGTCGGCCAAATCCACTGCAAATGTGTTTTATGTATTTATCAATACTATGCTTTGGTCATTCTCAGCCTCACTAAAGCATCTGCTAAATGACTACAATGTAAAGCCAGTGCGAAGTATTAAACCAAGAGAAATAAAAAAAATATGTTTATTATTTATTGTTGACTTGTGTTGTTGATAGTGACTCTTGTTTTGCCACTTCTTCTTCTTCTTCTTCTTCTTCTTCTTCTTCTTCTTCTTCTTCTTCTTCTTCTTCTTCTTTTACATTCTCTCTCCTTCTGTTGTCAAGAAGATTTTTGCACAATACAAATAGAGAGGAGGCGGAAGAGGGAACCGTATTGACAGGCCAGTCCTGTAGCGGATCGGGAGGGAATCCGCCACAGGACACAAACAGCAGGGAAACAACATAAATAACAGAACTATGACTTTATGGATGCTGCCCAGTATCGATCGTCATTTCCATGGCGTCCGTCCAGTGCTCCTGGGGTTCAAGTGGGAACAAACGGAAACTTCTCAAGATAAAGTCTCTACAAGCGCTTTTATAAACTGTTTGCTTGTATCACTTTTGGTTATTTCTTCATATCGTGCTGCTGGGGTGTGTGTGTGTGTGTGTCAAGTGCCTATGGACACATGTGTACTCATGAATATATGTGTGTGTTTTTGTGTGGGTCAGAGAGAGAGATAGTGCAAGTGTGTTAAGGTTTGTGTGTGTGTTTGCTGTACCACTGTTTTCCAGCTTTTGTGTGTGTGTGTGTGGGTGGGGGTGTTTCTGCTGTTGCGTGCCGCTAGCTGAATGTTAAAGTGCTAAGGGATGGAGATGGGGGCTCTCTGCCACCGGAGAACATTTTCACTTTAACTTGTGAACGACTTGTAGGCTTCCAGTCAACGCACATCAGCAGAATTAGCCCAGTGCATGTAGTAAGTGCTGGCTCACACACACACACACACACACACGCTCACTCGCACACTCGCACACTTGCTCTCTCACTCACTCGAACACTCGCTCTCTCACTAACTCTCTCACTCGCTCGCACACTCGCTCGCTCACTCACTCACACACTCACACGCACACTCACTCACGCTTACTCACTCACTCACTCACTCACTCACACGCTTACTCACTCACTCACACGCTTACTCACTCACTCACTCACTAACTCACTCACTCTCTTACTCACACGCTCACTCACTCACTCACTCACTCACTGACTGACTGACTCTCTCACTCACTCACACACTAACTCACTCGCTCATTCACTCACTCTCTCACACACACACACACACTCTCTTATATACTGTGTGTATGTGTGTGTGTGTGTGTGTGTATGTGTTTTTGTACTCGAGTGCCGCTTCTTGCCATTTTGCATGACTTGCACGATCCCGCTGAGTGGCGGGCGGGGGAGGGGGGGGCGGCACGTGACTCCCCTAAATGAGCCGTTGGCCTGCTGCCACCAAGCCTGATTGGGAAGTGTCTGGAGCTCTCCGCCCTCCTCTCCTCTCCGCTCTGGGAAGGGAAGGGAGGAAAGCGGCTTCCACGCAAGAGACACAGAGTAGGTTCCGGGGGGGGCCCCTTTGGAGAAGCGAATGCGTTTCGTCTCGCAAATGAAGCGACACAATGCACAGTGCAAACCCCCCGCCTGCTTAGGTCTCCTGCCGGCCCCGTGCGCTCCTCGCCAGCGAGAGGAGGTGCAGGAATGTCTTATCCTTAGTTTCTTGCACAAAACCTAAACGCTGGCTTTCCCCCACCAACACCACTTAGATATAAACGGACGTTGGTAGAAGCCAGGCAGTGTATTGGGCCATCGCTCTTCTATTGAATGTTGGACAAGCACAAAAAGAATAACAACTTGTGTTGACTGTTACTATTTAGTAATTGAGCTGCACCTACAGTGATGGAGTTGGAGCTGGTAAGGGTTTAGGCACCATCCATCCATCTCGCTCTCTCTTTCTCTCGCTCTCTCTCTCTCTGGGACACACTGACTCACTCAATGTCTCTCTATCTCTCTCGGTCCCTGGGCCCCCAGGAGACGTCACCCGAAGGGAGCCGTGTGGGAATGCTGCTGCTGTGAGCTCTAATGTGTCCACTGTATTCTTTAGTGGTCATGGGCTTCCAGTGCTCCAATGTGTCCACTGTATTCTTTAGTGGTCATGGGCTTCCAGTGCTCCAATGTGTCCACTGTATTCTTTAGTGGTCATGGGCTTCCAGTGCTCTAATGTGTCCACTGTATTCTTTAGTGGTCATGGGCTTCCAGTGCTCTAATGTGTCCACTGTATTCTTTAGTGGTCATGGGCTTCCAGTGCTCTAATGTGTCCACTGTATTCTTTAGTGGTCATGGGCTTCCAGTGCTCTAATGTGTCCACTGTGTTCTTTAGTGGTCATGGGCTTCCAGTGCTCTAATGTGTCCACTGTGTTCTTTAGTGGTCATGGGCTTCCAGTGCTCTAATGTGTCCACTGTGTTCTTTAGTGGTCATGGGCTTCCAGTGCTCTAATGTGTCCACTGTGTTCTTTAGTGGTCATGGGCTTCCAGTGCTCTAATGTGTCCACTGTGTTCTTTAGTGGTCATGGGCTTCCAGTGTGCAGCAGACACAAAGAGGCTGAGGGAGGAAGACACAGACAGACAGACAAAGGGAGGGAGAAAGAGCTTTGTCTGATTCATAACTCTACTGATGACCTCATTCTGTTCAAGGCCCTCACATGCCTTGTCATATGTGTGTTTCCTGCACATATGTTGTGTTGACATGTTTATGTACACACACACACACACACACACACACACACACACACACACACACACACACACACACACACACACACACACACACACACACACACACACACACACACACACATGCAGATGTAAAGACACACATACAGTCCACACACAGATGAAAATACATACAGTACATACACACACACACAGGAAAATAAATAAGCACACAAGCACACATAAATAAAAACATACTCCCAGTATCATCTTATCTTACAAACATGCATATACATTACACATTCATACGCCCACACACCTAATTCTCTCTCTCTCTCTCTCTCTCTCTCTCTCTCTCTCTCTCTCTCTCTCTCTCTCTCTCTCTCTCTCTGCTTCACTTGTGTGTGCGTTCACGGGAGACAGAGTGATGTTAGCGCTTGTAAACGTATACAAACATCTCGTGGGGTAATCAGGGAGATGTGGAGGGGAAGTGGAGCGGCTGTCCACGTCAGCACAACATTCATTAGGGAAGATGTTTCTTTGGAGGACAGCTGACAGCGGACCAACCTCCAGCTAAATAAACAGAGTGTGGCCGCTGGGCTGTGAGGAACAACCGTCAGATGAGCACACCACCAAAGTTTCCAAATTGCTTTTCGTGTTCTCTTCCCAAAAGTTGAGGCAGAGGGAGTAAACAATGAATCTAAACGAAAAAAGAAAAGATTGTTAAAAATATAGCCGGTAAACCCCAAACATAGAGGAGAGAGCACCTCGTCTAGTAGGGTTTCAATCATGTGATCTGAAGTTCAAAAGCACATTCCAAGCTACCGTCTTGGTACGTCTTGAACGGCCCGAAACTCTTGAATAACCAAGCAGCCCAGTTGTTATTGTGGGGGAAAAAAGTACGAACCTACACGGAATGTGGTTGGAATGGGCTGGGAATGTGTATGACGTCATGTGAAAGACCCCCACTGATGGACCTGCAGACTAGAGAGACTTCTGGCTCTAACTATGTCACTCCAAAGCCCTGTGAGAGGAAACCATCATGGGGTTCCTCACCATAACTGTATGTGTAGCTCTCCTGCGCACTTCCTGCGTCTGGGAGAACACTCCGGGGTCCTGGAGAGTTAGTCACCGTGTTTAGTGGTATTTTGCAGGCGTTTAGTGATGTTGTGTGTTGTTGATCTTCACGCTCTGTGTGCTGTCAAGAGGAGTCATTAGGAAGTTAACAACGTGTGAGGTGCTGGAGTGGAGACGGATTTCGGCTTATATTTTAGTTTTTTTTTTCAAATAGTCTTTTCCAACCGAGGAGTATGGTTTTCTCATCCGTGTGTCATTACGATGCGGGATACATATGCAATTCAACGCCTCTGTTTGGGCTGTTTGAGCTGATCCTCAAGGGTTTGGGGAGGTGTTAACAGCGCTTGATGAGATTAAGATATGGATACGCTTTGTGAACCCCCAGGAGTTCGGATTGCGACGTCCGCGAAGCGCATTTCGGTTAAGATAAGTGTTGCGATGTCCTTGTGCAAGGCACTTAACCCATGGTTGCTCCCTGCGAGCTGTGAGTTTGAACCCATTGGCTGGCGTGGCTGTCTGTGCTTGAATGGGCGACTGAGAGGCATTAACTTGTAAAGTGCTTTTGGCCTGAAATAATTTAAAAAGCAAATAAAGGCCTATTCAACGTCTCAAAGGTTTACGGAAGCATCAACGGATCCCGTTCCACGGGTTTACCGGCACACTTGATTTTTATGCTGCGCTGAATTCTCCCGTCAGCTGGTCCAGTCCAATCTAAATCCTATTCTGTCCAGGGGAGATTGAGCGAGGCTCGAGGCGCCCCTGTCTCCCGTGGGCCAGGGAAGTGGGATTTGAACCTATGTCCTCCCTTGGCTCCGGGGCAGCTTGTAGACGTACAGGGCCATGCAGGCCAGCAGGTCAGAAACACACAAGGGAAGAGAGGGAGTGGGGTAGAACATACAGGGCTGTCTGGGTGATGGATCGGACATGGAGCAGAGAGAGAGAGAGAGAGAGAGAGAGAGAGAGAGAGAGAGAGAGAGAGAGAGAGAGATGAGAGAGAGAGAGAGAGAGAGAGAGAGAGAGAGAGAGAGAGAGAGAGAGAGAGATGAGAGAGAGAGAGAGAGAGAGAGAGAGAGATGGGGAGAGAGAGGGGGAGATGGGGAGAGAGTGAGAGGGGGAGAGAGAGAGTGAGAGGGGGGAGATGGGAGAGAGAGGGGGAGATGGGGAGAGAGAGTGAGAGAGGCAGAGAGGAGAAAACAAATCTGTATTTTTAGAAGCATCCCTCACTTGGGTACGGAGGGAAAATTGGGAACAGTAGAGACGCTGATGATGATGAGGAAGTTACCAGTATGCTAGGACTGCAGTAGTAGCGTAGTATTTGACACTGACCACAGTCACAAGTCACCGCATCCATTACAGACTAAAGAGGTGATGATACGCCAATGGGGAAGAGGGCTACACTATATATTCAAATCACTGTCCGAATTCCCGGCACAGCTGAAAAATACCCTGATGTCTTCACTGCTTTGGGTGAAGCCCTCTTTGTAATAGTTAAGACTCACCACCACCACCACCACCACCACCACCACTGATCTGTCAGGTAGTTACAGCGAAGCACCGGACTAATCGGAGGAGCCCCTGGACATGCCGTTTCCTTGGTGGTGGGGGTGGGGGGGGGGAGGAGGAGGAGGCGGCTGAGGGGTCGGCGTACTGAGTCAGCAGGTTTCCAGGGAGTCTGCCATCCATTTGTTAGGCGGTCCCCCCCCACCTCCCCCCACCCCATCCCTGGCTGCATCCAGTGCCTTCACAGGGACTCCCGAGGGTTGGTTTGTGTATTGATTTAACGGGGCAGCCTTCCGACATTTTTTTTTTACCATAAATGATGGCTCACTCGCCGTGATACATGGGGCAGTGGGACGTGGCCGGGAGCCGGCCTCCTCCACCGACATAGTCGCTTTGGGACCCGAGGTACCAGAAACAACAACAACAACAACATCTCCAGCTCACCTTGTCTTAGTGCTGGAGCATCGCTTGTTGGATTCAATGCTGAGGATTTTGTGGCTTTCTGCCGGCGGGTTGTATTTTTATTGCGCAACTTTATCCACGTGTTTAAAAATGTAGAAACGGCTAACTCCCAAGGACCCATCCCCCCCCCCCCCCCCCCCCCATCGCTCACGGGCCCCGAAACCAAAACTTTGCCCTTGAAATAAAGTTGTTTGTGTGGAAGACCGGCTGAAACATCCCAACAGTACCCATGAGATTGGAATACTTTCAATATTTGTATGAAATGATTCTGAATTTTTCATCCTTGGTTTTTCGTCGCATTCATATTTTAGAAAATGGTCAAATGTACTGAGTCCAGCAGGCCGATATAAGGAGTTATTTAATGTGAGACTCACACGTTTGTGCTGTAAATGTGTGAGTAGGAGTATGTTGCGTGTATCGAACATAGAGATGCTCTGTACAAGATGTGTCTGTGTCTGTGCCTGACTGCACGCCAACTGTGATGGGAAAACAGGCCAATCGCGGATGACAGTGTTGACTTTATAACGCCAGTAACCGTGAAACATGACTCTTCGTCTTAAAGGCCAGCCCTTCGTCGCCTGTTCCCCCAGCTTGTAAATCATCCCGTCATCTCGTCGCAAACACAATCGTGCCTCGCGCGGCGTTTGAATCGGCATTCCGGGATGTTTCCGGAAACACCTCGCGTAACGTAGATGACCATTTTACCCCCATTTTAGTCGTTCCTGCCAGGTTTTCCCGCTTCCCGTTTGTGATGTTTAAGTGACGTTTGCATATACTTTACTTGCATGTTCGTCTCCACATGTCGCCGAATGAGTGACTTTTGCCCGACTTTCAGCCCCCCAGCCAGCGCTCCACTTTACTTAGAAGTATAATACAGAAGTATTATTCAACCCCACCCCCCACACACTGCTCCGTGATGACATGTTTCGAGGCAATTCCAAAAATAACCCCGCCAGGAGAAAATAGCTGAGGGAGTCAGAAAACCCAAACCTACACGGTAAGTGGAAGACTTATTTTGGTTTTAAAGTGCGGGGGACGGGCGCTGTTGAGTTAGAGAAATTAATGAGTCGGGGGCCATGAGACAATAAACGCAGCGTGAGGGCGAACAGCCGCCTGCCAGAGGAGGATTTTTACCTCACCCCTCACCCCCCTCCTCCCCCTCCTCCTCCCCCTCCCCCTCCCCCCAAGCTTCTCTGGGACAACCTTCTAGGCTACTTATAATGCGTTCTGTTACACCTTCCAACATATGGCTGGTGCAAATCTGTTTCCACAAAATGTGGTACCAACATATGCCTTCGACAGTTTGTCTGAACTCCCCATCCCCCCCCCCCCCCACCTCCCCCTCCCTTGGGCATCGATGTTCTTCCAGTCGACCACTCGGGGGAAAAAGAAAAGTTCATATTGTATCACGCACCTTGGCAGCCATGGAGAATACCACTGCAGTCTCCCGCTCGCTCGGCAAACCTAATTGCTTATTTGAAACTAGGGACAAACTTGAGGAATTTCTTCGGCGAAACTTTGCACTCGTATGCCTGCGTGGCGTCACTTCAGTTATCTCTGCAGTCAGTGTTTCTGCCTTGTTGATGTTTTTTTTTTTTCTTCTTCTTCTTCTTCTTCCATCTGAGTCGGGATGGTAGCAGCGGAGTGGGGGGCGGGGGGGGGGGGGGGCTGCGTGGTTGATAACATCAAGCAGAGCAGAGGGAGGAGACGGATATAGTAGGGTTTCCAGTTGCTACAGTATGCATGAATTATGAAGGCTGCCCCTGGGACCAGCCGTGGTGCGGATCATGCATAAATGCAGGAGCTAGCTGGGCTGCGTGGCGCCGGGCTGGAGGAGGGCTGGCTTGTTATTGGCTGGTCCGAGGGGCTGCGTTCAAGGACACCCACCACAACACGTATCAAAACAGTCACGTCCAACTGCTCAATACGTGGATTCAAGTCAAATGTCCACCGTACGTGGAACAAACCATGTCTAGGTGGACTATAGATTTTTTTTTTTTCCCGCAGGTAATCCTGGTTTTCTCCCAGGAGAGATAATTTCTCTGCCTGGCGAGTCTCAAGGTCTCTGAATGGAACCTCTGTCAGCTGGGATGGATGATAGATGGATGGAATGATAGATGCTTTGGGTAATATAATGGAGGGAAGGATGGATTGATAGACTGATTGACTGATTGATGAATGAGTGATAGATGGATGATTGAAGGGTGATAGATGGATGATATATGGATTATTGATGGTTGATTGATAGATGATTGATGGATGATTAATGGGTAATCGATGAATCTGAGCTCTAGTAGAATTATCCACTGTCTGTTTGTAATAGTGTTCGGGAACCACCTAGCTGACCCAAAGTACAGGGGGTGGCAAAGAAATATTTAAAAAACAGTCCCTGTGGTTTGTTTATATTTGTTACAAATCCTCAACATCAATAAACTCTATATTCATATATTATAATCCACAAATCAAACACCCATAGAGGAGACACGCAATGGTTTTTTGTGGTTAGCTTCTGAGCTTTGAAGGTGTGCATCAAAAAGGCTCAGTCAGGGGACACCACCACCGGTGGTGGTAACTTCCTGTATTGCCATTTAGTTCTTATTCTTATTAAGAGTTTTCTGTACGGCCGGACGTGGGTTAAGTGTCTCCACTTAACTCTCCTTAACTCTGAATAAGTCTTGTAACCTCGAGTTACTAGCATGGTGGTGGACGTGGAATGTGTCACTCTCGTCAACGCAGAAACATAAAAGTGCCTGAGGTCGGTCCCTTTTGACTCCAGTCCTCCTCCTCCATCACCCTCTCCGGGTCCTCACCCGGAGTCTCACTGAGCTCATCGTCTGTCGTCGGGGGAACCAGCCAATGAGCACATCTCACGCCGCATCAAAAGGAGAGGAAGACATTTGATATTTGATCCACCACTGTGATGTATTATGATGCGCAGTGCAGGAGAGAGAGAGACGAAGAGAAGGAGAGGAGGAGGAGGAGGAGGAGGAGGAGGAGGAGGAGGAGGAACTGGAGAGGGGAGTTGGCTCATCCCCCAGACTGTAGACACACACACACACATGGTTGTTTTTGTGACCTCAGTTGGACCATCTACAACACACACACACACACACACACACACACACACACACACACACACACACACACACACACACACACACACATTGTTTTTATGACCTCAATTGGACCATCTACAATGTAGATGTAGATTATACAACACACACGCACACACACACACACACACTGTGACGACTCTCTTTGAGTCTGCTGGTTGTTTGTCTACCTGTGCAGGGAGCACAGTGGGCGGAGATTACTGTGCAGGGAGCACAGTGGGCGGAGATTACTGTGCAGGGAGCACAGTGGGCGGAGCTTACTGTGCAGGGAGCCCAGTGGGCGGAGCTTACTGTGCAGGGAGCCCAGTGGGCGGAGCTTACTGTGCAGGGAGCACAGTGGGCGGAGCTTACTGTGCAGGTTGGGCCTGCAGGCTTCCTCAGGTGAACCACATCAGCCACTTGGTCTCTCTTCCCCCACATGCAGGTCGGCTCTTGGGTCCCGTTTGGTTGGGGTTTGGGTTAGTTGAGTTGAGTTCTGTTGTCCTTTGGTCTCAGCCTGTAGTTCTCTGTTGTCTTTAGAGCAACAGAGAACAGACTCATCAGACTCATCTCTACACTACACTCACCACTGATACTACAGATGACGTGTTATATTCCATATATAATTGTCTTGGTTCAAATAAATATCATATTTAGCATTTTAATATTTAGTGGACTGTTTGTCTTTGTTATGTATAATGGCTCCTTAGACCTGTTGTTCTGTTGGGTCCTGAGTGCAGCAAAGCAGAGCTGTGCTCAGCTTGTGGCCGAGAAATCATGGAAAGCTATGCTCTGTTTTGGTGTGTGTGCGTGTGTATGTGTGTGTGTGTGTGTGTGTGTGTGTGTGTGTGTGTGAAAGAGAGTGTGGGTTTGTGTGTGTGTGCGCGTGTGCGTGCGGGTTTGGCTTGCGTGTGTGTTTTGTGTATGTCAGCTAATTAAAATCTCTGCCGCCAGATGGGTGTTTAATTGCTGTCATGTAGTTCTTGATTAGCCTATAAATGAACTCAGTAGTGTACTGCAAAGAATATTCTTCACACATAATTGCTGTGCACTTATTATTATCCCGAACTCTTTCACAAAGCATGTTGCGGTTAATTTTGTGACCTAAAAAGTGAGAAATGTTTTTTTTTTTATGATTTATGATATTTAGTTTCCTTGAAGCCCATTAGATGTAGGAGAGCACATGTAATGTCTGTCTTCCCGGGAATCGTAACCGTATTTAGTAACATGTATTTTTGTTTGTTTTGAGTCGTTCTTAACTCCTTTCGTACCTGTTTTCCTCCGTTGCTCCAGTCACCATCCGCTCGGAAACTAACCAAGCGGCGAGCTGTTTGGTTTACTTTCGGCAAAACCAACGAAAAATCTTTTTTTTTTTTTTCTGTGTGAGGGCTAGACCGAGAAATTGAGAGAGAGAGAGAGAGAGAGAGAGAGAGAGAGAGAGAGAGAGAGAGAGAGAGAGAGAGAGAGAGAGAGAGAGAGAGAGAGAGAGAGAGAGAGAGAGAGAGAGAGAGAGAGAGAGAGAGAGAGGAGAGAGAGAGAGAGAGAGAGAGAGAGAGAGAGAGAGAGAGAGAGAGAGAGAGAGAGAGAGAGAGAGAGAGAGAGAGAGAGAGAGACACTTTGATTGCCCTTGTCTTAGTCTTAGTTTTCCCCTCCACATCCACACAGGATTTTGGTTCCCGGTGACAAGTGAGTAATCTGGACCACACATTAAAGGGTCTGCTACTGTGTGTCAGTCTCGTCTGGTCCCGTCTGGCCGGGGGCCGACCGGAGAGAACAGCCCAAATCCCTAACAATGTGTGTGTGTGTGGTGGTGGTCTAGTGTTACAGTATGACTTAATATCTTTATGTCATGCAGCTATCGCGTGACGGTGTAACTCTTGACTCTGGGCGTGGTGAATGATACGGGGTCTGCATGATGTAGTGCAGTCTGTGTCATCGCTATGGGGGGGAATTGAGGTCATCCTGAACCATGAGATATTATATATACATACCTGAGATATTAATGAAAGCCCAGGGTGCTTCTTGAACCTCCGGACGGGGAATTGCTTGGGTTTCATTTTGGTCAGACGCAAAAAAAAGTCTAGCATTGGGCTAGCATTTAAATAAAGCAGCTATGAGCTGTTTTTTTCCTCTCATAAATAAATAATAGACACACATTTATGAGTGTTTTGAGTCATACTTTGGCGTGGGCACATTTGAGTGTGTGTGTGTGTGTGTGTGTGTGTGTGTGTGTGTGTGTGTGTGTGTGTGTGTGTGTGTGTGTGTGTGTGTGTGTGTGTGTGTGTGTGTGTGTGTGTGTGTGTGTGTGTGTGTGTGTGTGTGTGTGTGTGTGTGTGTGTGCGCAGCTCTGGAGGGCATGGAGAGTAAGGGCAGCTCCCCTGGCCAGCGTCACATGGTGTGTGTGGCCCCGCCCCCCGGGCACTCGGTCCACTTGTCAGGTAATTCATCTCCGCTATACACTCGCCCACTCATCTCCTCTCTTCTTCATCTGGTATTCAGCCTGCATCCAGCGCTGTGTCAGACTGTCACACAAACACACACACACTCACTCACTCACTCACTCACGCACGCACACACACACACACACACACACACACACACACACAGTACATACATACAAATAAACAGTACATACATACAAACAGCGCTGTGTCAGACCAACACATACATACACACACACACACGCACACACAGCACTGTGTCAGAGCATCACACACACACACACACACACACACACACACACACACATACACCCACAGCAACACTGCGCTCCTCGCGGTGAAGGAAGATCAATAAGGAGATGGATGTATTATTCATAAGATTCATTTAGCTGCTGAGTCTGACTGAGTCCTCTGGCAGATTATAAGAGTTCCTCTAAAATCATTAAGTTCTGGAGTGCACGCACATACACACACACACATACACACGTGTCATCATTATCTGTGTTGTGTGTATGTGTGTCATCATCTGTGTGTAGGTGTATGTGTGTGTGTTTCATCATCTGTGTGGGTGTGTGTATGTGTAATGATCTGTGTGTGTGTGTGTGTGTGAGTGAGTGTTTCATGATCTGTGTGTGTGTGTGTGTGAGTGAGTGTGTCATGATCTGTGTGTGTGTGTCTGTGTGCGTGTGTGTGTGTCATGATACGTGTGTGTGTGTGTCATGATGTGTGTGCGTGTCATGATGTGTCATGATGTGTGTGTGTGTGTGTGTGTCATGATGTGTGTGTGTCTGTGTGCGTGTGTGTGTGTCATGATACGTGTGTGTGTGTGTGTGTCATGATGTGTGTGTGTGTGTGTGTGTGTGTGTCATGATGTACGTGTGTGCGTGTGTGTGTGTGTGTGTTTGCACACTGCCGTTGAAGCGCTATATGCCGTGGGAGAGGATAATGTGCACTTGTGCTAATGAGCCGCTAGCAGCCCCGGAGCAAGAGGAGGCTAACCCTCCCTCTGTGTGAGGGCCGAACGAGGCTGCTTTACATGCTGATGATTCTCTCTCTCTCTGCACGCAGAGAATCACAGAGGTGCAAGGTGGCTTTGATGGGACATGACCGCCTGCTTGTTCACACACACACACACACACACACACACACACACACACACACACACACACACACACACACACACAGATCATGACACACACACACACACACACACACACAGATCATGACACACACACACACAGATCATGACACACACACACACAGATCATGACACACACACACGCACATGTATTTTGTATCAAGGTTTTTTTTTTTTTTTTTTTTTTATATTTATTTAATTTTATTTTTGTTAACGACCTGCCCTTCCTGGCAGTTCTATAGCGGATGGGAAGAGTGGAGCGTCCCAGAGTTTCACCTTCACTGGCCCTGAGCTGATATATAAAAGGGGGTTTCAGACAAGAGGCGGACAGACGGAGTGCGTGCACAGGCCTTCAGTCGGCCTCTCCTTGTCATCATTTGGAATTGAACAGGCGGGAGAAAGTTTACCATCCTGTGGTGTGTGTGTGTGTGTGATACATGGCTCCCATAACGCAATTGGAAATAGATTCCCCCCACGCCCCCCCCCCCTCCTCTCTCTCTCTCCACTGTATTTTCCGTTTTATTGTTTATGACAGCGGGTGAAAATGGGATCTGCTTATTTTTATTTATATACGTCTGGTTTTTACGGCGGCGCGCTGAAGGATTCTTGCTTGTATCTTGTGATTTCATCACCGTGGCGTATACACCGTATATCATATCATATTTGGTTATAAACACGGAGGCTCCGGGAGAAACTCTCCCTTATCGAAGGCCTCTTAGCGTAGCGCCGGTGTCCGAGGAACCGGTCTGCTGTGGGTCAACCTCGACCCCACCGGGTGTGATGGAGACAGAAGAGGACCCACAACAACAACACATTTATTTGTTATCAAGCAAGAATACAAGGAATTTGATCTTATTTGATATAATCCAATCCAATCCAATCCAATCAGATCATTTAAATCAATTGAACTGTATTGAATCTCATCAAATCTCAAATAATCGAATTCAATCTCATCTCATCTCAGCAAATCAAATCAAATCAAATACTCGAAATAAACTGGTTCGAATGATCTAATCTAATCTCAAATAATCGAACTAAATCTCTGGTTTGAAATATTTGATCTAATCTCAAATGATCTAACTAAATGTCATCTCATCTCATTTTAGTGTTTAATTGAATATAACTTAATCCAATGAAAATGAAATCCAAACAAAAGAACATGCAGAGGCACAGCTTGACGACCCATAACCTTCTAATTGAATGGGAGAACATGGTTTTCCCATTGTGTGGTTCTTCCCACAAACTCCTCCCCCCCCCCCCCCCCCCCCCCCATCTCCCCTCCCTCTTCTCAGCGCCCGCTGTGCGTCTGAGCAGCCATCCACGCACAACTCCAACCCTCATGGAGCTTTCCAGAAAGAACACATACTGTTACCAACCCCATTTGGTACCGCCTCCACTTGAAGTCAGCGCACAAGCTGGAAGTTGGAAAGTACTTAAAGGGTTAGTCTTAATGGCCAAGAGCTTAATCAACACACGCACCCACACACACGCACACACACACACACACACAGGCACACACACAGAGATGCACATACTCACACACACACACACACACACACCACACACACACACACACACACACACACACACAGGCACACACACACACACAGGCACACACACAGAGATGCACTTACTCACACACACACACACACACACACACACAGGCACACACAGAGATGCACGCACACACACACACACACAGGCACACAGGCACACACAGAGATGGAGGCACCAACACACACACACAGGCACAAATGTGCGTATGCGCACACACGCACTCACATGCACACACGCGGACACACACACACACACACATACACACAAGCACACACAGAGATGCACGCACACACAGACGCACACACACACACACACACACACACACACACACACACACAGGCACACAGGCACACACAGAGTTGGAGGCACAAACACCAACACACACACACAGGCACAAATGTGCGTATGCGCACACACGCACTCACAAGCACACACGCGGACACACGCACGCACACACGCACCGAGACAGCAACAAAATGGTGAGGGGTGATTAATCGGCGCGATAGTAATTGAAATGTTGGTTGTTTAGCGTAAAAATAGCTCCGCTCTGCTCCTAGCTGCTCTCGGGGGCAATTTAAATGGCAAGTGGCAAATGCCATGCGAATCAAGTCTATTAACACTCACAGATAATTGGGGGATTTGAAAAGGCAACAGGCTAAACTAACAGCTCCTGTTTACTGCTCAGCGCGAGGGGGGGAGAGGGGGGGGGGGTTGTGTGCTGCGGTTTTACTAAAGGACGTTTAACGGGTCATTATTTTATCAGTTTGTCCTCCTCTTCCTCCACGCTGAACATTTGTTCATGACAAGCAGCTGACGCCATCGCGTCGTCATTTATAAGGTGATTCACGTCATACCAAAGAACTGTACACATGCACACACACACATACACACATATACATACATATACACACATATACACACACACACACACACACACACACACACACACACACACACACACACACACAACCCTTATGACCCGGAGCCTCAGTCTTTAATGTGTCATGGTGATGGAGACCTGGCGGGTGTGTGTGTATGTGTGTGTGTGTGTGTGTGTGTGTGTCTTTGTGTGTGTGTGTTGGGGGGGGGGGGGGGGGGGTGCAGGTACAGACAGCACCCTGGGTGGCTGCTAGATGGCATGAAGTGACGGAAGGGGGGAAGGAGACATTCCAATGCATACATGAATATAATTTTGAGCGGTGTGGGGAGAGATGAGGAGGAGAGGAGAACAAAGGCTACCTAAAGTGAATGGCTTTCCCGCCGCATCCCGCGGGCGTCCTCCTGCCTCTCTCTCTCTCTCTCTCTCTCTCTCTCTCTCTCTCTCTCTCTCTCTCTCTCTCTCTCTCTCTCTCTCTCTCTCTCTCTCTCTCTCTCTCTCTCCTCTCTCTCTCTCTCTCTCTCTCTCTCTCTCTCTCTCTCTCTCTCTCTCTCTCTCTCTCTCTCTCTCTCCCCCTCTCTCCCTCCCTGACCCCGGCCGTCCTCTGATTAGCAGACAGGTGATACTTGGCTGAGCGCTGGCTGCCGGGCAGCATCTGAGTGCTTGGAGTGCAGAGCTCTTACTGCCTCTTGTCCATTTTTCATCCCTTAGATTATGGCTCTAGTGCCCGTCCGTCCGTCTAGATCCTTTCTCCTCCATTGATTTGAAATGCTAGTTATTTTATTTTTTTAGAAACGCTTTTATAAAGCTGAATGGACTGAGCTTCATGAGAAGCCGTACATTCCGTGATGTATCCGGTATAGCTACTGAGACATGCACATCCATCACACACTTTATTGTTGTTTTTTATTGTGTATAGTAGTTGTTATAGTATAGTGTTGTTTATAGTATATAGTATAGTATATAGGAGGTAGTATATAGTATAGTATATAAGAGGTAGTATATAGTGTTGTTTATAGTATATAGTATAGTATATAGGAGGTAGTATATAGTGTTGTTTATAGTATATAGTATAGTATATAGGTGGTAGTATATAGTGTTGTTTAGTATAGTATATAGAGGTAGTATATAGTGTTGTTATAGTATATAGTATAGTATATAGAGGTAGTATATAGTGTTGTTTATAGTATATAGTATAGTATATAGGAGGTAGTATATAGTGTTGTTTATAGTATATAGTATAGTATATAGGAGGTAGTATATAGTGTTGTTTATAGTATATAGTATAGTATATAGAGGTAGTATATAGTGTTGTTTATAGTATATAGTAGGTAGTATATAGTGTTGTTATAGTATATAGTTAGTATATAGAGGTAGTATATAGTGTTGTTTATAGTATATAGTATAGTATATAGGTGGTAGTATATAGTGTTGTTTATAGTATATAGTATAGTATATAGGAGGTAGTATATAGTGTTGTTTATAGTATATAGTTTAGTATATAAGAGGTAGTATATAGTGTTGTTTATAGTATATAGTATAGTATATAGGTGGTAGTATATAGTGTTGTTTATAGTATATAGTATAGTATATAGGAGGTAGTGTATATAGTGTTGTTTATAGTATATAGTATAGTATATAGAGGTAGTATATAGTGTTGTTTATAGTATATAGTATAGTATATAGGAGGTAGTATATAGTGTTGTATAGTATAGTATAGGAGGTAGTATAGTGTGTTATAGTGTAGTATAGTATAGTATAGTTTAGCATAGTATAGTATTGTTGTTGAAATTCATACTGCAGGAGGGAATGGGGAGTAAGCATTCAGCATACTTGTACTGAACGTAACACATGGCAAATAAAAACATCTTGAATCTTGAACATACAAGGGTTTTGTGAAGACAGGTGTACACGTAGGGTTTTAAATACCCCCCGAAGCACAAAGCACAAACAACATTATTTGTTATGTCTATGAGAGCAGCGCTAGGCGGCTACCAAACAAAGCAATACCAATCGGTTAGCATGTATTTAGCGTGGAGGCTAACAAGGTCACCGTCTTGAATTGGAAGCAGTTGGTTCCTCCACATGTGTCCATAGGTCACCAAACTAATTCCCATCGACGACCCGGAGAGGCCGTTCGTTCTTCTTATTTCTAGCTATTAATAGCTACTAATCTATTCAAGATTCAAGATTCAAGATTCAAGATGACTTTATTTATCCCGAGGGAAATTAAGGTGCAACAGTTGAAAACAAGGGGAATAAATGTACACAAAATATACTAATACCTAAAAACGAAATAACAACAACTAAGGGCATGGTTTATGACAAGGATGGCAGTTGAAAGAACATCCTTGTTGGAGAATAACCTGCTTTATATAACAACACTCATGCAATAACAGAAATTTGGTTTGAGATTGTGTTAGGACGGAATTCCACCATGCCGCGGTTCACCAGAGACATTTTCTTAAATCGCACTTGCAGAGGCAGTTCTTTAAGTAAATGAGTGGTTCTTTTTAGGTCCCTGGCTGTAAGTGACCCCACACTGGAAGGTTAGAGAATTGAGAAGTTGGGATTTGACATTAAATGAAGTCACCCTTTTCACGGTGACCCCCAACTCTCTGTTTGAATCTCAAGTTTAAACCAAATTAACCTGATAATGTTCCCAATGAATAGTTTGCGGTGAATGTAGCAG
>CM051011.1:6716570-6719070 GCA_027704905.1 Muraenolepis orangiensis | reverse complement strand
AGAGAGAAAGAGAGAGAGAGAGAGAGAGAGAGAGAGAGAGAGAGAGAGAGAGAGAGAGAGAGAGAGAGAGAGAGAGAGAGAGCGAGAGAGAGAGCGAGAGAGAGAGAGAGAGAGAGAGAGAGAGAGCACACACCAGTCAGATGGATCACGCACAAGAGAGAAAAAAATTGTTTTGTTCCGGCAACAGACGAAATTATGGGCACAAAGCCTAATTTGTATCTTGTGAGTGGGCTGTAACAAGAAAATGATACAAGGCAGCCAGCAATTCTCCCTCCATAGAATACATACCTCCTCACCCCCCCCCCCCCCCTCCCCCCCCCCCCCCCACCACCACCTCACCCCCTCCATCTCTTCTGCTTTCCACCTCCTTCCTTTGTTCTCCCTTTGCCATGGTGCTCTTTGGTTCATGACCATCCGGCAGCTCTCGCCGCGGCCCAATCATTGGTTTCTCTCTGGTGTTGTCTTGGCTCTTCAAAAAAACCCTCCACCACCACCTCCGCCACCACCCACCACCGCCACCACCATCACCACCCACCACCTCCACCACCATCACCAACGCCACCGCCACCACCACCATTATCAACACAACCACCACCACCACCACCCACCACCGCTGCACCACCATAGCTGCACCACCACCACCACCACCACCATCAATGCTGCACCACCACCGCCACCGCCACCGCCACCGCCACCGCCACCCCACCGCCACCACCACCGCCCCCCCACCACCCCACCGCACCTCCCACCACCACCACCACCGCTACCTCCACCCCCCACCCCACCACCACCGCCACCCACCACCCACCCCCACCACCACCACCACCGCTACCCCACCACCCACCACCCACCCCCACCCCACCACCACCCACCCCCACCACCCACCACCCCCCCCACCCCCACCACCACCCCACCCCACCACCCCACCACCCCCCCACCACCACCACCACCCCACCACCACCACCACCACCCCACCCCACCCCACCACCCCCACCACCACCCACCCCCCCACCCCACCCCACCACCACCACACCACCACCCCCACCACCACCACCACCGCCACCCCCACCACCACCACCCCCCCACCCCCCCCACCCCCACCACCCCCACCACCACCCCCACCCCCCACCACCACCGCTACCCCACCACCACCACCCCACCCCCCCCACCGCCACCACCACCGCTACCCCCACCCCCCACCCCCCCCCCACCCCCCACCCCCCCCACCACCACCCCCCCCCCCACCCCCACCCCCCCACCACCCCACCCCACCCCCCACCACCCCCCCACCCCCCCCCCCCACCCCCACCCCCACCCCCCCCCACCCCACCACCCCCCCCCACCCCCCCCCCCACCCCCACCCCCCCCCACCCCCCCACCACCCCCCACCCCACCCCACCCCCACCCCCCCCCCCACCCCCCCACCCCCCCCCCACCCCCCCCCCCCACCCCCACCCCCCCCCCCCCCACCACCCCCCCCCCCCCACCCCCCACCCCCCACCCCCCCACCCCCCACCCCCCCCACCCCCACCCCCCACCCCCACCACCCCCCCCACCCCCCACCCCCCCACCACCCCACCCCACCCCCACCCCCCCACCCCCCCCCACCCCCACCCCCCCCCCACCCCACCCCCCCCCACCCCCCCCCCCACCCCACCCCCCACCCCACCCCCCACCCCCACCCACCCCCCCCCCCCACCCCCCCCACCCCCCCCACCCCACCACCCCCCCACCCCCCCCACCCCCCCACCCCACCCCACCCCACCCACCCCCCCACCACCCCCCCCCCCCCACCCCCACCCCACCCCACCCCCACCACCCCACCCCTACCTCCACCTCCACCACCACCAACCACCACCACCACCACCACCGCTACCTCCACCACCACCACCACCGCTACCTCCACCACCACCACCACCGCTACCTCCACCACCACCGCCACTGCTGCACCACTACCCTCGGGAGTCTTTGAAATGCTCTGAAATTGGAATGTGTCCGATGTTCGTCATCAAGGGCAAGAAGAAGAAGAAGAAGAAGAAGTTTTTAAAAAGCTACCTCGTTTGGCTCCTAGCAGTGCCCCTCGGCTCTCATTACAGCTAACCCGTTAGCCGGCACTACCCCCCCCCCATAGGTATACTAGACAAGAGGTGTTCCACATGTTCCATGTCCGCCCAAACCCCATCTAATCACACCGCAGTCTGCCTCTGTTTTCTCTAGTGTGCCGCGCTGCGTGTCACAGCTGGATGCCGGGACACCACACACGCTCGGCTACCGGCGCTCTCACCAGCCAGCACCATAGACAACATGGAGCTCCCATGGTTTTGTTGTCAATACTATGAATGTCACTGCATTGCATTCCTGAACCATCCCTGGAAGGAGGGATCCCCCACTCTGCGTTTCTTCTCAAGATGTGTGGCCTTTGAAGCCCTTTGAAACTGTCACTGTGGTGATTAAGGGCTATACAAATACAATTACCTTGAATTGAAAAGGAAGAAAAATA
>CM051011.1:6709349-6710570 GCA_027704905.1 Muraenolepis orangiensis | reverse complement strand
GGGCACTGCCGAGGTTGCCCTTGAGCAAGGCACCAGACGCCTACACTGCTCCCCGGGCGCTGCCCACTGCTCCTAATACTACTATACCAGATTGGTAGGTAGATATTGTTTCTACATATTGTTCTATATTGTTTGCCAACTTATTGTACTTAAATCTTACTGTATTTTTAACCTGATTGATTGTACTTCTACCCGAGCACCGGTTCAGTTCTTGGAGACTTGTTAGGATTGAATGCACTTTTAACTTCAGGTGACGAGCTGTTCTCTTACCTTTAAACCATTGTTTGTTAAACACACTATTTTGTCAGTCACTTTGGATAAAAAAGCGTCTGCTAAATGACTGTTATGTTATGTAATAGATACTAGGATGAGGTAAATGCAGAGGAACACATCTCACACTGTGTGTGTGTGTGGTGCATGTATGTGACCGACAGATTTAGGTTTAGATTTTAGACCTCGTGGCCAGAAACGAGAAAGGCAACAGAAGGTGATGGGAGAGACCATCGTGGAGAGTTAAGGATTGGCAAGAAGTCAGACACAGAGGGAGAGGCCAAGTCCATTGTCAATACGCAGACCGAGAGACTTTGAGAGTAGATTAGCGGATCATTGTAAAGTCAGGAAGGGCGGGGGGGGGTGGGGGCGAGGAATTCGGGCGTGGCAAGTTATTTGTCAATGCACATCCTCACTGGAAGAAAAGCCTCTCTTTAAGATACAAAGAGAGGCTTTATTCAAAAGGCTTATATTTAATTGACCATACGGTACGGAAGTGTTCTATGTGGTTTTATTATGCGGCGTCGTTCATATTTCCCACGACACCTTCCATGCGGACGCAGCAGTGATGTTGTTCTTCTGCTTGTTAAAACTTTATCCCGCTCGGCATTCAAGGACGATTCTGTTTCTGCACGGCACCCGGAGTACGGCCCCCCCCCTCCTCCTCCTCCTCCTCCCCCCCCGCCCCCCCCCCCCCCCCCCCCCCCCCCTCCTGTCTCCCCTATTAAATGATGCGCGACTGCGGCTAATTAAAGGTCACGCCTCCTGTGTAAGCGGCGGCGCGGTGTGAGCGGATGCTGGAGCCGGTGTGTGCCGGTGCGATGGCAGCCCTTTGGGGTCGTGTCCCCAGAGGGCCTCTTGCTGTGTTCTGGTGAGTCAGGGGCTCAAGTTCAGACGGCCGGTGTGTGTTCGTCTGATGTTCACCGGGAGGAAACTTTATGCTGTATGGAA
>CM051011.1:6694349-6696849 GCA_027704905.1 Muraenolepis orangiensis | reverse complement strand
ACACTGGTGGGATGAATTTAAAAACCCTGCCATCAACCATACTCACAAGTTCATATTACATATTCAAGTGCATCAAATTGTGAAGAAAATATGTATTTTTTTCTCCTTTTCGGAGATTGTAGTTTCCTTTCCTTTCCACTATCTATAAGGCTGCCATTTGGGAGACTGTTGCCATGATGCAACACACATATCATGGTATACAGTCAACAGTGCAAGATAAACCTCATTCTAATTCAGTGCAGCAATTACATACAGCAAAGTGTGAGCACGGTTACCACGGTGAGCGTGGTTGTTGTTGTTGTTGTTGTTGTTGTTATTATTGTGTACGGTACAATACACATGTAGTGTGTTGTCGTGCCAACCAGGTCCACTGGGGCTGCGCTCCCAGCCCAGGCTCCAGCATGAGTCATCCTGAACGCTGTGTCTTTAGTCATGTTTCTTAGTATCAGGGCAATTAGAAGTTCTGCCAAAGTAGATAACATTTGTGTTTGTCTCTTTTATACTCTGACAGATCATTTAAAAAGTTTAGCCAATTTGAGTTTGAGCAGGTGCGCCTGCTCTATGAGAGAGACCAATTGATAATTAGAGTTTGGCATTTGAAGGCCGGTGTTTTCCATGTGGACAAACAAAGCTTGATTATGAAAATTGTGATAAATGATGAGATTTAGTGTGTAGAGTATTAATTGCTACTTAAGGGCGGCAGGATGGCTCAGTCTATTTTGCCTTGGCTTGGGAACAGGAAGGTCGCCGGTTCATGTCCCCGAAACACCTGGGCACTGCCAGGGGTGCCCTTGAGCAAGGCACCAGACCCCTACACTGCTTCCCAAGCGCTGTATATAAAATAGTTGCCCGCTGCTCCTTATACTAGGATGGGTTAAATGCAGAGAAACACATTTCACTGTGTGTGTTTACATGTATGTGACCAATAAAGAGGATTCAATCCTCCAGATTAAGATTATTTGAGTGGCAACAACATCATTTGTGTGTATAGTTTTGCAGACATAGTCTATGTTGTTGACACACAGGCTTTTTACTCACCAGTGTGTGCATAGTTCCAGTTTGAGTGCTTAATCAATTGAGAACTGTATCTTGGATGTATCCATCCATCCATCCATCCATACATACTGATGTCATTAGACATGCTCTAACAAACTTCTCACAATCTACATACAAAGAGTGTTTGCTTAAGTTCTACCCCAGTGAGCAGTCCTCCAGTGGTTCTAAGCACATATTCAGTGTCCTTTCTGCTTGCCTGGAGGAAGAGATGGAGGGAGGGAGGTAGGGAGAGAGAGAGAGAGAGAGAGAGAGAGAGAGAGAGAGAGAGAGAGAGAGAGAGAGAGAGAGAGAGAGAGAGAGAGAGAGAGAGAGAGAGAGAGAGAGAGAGAGAGAGAGAGAGAGAGAGAGAGGGAGATTGAGAGAAAGAGAGGTCGCAGAATAAATGGAGAGTGAGAGGCAAGTGGAGATCCATATACATGATTTATTGATTTATACCAGTGCGGCTGCGCGTGCTAGGCAGGAGTTATCTTTTATTTATGAGGGCATCAGCACCAGAGCAGCCAGATGTTAAGCTGCACTGGGATCTCATCTAGCCAGAGTCGCTCCCTGGCAATAAACCCTGGAAAGGAAGGAAGGACAGACAGAAGGAAGGAAGGACAGACAGACAGAAGGAAGGAAGGAAGGAGTGACTGGAGGAGTGGAGGTGGTGAGGGCGGAGGATGGGGTTGTCGTAGAGACGGTGAGGAGGCGAGAGCAAGTGTCAGGGTTTTGTCATTTTAGCCCAACTTTTGGAGGGGCCAGACTGAAGGGAGAGAGAGAGAGAGAGAGAGAGAGAGAGAGAGAGAGAGAGAGAGAGAGAGAGCTAGCTGAGTTCAGTGACCATTATTTACCTCTCCACCACTGAGTCCCACTGGAAAAGTATAGAGGCACTTTGTTCTTGTTTTGTCCTCTGTCACCAGCTCATCTGAGAGAGAGAGAGAGAGAGAGAGAGAGAGAGAGAGAGAGAGAGAGAGAGAGGAGAGAGAGAGAGAGAGAGAGAGAGAGAGAGAGAGAGAGAGAGAGAGAGAGAGAGAGAGAGAGAGAGAGAGAGAGAGAGAGAGAGAGAGAGAGAGAGAGCAGATTCATTATGATAATGAAGCTAGCTCATTGTCAACGGTCCACTCGCCCGTTCGCCGCCGCCGTCGCGGCTGCTATCATCGTCATCATCATCATCATCAATCTAACCTCACCTTAATGAGATTTGAGAAAACACATCACGCTCCCGGTTAATAGTACTAATAAAGATGTCTGCCAATGTTTTGTCAGAGCTGTTCATGCGTGGAGGCTTGCCGGCGTGATAGCTCGCACACATCACACCATGTTCCCCCCCCCCCCCCCCCCTCTCTGGAAGACCTACTTCTTAGGGTGATGCTGACAGAGAGATGACTAATGGGTCCGGGGTTAGGACAGGAGAAAGGACGTATGGACGACAACAGGGAGGAGGGGACCGTGTAGCGGCGTGTTA
>CM051011.1:6676849-6679349 GCA_027704905.1 Muraenolepis orangiensis | reverse complement strand
TACCTACTCCATAAGTTATGTTATACCTGTTTTTATACCTAGTAGACTGTTTACTACATCTTATTTAACACTTTTCGTTAGATATTTGCACTCACACTCTACTGTAACATTTGCACTCTGGTGAGATGCCAAATTATTTCCGCTGTACTGTACTACTGTAATTGCCAGATTGCCAAGTTATTCTTGTGTGTAGGAGAATAGGGTATACGGGTGAAGAGGATCGTCTTCCATAGTTCCTCACCTTTTTTTTGTTGCACTCCACATTTATTTATTAACATTTATCATCTCTTAAGTTTTTGTTTGAATGATGACACCAATCTTGGTTTGCCCGGTTAGAAAATAGGCGCCCATTCTTACGGTTCACCGATAAGACACCCGTGACAACATTGCAAGAGAGCCAAACGGATACTCTTGTCGGCGGTGACGATCGGAGTCCACGGTCGTATTCAGCCAAGCAACATGTTGCTTGGTTACTGTTTCGATGTATTTTATTTTTCATCTACACTTCACCTCCTGTCCACATTCCATTCTAATAAGTGTGATATTTTCCACCAAAGGTGTTTTTATCACCGCCCTCCCCTCCTCCCCCCCCCCCCCCCCCCCCCCTCCCACCAAACTTATTTATTTAACGACCTTGTATGAAAATCCTTTATGTGCCGCCGCTCAGCGGCTCATCGCATCATACCTCACGGCCCTCGAAAGCCACATTCCGTACTGTCGTCTTCACTCCCCAAACCCGAACAAATGGCAAACTCCCACCCAACAACCAGCACTAAAATGTGCCTTTATGCTACAAGACGAGAGCGCCGGGCCCAGAACTCCCAAAGGTTGATGGATGTGTTCAATCTCACCACCGCCACTCGCACCTAGCCCCGCCGCTCCATCATCCCCGCCCATGCATGTGACTGCGTTGCGTTGCTTCCAATGCTAATTGTGCAGCTATAGTGTGGGGGATGAATTGATGTATGTATGTATGTATGTATGTATGTATGTATGTATGTTATGTACTGTATATAGGGAGGAAGGGAGGGAGGGAAGTAAGGGAGGGAGGGAGGGAGGGAAGGAGAAAGGAAGGAAGGTCCGGAGGGAGGGAGGAGGGAAGGAAGGGAGTCAGCGTGGGAGCGAGTGAGGGAGGGAGGAAGGAAGTGAGGGAGCTAGCAAGCAAGAAAGGGAGGGAGGGACAGAGGAATGAAGGAAGTAGGGAAGAAAGAAAGAAAGAAAGAAAGAAAGAAAGAAAGAAAGAAAGAAAGAAAGAAAGAAAGAAAGAAAGAAAGAAAGAAAGGAAGGGAGCGAGGGAGCAAGGGGGGGTGGAAGGAAGGAAGAAAGGAAGGCCGGGAAGAAGGAAGGAAGCGAGGGAGGGTGGAAGGAAGGAAGGAAAGGAGGGAGGAGGGGAAGGAAGGATGTAGTTAAGTAAGAAGGTAGAATGGAAGGGAAGTAGGTAGGTAGGAAGGTAGAGAGGAAGGGAGGGAGGTAGGGAGGGAGGGAGGGAGGGAGGGAGGGAGGTAGGTAGAGAGGGAGGGAGGGAGGGAGGTAGAGAGGAAGGGAGGGAGGGAGGGAGGGAGGGAGGGAGGGAGGGAGGGAGGGAGGTAGAGAGGGAGGGAGGGAGGGAGGTAGAGAGAGGAGGGAGGGAGGGAGGGAGGGAGGAGGTAGAGAGGAAGGGAGGGAGGGAGGGAGGTAGGTATGGGATGGATATATGGATATTGGGATGTTTGGACGGACAGAGTGATGGATGGATGGACGGATGGAAGAGGTTTTTCTTCTGTGTGGATAATCAAGCGTGGCGAGTGCGCGCAATTTGTCTGAAGTGTGAATTAATTTGCAAACATTGGAAATTGGACACGATATGGAAATGGAAGTAATTAGGATGATAGATTGGAGACGCGGCCGGCAGCGCCGTTCGCCGGAACGACAACAAGGACTCTGAGACGGAGCTCTGGGAGTCCTTCTGAGTCTGGTGCTCCGGTACGCTTCCCCAACCTCTGGAGAGACGTTCCCGCTCCCTTTTTGTTCATTAGGTTTCCTTCTCCATTTTTTGAACCAACTGACTCTCAAAAAGCAAGACCGTTTCGTCTCAGCGGTGCATCTTGCGCGTTGCACACAAACATACGAGAAGCTGCTGCTTTAAGACGCTTATATCCTTAACTTCACAGTTGTCCTTAAAGTAGGTCCGTCAAACATTTGTCCGTGTCCTTTCTGAGTGGAGCGGACGCGGTGGTAATGTGTGTTTTTGGGGCCCGGTGTGCATGACGGTGCCGCTTCACAGGGCCTGGAATACGGATCTGACTGACTGACTGACCGACCGTGTTGTTGCTGGCTTTCAAAGGTCAATGAACAGGTTTATTTAATTACTAGGGAATTAAACTCTTTATCACCATCCCACCTTGTTTTATCCCGCCCTTTCTTGACTCCCGGCTCAACTGCTGTTTACTCGAGTCATTGAGGTCATGTATGCAGACACAGAACATGTGTCTGCATACATGACCTCAATGACTAATGAGTT
>CM051011.1:6614349-6671849 GCA_027704905.1 Muraenolepis orangiensis | reverse complement strand
TCACTGCCAGCAACTTTCCAAAATGTGTCCGGCAGTATGAGAGCGGTATGAGTTCAAGGGAGCGGAGAAAGAGAATCATGGTTGATTGAGTTCTGGGTGCTAAGGCTGTTGGCAGATAGGCAAGCGCCCGGGCCAACTGCAAGTTGCTCTTTTGCTGCTCTTTGTCATTCTCTCTCTCTCTCTCTCTCTCTCTCTCTCCTCTCTCTCTCTCTCTCTCTCTCTCTCTCCTTCTTCTTTCTCGCTCCCTATTTTATTCTCTCTCTTTCCCTTTTATTCCCCTCTCTCTCCCTTTCTCTCATTCTTTATCCTCTCCTGGGATGGTTTCTTCATTAAAAAAAAGATATAAGCTCCCTTTAGCGACAAAACACTCAACAAAATGTCCGAGGTTTAATTGTGATTCATAGCTACTGGAGTGAATCAGAAATCAGTTGTATCCGTGTTGTATTTTTACTCACGGGTTTGCTTGGCTTTTGGGGTTGCAAACACAAAAAAGTTTTTTTATCGAAGGGTAAAATATGGATGACTTGATTCAGCTTGCCGGAAAACAGAAGCGCCAGTAGTGGATATTAGTGAACCGCTGAAGCATGCATGTTTGCTTCTGTGGGTAATTTCGCCACTTGACAATAATTGGGGTTTTGCTCCTCGCAGACACTGTTGGCAAGCTAGTGGCTATCGACTTTGTGGCAGTTGTTTGGCTTGATTATGGCGTTCTCTATCCTATGCTTTGAGGGAATTGGCTCCATCTTTGCAAAAATATGTTCATAGCCTATTGTTAGTTGTTTTACGTCAACATGATAAACGCTCCAAACATGTATTTGGTAATGTAGGTATTGAGCAAAAAGCTGCCGCTGTATCTGGTATTTGAGAACCGCTCGCTCAATAAGGTGCAAATATTGTACCATAATATTGTGCCAGGTCTATTTCTCAAAGGCTGTGTGTGTCTAAGAGGAAGGCTCTCTGTCCATTATTTGCTGAACCACAATCTCAGAGAGCCATTATGGTCGCCTAGAGACTTGGCTGTGCCCAGCAAACCCACCTGATTGGGTGTTAGACAATCATTCTCTCCCCACAGGTTTACTTTCCTCTCCCCCCCATCATCGTCATCGTCGTCATCATCATCATCATCATCATCATCATCATCATCATCATCATCATCATCACCACAGTCGCTCCTCTCCTCTTCTCTCCTCTCATATCATCTCCTCTCATCTCCTCTCCTCTACTATCATCTCCTCTCCTCTCCTCTCCTCTCCTCTCCTCTCCTCTCCTCTCCTCTCCTCTCCTCTTCTATCATCTCCTCTGCTCTGATCTCCTCTCCTATCCTATCATCTCTTGTCCTCTCCCTGCTATCATATTCTCTCCTCTCCTCTCCTATCATCTCCTCTGATCTCCTCTCCTCTCCTCTCCTATCATATTCTCTCCCCTCCTCTCCTATCATCTTCTCTCCTCCTCTCCTCTCCTCTCCTCTCCTCTCCTCTCCTCTCCTCTTCTCTCCTATCATCTCATCTCATCTCCTCTCCTCTCCTCTCCTCTCCTCTGATCTGATCTCCTTTCATCTACTCTTCTGGCCTCCCCTCTTCTTCCTGTGCTCCCATGATCCAACGGTTTGGCTTAAGCCTTGGAGCTGAGTAAACTGTATCTATCAGCTGCTAAATGGTTTTTAATGCCCGGTGGCGATTTTGTGGACGGCTTTTTGAAAACCGCAGTAATTGCATTTTAATGATGATTCTTTGCATCCAACAGCATCTATTAGTGTGCTACCTGACACACTACACTGGGTTTAACCCTTTGTGGTCCTGTGGGCGTCAATGTTGGTGAATGAGCTTTTGAAGCTGATACACAATCTCCATTCATGGTTCAGGTTATACTTACACTGTTTTGAAGCCCTACATGTGACATTATATTGCTTGAGATGGGAAACTATCCATATTTGGTGCACTGTTCTTTTTGCCTCTGACCACCGCGAGCCACCTATAGGCCGAGAGATGAACTACACGTCAGCCGCTTCCGCACAGGCTCAGCAAACCGCCAGGGCCATTATACAATATGTCTATGGCCATGGCCGCCGCTTGGTACTATCAGATGGGGGCTATGGCTGTATTTGATGCCGGGATATTTTGTCACATGAATGTACACAGTGTAATTGGCTAATTAGTTTAGTTCATCGTGTACGTGGACTCATTGCTCATGTGCTGTGAAAATTATTTTAGATAGATATTTTTCTAGACGGTTGAGTGCTGTACTTCGTCGTCTGATGCGATCCACTCTACCGTACAGCTTGGGTTGACCCCGTCCACACAGCTGCTGCTACTGCTGCTGTGCTCTGTACAACCTCCAGCTCCTCATGCATAACATGCAGCTGCTACACCACTGCTTGGGGTCTGTCTGGATGATTTGAAGGCCTGCTGTGCGGTGCTGTTCATTATTTATCCTCCCAGCTCGTTCTCCTGGCTTCTCTTGCGCTTCTCTGTTCCCTGGCCTCCGGTCCGTCCGTCTGTGTGTCCAGTCTGATCTGAGCGGTGTGTGTGTGTGTCCCGTGGACCACATCACAGAGACGCAAAGACCTCCCATCGCCCTCTCTCTCGCCACTACGGCCCAGATCTCCACCACTAACACAGACCATTGATTTTCGAGTTATTTCCGCCAACTGTCCACTGGAATATTGCATTCCTTCAACCATGCTGCCGTGCTGCCTTTTGAACGAGCCGCGACTCAATGGATCCCGAGATCAATACGGCAAACTTTATTCCGGTTATTTCTTTTCACAACAAGAGCGTCCAAGGTCCCCAACCTAAAGGCACAGGGAGTAATAACGTTAGCCACTTAGAATGAGTATAGCCACCGGTACACCAGTTCTGTCGATACCTGCCTGGCAACAGTGAGTGAGTGAGTGAGGGCAGACTTGACTCAATTAGTTTGAGGGACACTCTGACGACGTCTGACTTCATGTTGGCACAGGAGAGCGAGTCCCAGAGAGTCCGGCGGCGGAAGTTTTCTCTTTGAGCCATTCACTTGCTCATGGGAATTTGGGAGACATGATTGACTTTGTGTGAGAACAGAACCAGTATTATTCAAAGCTATTCTTGATTTGTATACAGTATACTGTCATTGATTATTAAAAAAAAATTATCGTATTAAGTGACTGGAGCTGCTGCCTCCGCGACCCGATTTCGGATAAGCGGGAGAAGATGGATGGATGGATGGATGGATGGGTATTAAGTGACAGATACGGAGCATAACATAGTGTGTGTCAGAATGCAGACACAGAGCGATGCGTTGATATTACTGATATTCTGCAACCTCTGCCAACCGCCTATTTGCGTGCCAAGAAAACCTTGTGGGGAAACCACATATGGAGATGTTTCTGTGGTTTGCAGATGAAAAGGGATTATCAAGAAGGCCACGTCAATATTTTTTAAGTAGACTTCGAGTAGAGGGCAGATTTGTCTTGCAAACATGTTTATCTGGGAAATTAAACACGACAGGCTTGAATTTAATTTTAGCGTTAGTATTCGGGGGCTGTGCGCTCTCTCCACACCACACCATATTTCATCATATATCTTGCCTGCAATGTTTGTACTTACCCTGTGTATCCAAGGAGTGTGTGTGTGTGTGTGTGTGTCTCGTTCTGATATTCCTGTGTCCTGTGTGTGACCCCAGGGTTGTGTTCTCTCTCCCCAGTGTTCATCATGGGGTCCGGTCTGCTGGTCTACCCTTTCGGCCTGAACTCCAGCATGGTGCGGTCCTTCTGCGGAAACTCGGACATCTACAACGCGGGCGACTGCCAGATAGGCTGGGGCTACATGCTGGCCATCGTGGGCGTGATGCTCACCCTCTTCCTGCCCTTCTTCGCCAAATACGCGCCCAAGGAGCAGCTGTCCCCGACCCCGCTGCCCACCCTCTTATAGTGCGCTGTTTGAGGGGTCTCCCTCTCTCCCCCCCCCCCCCCCCTCTCTCTTTCTCCCTCTCTCTCTCTCTCTCTCTCTCTCATCGCTGACTGACCACTCACCATTCTCCACTGTGCTTCCTTGTTTTTGGTGTCGGTGCGAGGGAGATGCGGGATAGCATGTCCCATTTGAAAAAAATATATAAATAAATACATAAAACGTACTGTTTTAAAGAGCCGGTATTTACTGAGCCACCGAACCACACGACGGAGCCACTAACTTCCTTTTGTCGTCAAGCGAAACAAAAATGACGTGAGCGGGGAGAGTCTTTGGTTCGTTCTGTTAGTTTTGTTGTGTTATGTAGTCAATATGTTTTCTTCTCATAGCTAACAATCCTCAGCTTGTTAGCGTAAAAAAAAAAACCTTGACTAGAAGGAGATTAACCTCCTTTGTAGAAGAAACACATGGCAGGTGTTCCAACCGATGTAATAATGGGAACCCTTCCGAATGCCTGACTACTTCTCTAGATTTTTAATTGTTTGTCGGTAATTACATTAGTATACGATTCCCATTCATCTCATTCAGGTTGTTGAGACGAGGTAAATTGCAAGCATCGTTACTCCGTACACCGTAAGAGCTTTCCGTCATAGTGGATGAAAGGACATTTTCATACAAAGAACTTGTGATATGATGATAATATGCTTGGTGAAATAAAGGTGAACGGATGAACGGAAACAACTTCAAATGAGCCTAAGAATAAAAATGTACCCTTGACTTTCGGATGCCATCGGATTGTAAATATGGACCTGGATTTTACAGGACACGTTGTTTGAACCAACCGTTGGACACATTTAGACATTCTGATCAGTTATTTTGGATTATGAACTTTCTTGGCAAAGGTGTGACCAAAATTAGACAGGCAGGTGATCCCAAACTGTCAGCGCAAAAGGCTTGCAAATGTGGACACACATTTTGACATTTTGCACAGAAAAACCATTTCACCATTTCACACAGCATCTGGCCTGCTGCCAAGAAGCATGGACACCCTGTCTTCTCCTGAAGAGGAATTACATTATAAAGTAATACACTAATTGTCAAAAGTCAATGTTTTTAAGATGCTTTGTGATTGAGTTGATATGGGGGGGATACTGCGTCTTTGTGTCAACCCTTTTTTTCCCCCAGAGTTCTTGGCGTGATCCGTTTGGCTTGGTAACCCTGCATCGTTTCTGTTCTGCTCTTCTACACACTTGGTATCTTGTTTTCAGATTCAGGATTCAATTGATAAACACGCAAAAGGCAGGGATAGACAGCATTGCAAACATTCAAACAGTTAAACATGCATGATAAGTTGGCGATTTGTTATTGCAAGAACATTTAGATTTGGATTTTAAATGTGATCATCCGACCGTACCAACTTGTGCCTTTTAACATAACCAAGACGAATATGTTTAATACTCTTATCAGGTTCTCTACTTATGAATAACTGGATCTTGATGTGTAAAGTGTTTTCATTTTCTTTCTCTCTCTCTCTCTCTCTCTCTTTCTGTGGTAAAGTGTTTCTTCTGTTCTTGGTGCAGTGTGATAAATGTGATCTGGTGAACTTTGGAAATGTCTAGGAAGCGAAAAAAGTTGACAGAAGCTTCTACACCGTGGAAGTAATGGCCCAGACAGAGAGTGACATACTTATATTCAATTACACCTTGGCCTGTTTTGACATTACCCAGAGGCAGTAAACCACTCGAATCTTCTAAATTAAAAGGTCATGACATCCCACTAATAGACCTTGTCCCTGTAGTATGTGGATTTGAGTGGCAGAGGTAAAAGAAAAACAATTTAACCGTGGCTTCAGGTGTCTGTATGGTTCACCTGTTATTCACATCCAATGTTGAACACGGCTGTGTGTCCTTGAGATCCGCTCTTCCTCTGACTGATGGCATTGTTCCCGCTACGTTCCACAGACAAAAGGCATATTTTCCCCAAATGCTTTCCCTGTGCACTGCCAATTGAATCAAAAAATAGACTGCCTTTTCTATAAGTGTTTATTAGTCTAAGTGAATGAGTTGAACTCTGTTGAACCTTTAAAAAAATTGCCAAAATTTAGGTTGAATCCAAAACGTCTTGCCATTGAAAAATAACAATGTAATTATGTTTCTGTATTTTTTTGAAATATGAAGAATGATGATGTGTTGGTATTGTATTGGACCTTATACTGTGCTGGACTGTACAAATGAATGGCATTACTGCACTGGACGAAAATAATGGGCCAACTTGTTCTACCCTCCTGTGTCAAGTCTCGGCACTGGTACAACTGTTTTTCGTAGCGTATATAGAAGTATTGAGTTTTTCATTGTAATGTTCGACTTTAAATAAATTAATAATCGTACGTGATTTCCCACTTTATTCTAAGTCGACCCTTCTTCCAAGGATTTGGTTTGAGACGTAAACTCATCTTTGTTGCTCTTACCTGATCAACCTCTTAACAATATTTGCTGTTCTGTGAATTTTCTTTGCAATAAAAATTCCCCAAAACTGAATAGAAACACATTTTATTGTTTAAGTGCTAGAAATGCAATTTATTTTATATTTTATTTCCACAATATTATTTTCAAAGAACCTGAACCACAACTTGCGACTCCCAAATATAGAACATGGCAACAGCGCCCCTTAGAGGTAAGACTATGCAATTGTAACTCGAAACGCTTCAAACTAAACAATTAAACTGGCATGAGGACGTTGGACAAATTCATGTTGGACAAATCAGGTAACATACTGCAGGGAACCAATTTTTCCTACATATATATATATCCCATACATTAAAACATATGTACATAGAAAATATGACTCTATTTAGAACATTTTTTTTGATGCAAGCAGGGTTGCATCAACCCTGTGCCCTCCGCTCAGACTTCGCTGAACGACTTGACCAGCGCCCTCATCTCCACATTGCATGCTTTGACCGTCTCCTGGGCGTTCCTCTGCTCCGAGGGCAGGCCGGGCCGGACGGATACACACGTCAGCAGGTCCTTGGCCTGGTCGTAGTTACCCACACAGCGGTGGACCTGCCCACGGATCAGCCGGGGCAGTTCTTTCTCCTGAGCAGGGCGGGGGCGGGCAAAAAGGCAAGCAGGTACATAGGAAAGCCATGAGGTGGCGCTAACAATGCCAAACATGGACAGTGAGGAGGTTTAGGGAAGGGTTCGTAATAAGCCGTCTTGTCGTAAGCAAGTGTCCTATTGACTATTTAGTTATTTAAGGTAAAATACCAATAAACAACGTTATTAATTCCAGATGGAGAAATAGGACCATTTTCACTGAGGCGTCATCTTAGGACAAACACAGGTGTTGCTCATAGCAGTAATTATGGCTCTGCTCCTTATACACACCAGGAGCCGGTTGCACCAGCTTCGCTTAAGTTCAAACGTAGTTAACGTGTAGTTACAATGAAAGTGCACACTAAGTACACAAAAGGTTTTTCAATACTTCGATCCCCGGCTCCTCCAAGCAAAAACTGTCGAGGTGTCCTTGAGGAAGACCCTAACCCTAACTGCTCCCCGGGCGCTGTATAAATAGCTGCCCACTGCTCCTAATACTAGGATGGGTTAAATGCAGAGAACACGTTTCACTGTATGTCTTCATGTATGTGACCAATAAAGAGGATTCAATCCTCACTATTTGTGTTGTTGTACCCTTAAGCAGGTGTGAACGGTGTAAAAAGGCGGCAATTGGTGACAAAACATAATGGCTGAAATAGAATATATTTATGGAGGAGGGTGGCTGGGACCGTGGGCACAGATCCCAGCGATGCCAGCCTGTTTCTCCACAGGGTGCCGTGCCGGTTGAACACAAAGCTTTATTCTAACAGAGTACATGAGTACAACAAAACATAAAGTGATTCTATGTGCTCTACGGACTTCTCAAGCACGTCCTCGTTTACTTCGTAACTTGTTGTTGATTCGTTACAACTTGGTGGTCGTCACGTTGAAGCGACAACAAGCTGCTGAAGTTCAACCTACGCATTACTAACTTGTTGCTAGTTAGGCCATTACTTACAGACTACAGTAACAAACGTACGCATAGCTGGTGCAACCCAGTCCAGGGCACGGGTAGTAGACTTATCTATCACTAGTTTCGACTACTACCTTGGGGTCACTGAACATTGGGGATCGAACCCACGCCACTCCCACCTTTGGGTTGGGAGTCCCAACTCCCGAGCCACTATACGGCCACCCCGGTCATCGAGGCCACTTACATTCTCATAGAAGACACACTGCACCGTTTCCTTCCCATCTCTCATGAGGAAACTCTTGGATCCGTGCGAGCCCATGGTGACGGCAGAGTCCAAAGTGGCTGAACGAGAGAGCCCAGCCCGTCAGAGGACATCAAATGAGTCGCATAGGAGCATGTGGTCCAGTAAGAGTATCTAGTGACATAACTCAACGTGGACTCACCAAATATCTCAAACAGGTACGCTGCCCTGTCCTTGAACTGGCTCCAGTGTCTCATGCCAGCGATGACAGCAGTCAGGATCCTCAGTGACTGCCCTGTGGACGGCTTCTGAATCTGAAAGGCCGGTGGGGTCTGTCGGCATCCACAACAACATGAAGGTTATGTCGATATATCGGTAAACTTTTGAAATACGAATAGTTCCAATATTTTTTAATACAGTTGTCATCGCTAAAGTCTTGCAGCAAAGCCTATGAGCTTCAACACTGAACACACACCCCCTGGACATCCTTCATTAGACATGATCAGAAACAGACTCGACACAGTAGAGTGGTTTGTATATGCAGCAATGATTATCTTGCCTGTGTTTGTGGCCCGGAGGCCCTCTGAGTGCCATGTGCACTCTGGCTCATTTCCACGGGGGCTGTAACCGGGGCTCTCAGTGAAGCTGTGTTGTTGTTGTTGGTGGGTTTGAATCTCCAGGGAGGGCTTTGTGTCTGCGCGGTTTGAGCTAGAGGCCTGCCGGGCTGAGGGAGGGGAGGTCTGGACTGTTGGATGTAGAGGTTAGTTGGGGAATTGGCCTGTGGATAGGACCCATGCTGACTCATTTGAGAAGAACCTCTATCCGGTCCCGGCTTGGTCTGGACCTGAGTCCTCTCATTGGCATAGGCAGGGTAGTTGTTTTTTCTTGGGTTAACGCTGGCCGCAGAGTCCTGTTGGCTCATCTGACAACTAAACACACAACGCTTGATGAGTTAAAGGATGGGCCAGTCATACATTTTACAATATGTATATTTTAACACCTCTTCTAGGTGTTAGAATATAGTGTGTTGTGAATCCAATTAGTTGCGATGGGCGCAACGTGTACAAAAATGTGCACACACAGTTTAAAGGACTTGGTATTGCTACAATTACCTTTAATCTAATAATCTAATAAATCTAATTGTGTGTGAGGTAAAATATCGTAGGACAAGGGGAACAAAAAAACAATAATTTTAACAAAGTGGTTCACACAATCCCTTCAATGACGATTAGCGGAGCATGTAATAGGAGAAGGAGATCAGGGGGTACCTTGTGTTCCCAGGTTGGTATGGGTGTGGTAGGACTCCACACTTTCTAATGGTCGGGGCTGGTCCAGGTGCAGGCCTGTTGCTGCCACTCTGCTGCTGGGACTGCTGATAAGACGGCTGGTTTTTTGGTTTGTTCCAAAAGTAGCCCTGGGGTGCAGCGGCAGGGTAACTCGAAGCCTGGTAACCTCCTAACAGGACAGACAAACAATACAAAACAATACATACTGTACATAAACAATACAATACAATACATACACGCTGAGAAAGAGAGTACCAGGGTGCCACCTTTAGGACAAATTCTCTGTATGCACTGCCACCGTGTGGCCGAAACGAGTTTAATCAGTTATTATAACTATAACACCATCGGTACTTCTTCACCTTGTGTGCTGTTAAATGAACTGGTACTGGGCAGCATGTACTCGTTGCTGACACAGAAGTCCTTCTCCGATGGATTCGATGTCACGGGAATCCTGGTCCTTTTCTTCTGGTTAAAGAGGGGCACCGAGAGGCACCCTATAGGAGGAGAGACACGGTCCCGTTCATTAAGACACACAAGATACAAGATGTTTTTATTGGCCATTTGCAACAAGTAAAATGGAATGTTTACTCCCCATTCCCTCCTGCAGTATGACTTTTTAAGATAATACTATAAAAAAAATACTATATACAATAAAAAAAAGTAAGTAGGCCTACTCAAAAAACACGTCTGAACTCAAGTTAAGGAACTAACTAACTAAACTAACTGTATAAATCACAGAAGATCAAATCTAATCAAATAACATGAAGGCTGCAGTCATTTCTCCAAACCTGCTGTCGGTCTTGCTTGTTGTTGGTCTTCGTGTCTTTTCATACTGTTGGGTACTTTGTTCCCTTAATCTTAAAAGTATTTCAAGTGAATAGCATATACTTAACTGCTAATAATGTTGCCTTTTAATTAGCTATAGTGTTTGTTATTAATAATAACGAGGCTGAACAGTTCCAAGTTAACTGTGGTTTAACTTGTAGCCTAATAAAGCCCGGGGTTTAGCTTAGCCGACCAACTAGCTTACACTAGTTAACACTAGTTAACACTAGTTAGTTAACTACTAACTCCAGAGATATGTGTAACTGTACTGTCACTGAAGCTCAATGCTTACAACAAAAAGTTACAAAACAAAAGTAACAAAACATCTTTGAATGGAGTTGAATCCACCTTTTGTTTGGCTTCGTTGATGTTACAACGCTAACGCTAACTAAAACAGGCCTCCATCAGACCCCTCAGGACCCTGGACAGCGCGCCAAAAATAATGTGTCCTCGTGTCCTGCCTGTAATAATAATAATACAAATATATTCATTAATATTAAAATGATAGCACAACCAAAACGTCATATACATATTTTTTGGGGGTTAGACAATGCTATTATGTTCATTCATATTCGTATTGACTCAAAAACTAAATTCAGATTCAGATTCAGATTTGGTTTATTTGGTCACACGTATAATAAGGTACATTCTACAATGTACAGTGAAATGTTATATAGCCAGCTCCAAATATGGGCTAAAAATTGCAAAGAATCACAAAATTACAAGAACTACAAGAATTACAATAATAACAAAAATACTAATATACACACATGTATTTACATATTTGCAGTATAAATATGAATACATATGAATACACTGGATAATATGCAAATTATTTTAATTAGTTTATCCAAGTTGACAACAGCAGCTAGGAACCAACTATCTGACACACCTGGGAGGACAGGAAACCAAGGGTGTGGAACACATATTGAAGACATCAACAGCACAGGAAGGGAAATACTTTGAATGTGAACCCAAAGGAACCAAGAAAGCCCTAAATCGGAAAAGGATGCCTTCCTCAACCAATGCAGTATCCCACATTAAACCCTATTGTATTGCACAACATGTGATATTGACATTGACAGCAGAGTAGTTAATTATAGTTATTTATTTATATGTAAATGGCTGTATCAGCACAGAGTTGATCAGAGCTACTCCTGCAGTGCATAATGCCTGCAATATCCCGTCACCATCACATCATATAAACATATACCATTACAAAACATAGCGTGTGCTGCCACAGCCGTCCCCAGGACATCACGTCGTGGGAATAGGCGGGCGAAGGGATGATGCCCACAGACACATTCAGCACCACCGTGCTCCCGGACAGCAGGGAACACACACACATCAGAACCCTGGGGAGCTCCACTGGGGGAGAGCTTCCCATCTGGGAGTCCTCACATCAGCCTCGTCAGCGGCACTAGGCCAGCTGAGCTGCTCGGTCTGATTATAGCAAGCAAGCATACAGCCAAGCATGCAGAAATTAAATAAACACAAACACTAAACACAATATTTTAGTTTTTTTGCCACCTTTGTCCCACGCTCTGTCCCTCACATATTGTACTTGACACACTTGTCAAGTACGTTTTTTGTTCGTAAGGAGATGATTCATCAGTAAGATACTTATATCAATAAAGTTAGTTACAAGGTGTCGTGTGAAAGCCATTAGACAAGGTTAGAATAGAACATCTACAATTCTCTCCCCCTCCCCTACCTTCATGTGTGCTTTAAATATGAACCATCAAGGCATTGATTACACCACAGAAACAGTATGCATAATTAGGATATTAATGAATGAATTATCATAATCTCAAACAAAACACTGTTTTCTGGTTTGCATGGGGTGTATATGTTCAAAGGATAATGCTGGCATATGTTTTTGTAATTGCCTCTATTCCAGTTTCAATAATCAGAAGAAGGTAAAAGACCCAAACAGTGGCGGGTATAGGAGGCATGTCCATGCATACATCGATACGAGAGAGAGAGAGAGAGAGAGAGAGAGAGCGAGAGAGAGAGAGAGAGAGAGAGAGAGAGAGAGAGAGAGAGAGAGAGAGAGAGAGAGAGAGAGAGAGAGAGAGAGAGAGAGAGAGAGGGAGAGAGAGAACAGACAGAGAGCCTTTGTGGCCTCTTAATTCCATCTCCGGATACTAGTGTCAAACCCACTCCCTCCTTTCTGTATCTCTGGGGGTGGCAGTCCTCCGATCCACAGGAAGACACAGCGCTCCCATCTGTGCCTAAACCCTTGCCAAGAGAGTCTAAACAGCCAGTTATCTGCATGAGACAGTTACCTTTTCTGTGTGGCTGATCTCCATTTCTGAAATAGTGTTTCACTGAAGTATGTCTCTCGTTTAATTAGTCCTAGCTGGGTGGTTCTCAATCAGGAAGGCATCATTCAAAGTTACAAGGGCAAAAGAGGCATTGCTGCCGTTTGGAGCTTGAGGCTTATCAAATCTATCCTGCTACATTTTCACGAATGAGTCTGAAGGTCTTTTCATGAAAGACTGTCATACATGGCCTCGCTATTATATAGCAAGGCCATAGCAATGTATATATTTATATACATTTTTATACTTTGGAAAACTGTTGATATAACTGCATACCCCTGCTCACTATCTTTTGATAGTGGTATACTTACTTGTGTATATACATATATATATATACACCACTTGTATTGTATATTAATTACTATGCACTTTACTGCAACATTTGCACTCTGGTTAGATGCCAAATCATTTTTCGCTGTACCGTACTTGTGCTGTGCAATGACAATACATTTGAATCTAATCTAATCTAATCTAATCTAATCTAATCTAATCTAATCTAATCTAATCTATTGGTGATACAGTCTCAGATCTCCAATATCTCCATTCAAGAAAATAACCTATTCAGCCTATTATTTTATAACTTTTTGGTTTTACTTTACTGTTTATAATACATTCATATTTTTGGGTTTTACATTATGTTCTAGTTAGTATTTGTATGGGAAGTAGAAAATGTTTTTTTGCATTTTTTATGCATTTTGTATTCATTTAATTACTATGGAATTGTATTTTCATATTTAAAAAAAAAAAAAGACAAAAAATATTGTTTGATATTCTCTCCAAAACGGCGAGAAAAACTTTGCATACTGATCAATTCTGCTTTAAAACCAGTCACCATTCACTTCCTGAGCAGCAAAGTGCCAGCTCAGCGAATACAGAGCATCCTTTCTGTGGTTTTCAGCTATGATCAAGTTTCTCAACCAGCCGTTTTTTATTAAGCAATGCATTAGCATTCTGTGTCAACAATCGTAGCGGACATAAAAAACGGGAAATGGTCACTTTGGTGTACTCTCCAACCTACACATTTGTATTATAATGTGTAATGTAATGTAAGTGATGAATGGAAGATAGTTTTATTTTTTTTATTGTTTTTATTGTTAGTGTTTAATTCAATTTTAATTTGAATGTTTAATGATTGAAGCACTTTTAGGATCATGGTTATGAATTGATGCTGATTCATCATTGGCAGAAAAGGATTCCATCACTTACTTGTTGAACGACTTATGTTGAGCTATTCTCAAGTGAATATTTTTGCATTCACCAAATGTTGTATCTAAAGTCAGATTATATTGTGTTAGATCTGTTTTTATGACAAATCAAAAACTATTTGAAATGTAAAGACAGTCATACTCGTCATGTGCTCGTATTATATGTGCAGTATTTCAGTTCAAATATGCATCTCCTAATAATATGTAATATACATTGTGTACCCTAAATGGAAATTATTTTTTATTTTCTTGTAATATTTTATAAAGTTTAATATTTAAAATTGATATTCTTGTAATTTTGTATTTTTTGTTGTCACTGTACATTATGCAACTGTACCTTATACATGAGACGAATAAACCTCATCTGAAATAAGAAAACGTTTATTGATTTAACTTTCCTGTTCAATAATCCATAATTCCATAATGTTTAAATTCCATAAAGTGCGCGGAGGGCTCTCATTGGTGCTGTTTGACGGTGGTAAACAAGGAGGAACTGACGTTAATTCACAAAGACGAATGATGTGGCAAAAAATTAAAGGGCAAATCGCAAAGAAATAGTGCCTCAATTCTGAAACTACTGTTACTGTTTTCCATTTCATAAGTAAAGCGTTAGCGTGGCGGCTGATATTAGCGGAACATATATTAAAGTATTCCTAGGCGAAACGCCTAGTATTTTTGTACTATTGTTACTTTTTTGATTTAACATGGTGGTGAATATATATATATCCCTCCGCCGCCCGCCGTAAGTAGTACACATTCATTTCCGGAATGTCTCCTCCGCCGACCGCCATTGCAGCTCCAGGGAGTCATAGCGTAGCGGCGCTCGACTAGCAGCTAAGGAGGGGAAGAGAGACAGTGTTAAAGTACATAGTTTAAAGTCCAAATAACACCGCCGACATTCTGCTAACACGTAGAAGTCGTCTACTGGGGTTTTACTTTAACCATAGCCGTCCCCCTGTGGCTCTCTGGCTGGGAATCCGAGGGAAGAAGGAGTCGTTCGCTAGCATTATTAGAAGAGCACCTTAGGAGGAGGAGAGTACGAGAGGAACCGCCATGGCTCAGATCCTGCCGATCCGCTTCCAGGAGCACCTGCAGGTAAAACGGACCGCAGATGGTAGCGCCTAATAGTAGAAGATATGTTTGAAATGTATGAATGTTGGCTCTTTGTTCATATTAAATGGTTGTGAAACCTTATCGGGTCGTTGTCGCCCCCCCCCCCCCCCCTGACAGTGAACGCTATCGTCGTTAGCTGATCGTTGAGCCTGCTAGCTCCACCACCTAAGCTAGTAGGGCAGGCGATGCTAACTGAAGCTAACCAGTGTGGATGACGTTTATCTATCTAAGTAACTAAGCAAGCACCGTAGCTCTGCTGCTGTCTCAAACTGGAGCTAGGGGACATAATCTTTATTTTATGTATGACCACCTACGATGGAGGTGACACCCTATTATTACTCTTCACAGGTTCTTCACACTGCTGCTCAGTTTGAGTGACGTTTACAATGGGTACATTGGATATATATAAAGTACTCGATAGTCGTCGATGGCACGATTCTCCGTATGTCCTCCGAGCCCATTTACCTGCAGCGATGATCTTTGAACCATTGGTGATTGTTGTCCATTTAAGGTGTGTTTATCTTAGATGTGTCCGGCTAAAACCCAATCTGACAGATTGTATGTAATGCCGGAAATATGGGGAGGAAGGAAGGGAGGGAGGAGGGGGGTGGGGGAGAGAGATCAAACTATACCCACTGTGCTCTGGGCAATTGCATTTTAGTTTGATGGCTTGTTGATTGATAATGGATAGTTGGCTCTTTATCTGCAACACGTAACTGTTATTATTATTATTTTTAACTTTCGATACTTATGCACTATATCGCCTTTCCTTTTACTTCCCCACGTGTATTAGATGTTCATATTAGATGTACATTCAGAATCCAGTGGATGAGGAAGTGGAAAAGGGCTAACGCTCCGCCGAGCCTATGGATCGGAAACGGTCCAGACTGTTCGGCTTGCAAGATGTTTTGAGCAAATGAATAAATTATCGGTTCTTTACTTTCTTTTACTGGTTGGTGTTCAATTGAGACTCCAACGGAGACATGCAACCCGCCTACCTCTACCGCTTGAAGAAAAGCATTTGTTTGTCCAATGTGATTATTTGTTGATGATTATTTGAATGCCCTATTCTACACAGTCCTATCAAACGGAGTGCTTAGGTCCAGAGATGAGATGTTTTCTCCCAATGATGTGGATGCTTTAAACTAATATTTTTCTATATTTATGTCCATGTAGGAATTGGTTCAAGATATACTATCAACTGATTTTCTTTTTCCTTATGCATGCCAACATTGGTTAAAAGCATTCCTGTTGTTCAGACACAAATGCATGCTCTAAAACAGCCATGCTCTTAGTATAAATACAGGATAGATTATGTCAGTACATGGCAAGAATTATAGCGTTACGTTTTTCAGAGAGAAGGATTTGGTATTCACTTGAAATGTGATGGACTGTTCTATGAATTATTGTGTAGGCTTATAACACTCACTAGCCTTATCCAATCCAGTAGGTATCCTTGGTAACGTGCTGCAACTAACTACACTCTGATTTGTGTCATTGAGAAGTGAAGGTCATTGTGTGTGACTTAATACATTCCTTAGGTATCTCGAGCTACGAGCTACTATCACTAATGCATGACTTGGACGTGCCGTTTCATGCATTTCATGTTCCACAATGCCATGCAGAATCTCACTTCCACTTTGCCCTCTAAACTTTCCAAATACTTTAAGAAGCCATAGTTTCTATGCTTCAACCCTTGTTGTGTGCTGCAGAGATCAGTCAGGCTGTCTGCTTTATGCCTGCGTTTTACTGTGGCTTTTGCTCATAAATCCCTCTGGCTGTCAGGTGGTGCAGAGGTGACTGCTCATCGGCGCACCATGAAAACTGCAGCGGAGGGAGATTGCTCCTCTTATTTCTAATAGAAGAAAATAGCTGGACCGGAGAGCCCTTGACGTCAGTGTACTGTAATGTGGTCTTTTGACGACGCTGAGCTTCCGTACACAAAGCTTGGAGTTTCTACTGTACCCCTTTCACTTACGTTTAGCATTAGATCACACTGCTGTGATTATATTATGGTATATTCTGCTTTGTGTCCTGTTCAGCTTTTATCAAATCGGGTATTCAAGCCTTCTGATACATCAAGGACTCAAGCCAGTTTGTATTGGTTAGTGACATGCTTGGTCCCATTGCAACGGGTATTGCCACTTTGCTGTTTGCAAACTAAAATCTTTGCAAAGATGGCATGGTAAGTGTTCATGACTTTAGGGATCCTCCTGAAAAAATTGACAACTTAAAGGAGAGCTAGAGCTGTGGCAAGCAAGCGTTTCTCTGTTCTCATTCATCCGGTTCACTTGCACAGCTTGCATTTTCATAAATCACCCATTTATACAGCACTAAGAGTTCAGCTGATGGGAGTACGCTGCTCCCATAGGTTTAATAATACTGTTTGTTAGTAGTTTCCTCCTCCACTTTCTCTTGTATATATATTTTTTGGACTCTTAGTAATTTAATTTCATTGTATCTTTAATTACATCACTAAGCATTTTGCAAGGTGTCGCTTTCAAGGTGTTGCTTGCAAAAACCAGACTTTGCAAGTCTGGTTTTATTGCATTGAAATATCATTGTGCTAATTTGGCCTAATGCCATCCAGAAAAATAGAACGGCAATATTTACATCAGTGCCAAACCATTAGGCTTTGTTCGCTGACCATTCTGAGCAATGGGCTTCTAACAAGGCTGGCACACTGCAAGTCAAAGTGTTTCTTATATATTCTGATAATGGGGTTTCACCTTGAAATGAGTACTCTTCCAGATTGACGACATACACCAGTGCTGTCTTTGATAAAGATTATATTCCCTTGACACGGATAGCCCTTCGAGGCTTTACTCCTGCAGGTATTGTTTGCATCTTCACTCTACCTCACTGCATTAGAGGAATGTGCAGGACATGTTGGTTGTAGGGACTTCTCCCACACTGAGCCTTGTGCTAAGCTAGCGACTAACAAAACGTTTGTTTGTGATGGAGAAAACTAAATCTCTGTGGCTGCTTTACAAATTAGTACAGCTTGTACAATGGTGGATGCAGGTTAACTACATTTGCGATTTAACTTAAATCCTGCTGAAACCTTGATGGCCAGGTTTTATGGTTTCGCACTCCGCAGCAGTATGCAAGGTGCACTTTGAACTCTGCTGGTGACTGACCTGTATCCCGTGATAGGCTGTTCAGGATATACAGTTGCTGAAAACATGACATTCCAACTGGGCTCCCAAATGTACAACAAAAGCATGTATTTGGTTGAGGTGGACAGAGTTGGGGGGGGGGGGGGGGGGGGGGGGAGAGATGGAGGAACTTGACTCCCAAAACCAACTCAGCGAAACTAGCTTGGTGTGGAAATGGATAGGAAGTTAAATTGCAAGCAGAGCTTCCACTTTTCCTGCTCCACTTTCTCTGGTTATCTGGACAGCCCTCATCTTCCTCATCCCACCACTGGTCACATGGCAGCCCCCCCCCTCTCAAACCTCCCACTGCCTTCCACTTGTCACATGGTAGCAGAGCGGCCTGTTGTTTCAGCCCCCGGTAGACAATGGGCTCCTGGTTTCCTGTTGGGGTGCTCTGCAGTTTGTTTGCTGCAAGCCTCAGCACATTGCATGGTACATCCTTCCCTGGTCCTCCTTGAACTCTGCTTAGAAGGCTGAGCCCGGGCTTCTTTTCTGCTGAGCAAGGTGCCTTCGAAGGAAGAGCCAACTGGTCAAATCAACAGATGGGGCCCTCCCTCTGGATCACGAGGAATAGTTGCTGCGGGTGTCTTGGGTATTTTTTTCCTCTCCTTCCAAACATTTTTAGGAACAAGCTTCGACAGACTTATTGGCAGTTGTGTCTTAGTGCCATGTTACTGCAGGGCTGAAGGGCTACTACTTTAAATAGGATTCCTTTTCTTGACTCGACTTCCTTATGGGGAAGCAGTGTGCATAGACTACACTGTGCTGTATGGGTTCAGCACAAAGAGATTTGATCGGCTCTGCTCCAAAGTTCAAAGTGTGACTGAACCGCTTGCCTGTCACGGTGTGTGGAAACCTTAACTGACACATCTTGAAAGGGAATTGTGAAAGCTGCAATAGTGATGTGGTGGTTTGCTCTCATAGAAATAAAGTAAGACACCTGTCCCTTGTTCCTACATCTGTCTGATAAACCAATTTCCGGAGGAAGTCACTGATGTTCTATCGCTGGAGGTCTAGTGTGTGTGGTTCTGCGGTATCGCTCAGTATTTCAAGCCAGGCTAGTGTTGGCTGTGCCATTCCTAGCTAGCGCAGCCGAGCCCTGGTTTGACCTGCTTTCAGGCTAATTCCTAGTCACTGATGTCACAGGAGCCCCGGCTCAAAGCCGTCCACATTACACCTGTCCGACAAATCGTGCCCTGGCCCACCCAGTAGCGCAACACCTGTGGAAATGGTTGAACTAGTTTTGTCTTTAAAGGCCACCTGTGAGCGGTGTGTTGGAAAAAGCCCTTTTTTCCCTGAACGTACAGGCTTCCTGCTGCTACTCTAGAATCAGACGGATGGAATGAGTGCAAGATGAAAAATATGTCTTAAATGGTGTCTGTGTAGAGAGCCCACCTCTCTTGCTAACCCCATAGGACCCTCACTACAGCTGTATGATGAAAAATTAAAATCTGCAACTGTCCAGAGACACGATTTGAACAGTGCCTCTCAAATCCGCTCATCGTTTTCTATATAGAGGGATGCATTTGTATTGTGCAATCCAAGTAGTACTTATAAAACAATGTCTTATCTGATATTATCTCCTGTGACACATCCATTGACCGTCTTCTAAATGGCATAGAGGCATCCGGCACCGCTAAACGCAATAAATCAACCTCTCAACACTACTGCTGCATCTATTGTTTGGTGGTAAACATACAAATACCTCCTTTATGATCCCTCAGATGCTCTAATTATGGAACAGAAGTGCGATATAACGTCGGAGGGGTTTCTGTTAGACGCGTTTGTGCAGTAACTCAAAGATTTGTGTATACTGCTCCAATGAGGAAGCTCAAGTACTAGGCCTTATGATCCTACCGAGCAGGGTTGTAGCTTTCGTACTACGGTATGTCATCGTATTCAGCAGCGTCACTGCCTGCAGAACCAGCCAGATTACACATACGCAGAAGAATGAGGGAGGGGCCCGACAACAGGGCGTGCTCGGTCATTGATAAAACAAGGTGCTCCCGTTACGCTGGGCTGCTTCCTGGAACTGCCGTTTGTGTTTGCTGATTAGGAGGGTGGCCAGAAGACGACCACTCTCTTAGCTAGGGCTGTGGGCGACGTCCACCTACCTAGCCTTGCTCTGTTGGTGGAGAGAAATGTGGATCTGGCTGTCTGGCCATGTGGAGCTGGCTGTAAGGCTGTGGTAAAGATGCGGACGACCGGAAGTATTCAATTGTCATGTTGACACATTGGGGTCCCATGTTGGATAATATCCGACGTCCTGTCTTGGCAAATTCTGACCTTCAGGCAGCCGTCGTCGTCAATAACTGCACCAATATAATTTGAAGATGGCTTGACCGTAATATATATATATACTATAATTTAGTGTTTGATGCTGTTTAGATAAGAACGGCTGTCGGCAGGCCATGCCAAAAGCAACAATACTTAGACACGCCTAGAATTGGAGCCATCACGCAGCTAAGCTAAATGCTAGTATGCTGTTTCACATTCTTCCTTTCACGAGACATGACATCTGTATTTAAACCCTGAATGAATGAGGGAAGATGACTTGATCTTAATCCATATTTATAACTTGACTGTAACCCGTTGTACACGATTAATGTGAGGACAACAAAACAAGCAGTTTTATTTCATTCAGTTTTCTTAAGGAGTCAAAAGTTCAACTTAGAGAAGCCAGGTAAGGGTAAACCAAAGTCCATTGCCACTAAATTGAATACATGACCCCTTTCTCTTGTGTCATCTGTCACCTCTAGTATTGTATCTTGTAGCATATTGCCTGCTGGTGTCATTAGGCTGGCGTTCCACAGTGTTTACGTGCAGGCAGGGCTGCCACTAACTTATGTTTCATCCAAAATCACATGCAATTAATTCAGATGACTTTGCCTTTGACTGAGCATAAGATAGAAAGAAATGAGAAAAAAACAAATACGTCCTAATTTAACATGTAATACTTACAGTATATTACTATATCTTACATTATGTTTCTTTAACTTAAATTCAAAACCTTTTAATTGTATTGATCACAATCATTCAAACGTTAACTATATGACATTACCTGCACAGACATATGTGCATAATGGCATAAATTAAATGATTTAGATTAGTGACACATCCCAATAACATCAATCAACATGCAATATGCCCCGATTGTAGACTCAACATGTTCTTATCAAAACTTTATTAGAAATAAATGAGTAACAGTCTTTAACAAGGTCGCAACAACGTTTTCTGCCAATTTAACGTATTTCCCATAATGCTTTCGGTGTGGGGAAACCTATACACGCAACTGATGACGGCAGCCTAAATTTTACTTGGTAATATTGATGCAACACATTTCTTATAACATTGCATTTGCATTTTAGAAATGCATAAAACACGTGTCGATTAAAAACATTGATGCATTGATGCCGACGAATGGCGGCAAGCCCTACATGAATGAAGGTCACGGTCCGCCGTGTTCCTCATGTACGTGAGGTGAGCTGCTTCTTGGTTCCTGTTTGTTCTTCTTTTGTGGCTGGCAGGTGATGACTGTGTGTAAAGCTGACCTTGTCGGATTTAGAATGTGGATAAAGCCTTGTAGTGGGCCATGACCTGCCTCTGAAGTAAGGGAGGGCAGAGTTTGGGTTCGATGTCTTACAGCTTTTTGCTCAAACACTTGACCATTTAGCGCGGTGTGGGTTGCATCTGAACAAAAATTGCAGACGGTCTCACAGACTCGGTGGGTGTTTTTCTTCCAATGCTTGTGGAAAGGATCTTGGCCCCGATTGGCCACCCCACCCAGCTGCTCTCACCATAACCAGACTGTGTCCAGAGGACTCATGCTCTGTGTCAGGCTCCATGACCTCACCAGCGCTGCTCTGGCGGGGCCCCCCCCCCATCGGCTGACCATTGAGACGACCTCGCCCACGGGCCTGGCTGCTGCTTCTCGCCTTGCCTCTTGAATTAAACAAAGCCCACTCTGGGCTTGACAGTCATTTACATTTGAAATGGTTTTATTTCGAGGAACGGGTGAAGATTAAAACTGCTAGGCCAGCTATTTTGGCCGTTTGCCAAATTTTCCATCCTGGGAAATGTAGCCTTAAAGTGTCCTGGAGCAGAGATGTAGTTTCTCAGGTGTAATTAAAGGCAATAGGAAACAAGCTACCCTGCAAAATCATTATGACCTTTGCCCCATTACTCATGCTAGATAGATCATGCTGGAACGATCTACCTAGCGAATAAACCCCATGGCAGATTAGTTAAGTTGTCGCCAGGAAATAGATTATCAGTTAAGAGATAATTGATGAACCATTTGATTGGAACACCACACAGTTTCCGCTTTTAGAAATGCAACGGTAGTTGCATTGCGCTCTCATTCTAATATGAATGATATTGTTTTTTTGTCAGTCAAAGCGATCAAAATGCAACTCACTGGTTTTCCAAATCACCATCCGCTCTCAACGCCTCTCCGGTTTTCTCCCCGCTCTTCAGCTCCAGAACCTGGGGATCAACCCGGCGAACATTGGCTTCAGCACGCTGACCATGGAGTCGGACAAGTTCATCTGCATCCGGGAGAAGGTGGGCGAGCAGGCGCAGGTGGTGATCATCGACATGGCCGACCCCAACACGCCCATCCGCCGGCCCATCTCTGCCGACAGCGCCATCATGAACCCCGCCAGCAAGGTCATCGCACTTAAAGGTACGTCCGTTAAGTCCACCTGTACCCCCCCCCCCCCCCTCCCCCCACCACCACCACCTGTATCAAATGTAGGAGTTGCGATGCGTGACTTAATTTGACCGTTGTGTCTCTTTTTAAACGTTTGCCTTTGTAGTTATTGTTGTCTTCTTCTTCTTATCTTAGTTAGACATGAAATAGTGTCCATTTTATTTTGTCCCATTGTCTCCTTTATGTATATTTTTAAGAGTTATCCGTTTAAGTTCTCATACATCGAGCTATTTAACCTTGTTCTGTTGAACTGTATTTTAGCGTCAGTGTGTCTGTTACCATTCTGTTCAGAAGTAGTGTGTAATGCATCTTTTGTCGAGCAGCCACAATTGCTTTGACTTTTTGTGTTTTTGTTGTTTTTGTTTTTCTCTGTTTTTGTGTTTTTTTTGTATGTTCCTTATTTTTCCTTTACCGCTTTCTTATGTGTATGCAGACGGTGAGTTAAAATTTAACTACTCCATTGCGGAAATTTAAATCCTGTTCCATTCCCAGCGCGCCGATCAGCCGCGTGCTCCGCTTCTAATATTCTTCTGCCGTTTTTAATTTGGCCCACGACGCACTTTGTGTCCTCCGTTAAAATATACACGCTCACACCGTTCGGAAAACAACGATGACACGTGCATTTTCACATTTCATTTCACCATTTTGGAACCGTGTGCTGATTTACAAGTCGGTGTTAAACGTGTCATTTTTTTTTTTTAAAGACTCAAAAACTTCATAGAGTTGTTTATTCCTCTATTCCAGGCCGCGAAACAGGATTTAGATTTCAAACCGTAACTTGAATGCTCGCATATCATCATTTCTCTTTAGCCGTACGTGTGATTTTCAGTAGCCGTGTGTGTGTAGGGGTGAGAATAATGTGGGTGTCGATTTTGTGATTAAATGAATGTAATCACATTCTATTTAATAATTGATTTTTCGATTTCATTCTGCATAAATTTGCTTGGTTCTTTTTTTTTTTTTTTGTCTCCCCCCTCAAAAAAACCCTGTTTCCCCTCTAATTACACAAGCGCCATGGTTTCATGTCCTCTTGTCCACTCCGTTTCGTAAGAGTTAGTTCCGTGTGTGTGTGTGTGTGTGCGTGTGTCCCTCCTGTTGGTAACTTTAACTGGCCTTTGTTTGGTCAGGGGCGCGTTGTTCCGCTATCTCAAACTCACAAAACCTGTGGCAGGAGATCTCTGCTGACATCTCCAAGTGAGGTTCTGAATTAGAAGTGTGTGGATGATGTTCTATTTGAGGTGAAAGTCTGAGATAAATATGTAAAACCATGGAGTTTTGTTTTTTTCCCTGTTGGAAGACGTACAACCTGAAAATGAAATGGCCTATTGTTTTTATTGGATGTTTAAGGACAACGGCACTTTACTTGTTTACGGCCAGCCAATCAAATTTAAGCCATGAGTGTGTTTTTGTAATTGGTTGGTTGTATTTTCTATCTATTGGGATGCCGCCTGTAACTGGGACGTTGACGCTAGGAGCCTTGACTCCATCTGAAGGATCCTACGATCAATCTGTCAACAGTCCACGATTGGTTAGGGCATTATTTGTAGGCTGCCGGCACCCTAGTTGGCTCGTCTTAAAGGGGCAGCACCCAAACCTACTTGTACAGGGCAAGGTTGTAGGTGTCTCCTGTATGGTTGTGTTTAGGCCCAGGCCCACCGTGTGAGCGCCCAGCCTAGAGTAATAAAAGTGGGCCGTTCCCTCGCCAAAGGGTTAGGCTGGGTCCGCTGCTTTCAAAATAAAGAGACTGCAGTTCAAGAACACGGTTCAATGTGCAGCCCTGCGACTTGCTCTGCAGTTTGAAAGACTTGTATTTCACTGCTGACACACATGTTACACAAGGAGAGAGCCGTTTGTTGTCGTGCAGGACTTCATATTATGCTGCCTGGTTAAACATTACAGTGTACAAATGGAGAGCTGTATAGGAGGAGAGGCTTCGTGTTACACATGAACTGTCAGGCTATGTGAGCTACAGTGTCCATTTTGCTTTCATGGCATGACGAGTTAAACGGTGGGTCCTTATTAATAGGCGTGTGTAGTTGTAAGTCACCTATCGGCCCGTTGTGCATTAAATCAGTGTAGATCTTCCTTCCTTCCTTCCTTGCTGTACAATCTTCTCTGTTCTACCATGTAATGCCCCCTCAGCTGAGCCTTTTTTAGTGTAAAGCTTTTTAACGTTTGTCATGTAACCATGCGTTATGGACCCGGCACCGCGCCAAAACACTCGCACAAAACAACACAACCTGCTCTAAATGTGATTCAATGAAATCTCTTTTATTTGCTTACACTTTATGATTTGGCTGTGGCTTCAAACTGTATACCGGCACATGACTTCATGGTGGCACAATGGCAATGCTGCTCTAATAATGGCATTGTTCTCTGCTTTATATTCTCCCCGATCGTTCACCACAAGCGGGACACTCTCACCGCATCTTAATAAGCCCATAGGGCTTGTACATCGACGTCATATTGAAATGACCGCTGCCCCTTTTTTGGAGCATTGGGATGTTATGTTGGCATTAACGTTTGTTTGTTTTTAGACCTAACCTTAAAAAACTATTTGTCATTGTGGTTAAACAATGTTTGAAACTGACCCAGCGTTCCTCATGCGAAACGTGGCAAACAACGTTTTCCATTAGACTAGGTTACGGTATATTTATGTTCATGTAGGATTTTACAATACAACTCGCGTCTCGATATTGCCAACAAAAACAAATCCCGTGATGCATTCTGATGTACAAGCCCTATAACTCACAGAAATTCACTGAAACTAACATTCATTCACGTAGAGTAGTACAATACAGGTGAGTGAACCTTGTAGTTGGGGGAGTTAGTTGGGATTATCTGCCGTTTTTAGATGGTAGGTCCTGTTTATGCACGGTTATCAAGTTTGTTTGTATAGCCTTTCATGAAAGTACAGGGTTCCATGGGGCTTCACAGGCCCACCAGTGAGACGCTGGGGGGGGGGGGGGGGAGAAACCGTGAGAATGAATGGAAAATCCCTCCTCCGCTTTATGTGGAAGCCATATATTTGTATTTACTCAACTGGTGTACTTTAAGCTCCGACTGGAAAATGATCCACGAATTGTGGATATTTACACAAGCAGAGCCCTTCAGAAGCCTTTAAATAATTGCCGTGCAATGAATGGATAATAGAAGGGACTCATTTAGGTGATTAAATGCCCCCTTAACTTTAGCTGTATCGCCATTAGGCAGCTCAGACATTATCTCATAATAGATTGGAGGGTCAGTGGAAAGAGCAGGTAGAGTAGAATATTATGACGGGATAACAGTCAGGAGTTACACGCCTGGTTGCTTTCAATACAGATGCCCCTTTAATCCTCGAACCGCCTACGGCAGAATTAAATTAATCTTTCACCAATAGCTTCCCTGGTGATGCCCAGCAAAGGACTTTGCACATTTTCAAAGAATTAAACCTTCTTTCACGAGTGAAAATTGGTTCATAATTGACCTTTTTGTCACAGAGTTGGTCTCCCGCTAATTAAAAGTCTGGTTTGTGTGTCAACGGTTAAACCCAAGTCTATAACCAATTATTGTCCTGGTCTCTGTGGGCCTTTCCTTCCTTCCTCCCTCCAACCACCACAGCCGCTAAGACCCTCCAGATTTTCAACATCGAGATGAAGAGCAAGATGAAGGCGCACACCATGACGGACGACGTCACCTTCTGGAAGTGGATCTCCCTTAACACGGTGGCGCTGGTCACCGACACCGCCGTGTACCACTGGAGCATGGAGGGCGACTCGCAGCCCATCAAGGTCTTCGACCGGCACTCCAGCCTGGCGGGATGCCAGATCATCAACTACCGGACGGACGCCAAGCAGAAATGGCTCCTGCTCATCGGCATCTCGGCCCAGGTAACCCACCTGTCTGAAGCCCAACCGGGTTCCGGTGAGATCGAAGTGAAGGCGGTTAAAGGTTGGCACTAGGGATGCTCCGATCAGGGTTTTTGGGGGCAGATCACCGTAATCAAAATCAGCCGATACCGATCACATAGGGGCTAGGGGCTTTGGGGATCTTCCATTTAAAGTTCCATATATTGTGTAATATTTAATATATCATTAATAATGTGTCACAATAATATCATCTCGCGTGACGCTACTCAACCAATCAAATCGCTGCAGTCAGTGAGCGAGCAGATTACACACACACACACAGAGAGAGAAACAGTTGGAGTAATTTCACATTGAGTGCTCTTAAAGCAGAAAGGTAGACACTCGTCCATGTTCATTCTTCCCACGGGCAGTTCAAAACCTGTACGTCTCATTTGTTCCTTAGCGATTATTAATAGTGGCAATATGAAGCGGCACTACGAGATGAAGCACATCTTTTGAGAAATCATACCCACCCAAAATAAAAAAACGGATCTATTTACCGGTAGCTTTCGGCAGCGCTGCCGGCATTTCTCCTTCACACAGGTTGCATTTTTTTATTTTTTGCCATGCACCGAGAAAAGTCATGTATTTTGCGTCACTTTATCAGCTCTTCTGATCGGCCGTTTTGAGAGCTCCGATTGATCGTTTTAGAGTTGGTATCGGCTTAGAGTTAATATCGGCCGGCGCATCCCTAGTTGGCACAAAGAAGTGTTTGGTGCCACATCATCAGTTGGACTGAGGCTAAATGTATTTTGGTATAACCTGCACATCCAGTTTTGTTGTGTTTGCATAACGCGAAGGCTACTTCGTTCACCAAGCCCTTTGGTTGCAAGTCTATTGTAAGTCGCTTTGGACAAAAGTGTCTGCTAAATGACCGGTATATAAATGTAATGTCATGGTTGGATTGGCCAGTCTGTTGATTTGTATTCATGTATTATCCCCTATATTTTCCCGTTTCAGCAAAATCGCGTGGTGGGAGCCATGCAGCTGTACTCCGTAGATAGGAAGGTGTCTCAGCCCATCGAGGGCCACGCCGCCAGCTTTGCCCAGTTCAAGATGGAGGGCAACGCAGAGGAGTCCACCCTGTTCTGCTTCGCCGTCCGGGGCCAGGCTGGAGGAAAGGTGACTCGGAGGCGTCCACGGCGACGACAAAACCGCGGGGAATGGAAGTAGTTGCACCCAAACGGACACGTTGTGGTTCTTTTGCTCATTGAATTTTGTTTTCTGTTCCTTTCCCCTCAGCTGCACATCATCGAAGTGGGGACCCCACCAACTGGCAACCAGCCATTTCCAAAGAAGGCAGTGGATGTGTTCTTTCCCCCAGAGGCCCAAAATGACTTCCCTGTGGCAATGCAGGTACGGTTCAAGCTGCTCATTTGCTAGCCTGGGCTGACTGCTTTGCTCTGGACATTGGAGAATAAACTAGCTTGACAAAGATATCACTTATTTCTATACTGAAATACACTTGAATGGATAGCAAATACGCCTTTTTTTGTTTGTTGCGGGTAACGGTATTTGAGGCCACATGAAGTCAAACAAACCAATGACCTTTGTTGACCAACCAAAAGTGTAGCAACACAGTTGGACAAGGTCACCGCGACAGGCTTGTGTGTATGGGGATGTTTCAGTACCTCCTTAGGTCTGTGTTAAATACTAGGCGCACAGCTAAGTTGTACTTCATGAATTCATCAAGGTACTTTTTTTTGTTTTTTTTGGTTTTTGTTACTTGCACTGGTCTGATTATGTTCTCTCCTGGCTCCTCAGATAAGCTCCAAACAGGATGTGGTTTTCCTCATCACCAAATATGGCTACATCCACCTGTACGACCTGGAGACGGGCACCTGCATCTACATGAACCGGATCAGCGGGGAGACCATCTTTGTAACTGCGCCACACGAGGCCACCGCCGGCATCATCGGGGTTAACAGGAAGGGACAGGTACGGCGTTTATGAAGCCACCCTGGCTGTGTGACGACAACTCCGAAAACAGATCTGGTGCATGTATAGTTAATTCAACCCCACTGCCGCCGTCTTGGGAGACTGTGGCATTCAGAAACGGTCTGCACTTTGAGGTATTTCCCATTACAGTTTTTTTAGTTTGTAAGTAATATTTAGTTGTAGTTTCTTCACAAGCCCCGGATTGAGATCTAACATCTGTTGGAGCTCAATCCCTGGCTCAAATTCCACCGTCTCAACCCAACAACCCAATTTGTCCCTCAGGGAAAAGCCCTTTTTGCAGCGAATGCAATGACACTCCACCGTTTCTTGTCCAGCCTCACCAGGCATGCTGCCTGCGTCTTCTCAACACTCCACAGTGTAGTGTTGCACACACATAGAGAGAAGCGGGAGGATGGCTCTGGCCACCATTGATGTGATGTTGTACCGACCGTGGAGGAAACTGGATCCTGCCAGCTGCTGAATAATGTTCCGTCCACGCCACGCTCCGCATGAATAATTAAGTGGCGAGAGGAAAGTCGATATAGCGCAGGGGCTCGGGCGTCTACGATGGGACAATCGGGGCCTCTGTATGTGTGTGTGCAACACAAGCAAACCCAACTAAAACATGCAACATACCCATGTAGACCGAGGCAGTGATCGTCCTCATAATACTCCTGTGGGTTGCTTTTCATTAGACCTCCTGGCTCTGGTTTTGTTAAATGCACAGGCGTGCTCATTGTCGTTCCTGTCTTTTGTAACACACAGCGTTACTCTTGCTGCTGTATGGTACGCTCCAGAGATGATGAGCATTGCAGAGCGGCTCTATCTAAATATCAAAACATCTGTAAATCCGAGAAAACCCTGGCGGGTGGGTCTGGCGTGATGTTATTTGGGGGACGTCGGCCCGTGGCCTCAATTCCACTTTGTGCTAACTGCCCAGCCCGGCATGTCACCAACCGCCTTGCTGACAAAGTGCACGTGTGCGGCAGGGCGTGTTTGTGTGTGAGTGTGTGTGTGTGTGTGTGTGTGTGCACGCGTGTATGGCAGGGTATGTTTGTGTGCATCCACGTTCGCCTTTTCTGGGCCAGTGCACCACTCGATACTCCGGCTCATCTGTCCTCAGGGGGCTCAATATCCTCTCATCGGGAGAGCAGCGGGCCGGACGGACGGGCTCTTTGCACCAAGCCGATAACACCAGCCGATGTCATTAAATGACATAGATTGGGCAATAATGGTCAACTGTGAATGTTTAAAAGGACTATTTAGAAAAGGGCCGAAGATGGGAGTGAATTGAGATGTTGAGACTTTCTATGCAAATGGCTAACTTGGCTACACCCCAAACGTTTTCTTCTATCCTCAGACTCCCCCGCTCTCATTTCCCACTGGAACCAAAATGTCCTTAAAGAAAGGGCCTTGCCTTAACCCAAAGTCTGCCCCACACAATACACTGCCTCCCCCCTAGCCCCTTCCCCTACATCTTAGTCACCGGCCCCCTCTCAGTACAATGGGGACTGACCTTGCTATCGTGGCGGGAAGAATGATGCAAAGTCACCAGTATTTAACCATCCAGGACCACTGACCTGCTGCTCTTGTTTGGAGCACTAAGCACCACCCCCTCATCTTGGCATCTCATTTGACTTGTTCTCCCCACCCCCACCCTCCTCCCTCTGTGCTTCCCAACACCGAAGCGGTAGTCTGACTGAGTAGAAGTCTGGAGCCAGACTCTCTGCATTGTGTTAAGCATTAATGCTGAGACACGAACTACACAATCTGGTGGAGGACGCACACGAAGGCAGGCAGGCACAGGCGCACAGTTTTATTTGTGTTTTTAAGCGCATTTCTCTAAGGCTTTCCGAAGTGGAAGCCGAGGAAACATGGTCATAGATCTCCTTGGTAGAAGTCTTGGGAATATTAAGGCATTGCGTTATGGCCACAGATGTTGCTCCGATTGGGCACTCATCCCTGTGAGAGTCAAGGGGGTTGGTTGTGAGAGCTGAAGAGGAACATCAGGTTAACACGTTTCATATATCTCTATATGAGGAAAGGCAGACACTGCTGTTGCCACAAACACACACACAGTAGCAGCACTTCCTTACGTCATGGAGCCATTTTCCTGTATGTGGTTGTAACTTGACCTCACGACCAGACCTCTTAGAAACGCTTTGCAGAGTGACACCAGCAGAGTAGCACACCCCCCCCCCCCCACGCAGTCCTGATCAATATCGGATGGAAGGAAAAGCCTGTGGTTTCTGTCAGGCCGGCGATGTTTTTATTGGAAATAATGCTCCTCTAGCTTGTTCTGTTCAGTGTAACTTGTACACGCGCCACAATAAACTCTCTGCACCAGATGTACAATGTGTCTCTGCATCCTCATCATAATAATTCATTGCATTTTTATATATACACGTATATATATCTATATCTATATATATATCTATATATATATCTATATAGATATATATATCTATATATATATCTATATATATATCTATATAGATATATATATATATATATATATCTATATATATATCTATATATATAGATATATATATCCCCTAGACGCCCAAAGCACTTTTGTGTGGGTGGGTGGGTGTCTTTCATATTCCACACGCATCCATCATCAATGTGAGTGTTGTGTGTGCCCCCCAGGTGCTGTCTGTGTGCGTGGAGGAGGAGAACATCATCCCCTACATCACCAACGTGCTGCAGAACCCCGACCTGGCGCTGCGCATCGCTGTGCGCAACAACCTGGCGGGCGCCGAGGAGCTCTTCGCTCGCAAGTTCAACAACCTGTTCGCCGCCGGCAACTTCTCGGAGGCCGCCAAGGTGGCGGCCAACGCACCCAAGGTAACAACAGCCACCACCACCAGCAGCAGCAACAGCAGCTATGGTCTGCTCTTCTGGTGGCTTAGGAGAGGGAAGGCCATGTTTGACTGCTGTGTCATGAACAGAAGCTGATGCTTCTGTGTTTTTAAGTTGTGAGAGTAGAGGTCATGCTGTGTGCGGTGTCCTGTAGCAGTACATTTAGCTTCTGTTCTGTAAACATTGAGCGTTTTTTTACGCCCCCAAATTCCATCATTATTTTTACCTTACACATTTGACCTTACTCAAGGGTACCTCGGCAGGCAAACTGGCACCTTTTTTTTCAAGTACCAGTTCACACTCTACACTTGGTCCGTTTCGGGGACTTGAACCGGCGACCTATCGGTTCCCAAGCCAAGTCCCAACAGACTGAGCTACTGCCGACTCAGTCATCAATTTGCTCATTATGTTTATTAGCTCCCTTGAGGCCTTATTAAAATGTATTCAGCCTTTTGTTTGAGACATGTTCCTGGCTTCCTCAATGCAGTCAAATATTAAGCCACAGGCAAAATGTGTCTCCTTCCTTTTGTTGACTCTCTCCGCTGCTCTTCCCCCTGCAGGGCATTCTGCGGACCCCGGACACCATCCGGCGCTTCCAGAGCGTCCCGGCCCAGCAGGGCCAGACATCGCCCCTGCTCCAGTACTTTGGCATCCTGCTGGACCAGGGCCAGCTCAACAAGTTTGAGTCCCTGGAGCTGTGCAGACCGGTGCTGCAGCAGGGCCGCAAGCAGCTGCTCGAAAAGTGGCTCAAGGAAGACAAGGTATTTCACAGATGAAATGCCCCCCTTAGGTTTCTTTCCCAGCGACTTTAATGTTTACACAACTTTGCCGTTATATGATGTCAGACTATGTTTGTTTTGCAAGGCAAGAGGTTTCTTCCTCCACCTCCCAGTGTGTGCGAGCGTGCACATGTGCATGCACTGGTCTTGTTGTGGGAGACATTCTCTACATGTTGTGCTTCCTGTAGTTGGAGTGCTCAGAGGAGCTGGGGGACCTGGTGAAGGCGGTGGACCCCACCCTGGCTCTCAGCGTCTATCTGAGGGCCAACGTGCCCAACAAGGTCATCCAGTGCTTCGCCGAGACCGGACAATTCCCCAAGATCGTCCTGTATGCCAAGAAGGTGCTGCTTACGTTGTTTACTCTAAACATTTCCTGTGCGAGGTGGATTTCCTGTGCGAGGTGGCAGTTGACAAATGACTGGAAGCTTAGTGCTTAAGCCTCCCGTCTTTGTAGAACTTGTGTATTGTGGAAAGGGGATCATTCCAGTAGCGTTCCCTCCACCCTGCTGGATGACTAGTGCCACTGCAATCAGCATCATGCAAAATAAATTATACAAAAAACGATGCCATTAAATAACATGCATATCCTAGGTGCCCCCCACTGTACCTCCCTCTCATTATCACCTTGTTATTATTGTCATTGGATGCACAATAGTGTTCTGCTATAGAAAAATAAAAGCATGATGATACTGTGGGTGGCATTAGCTACCTACAGAGAAAAAGTAACATGTGGCTTAAGAGAATACGGTAGCCTACATATTGGTTTGGATAGAACAGAAGCAACCGTATTATAAAACCCAGATTGTTGGATGGGTCCAAATTGCAGACTGAAAACTGCCCAAAAAATTGCCTTTGTGCTATTTGTTGTAGCATTTCTGTAAGAATACATCAGAGGCTGGAGGCACCGATCACACTTAAAGCTCTGCCACTGCGCACATAAGCGACGTGTGCACATGTTTAATCTTTATATATATTTGTCAAATTATCATGGGATTGTCGGAGTTACTCGTTATTTTTACAAAGTTATTTTTCATGTCCTGAGATCATGGACCTAAACCCTATATACATAACACGGATATGTTGGCATGCAAACAAAGTTATCAAATGCACCAGTCTGTAAAGAGGTTTGCATAACGAGGGGTTGGTGTGCTTTCAGGTGGGCTACACCCCAGACTGGATCTTCCTCCTGAGGAACGTGATGAGGATCAACCCAGAGCAGGGCCTGCAGTTTGCCCAGATGCTGGTCCAGGACGAGGAGCCTCTTGCAGACATCACCCAGGTAACCCACAGTGGCGCCCCCTGGCTGCTGTTGCAATATAGCAGACGCAAGTGGACTTGTATAGGCGGTGCTCCTGCCTCGTGTTTGACCAAACGATGAGTCACCAATGTTAGTCTCTCAAGCTGGTCTGTTTGTAGTCGGTGTTGCAGTATTTCTTTCTTTGTATTCCCCACCTACTGGTCTAGTGCTGACTCTTGAAATGTATATTTCAAGGTTTGTTAGACTGCTGTTTATTTTCCTCCTGTGCCACTTGAGAAGGTTGTCGGGGATCTGTTCAATCACTCACGCTGAAATTAACCTCTTTCTTTTGTCTCTCGTGCCCGTCTGTCTCCCGTTAGATCGTGGACGTGTTCATGGAGTACAACCTGATCCAACAGTGCACCTCCTTCCTCCTGGATGCCCTGAAGAACAACAGACCCTCGGAGGGGCCCCTGCAGACCCGCCTGCTGGAGATGAACCTCATGCACGCACCACAGGTGAGCAACAACGAGGCGACTCCCACGTACACATGTGCACGTTGCCATACACGCTCTGAGCTTTCTGAATGGCTGGAAATCATTATTTAGGTTCTAATGAGTAGACGCGCACTTACTGTTCACACATACTCTCCACAAGGTAAAACCTTGATTGATGACCACTAACCAAACATTATAAATTGTACACTGTCAATAAATATCCCGATATGCTTATGAATTCAAAAGGGCACTCTAGTTATAGTCTAACTGAGGATTAAGTATGGTATCGGTTGAAAACTAGTTTTGTTTTCCTTCTGATGTGTCAAACCTCATTTGATCATTTGAAAGGCATATCTTCTCATCGGGATCCCCAGTTTTATAGTACTGAATTATGACTAGTCTGTGTCTTCATTTAGTCACCACTCAAACACTGAACAATAATATAGAACAATTGCCCAGCCCTACAGCTCACCCATGTTTTCTTTGTTTTTCTCCTCCCCCCTCCGTTACTAACGTCTTCCAGGTCGCCGACGCCATCCTGGGCAACCAGATGTTCACCAATTACGACCGCGCCCACATTGCCCAGCTGTGCGAGAAAGCAGGCCTCCTGCAGAGGGCGCTAGAGCACTACACCGACCTGTACGACATCAAGCGGGCCGTGGTGCACACTCACCTCCTCAACCCTGAGGTAAGGGAGCCCCCCCCCCCCCCCCCCCCCCCCCTTCTCTCCTCTCGCTCCCAACTCACACTCCGGTCGGGAGGATGTGGAAGTACAGATGGCTACAAACAGCTGTAGTGACTGGTGTGGGAGGCAGGCTTGCTTCACCTGGTCATCTCCATCGCTTGAGAAGAACCCCCCCCCCCCCCCCCCCCCCTCTTTCCTATTTACTGTGGAACAAACTGAGAAAACTGTTAAAGCTGTGGACATTTCCCTTGCTCAAGCAGCTTTGGACATGTGACCAATCCCTTCCCTTTTCCTCCAGTGGCTGGTGAACTTCTTTGGCTCCCTGTCGGTGGAGGACTCCCTGGAGTGCCTGAGGGCCATGCTGTCCGCCAACATTCGCCAGAACCTGCAGATCTGCGTGCAGGTGGCCTCCAAGTACCACGAGCAGCTGTCCACGCAGTCCCTCACCGAGCTCTTCGAGTCCTTCAAGAGCTTTGAAGGTGTGGCCTAGATACACCCACTGCTGTGTTCACATTGCGTCTTCCTGGGTTTCAGCTAATCAGCTAATTTTTTACCTACTTCTGGACCTGGCTCACGGTTTGTGATCACGTACCGGGAGGTAATCTTGGCGAACAGGTTCCTGCAGGAGAAAGCACTGTATAGGAAGGGGCGTTGCGGCCATAATGACATGGTTATTCTTATGAACAGTGTCCTTGGGTAGCTTGAAAAGCAGTTGTTGTTGCTAACCCTAACCCTATAAGGGCTGACCCCTCATAGTCCGCTAATTAGTTGCAGAGCTCTTGCCCGACTAAGGTTTGTGTCAGTCCAGTATGTGCACTTAAAAATATCCACATTTTCTTTGTTAGTTGAAACTAAAATAGGTTTGCTTACTGGCTGGCCCAGTAAGCAAACCTATTTTAGTAGTAAAGGTAGGTGGAGTCCCCCCCCCCCCCGCCCCCACCCCCTGTCTTTGAATAGTTTTACAATAAGGCCCAAGAACGCCATTACATCAAAACTAACAGTGAAATGTATAGCAACATAGCACTGCTGTGTGGTATTTAAAGAATCACAGCAACTTTATCTAGTTTGAAAGTGTTTATTGCTAAGATATTGGATATTCAATAGACTTACAATTATAAAACTATCCATGGTTAAGATTGAACACCACACTTGCTGAGCTCAATGCCTAATTTGCTAAGACATCCAAGGTGGATGTGGGGTTGCTGTACTTGCCTTGGAGGAAGTGAAAGTATATATTGGGATTGAAGGGGTTTCCCCTGTAGACTCAGGCTATGGCTGTGTTTTTGTAAACTCCTCTAGTGGCCAGTATTGGAAGAACACGATCTTAAGCTACTGTGTTCCATTGTCAACACACATCGTCGTCCTTGTATGGCTGAATAAACGTTACTGCAGTCAGACAGCAGAGGGCGTGGTTACTCTGGGCATGTGTTGTGCTATCGGTGAATGGAGGTGAAGGACGATCACGGTCAGAAAGGTCTATGAACCACTGTACTATAATAGTAACGGCCCATCAATCCAGCAACCTTCGGGGTGGTAACGGTCTTTCTCTCCTGCCGTCTTGTCTGCCCAACCAAGGTCTCTTCTACTTCCTGGGCTCCATCGTCAACTTCAGCCAGGACCCAGAGGTGCACTTCAAGTACATCCAGGCAGCCTGCAAGACGGGCCAGATCAAAGAGGTGGAGAGGATCTGTCGGGAGAGCAACTGCTACGACCCTGAGCGCGTCAAGAACTTCCTCAAGGTGAGATCTCAGAATCCCAGATCACAATGCTGCAATAAGTGGTATCCTGTCCGTACAGCTGCATGTCATCGTTTACCAAAGCTTTGTTTTCTCAATTCCTTCCTTTATTATTATTTTTTTTATAAAATAAAGGAAGTTGTGTTTTTATCTGACTACCTGGTAGGCAAATAAAGGCATCCTTGAGATGTCAGTATCTTCTTGTGTGGTCCATCAACGCGTTCAGTTACCAGTGCTGATTGACATTTGCTTGAAGTGCATAGTCACCGTTTGAACACTTTGAATAACTAACTGAAATTTTACCAAATGGGCATTTCAAATGACCATTTCACAAATCCGGCTGATTACTTAAACTTTTTCCAACCTGAACTGGTTTAACTGTACTTGGTTAAAGCGTTGGAAGTCGCCCATCCTGATCGGACATATTATCTTTTATGCTTTTCCGGTTTGTCTTTGGAAATGGCAGGACATACACAAGGTAAATGGATCCACCCCCTTCTCCCTGCCCACTTGGTCCACAGCCCCGCCCCTTTCTCTCCCCCTCCCCTCCCCCCTTGTACTTCTTAATTTCATCCCTCAGGATTTAATCTAAGCCATGTATGGCGGTGTATGGACACATACACCATAAAGCCATGTATGGCGGTGTATGGACACATACACCATAAGCCATACACCCACAAGGTGTGTGTGTGTGTGTGTGTGTGTGTGCGTGTTCATGTGTGAAGAGCTCTTTTTCAGTAGTAATCTCGTAATCAACAATTACAACAGCCCCCTCATCTGTAGCCACGTTCCCTTTTCTCCATTAAAAAAAGTGCTCACACGCACACACCAGCAGCTATAGGCAGCAATATGTGAGGTCCAGTGCGTTCGTCCAGGCGTGCAATCAATTCCTTTTTAGCTCTAGCCGTCGTCTAGTTGGCCATCACCCGCCGGTGTGTGTGACGGTGTCGTAACGGGAGCCTATTTTCCAGTCATGGAAGCCGCTTGGTCTCGGGTTTGACATAGCGGTTAGGGTTTGCTCCGCTCCCGTCATTGTTTGGGACCCTTCTGTTGGCGCCCTTTTAATGCAAATTTTGTTAAGAGATTTGGGAATCACTTCAGCAGCAAATGATGTGACTGTAAAGCGGTATCTCAAGGTTATTTTCATGACTCTGCTGATTCTCGTGGTGGGGATAGTACTATGCCTTCTCCCAAAAGTCTCTCAATAATACCGCCCAAATCTGACTCACTCTCCCCCGAGTGCAATGCCAATTTGGTTTACTGATTTGAATAAATAACCTCCACTGTCATTGAAGGAGTAAGCTGGCATAATTCTTAGTTATTATAGTCTTTCAACGGAACTGCCAAAAGCGCCCCCGTCTTTTCCAGTCTGTCTAGAGGAACATTGGTCCAGGAAACAGACAGATACACTGTCTCTGGTAGGCTGCCTTCGCTGCCAAAACATTTCTGCTTGGGTCAGCGGAATCAGTGATACTGGAACCTCCTAATAATGTACGTTTGTGCATGCAAAAAAAAAAATGCTTTGTTGCGTTTGGTCATTTCATTGAGCATTTCGGTAGTAAGAATACCCCTTTCCTCTTCCGTTCGGGATCAATTACTAAAGTGATTGTACAGTAGTGGGATCATTATGGCGGGAGGGTTTCCTGTCTTATGATGGTGTGGCGTTGACTTTTTTGTTGTCATTTTCCTAACAGGAGGCCAAGCTTACAGACCAGCTGCCCCTCATCATTGTGTGTGACCGCTTCGACTTCGTCCACGACCTTGTGCTCTACCTGTACCGCAACAACCTGCAGAAGTACATCGAGATCTACGTCCAGAAAGTAAGAACGGCACCACCGTCGACCACCAAAAAAAACAACCACTTTTCTCATTCCAAGACTGAATATTCAATTATTAACGCTTATTTTTATAGACCCTGTTATGTGATATGCTTTTACGTGTATACATGCTATACTTGTTGTGCTTAAGATAAAATACATGCAACATCTTGGCCTAGTTCCAAGGACGAGTTCCTCTGTATGAGATGTAATTGTTCCGATGATCAGATCATTGACTCCTCCTCCTTTGTTGCATGTGCCGTGTCTGACCAGGTGAACCCCAGCCGCCTGCCCGTGGTGATCGGTGGTCTCCTGGACGTGGACTGCTCCGAGGACGTAATCAAAAGCCTCATCCTGGTGGTGCGCGGCCAGTTCTCCACCGACGAGCTGGTGGCCGAGGTGGAGAAGAGGAACAGGTAACCAACCGGCGGTTCTGGCGTGCCAGGGAAACTGGTTCGGTCTGGTCTTGCTCCAGCTGCGTTTCATAGTGGTGTAACTTTTTCGGAAGATGTTGTAGTCTTTTTACTTTTCTAGTGCGGCTGGAATGTTCCACATTGGACGTGGATGTCATTCCCCAGGAATTCAACCTTTTCTAGCGTGCGATCCATTATGGTTTACTAGACCACATAAAGCGTTCCCACCTGTCCTGGTTCTCTCCGCTCTCTTTGGGCCAGGTCTGAGATGTTGGATCATTTCAGTCAATCGTGCCACCCCCCTCGAACTCATCCACCGTCCTCGCCTCTGGCTTCCTCTGCAGGCTGAAGCTGCTGCTGCCGTGGCTGGAGGCCCGCATCCACGAGGGCTGCGAGGAGCCGGCTACGCACAACGCCCTGGCCAAGATCTACATCGACAGCAACAACAACCCCGAGCGCTTCCTGCGGGAGAACCCCTTCTACGACAGCCGCGTGGTGGGCAAGTACTGCGAGAAGAGGGACCCCCATCTGGCCTGCGTGGCCTACGAGAGGGGCCAGTGCGACCAGGAGCTCATCAATGTGAGTCTGGCAAGCTAGCCCAGCATCCATGGTTGTATTTTTTCAGGAATTGTAATTCCATTGTCTCCGGGCAGATCATTTTCTTGAGATTCTCAGAAATGTAGCAAAACGAGTGATTTTGTTCTTGTTTTTCCAGGTCTGCAATGAGAACTCCCTGTTCAAGAGCCTGTCCCGCTACCTGGTGCGCCGCAAGGACCCCGAGCTGTGGGCCAGCGTGCTGCTGGAGAGCAACCCCTTCAGGAGGCCTCTCATCGACCAGGTGAGTTGGGAGAGGGGGGCCCGTGGAGCGGCTACACCATTCACTTGTGTGTGTCGTGTTTTTCACCACGCTTCGTGCCATCTCACTAGGTGGTGCAGACGGCCCTGTCCGAGACCCAGGACCCAGAGGAGGTCTCTGTGACGGTCAAGGCCTTCATGACAGCCGACCTGCCCAACGAGCTCATCGAGCTGCTGGAGAAGATCGTGCTGGACAACTCTGTCTTCAGCGAGCACAGGTGCGTACCGTTTCGCTGTGTGGAGAATAGAGATTGTTTAGTTCAGTTCTCGTCATCTCGGTTGTCCTGAAAGTGTCTTGTTTTTATTTTTTGTCTTTTTCTTCATACCTCCAGGAACCTCCAGAACTTGCTGATCCTCACGGCCATCAAGGCGGACCGCACGCGTGTGATGGAGTACATCAACCGCCTGGACAACTACGACGCCCCCGACATCGCCAACATCGCCATCAGCAACGAGCTCTTCGAGGAGGCCTTCGCCATCTTCAAGAAGTTTGACGTCAACACCTCAGCTGTGCAGGTCAGCAGTGAGCTCCTTGTCCGGTGTTTTATTCCTGATTATTTAATTAGAAGTACTTGAATATGATTGTGGAAGGGGTTTTGAATTGCAAATAAAACGGGTTGTACTTATATTATGACCTGGGTTCTTGCAGGTGCTGATTGAGCATATTGGCAACCTGGACCGGGCCTACGAGTTTGCGGAGCGCTGCAATGAACCGGCTGTGTGGAGTCAGTTGGCCAAGGCCCAGCTGCAGAAGGGCCTGGTCAAAGAGGCCATCGACTCCTACATCAAGGCGGATGACCCCTCCGCGTACATGGAGGTGGTACAGGCCGCAGATGAGAGCGGTGAGGATTCCCGTTGACGCATGTGAAAATATCACTTGACAAGACAATCTAAGTACGTGGCGTCCCATAGTAATACTGTGGCCCTGGCTGCTTGTTTCTAGGCAACTGGGAGGACCTAGTCAAGTTCCTCCAGATGGCTCGCAAGAAGGCCCGCGAGTCGTACGTGGAGACGGAGCTGATCTTCGCCTTGGCCAAGACCAACCGCCTGGCCGAGCTGGAGGAGTTCATCAACGGACCGAACAACGCCCACATCCAGCAGGTCTCCAGAGAGCACCTCCGCATTACACTTGCAACCCGCTCACTAAACCAGTGGCACTGATGCTAATCATTTCTCTCATCTTCGAAAAAACCAGGTGGGCGACCGCTGCTACGATGAGAAGATGTACGACGCGGCCAAGCTGCTCTACAACAATGTGTCCAACTTCGGCCGGCTGGCCTCTACGCTGGTGCACCTGGGCGAGTACCAGGCGGCCGTGGACGGGGCCCGCAAGGCCAACAGCACCCGCACCTGGAAGGAGGTGTGCTTCGCCTGTGTGGATGGCGAGGAGTTCCGGCTGGCCCAGATGTGCGGCCTCCACATCGTGGTGCACGCCGACGAGCTGGAGGAGCTCATCAACTACTACCAGGTGAGAGCACGCGTGTGTGTGTGTGTACAATGTGGACTGCAGCTCCAGACCAAAACTCCTCAGTGTTCCCTACAGAGTGTGAGCAGAGCTGTGTCGTGCACGGGTTTAGTTTCATGCTCCAGTGGCCATAGAGCTTGATCTTGACTGTTTTTACATCCTGTTTAACCACTGTACATTAAGTATTACTATGCACTTTGCTGTTACATCGGCACTCTGGTTAGATGCCAACTTCTTTTCGTTGTACTATACTTGATATACTTTATACTTGACATTGAATCTCAGGGAATCTTCTCGTATCAGCTAAATCATAGTTGACCTATTTCCACTATTCAATTGTTCTGCGATTATAAACAACAAATGTCTAATAAGATGGGGACCCCAATTTCCATACAATCTTGTGTTGGAGAAACGGGGCCCCTTTGATGATATTGAAATCAAATTAGAAGTTCTATTAATAAGTCGGGTTTTTACTAATGTAGATCCTCGCTCAACAATCAACCTTTCCTCCCCTCCCACCTCCAGGACCTCGGCTACTTCGAGGAGCTGATCACCATGCTGGAGGCGGCCCTGGGCCTGGAGCGAGCCCACATGGGCATGTTCACCGAGCTGGCCATCCTCTACTCCAAGTTCAAGCCCCAGAAGATGCGGGAGCACCTGGAGCTCTTCTGGTCCCGCGTCAACATCCCCAAGGTGCTGCGGGCGGCCGAGCAGGCCCACCTGTGGGCCGAGCTGGTCTTCCTCTACGACAAGTACGAGGAGTTCGACAACGCCATCATTACCATGATGAGCCACCCCACGGATGCCTGGAAGGAGGGCCAGTTCAAAGACATCATCACCAAGGTGCAGAAGCCGTCGCAAAATCAACCAGCCTGATGAAGACTTTTCATTCTCTTCCAACTTGCTTGACTATCGTTGAAACGTCAAGATATTAAAGCCATGGTGGCTGGGAGAACTTTGTTCTTCTACGTGTATTGATTATTTCTACATATAGTCCTGATCGTTCCTTGGGATCAGTCGGTGAGGTTGGTTCTTTCAGAGAGTCCACTAGAAACATCTTTGTCTGTTTATTGTCTCTGTCCAGGTGGCTAACGTGGAGTTGTACTACAAAGCCACCCAGTTCTACCTGGAGTTCAAACCCTTGTTACTGAACGACCTGCTCATCGTGCTCTCACCCAGACTGGACCACTCCCGCGCCGTCAACTACTTCTCCAAGGTACGCCTCACGCCTGACCCTGAAAGAGTTTGAATCCACCCACCTGTCGATCTGCGATCAAAAGACAAATGTGATTGTTCATCTGTGGAAATGTTTGTTTTTGTTCACAGGTGAAGCAGCTGCCCCTCGTCAAAGCCTACCTGCGTTCCGTACAGAACCACAACAACAAGTCGGTCAACGAAGCACTCAACAACCTCTTCATCACAGAAGAGGACTATCAAGTGAGCGCCTCTCCTTCTCCTTTAATCCACTTTTCTTCCATTCACTGCCATTTTTTTTAAACTTGTATTCCGTCATTTGTCTTAACGTGTCTTATTTGACCCCCCTCTATGCTCTCCCAGGCGGTGAGGGCTTCGATAGACGCCTACGACAACTTTGACAACATCACACTGGCCCAGCGGCTGGAGAAACACGAGCTGATCGAGTTCAGGAGAATCGCAGCCTACCTCTTCAAGGGCAACAACCGCTGGAAGCAGAGCGTGGAGCTCTGCAAGAAGGACAAGCTCTACAAGGTAGCCTTAGGCCTAGCGTCTCACAGGAAGGGATGTGTAGAAGGATCGGGATGCTGCATGTGTTGTACAGACACTAACAAGACAGCCATTTTATAGGAAGTTTGCCGTTGTGAATGTATACTGTCGTCAATATTGCAATATTTTTGTTGCAATATTTTAAAGCGTTGAACACCAGTAAATAGTGAATAGTAGATTAGACTTCAGACAAACTCATTAATGTACGAGGAGTTGGATAAGGTAAAGGGCCCCTGTTTTACCACCAGGTGTCAGTCATTACAAGCAGTTAAATTTTTCTCAGAAAGTATTATTTTTTATTATTGACAAAGTGACATCCACACAGATGTAGGCTGACTAGATCAGTCTTCTATCCATCACACACATACATCTGTATGATGGGTAGATGACAATTTTAGTTTCATGACAGTTTTGAAACTTCTTGCAATGGCTCATCATACTGACACCTAGTGGTGAAAAATTCATGCGACTCAAAATATGTATTTGTCACATAAACATACAGGATATGCAGTAAAATGAAAGTTTGCAGTGCCATACAGAAATTGTATTGTAAATAGTTGGGCTTTAATATATATTTAGTTGATAAAGACATCTGGATACATGCTGTTATTTCCACAATTCAAACAGTGATGCCACACTGCACAATCCCCACCCACTAGCTTCATCATCATCATCCTCTTGTCTCCTCTCAGGACGCCATGCTGTACGCGTCTGAGTCCAAGGACACGGAGCTGGCGGAGGAGCTGCTGGCCTGGTTCCTGCAGGAGGACAAGAAGGAGTGCTTCGCCGCCTGCCTCTTCACCTGCTACGACCTGCTGCGGCCCGACGTGGTGCTGGAGACCGCCTGGCGCCACAACATCATGGACTTCTCCATGCCCTACTTCATCCAGGTCATGAGGGAGTACCTCAGCAAGGTGGGTCCACCACCACCGACTACCCAACAACCAATCGGCCATCCGCCCCAACAAAGTTGTTTTAGATCTGGGCGTCTTTTGAGTCTTGTGTGATTTAAAGGCAGGTCTCCATTCTTAGTGTTGTGCTTATTTTGTATAACTCATTTTTGTATCCGAGTTGCAGCCTGTGGTAAGGGCTTCATAGGGCCGTGACACGTACATTTTAGCCTACACCGTCCCTGTAGTCCTGCTGCCAAACACTGAAAGCATTTCCTTGTTTATAGGAAATTCTCAAAAAGCTCCAGTGGGAAAGGGAAGAGGCCTGTAGAGGAGATAAAGGGGATCTCTTTTCTGGAATGGCCACTAGAGAAGCAGATGTGTGATCAAAGCCAACATAAATAAAAGGACAAGTGAACATGCGTTGGCATTTAGAAGTTAAAATACACCTTCCTGTCCAGGTGAACAAGCTGAACTCTGACGCTACTTCTGTGTCATTTCATAAATTGGCCAAAGCCCTCCCCGACAAGAGCACTGTCTCTGTCCAGAGGCCCAGTAGTACTCAATACTCAGTGCTGCAGAGTCAGCATTCCGCTGTGGACGGATGACGACGTGTTGCTTTTCCTAAGCTGCCGCCCCTCTTCTCTTCCAGGTTGATGCTATTGGGGAAAAGGCCAAGGTCGTGATGTGTTCATTTGATTTCCCTCATGTTGTGGGGTGTCTGTGTGTGTGTATTTGAGCCTGGCAGACTGCAGCTCGTTGAGTGTGTGTGTGTGTGTGTGTGTGTGTGTGTGTGTGTGTGTGTGTGTGTGTGCATGGGTTTTGGCGCTGTAATGCACAGCATTGACACTCAAGACGCACACCTTTTTGTATAGAGAAGAGTCTGTTCTACTCTGTAGGCCTGAGTGAACATGTTGGAAGCTACCCCCGGTCCCCATGATAGGAAGTGAGAGGAGGGCATGCTCCTATACACCCCCCCCCCCACCCCCCTGCATACATTTTTGTGTGTGTCACTCAAGGTGTTAATCCATATCCTTTAACATGAAGCACTGACTTGCCACCTGACAGCTACTGAAACGTCTTCCCCCCCCCCCCCCCCCCCCCCACATAGCATTTTAATGTGTTCCGTTTTATGGGTCTGGACAGTGAGACCTCCCCTCCCCCCACCCCCGGTGTCCCAGGATCAGAAGGCAGTTGTAACTCCCCAGGTTTAGCGCATGTGTCGTTGAGAAATGGCCCCTTAGTGAGCAGCACCACCACCCAGTGGCACCCGCACAGGTCGTCTGCCGCCGCTTTCTAACCGGCACCGCAAAGCAGCTGACACACACACACACACACACACACACACACACACACACACACACACACACACACACACACACACACACACACACACACACACACACACACACACACACCACACACACACACACACACACACACACACACACACACACACACACACACACACACACACACACACACACACACACACACACACACACACACACACACACAGAGGTTTGCGCTCGATACGGCTGTGTAACACAAACGGCATGTTGGGACAGCTTGAGAATGTTGCGGAAAGAGGACGAGGATTATATGTATTGCAGGGTTTTTGTGAACGTTTCTAATCAATCTAATTTATTCATGAAATCAGAAGAAAAAGCAGGGGGTGTATTTTTACACTAACAACTTGATCATATATTCATAAATGTGCTATGTTTAATTAGGCGTATGCCAAATGGGAAACTCATTATTTCCCATGTTGCCGTTTTGAGGGTTTTTCTTTTGCTATTAATGTTTTCTCTGCTGCTATTAATGTTTTTTCTGCATTGCCTGACCCCACTAAACGTTACAACACTTCCCAGTGGCGTTTGTCTGCATTATGGGTATTAAAATACTGGTTTGTAATAAGTTCTGTTTGGGTTTTGTTGAATTGTTGGCTGCCTCTTGTCCCCTCAATAGTTAATCTCAATGTATGAAGTTGAAACTTCATGGAACATTTTTATTTATTCTTCCTCCTGTGTTTCCTGCAGGTGGATAAGTTGGAAACCTCAGAGTCCCTGAGGAAAGAGGAGGAACAGGCCACGGAGACACAGCCCATCGTCTATGGTAAATAAACCACCTTTCACCTCCAGGCTACTGGAGCCGTTTCAACCCAAAATCGAAGAATGCAATGCAATGCAGTGCAGTACAACTAAATGCTATGGTGATATCTTCCCTTTTGGGTTGCTCTTTGTATTGTATCTTTGACACACACACAAACCTTTGTCATTGTTGGTGTTTTGAGAATGTGTGCTTTAATGAGATCAATCTCATTAAAATCAGGATGGCACAATTGTAGTCTGGATTTCTTAGGGATGTGCACGGATAATCGACTATTGGAATAACCATTCCAGGCATTACTTATCGAATACTGATATCCCTATTCGAAAATATGGCTGCTGTCACCAAAAAGTTGGCTTTCCCAGGGGGAAAGGTTTAGGCCCGACAGCATGAGTTGCGAGAATGACTCGAAGCGTTCCTGATGGGAGAGAATTTAGCACATGATTGCAGATGCACGATGGTGCGCTGAACTCTCATCCTCCCATACCAACCACCTGTGTGCCTGTTGTCTGTGAGATGGATGTAGATCTGCGGTCCCCAACCCCTGAGCAAACCTATATTATTATGTTTGCCCGGGCAGTGGGGGGCTCAGGCCCTATTTTTGTGTGCATTACCTCATTAGTTTAGTATCCATTTCGACATTAAAAGCCACGAACAGCCACTCAAACTGCTCGTCACCACTTCAATTAATAAGTTATCGTTCACAAACTCGGTAGTAAGTAAGTAATCCTAACACTGTTCTAAATGTATTTCTCAAGTCAATGAAATGAAAATTCCACTAAATGCTAAACAAATGTGTTAAAATACTGGTCGAAAGATCATATTAAACTGCCCAACATTTAGTGATGGTTTTTCCCCGAAGTATAACTTATTTTTATTCATTTAAGTTAGAGTGAGATGGTTTGCGCAATCGTTTGTTAAACTGTGGTTCCGATAAACATTTTAGCATTTTCTAGGCTACTTTGTCCCGTAGGCTCCTCGTTTGTTTACTGTACTCTTTGTAACGCGGATAACAAAGATAAATCCCAAGGACTTGTGTTTCCGTTAAAACATGTTGAATTAAGTTAGTTCTTATTGTGTTTGTTTACCCTCCAGGTGCCCCCCAGTTGATGCTGACTGCCGGCCCCACGGTGCCGGTGGCGGCCCAGCCGGCCTACGGCTACGGGTACCAGCCACCGGCGGGATACGCCCCACCGGCCCCCCAGCCGGGCTTCGGCTACGGCATGTAAAGAGACCCCCCCCCCCCCCCTGTCCACTGTCCAGACCCGGTCTCTCCACCCCCCCCCCTCCCCCGTCCACTGTCCAGACCAGGTCTCCCCCCCCCCCCCCCCAGTCCACTTGTCTCCCCCCCCCCCCCCCCCCCCCACACAGTCCTTTACCAGCCCAACGATGGTCCCGTCGGCCCTCCAACGGAGGACTCCTAGGGGGCAACAAGCGGTTCATCTTTTTTTCGTTAACTGTCATGAAGGACTTCCATTTTATTCCTGTTTAAGAAAAAAATGGCTCGAATCACATGGATATTATTTTTTTTTTTCCACATTCCGATTTAATTTTTCACATTTAAAGAAAGGTGACAAAAAGCAAAGTAAATTTAGGGTCTATTTTATTTGAATGGGAAATGGGGTTTATGTACAATGTGGGGAGGGCTGGGGGACACTGGGAAGAGCGAAGCTCTCTTCTCTGCTACATAAAAAGGTCTGTTGTGAAGCATCTGATTTGCACTCTGTAGCAAGAAGAAGTTAATGTAGAATCTCTTCATTATTGATGTGTGTGTGTGTGTGTGAGGAGCTTGTTCTGTCAGTCTCTAAAAAAAAAAAATAAGAAAAAAAGAAAGAACTCATTTAATTATTGTATATTCAGAAGAAAGAAAAACAAACTTAAAAAAAAATTGTAAAAATAATAATAATACAAATGCTACAATGTTCCTCTATATTTGAACATGAAACTGCCGCTTTCCCAGGCCACAAAAACCACAAACACTACATCATGCCAGTAACAGCTGAGGGAGAGGGTGGGTCATTTTTCAAATTAATATCCCCCCCCCCCCCCTCCTCCTCAAAGAGATTATTTTAACACGCATACTTAATTTCCCTCCCTCCCCCCCCCCCCCCCCCAGGGTCTTGTTTAGGGTGGCGTCGCTCCTGAGACAAACCCTGCAGAATCCCCTCTGTACTGTCACTGTAGCAGTGTGTGTGTGTGTGTGTGTGCAGACTTAAAGCCCCGCTTTCCCTTTTTGTGCTCTAAATATGTGCTCTTAACGTGGGACCATTCCATTCGAGGAGGGGGCTTGTGAGGATGGTGTACTTTTCCTCCGTCTCCTCCCATCATACCCGTGTGTAGTTGACTAACCCCTGCACCCTTTACCCCCCCCACCCTCTCCCTTGCTTTTTATTATTTTCTGTACTGCGGTTTGTATGCTGGATATTGTGGTGTTTATAGGTCACTGTCCCCCCCCCCCCCCCCCCTCTCCGAGTGTACAGAAGAGAATTACGACCCCCCAGCCGTGGTCCTACCGGGTGAATCTAATTGAGAAATGATGATGGCTTAGGACTGGGGGGTGATTTAAGAGTTTCTATCAAAGGCTTATGCGTTCTGCAGACGACCGATCATTAACCTCCCCCCTTTGACCTTATGTTCTTAAAATTACTTTAGATTGAAGTGTGCACTTAAAGGTAGTTGATTGTGCAAAATTAAGATAACGATTGAAATGGCAGTTTTCTTATCCACTTAAAAAAAATAAAAGCTTGTTTGTCAAGGAGAGACTGGTCTTGTTTGATTTATACGATGTATACACAAATAGATGCCAGAGAAAGGATTGTAACAAGTCTAGATGCTGCTGAGATTCGGTGGACATTGGCACCCTCTGATGGAACCTGTCCAGAACTGCAGATTACATTTAATACAAAGTCCTGAATTAAAAAGGTACACATTTTTATTAATCAAATTGAACGGTAACTCAAAGCAAATGGTAATTCAAACTTGAAACTTTACTGTGCCAAAGTTTTTATTCCATGAGTAACAACTGTGACAATAGTGCCATCAGCTCTAGGTCTACTAGACTGACCCTTACTTGGTAGACACTTTCGTCATTCAGACCTACCTGGTAGACGCTTGTCATTCAGATGTCATGAAGGAGCAGGTTTTGGGGATTGACTGAGCGTAACACTCTTGCCATCAAACCCTTTGCCAGTAAGCGTAAGCCTAGCTTTAACCTCTCCCATTCCTTTACACTACACCTCAAACATATGGACAGCTCTCTGCTCGACTAGGGTAGGCCGAGCTTTAGTGTATTTATAAACTTGACAACTTTTTGACTTTAGATGTTTTACTGAAATGTATAAAATTGGGTCACATTGTGTCAAAACAACATCGCGGCACAAAACCCCAAAGGATTTCGGAGTCCCCCTGATGCCTCCTAGTACAGTTTCAGGTGTCCGGTGACTTTGTCGACTAAATCGGTGGGCCCCGGTCCGACTCCCAAAACGGTTCGGGACCCGGCGGCGATCTGAGTCCTTCCCGCGTCCTGGATGAGGCTCACAGACAGCCCCGCCGCCTTGGCGTTCCTGAGCAGGTCCATCAGAGTCTCCTCGTCGGGGGCCTTCACCACCACCTTGGGCTGGCCGCAGTAGTCCCACTGCTTGAGGAGCTCCGGGTTCCTCCGGTGCGTCTGCTTGTAGGCGGACACCGCGGCGTGGGCGCACTGCGCCGCCACCTTCCCCTTGCCCATCTTCAGGTCGTTGCGCACCACCAGGATCATCTTGAACTCCCCGCCCTCGCCCATCACGCTGGGGGCGTCGCCGCCGTTCGCCACCGCCGACACCAGGCTCTTGCCGAAGCGAGCCCTGAAGTGCCAGCCCAGGCAGAGGCCGCAGCCCAAGCCCGCCATGACGCCCAACACCAGAGGGCTGTACGTGGACTCCATCGTCTAGGTGTACCTGCCAAGTGATGGGGTTGAATGAGACTGTGTAGAAGGGGGGAAAAATACAGTCGGTCCTAATAGATTCAGATCATTTTATGATACGGTTGATTGTAAGGTTATTGTTTGGTGCTGTACAGCCCATCATGGAACCTTTACTGTAACATGGTTATCATAGTGCCACACATGGCATTCACACACAGCGCTCAGCAGTGTGTACCATGTGCAGGTTATTCCAGGCACGTGGTGTATGTGACGTGGTTACGTCTTTCCCTCCCTCAGTCCATGAGGTCACCACAGACACCTGGATGTTACTAGCCTCCTGATCTACCTGGGATTTACAATTATCCTGCGAAACAAAACGTGCAGGAGGCTGTTAGTATTTAGTCTGGTATTTGCCGTCTGTCTGCTTTGGTTAAAATCCACAACGTGTATGAAATGATCGGAATTTAGCACGAATTGATGCAACTTTTGGAGAGAGTAAGTATAGGAGTGGGGTAAGTTGAGCAAATTTAAGTCTCCTTTCAGCCCAAAACAGACAAACCTCGTATTTAAAGCATCACTTCTCAGATTATAACTTTCCAGCATTCCTGGATTTAAAATATATCATTTTGATATGCGTGTGTTTATATGTATGGAGAGAGCGAGACATACCACCGCGTTAGTTAGCCCAGCGTGCTACAAACAAGGACGACTGACTTGCTGCTTCCTCTTCTCCCTGATTTCAGTCCCCTACTGATGACGTCACAACACAAGTGATTTTGATTAGATTAGATTCTAAGATTCTAATTGTCATTGCACAGCACAAGTACAGTACAGTGAAAATAATTTAGCATCTAAACCAGAGTGCAAATGTTGCAGTAAAGTACATTGTAATATAATTTACAGGTTAAAAGGTCTACTAGGTATTAAAATGGGATATGAGCAGCATAATAATAGGTATATATATATATATATATAAATACAGGTAAGTGAGTATTTAACAGGTAGTGGTCAGTTATTGAAAGCAGGATAAATGTAAATGTATATACAAATGTATATACAATATATAAATGTATGGCATATATAAATGTATATACAGGAATAGGAGCAATTCTAACTATATATATATAGATATGATATATACGCAATATATGTTATCTCATGATATGATGCCGTGTCCACACGAGGGAAACTGACAGGACATAACCGCTTATGTGTTTATGTACAGCAGCACACAACATACACATTAGTCATTCAGAACAACATTGTGTGTGCGTATATATATATATAAATATGTGTGTGTATATATACATAAATATGTGTGTATGTATGTATGTATGTTTGTATATGTATGTGTGTGTGTTATATATACATATATCTATTATGTATATATATATATATATATATATGTATATATACATATATATATATGTATATATATATATAACTGTTGATATATATATATATATATATAGAATTCTGCACATATCTCATACCTACTCTATATACTATATAATGTTTTTAGAACTAGTAGACTACTAGTAGAGTGTTTTTACATCTTATTTAACCACGGTGCATTATATATAACTATGCCATTTACTGTCACATTTGCACTCTGGTCAGATGCCAAATCATTTTCACTGTACTGTACTGTGTTGTGTGCTATGACGATACATTAGAATCTAATATTTGAATCTAATATCCAATGAGACGGCCACCTGGGATATTTTTCAACATTCAACGCTCTTGGATGATGTTGAACCCAGACTGGAACAGAGGGAAGCCCCAGATGAGACTCTTGCTCTTTTCTCGAGGAGCTGGACAAGACATGGTTAGACCTCAAGTCCAGAGAAGACTACATATCCCAAGAACCCCAGCTTCTTCAGTCATGGTGAGGAGGAGGAAGATTCAGGAGGAGGATGCTGGTGCCCCCCCATCAGCATGCGACCCACAGATCCGACGACTGTGGTTGAACTAACGGAAGCACTGTGATGTGTGTGGACCCAAGATGGACTGGAAGACAGTATACTAGCGTCAAGTGCATGAAATACATACACACACACACACACACACACACACACACACACACACACACACACACACACACACACACACACACACACACTGTTTGTGTACAACTGTACTAGGAGTACAACTGGGTTGTATAAGCTTGCATGGATACCGTATCTGTTCAATGTTTAGACTGTCATGAATGTGTTACATTTAAAATTAAGTTCAAAGAAATAAACATCAACGCGATGAAACTTGTTTAATTTATAATTAATTGTTATATTTTTTATTAGAAAAATCCACTTGCATTCTTATTGTTTTTTATTACCAACAGAAGTGAATGGCAAACATGAAATTATATATGCTGTCTATATTGCTTTTAATGGCTTCTAATTGAGATACAGTATTGTGTGTGTGGTGTGTGTGTGTGTGTGTGTGTGTGGTGTGTGGTGTGTGTGTGTGTGGTGTGTGTGTGTGTGTGTGTGTGTGTGTGTGTGTGTGTGTGTGTGTGTGTGTGGTGTGTGTGTGTGTGTGTGTGTGTGTGTGTGTGTGTGTGTGTGTGTGTGTGTGTGTGTGTGTGTGTGTGTGTGTGTGCTGCCCCCCCCTTGGCCTAGGAGTGCGCAATGTAAGTTCCTTCATGTTTATCCACCACCACCTGCTTGCCCGATGGGAGAGTGAAGGTAAATATAACATACATTATACAATATGAATACAATTCGTATGTTAATAAATGTAGACCACGACTCCGCGAATGCAATGTCCTGACAACATCCAAATATGAGTTGTTTGTTAGTGCATACATAGAGATGATGCATGGCGTTCGACGTGCAAGACGACAAGGTCGTTGTTGATGTTGTGTGTTGGAGGTCTCCTTTACATCAAGTCTCATTCAAATAAAGTGCACCCCCCCCTAGAAGTAGTGGTTGGTTCGCATTATGAGATAGCGAGTTAAATATAAGAGAGTGACATGCGGAAACGTGACATGCAGGGACGTGACATGCAGAGACGTAACATGCAAGTGTAGTATAATTTCTACTCGAATGGATAAGAATCAATTGCCGAGGTCCGGATACTAAGTTCAACATGCAGGGACGTAACATGCAGAGACGTGACGTAACATGCAGAGACGTGACATGCAGAGATGTGACATGCAGGGACGTGACATGCATGCAGAGACGTAACATGCAGGGACGAAACATGCATGCGTGCTTTTACGCAGGTTATGACGTCTTCTAAGTAGTATCCTAATAAACGATGCTTCCCAACCCTGTACATGACCTTAAGACCTTAATACTAGTGACTAAGCCTTAAAAATAAGTGAGGAAAAAACTATTGTTAGTGTGTCAGTAAAGCAAGTACGTGAGTGTGATGCAGTGGAGATGTATGTCAGAGAAGGACTGCATGGCCTCAATTTTAACTTAGGATCCCAAACGGACTCTCTTGTGTTGGCTTCAGAAGGGGGCGTGGCCTGCTCGATGTAAACAAGGGTGGGGGGCGGGGCCATTGGACCTTGTGACCTCTGAGATGTTCTGAGGATATGCCAAACCTCAATCTTTAGAAAGAAGCCCATGCATTTATTAATGTCTCAATGTTTATTTGGGTTTCAACGGCTTACTTTTTCGTTGCAGCTCAATGTGTTGTTCACTCAATGTGTCAGTACATGACGGCATTGTTAATCACTGCAATATTGGTGAATAGATTTAGGATTTTTGGTGTCGTGACTTAATGACTAATGACACATGGGGTCGATCCTGAGACCAGCTGAGAACCACTGGTCTACCCAGTGTACAACAACCACTGTAATGCGTTTCTCTCTCTTACCACACCATCGACCCTGCCTGAAGCCGACCCCCTTTCTGCTTCGACACTTGTCGTTGACCTGAAAAGCCCAAAAAGAAAAAGCTTTTTGACGGAATGTTTATCTCAATATCTGGATCAAACTTGAAGCAACCTGCCGTCTCTCTGGACACCGTTTCCCCCTTCCGTGTGAAGCCCACCGAGGTTTGTAGAGCGTTAGAAGTATGTCCAGGAAAGTGATCCACTTATATTTATAGACATTTTAATTAGAGTGCTTCTCCGGAGGTTTGATCAGGCAAAGGATGAAATATCTCCCTCTCTCTGTCTCTCTCTGTCTCTCTGTCTCTCTCTTTCTCTGTCTCTCTGACTCTCTGTCTCTCCATCTGTCAGGCTGACCCCCACTCTCTCCTGCCCTGACTACCCACCACACTATACCACCATCACCACCACCCCCCTCCCCTCCTGCATGGGGAAAGTTGTGATGTGGCTGTGAGTGATGGAGCACCTCCTCCACTGGCCCCAGTCTGCTTCTGGGACGGCGCTGGAACACATCGTGTTGGTGGATTGAGAGCTCTCCACTTGCCTGCTTGACACCCCTTCTGACCGGTGAGTCACTGCACGGCAAAGAGCTTTTCAAAATGATCTGAGATCTCTTATTCGGCACGCCAGACTTAAATGCTGTACTAAGTCAAATCTAAGCATGTTTCTGGACTAATAGTGACTACATGGTGTATCCATTCATGTGGTGATTGTGTGGACATAGAGTGGACATGTGGACACTGCACTCAGTGGCTTTAGTTGACTTTACTGTGTGTAGCATTACGTACGGCAGCCCTGTTATTCAACAGGTCTGACGGTTGTTTTGGAGGATGTGATCCATTGCGCAATCCACCAGCAGAGTTCCGCTTGGAGGCTGGGTGGCAGTTGTGCTATATAATAATAATAATAATAATAATAATAATAATAATAATAATATGTCGAGGGAAGTCTTTACTAGCTGGTGTTTAAGTACAAGAGGTGTACTTTAATAGACACACAAAACATGAAAACGACACAGGGTTGTTTTACACCAGTGCCTGTATATTGAATATGGTTGCCTGCAATTGGCAGCACTTTTCCTAATTAACTAGGCTAAAAACAAGCTGTTACACGTTGACATACTTGTGGGAGTGGGAATTGTTCTAAATTAAAAAATCTGACCTCTGGGCTAATTGGGATAATTATGGTTTTATTTTTCCCCTCATAAACTTCTGGAACAGAACCCACATTTCTCAGTGTGAAACTGTGCCTCGCTGCAGGAGAAATACAACTAACAATTAGGTTGTTATCTAACTCATGTCTTCAGGGATAATTGTGTGTGCGTGTGTGCGTGTGTGCGTGTGTGTGCACGTGACAGGAGATATGAGACAGGTAATGTCTCCTCCCCTGTCCCCCTTATTTTAAGATACAAGATATTATTCAAAAAAGTAAAAATAAAATATAAAAATTTAAGTTACAAAGAAACCTTCAATTCAAACCTTTCCAATTTCCAATATTTCCAATATTCCAAATATACATCTGCTAATCCCACGCTACATTAAAGTGCACTCGATGACCCCGGCCGAACACACCGGGTACATTCCAGTGGACGGCTCTGAGGAGCCATCTTGCCCCCCCCCCCCCCCCTGGTAAGTCAGTGCTGTACAACGTCAGTCTGCTGACAGCACACACTGGCTGGATGGATGAAACTAGAGCCAGAGGCCCTCGCTAGGGCAGCGCTAGGCCACATGATAGAGGGATTAGAGAGAGAGAGAGAGAGAGAGAGAGAGAGAGAGAGAGAGAGAGAGAGAGAGAGAGAGAGAGAGAGAGAGAGAGAGAGAGAGAGAGAGAGAGAGAGAGAGAGAGAGAGAGAGAGAGGAGAGAGCGGGGAGAGAGAGAGAGAGAGAGAGAGAGAGAGAGAGGCAAAGAGGGAGAGAGAGAGAGAGAGGGCTGACAATTCGGCCAGATGGTGAGTTACATACATACTGTATACGTTTCTATATGAGTCTCTCCATCTCACTTCACTCACCAGATTCCTAAGGGACCCAAATTTATACTGTTGAACAACCCGTATATTTATGTAGAGCCCTCTCTGTGTGTGTGTGTGTGTGTGTGTGTGTGTGTGTGTGTGTGTGTGTGTGTGTGTGTGTGTGTGTGTGTGTGTGTGTGTGTGTGTGTGTGTGTGTGTGTGTGTGTGTGTGTGTGTGTGTGTGTGACTCACCCCATTTCCCACTCACAGCACACCCGTCTCTCCGCAGTATGATCATCTCACCAAAACATCTCACCCCTTCCATCTCACATCTCACTCCCTGAACCACCAGCCCTCATCGGTTGGTTGGTCATTGGTTACTCATTCATAGTCCACAGATCTACAGTCTGTCTGGTTGTGATCTATTGAAGATGGCTCTAGGATCCTAAGTCTAAATCCTCTTCAGTGTTCTGTGTTCGAGTGTCTGGGCTAATACTAACACCGCTGACGCCACATGCAATGTGACGATGTTCTTTGAGGTGGGTTGTTGAGTTGGTTGCAGTGCTACCTTAGTGGATGGAGAGAGGGGGAGAGAGAGAGAGAGGGGGAGAGAGAGAGAGAGAGGTCACACACACCCCTGTCATTGAGGTCTCGGTCACATACACATACACTCCCAGTCGGTCTGAGCGACACATATGGGTGTTCGTAAGGCCTAAGACCAGGAATGGTCTGTTAGATTGTATGTGTGTGTGTGTGAGTGTGTGTGTGTGTGTGTGTGTGTGTGTGTGTGTGTGTGTGTGTGTGTGTGTGTGTGTGTGTGCGTGCGTGTGTGCATGTGTGCGTGCGTGTGTGTGAGGTCAGCTTGCGGGTGTTCCGAGGCCGATCAAAGCGGATGTGTGAGCGGGTGTTTAGTAGACGTGCGTTGTGTGTTGTGTCTTCTAGTGATCTAAAGATGGCCGAGGACGGAGTGGACCTTCTCCGGAGACGCACAGCCGCCAAGGACAGGCTCCGCCCACCCACTGAAGGTTAGTGACGTTTGCTCAAACCATCAGCCATGCTCTTCACCGATTGGCTAATTCAATATTCTGTTGATGTTGCTGTTCCATTTAAAAAAAATATATAATATTATGATAAGAAAGTGTGTATATATATTTTTAAACATAAGATTAGATTAGATTAGATTCAAATGTATTGTCATTGCACAGCACAAGGACAGTTGGGCGGAGATGATTTGTGAAGTGCATGGTCATATATAATGAACATTGGTTAAATAGGAGGTCAAAACTGTCTGCCAGGTATAAAAACAAGTATAAAATAACTTAGAGTAGGTATGACATATGTGCAGAATTATAGGTATATATAGTATATATATATATATACTATATATACTGTATATACAGGTAAGTATACAAGTATCAACAGGTAGTGAGCAGGGGTATGCAGTTATATCAACAGTTAGTAGATAAATCAATATATATATATATATATATATATATATATATATATATACACAGCCGGTAGTGACCAGGGCATAACCAAACAATGCAAGGCACAATACATACAGATTCCAGACTCTTTAGGACCCAGGACGTGTAAGAAGACATTTGAACACTTTGATTTGGGGATTTGGGATTCTGAGCATTTTTGTGCAAGGACTATGTAACAGCAAATACAAATGATGTTTCCATACATTGCGACATCTGTACACACAAAGCATTTCTGTCACATCACAACACATCCTCATATACACATCTCACACACACACACACACACACACACACACACCACACACACACACACACACACACACACACACACACACCAGTAATCAGGCATGTCTTTTGGTAGTTCTTTAAATGTGTCCCAGATGCACCTAAACCAAAACACTACACAGCTAAACACACATCATCAAATGGAGTGAAAACATTTGTTCAATCCAGAAGCCCTGATGGGTTGATCTCTAGGGAACTGATCATTACATTCAAATAGACTACAACTGTGTTTTGTTATTTGATTTATGTTGCTTAATGCCTTGTTGAAAATACTACAATAAATAGCAGTAAAAAAAATGTGTGTGTGTGTGTGTATGAATGTCTGTGCGCGTGTGGGTGCGTGCGTGCATGTGCATGTCTATGTG
>CM051011.1:6604349-6606849 GCA_027704905.1 Muraenolepis orangiensis | reverse complement strand
GTCCTCTGCGGCGGTGTTTTGGAAAACAAACCCCATGCTCCCGAAATGTAATTCGAGAAGTGTTTTTCAGTCCGTATTAGCGGGTTTGGTTTATTTTTTTAAGCTGTTTTTATGTGACAATGTCGCCACCTAGGGGCGTTCGCTCGGTACTGCGGGGCCGCGGTGTCAATGGGTTCGTGGAGTGCGTCTTTTGCACGGCTGGCTGCTGGCTGCTGGCTGCTTCCGTGATTCGAGAGGGGAGGGGGGAGGGAGGGAGGGGAGGGAGGGAGGGGGGAGGGAGGGGGGGCTCACTGCTTCACGTCTTCATCCAACACAAAAGAGGAAGCACACTTGTTCGTTAAAAAAAAAAAAAGGCACAGTAGTCATTCGATTAAGACAATGTATATAATATTGTTTTGGATTACAATTTTTTGCATCAAACAATCTATATCTTAATAAATAGCGTGATTTATTTTTATTTTTCGGGTTTTATTTGCTATATATCAATTCATTAGCAATAGCCACTAAGCACCGGTAGATGGCGCCAGTAGTCTAGGTTTGTAATCAGCCAGAGCGCCACAATATCACATAGTTGATAATTGCGTAAAATCACAGTGTTTGTAACACTAAAGGCTACAATAGTGTAATTAGCAAATACTTGGCTAAATAGTAAGCTTTTTCTTTTTGCTTAAAAGAAGAAAAAAAAAACACACATTTCGTATCACTGAACAAGCATATTCATTTTGAATCAGACCCTTCCCGTTGCGCTTATATATATTTTAAACAATAATTAACAGTTCAAACACAGTCGTTCAAACATAACGGCTGCAGTTCAAATGCAGTACCCCTAATCTACCAGCAGAGAGCGACGGAGAGCCACCGAAGACGCGACAGTCTGCAGTCGAGACCACCAGTGAGAAGCGCTGACGCTCCTGTTCATGGCACGGGCAATTGCTGCTGTGTTGTCTCAATCGTTGTAAGTTGTGCCAACAAAGGCCGTTTATTGGAAGACAAAACCCCAGCTCCTTTAGTGGTGGTGGTGGGGGTGGTGGGGTGGGGGTCACTTCCTGGCATCTCCCCTGTGTGTTTACTCCAGCTGTTCTGGGGAGCCAGCAGGCAAGGTGGCATATTGGCTCCAACAATACCCATCCTGAAAACAATAAAATCATGTGGGAACACAGGAGAGGTCGGATTTCAGCAATGGCCCTGCTGGCTCTGATAACAATACACACACACACACACACGCACACACAAACACACACACATACACACACGCGCGCACACACGCACACACACACACACACACATACACACACACACACGCGTGCACACACACACACACACACACACACACACACACACACACACACACACACACACACACACACACACACACACACACACACACACACACACACACACACACACACACACACACACGCACACACAAGGGCCGGGGAAGATTTATAATAATTGCTGAAATGGGAGTTGGAACGGGATGCGATGATCCATCCGATATGTTTTGAAGAATTCCGTTAGCCGGTGACATAGCGTTATTCATTCTGTCATATCTCCTTCTTCTGAGTCCCTGTCTCCCAAACTCCCGTGGAACGGCAGGAATATTTAATAAGAGAGAGCGTCTCATCCCGAGGAGTCACCCGTCATTGAGTGGCTCCCAGCGTCATGGCCGCCGCCGCCGTCGGGCCGCTTCGTCATCATGTAGCTAACTCTGGGGGAAAACGGGTTAGCCGCTGAATGACGCTAAATCAACGGCAACAAAGGATCAGGGCCGTCATGGGCCCCTCGGAGGGGTTTACACTGACCGCAACCGGAGATGCCTCTCTCTCTGTCTGTCTGTCCTTCTGTCTGTCTGTCTGTGTGTCTTTGTGTCTGCCTGTATGCCTGTCTGTCTGCCTGTCTGTCTGTCTGTCTGTCTGTCTGTCTGACTGACTGCCTGTCTGTCTGCCTGCCTGTCTGTCTGTCTGACTGCCTGTATGCCTGCCTGGCTGCCTGCCTGCCTGTCAGTCTGTCAGTCTGTCCGTCCTCCTGTCTGTGCTTGGTAACGAGAAGTTGCGTACGGAACGGTTTGCGTGTTTCTCGTCGGACGCGGCGAGGGGAACAAAACATAGCTTGTGTGTGCGGTGTTGGAGAGATCGTAAATGGAGGACCTTTTACGATCTGCAATTTACTACCGCTTGTCTTCCAAATATGTGGAGGAAGAGACGCAGCGGCTCATCTAAATAAAGGCCCCCCCTTCCGCCGCCATCTACACCCAGCTGCTTTTAGCATGTCCAAATTACAGGTTCCAGACGTTTATGGAGAATATACCGATTTTATTTCAACCCAGCAAACCCCCTGAAATTAACTCTTTGGCTGTTGGCAATTACAAGCGGCAACAGCCTTAATTAGCGCCCGCCGGCTATCGCTGTGAGAGCCTATAGGATGCTAGTCTAGCATCCTAGAGTCTTCGCTGGTCTGGGATGCTACCACTCCTGTCTGGGTCGCTAGTCTGGTCCAGCGG
>CM051011.1:6586849-6591849 GCA_027704905.1 Muraenolepis orangiensis | reverse complement strand
TGTGTGTCACGTGAGATGATATTATTGTGATTTAGATTTTATTTCTGCAATGCATTTCAGAATAGTTACTTTTATTGCTATGAATAGTAATTCAATATATAATAGTAATAATAATAATATTAATACATTCAATTTCATATGGCGCTTTTCTGGACACCCAAGGAGCTTTACAGACGTGGTAACATTGCACGTTGAGTAAAATAATTGTATACTTCGGATAGTATTCAATTAAAATTCAATTATAAATTAAAATGAGTAAAATAAATATAAAAATACTACTCTATATATGGTGTAAATATGATCCCCAAAGCCCCCATCCAAAAACCCTGATCGGAGCATCCGATCACACACCGCTTGACTCACACCGAGACGCACACCGAGACTCACACCTAGACACACATACCGAGACACACACCTAGACTGACACCTAGACTCACACCTAGACTCACACCTAGACAAGTCAAGTCAAGTCAAGTCAAGTTCATTGTCACTTCACAGTTTACACAAGTATAAAGCAGTGGTGTGAAAATCTTATGTGCAATACCCGACGACAGACACACCTAGACTCACACCCCTCCATATCGGTGTGGTGAAGCCTTCACCAATTCCTGACAGTCCTTGGGGGGAAACACTTGTTGTTGACCACCTTGATGAAAACAAGAAGCCACTCCCCCTTCAGACACACCACACACACACCACACACACGCACACATGCACACATGCACGCAAATACACATGCATACTCACAACTACACACTGACACTGAAATGCACACATATTCTTTCTCTCACACACACACACACACACACACACACACACACACACACACACACACACACACACACACACACACAAAAATACAAACACACACACACACACAGACACGCACAGGAGAAGGGGTGCGAGCGGAGAAAGGGCCAGCTGGTCTGGGAGATTAAGGCACGTCGGCTGCATTATGAGTAAACCTGCCAAATCACATCAAAGGAGGCACTGAGGAAAAAGGGTGTCCGTAGCCAACCGTCTGCCAGGGGTTCTGCCTTAGCCCCGCCCCCATTCAAAACACTTCTTTGGGCCTTATTATCACCGTCATGGCAACTAACTACCTGCCAATCGTCCCCCGGGGCGAACCCAGGGGCCCGGGACGTGAAGCGGTGTCAGTTGAGGGCAAGATCAGCCTGACTTCTGTCTTGTTGACGGAGAGCTAGGGTTGTTGTTGTTGTTGTTGTTTGTTTGTATGTTTGTATGGAGGGACATTTGCATTCACAGACAGATGTTGAGTTGATTAGGGTTGATCTATTCCTCAAGCTTTATCTTATCTTATTCGCATCTTATTATTATTCATCAAACTGTCACATCCCATTCATCATCAATGCTAATTTACCTTTTTCCCCTTCACACACACACACACACATAGACTCACACACATGCAAGAATGCGCGTGCACACAAGTACATGCCACACACACACACACACACACACACACACACACACACACACACACACCACACACACACACACACAAACGCACACAAACCCCAAGGTTCCAGGATCAATCACCAAGCTTCTTTGGGTGTTGTGGGTGTTTGTGCTGACTCCAATATATTTCAATTTTTTGGATTTCCAAAACCACAGGAGTTTCCTAAAAGTCAACCTTCCCTTAGAGGCCCTATCTAACAGAATTCAGATGGTATTAATCAAACATATTTTGTGAGGCGTCTGCACAAAACCGGAGGGGACATAGCTTTTCAAATAGTTGGACCAAAGCTAGCTGTCAATCTCAGCGCTGCTGTGAGTTACAGTTGACAGCAGAGCAATGTCATTGGACGAAACACTTGCCAGTTTAATGCCAGTGCAGGCATGTGTCATAAGCCAAAAAAGTACATTTTTGGCCACTAATATATGAAACATACCTACATTGATATTTTAAAATTTGTTTTACCTTCAGTGAATCCTCCCTCAGATACTGGATGTCGCTGTGTTCACTGGATATCACTGGATTTCACTGTATATCACATGTTCAACAACATTTGAACATTTGAGTTCTGAGTCAATTCATGGATTCGATGATTGAAATCAATTAATAAATGGTCGATTTTCTTGGTGTAAAAATACTTTTATAGTTCCTTGCCAGACAAAAGAAGCAAATGTAGAACATCACTTTAGACTGGTGGGGTGATGGACAATTATCATTACATAGACAGGGACACGCCATTTATCATTACATAGATGGTGGCATTTGTGATTATTGATATAATTTTAAATATATAGAAGTTTCTTTATATTGTAAATTGTTGGCTCTTCATTTAAATTAAAGACATTTTTGTTCATTCTTTTAGTTTAAAACAGCCTCACAGCAATTATTATGGCTTGACTTTTATGTCTCTCTCTCTCTCTCTCTCTCTCTCTCTCTCTCTCTCTCTCTCTCTCTCTCTCTCTCTCTCTCTCTCTCCTCTCTCTCTCTCTCTCTCTCTCTCTCTCTCTCTCTCTATGTCTCTCTACCGGGCCTGGGAGCAGGGAGCTGGTACCGCCATAGGAGAGCTGCCTCCCTACTTCATGGCCCGCGCGGCCCGGCTGTCCGGCACCGACCCGGATGACCAGGACTACCAGGAGTTTGAAGAGATGATGGAGCAGGGCTCCCACGCCCAGGTTATTGGCACACACGCACACGCACGCACTCACACACACACACACGCACACACACACGCACGCACGCACGCACGCACGCACGCACGCACACACTCACACACTCACAATCAGCCTTTTATTGTCATTGCACAAGTTTAACGGAATTGTGAAGCAATCCTCTCTGTCACTCTTTACACACAACAAGCAATTGAAAAATATAAAGGATTTCAAAGCGAAGCAAAACCTAATTCTAAACAAAATAAACAGATTTCAAATTGCCAAATATGAGTACAATGATGTACAGCAGTGCAAATTAGAAAATATATATAAACAAACTAAGGTGTGGTGGGATGTAAACATGTTACAAATTGTTGTAGTATTGCTGCAATACAGTATTGTAGTATACGTACACACACACACACACATACACACACGCACGCGCACGCACACATACGCACGCACGCACGCACGCACGCACGCACGCACACACACACACACACTCTGTAACCCTGTACTAAAGGGTCTGGTTTAGGATGCCGCTGACTCATCTAATCCAAACGCACACCTCTGGAGATACCGTGTGTTCCTGCCAGTGTGTAATATTTATTTAACTGTTAATAAAAATAAATATTTATACGATTCATTCAAACGTGTATTTGATCAACCGTGGACAGGGAGAGGCAGTTACCTTTGTGCCGTGCCTTGGCGGCACACCGTGACACACCTCTTTGTGTGTGTGTGTGTGTGTGTGTGTGTGTACAGAAGCACATCCTCTCTTTCTCAGTAGCAAACGGTTTCCTGCCTTCCTTGAGGTGATGCAACCGTACTTCCGGCCTAGTCAGTTTCACCCATTGTGAAATTGCAGTAAAGACTTAGTGAAACCAGCCTATAGCATAGCGTGTGTACAGTGAGTATGTGTGCGTGTTTTTAAGAGAAGCGAGAGAACCTCAGCCAGAGTATCTGTTTGTGTAATGCGTCAGCAAGTGATTGTGCGTGTTTGTGTGAGTGTGTGTGTGTGTGTGTGGGAACGAGATTGAGAATGTCAGTGAGTGCTCCTATGAATGAAGTGTGTGTGTGTGTGTGTGTGTGTGTGTGTGTGTGTGTGTGTGTGTGGTGTGTGTGTGTGTGTGTGTGTGTGTGTGTTTGCGTGTGTGTGTGCGTGGGAACGGATGAAAGAGTGGATGTCAATGAGTGTGTGTATGAATGATTTTTGTGTGTTGACTTAAGTGTGCGTGGGCGTGTGCGCTCTTCTGTGTGTGTGTGTGTGTGTGTGTGTGTGTGGGTGTGTGTGTGTGTGTGTGTGTGTCCCACTAGCCACTACTAGTATCCGGGTTCTTTCACAACTCAGTGACTCAGTGAGAAGAAATGACAGTGTACGTACGTGTGTGTGTGTGTGAAGAAAGTCTGTTTCCAGCCCTTCGGTGTAATGGTTTTCCCAGGTCATACACCCTCACAAGTATTTCAACAATGTCAGTTCACACACAGCGCGCACACAGTCATACAAATGGAGAAGCTGGCACATGGACATTTTGTTTTCAGACAAACAGCCTTTATCAGTTCTCGTCCCAGTGGAACGCTGTTATCTCTCAGACCCACGAAAAGAGACATACACGCTTCGTGCTGAAATTCCCTACTTTAAGAGACTACTTTAAGAGGCTGCGTTTAAGTGGCTGCTTTTAAGTGGCAGTTTTTTTTTTTGGAGTTTTAAGTGTTTTTTAGCTACGTGTTGGTTGATGCTCTCCGTGGCTCGGTACACGCCGCAGGTACCGCGACAGAGCTTGGAAGCACTCGGTTAGGGATGATGATAATGATAATAAGGAAGTGATCAAAGTATATACTATATTTTCTTATTGTGTATATTTCATTTTCATTTGCACTAGTTGGGAGATGAGGATTGCAATGTTGTTGTTTTCTTTGACTGGTATTATACACAAAAACTAGGACACAAAAAAAGAGAATATCATCGTTATTTTCTAGCCTTCGAAAAAACAACAACACAACAAACTCTCAGGAAATTCTCATGAAAATAATAAAAGTCCGACTCTGAATCAACAAGCCCCGACATCCCGTTTAACAATGAAAACAACAAATCAACAAACAGACAAAGAAAGGAGCAGGTTGGGGATAAACCGATGAGGGTTAAATGGACCCCGGTACCCGGGCTGCACCACAGGTTCTCCTCTGAGAGGCCCGCCGTCAGACCACGCCTCTTAGCGTAGCTATGACATCACCGGCACCGCCGCTTTATACCTCCTCCACAGGTCTGAGAGAGAGGGAGAGGGAGAGGGGGGGGAGAGAGGGGGGAGGAGAAACAGAGAGAGAGAGAGAGGGGGGGGGGGGGGGGAGGGAAAGAGAGGGGGGAGGAGAAACAGAGA
>CM051011.1:6574349-6581849 GCA_027704905.1 Muraenolepis orangiensis | reverse complement strand
GTGGTGAGTGGGTGGTGGTGAGTGGGTGGTGAGTGGTGAGTGGTGAGTGGGTGGTGGGTGGTGAGTGGTGGTAGTGGTGAGTGGTGAGTGGGTGGTGGTGAGTGGGTGGTGAGTGGGTGGTAGGTGGTGGTGAGTGGGTGGTGGGTGGTGAGTGGTGGTAGTGGTGAGTGGTGAGTGGGTGGTGGTGAGTGGGTGGGTGGTGGTGGGTGAGTGGGTGGGCGGGTGGATAGTGAGTGGGTGGTGGGTGGGTGGTGGTGAGTGGGTGTTGAGTGGGTGGTAGGTGGTGGTGAGTGGGTGGGTGGTGAGTGGGTGGTGGTGAGTGGGTGGTGAGTGGGTGGTGGGTGGGTGGTGAGTGAGTGGGTGGTGAGTGGGTGGTGGGTGAGTGAGTGGGTGGTGGGTGGTGGTGAGTGGGTGGTGAGTGGGTGGTGGTGAGTGGGTGGTGGTGAGTGGGTGGTAGGTGGTGGTGAGTGGGTGGTGGGTGGGTGGTGGTGAGTGGGTGGTGAGTGGGTGGTGGGTGAGTGGTGGGTGGTGGTGAGTGGGTGGTGGTGAGTGGGTGGTGGTGAGTGGGTGGTGGTGAGTGGGTGGTGGGTGAGTGAGTGGGTGGTGGGTGGGTGGTGGTGAGTGGGTGGGTGGTGGGTGAGTGAGTGGGTGGTGGTGAGTGGGTGGTGAGTGGGTGGTGGTGAGTGGGTGGTGGGTGAGTGAGTGGGTGGTGGGTGGTGGTGGGTGGGTGGTGGTGACACTCAGAGAGGGAGATTTTCCCCAGGCCAACAAGCGCAGCCTGGGTGTCTGACTCCTCCCAGCCATGGAAGATCGGCACATCCCCGCACCCCAGACTTAAGGAGAGTCCCAGTGTAAATCACTCTGTCAGGACACACACACACACACACACACACACACACACACACACACACACACACACACACACACACACACACACACACACACACACACACACACACACACACACACACACACACACACACTCCCATCACCCTGGGGGCCCCCCTTTGTTCTCACTGTGGTGTACAATATATTTTTAACCCGCTCCTTCCTCAATTGGCTAAGCCCGGGGAGCTTGCATGTACTTAATGTGAGCGGCCAGAGAGAGGGTCATGATGTCATTGGATGGATAGATGGGATGGGATTCAATGGCGGAGGAATCTGGCGGGTCCCGCCCCTGCCCAGCGCTGATTGGTTCAGCCTGAAGGGGCGGCGCTCTGGGCTTCCAGGTATTGCCACTTACAGACACAGTGCACGGCGGGTTCAGCCGTAAACCACGCACATTCCAGTCCTCCGACAGGCTGCCCTGTCTCCCACTGGCTAAACACACACACACACACATGCTCAGAGAGACACACACACACACACACACACATGCTCAGAGAGACACACACACATGCTCAGAGACACACACACACATGCTCAGACCACACCACACACACACACACACACACAGAGACACACACACATGCTCAGAGAGACACACACACATGCTCAGAGACACACACACATGCTCAGAGACACACACACACACTCACACATTCAGAGACACACACATATTTCGAGAGAGACACACACAGACACAGACACAGACACACACACACACACACACACACATTCAGAGACACACACCCACACACATGCTCAGCGACACACACAAAACTACACATACACAAACACATACACACACACACACGCGCACTCAAAGTCACAGATGCACCCACAGACATGCTCAGAGACACACACACAAACACGCACACACACACCCACACACACATATTTAGAGAGACACACATTCAGAGACGCACACACACACATGTGCTCAGAGACACACACACACACACACACACACACACACACACACATGCTCAGACACACACCCACACATGTTCAGAGACGCACACACATATGTTCAGACACACACACACACACTGTCTCTCTGAGATAAATATACACACACACAGACACACCGAGAAACACACACACTGAGAACCCCCCCTCCTCCACACACACACACACACACACACACACACAAATACTGAGAAACACACAAAGGGCACTGGAATTAAACTAACAGGCTTGTACGGCGAGAGCTGCCATGATTGGATGGAGAATTTCAAACTGTGAGCCAATCAAATTCAATGTCCCCAGCTCAACCCCACCCCCTTGTTAGGCAGCCTCCCATGTCTTTCAGATTTCCGTTCCACTGGGTCGGACTTCTCCCAGGCTGAGTGTACTGTACTGGTTTTCTTGACCATATAAGGTAATGGCCCCTCCAAAACCAGCCCCTCCCACTACCCGTGCTTTCCCATTTGACATTTGTATGGCAGAAACAAAGGCCTCATAGAAAGCCCTCTCGATGCACTACTGATTTCCATGTCAATACTACTATGATCTAAAAATAAAGATTCAGTTTGACAATTTGTGAAGGATGAGTCATTTAGTGGAGCTTTTCAGAGCTTTTCAGAGCTTTTTTTTTGCGTGGTAGAGTAGACCTTTTGTAAAGCTGCATAAACAATGTAGTCAATTACAATTAATAATAATAATAACGGAAATATTTACTGAGAAAATAGGGAGTCGGTAAGCAGCAATAGCTGGTCTCTATATCCACCCAGCATTTAAATTAGAGTCATGTGTGAAATCATTAGGAACGGTTGGAATGGGGATTTTATGTATGACATCATTCTGATGTCTTGGTGTATTTATTCTTCTCATTTTTCTTCTGTCTTTATAAAATTAATTAGATTAGATTCACATTTATTGTCATTGTGCAGCACAAGAACAGTACATAATAAAGAAAATAATTTGCCATCTAACCAGAGTGCAAAGGTGCATAGTAATATATAATGTACCATGGTTAAATGGGATGTGAAAACAGTCTACTAAAGTCTACTAAAAACTACTACTAAAAACGTATAAAATAACTTATATAGTAGGTATGAGATATGTGCAGATAAAGGTATATATATATATATATATACAGGTAAGTATTCAAATATCAACAGGTAGTTAGCAGTTATATCAACAGTTGAAGATTAATATATATATACCTCACGAATGACAGTGAAAACATATGCCTATCAAACACTGTGTTAATTATATCAATGTTAAAAAATGGACTATAAAAATCGTTATTATTGTGTATTATTATTATATATAATATAATATTAATATTTTCTAGATTTAAAGCACAACTGGCACAGATGGTTTCCTGTGTAAACATTTATCTCTACAAAATATCTATAGGCATATATATTTTTATATAACATTTGTATTCATGTTTTGGCAATGCAATTTCCTCAATAACATTAAATAAGAAATATGTATGTGGCTTTATATCGTTAATTTACTTCACAAATCACAGTTTACTTTGAAAATCACAGCCCTGTATTTCCAGAGCTCTGATTTGCACCCCCTACTTAGAAATATCAACCCAATTGATAGTCAAAATTCCCTTGCTGTCACTAAATTGAACAAAAAAATTGAACAAACATTCACTAAAACATATACATGAATAACCCCCTGTGTTCCCACAGAGATGTTCTGTATATCGTGTGTATGAAGTGAGTGAGTTGGATTCCGTCCATTCGGTCCATCAGTAGAATCTTCCAGCATTCCCTCTCCTCGACTCACTCATCCCTTCTTCATGACCTCCCAGACACGTTTAACTTATAATAACATTCAGCCATATCTGAAAGAACCCTCTTCCCAGAAATAAGGAGTGGAACGGTGTCACGGCTGTGAAAAGAGAGCTTTGTAGTCCTGGACCTAGTCGGGTCCGGGAGGGCAGGGAGAATTTGTGAGTCACATTTAAAAAATGACCAAGAGTCACGTGAGATGCGGGACTCTCCGAATAACAAAGAAAATAAACTAAATAAGACAGACATAATGACAGGCAGGCAGACAGACAGACAGACAGGCAAGCAGGCAGGCAGAAGAGGTACAGAGGTGAGATGGAGCCTGTTTCATCAATTCACCAGAAGTAAAGAGACGAATGCCTTGTGAGGTTTCAGTTCAGGCTGAAAATTGTTGAATTATTAGAGAGAGCTGTAGTGAAAGTCACTGGGGGAAAGGAATCGTAATCTTGGTTTGACGAAGAAGAACATAAATCGGAACCGAGTTAACGGTTGTTAAAGATGGATTCAGATTCAGCAACAGGTGATTTCAATGAAGGGCACACACAGAAACACACATGTAGGGCCTTTTTTCACTGTGTAAAGATGCTGTACTGTTTGATCTCAGTAAATTGTCATCAAACAGCATTTATTATGCACAGATATGTATATCAACCGCTGGATAAAATCTTAAAATGTGTTGTTTTAATATTAAATGCATAAACGATTGTGCCACACATATTTAGATCCCAAGCATCCCTTCTATTAATGTTTTTTTTTATGTAAATATACATTTTAAAATATATATACACTTTTTTTGGTACCTTTACATGTCTTTCTGGCAAATATAGATTGGCGAATATATTATATTTGTATTCATTGTTGATGAGGCCTTATTTCTTGAAATGTTGGAAATGCATCTTTTGAGGCTGCAAGCTAACATGAATAAATCCATAAGTTTTTAATGTAGGTAAATCAATTATTATCAGATATTTTTTAGGTATTTTGGGAAGATATAAAGGCCAGTGCCACTATTAAAAATCCATCTCCACAGTTAAACTCAAAAAAAGACAAAGATATATTTAAAGAGAGCTATTTCTAATTACATCCTAAATGATATCTTTGAACTTGTGTTAAAATGTGTGTGATAATTGTAATAACACTTAAATTGTGTCTGTCGGATAAAAAATAAGAATAAAAAATCATTTGAACATTGTTATTCATGTCAGTTGATATATCATCTATATTTCTATATTTGGTATCTGCTTTAGAGGAAAGACATACATTTTTCGATAGCAATAATTGTTTAATCGTAAAAAAAATTATAGAATTAGCTCATTTGATCGAAAATGATTATCTCCTCAATAAATCTCTTCAGAGCTCAGAGCTGCTATTCCTGAAGGCCCGAGTTGTACCCAAATAACTGAGAATAACGATTGATACGGTTATAGATTTATAATCTGCATAATAACCACATCACATGATCAACCAATTTTTTTGTCACAGGCTTTCTGTCGGAAAACTATCGAAATGATTAAATATAAGCTAATATTAATGTGTTAAGTGTAATCATTTTTTCCCATCTATGTCTAGCAGTACACACGTAGGAACAAAACATAAAAATAGCCAGCACACAGTTTGTGTCTCGTACATATTTATTACATATTAAGACATGTTTATTGATGTTGTTTATTTGATTATTCATTATTATTTCTGTTTCTGTTCGCTTTTCAGGGCTTTGCCAGCAGAGCGAAGATAGCCGTTCATAAGCTCATTCAACAGGTTGGCTTCCTGGGGATTCTAGCTTGTGCTTCTGTAAGTTAAGCAACATCAAATGTGATATTGTGTATATATAAGATATATTTATAATATAGAATAATGTAATAGTTACATTACCCTTTTATTAGGTCAGAAGGAAGAAAAATGAATGTGTACAAATGCATATATTTAATGGACACATCACAGGCAATTCTGACCGCATTAAACAGCGTCTCACACTGTCATCTAAAGCCCTCACAAGTCAAATATACAAGCACAATTCAATTTAAGATTAATCTAGTGACATAAACATCATATCCGTCCCATTTCTTCTGCATACACTACATCTCATACCTACTCTAGAAGTTATTTTATACTCGTTTGTATACCTACCTATAGTTTTTTACATATTATTTAACCACTGTACATTGTATATTACCAGGCACTTTACTGTAACGTTTGCACTCTGGTTAGAAGCCTAATACATGTTCTCTGTACTGTACTTATGCTGTGCAATGACAATACATTTGAATCTAAATCGAATCTAAATTCAACATTCAGTACCAGAGACATTGCCTACTGTATATATCTCGGGAATGACTTCTCTGAAAATGAATCATTGGTTAAAGTCAAGTCAAGTCAAGTTTATTGTCACTTCACAGTTTACACAAATCTCATGTGCCCGACGACAAACAGCAGTTATAAAAAATAAGATAAGATAAAAACAGAATAGAATAAAAGGAGTGAAACTGTATAAAGTTAAATATATAAAAGTAAAAATGCAATTTATAAAATGCAATATATCGGCACAGAAAAAGAGCAATATGTATATATAAATCAATGTAATAAAATATACATTGTTATATGCTATACGCCCTTGTTCAGCAGCCTGATGGCCTGACTGTGGAAGCTAGCTCTGAGTCTATTTGTGCGGCACTTACAGATACTCAGATACTGCGGTATCGCCTGCCTGACAGTAAAAGTGAAGGATGCTAAATAATGACAAATGACAATAGATAATAATATTTGTATATCTGTTTGATCCAGATCCCGAACCCTTTGTTCGACCTGGCTGGAATTACCTGTGGTCACTTCCTGGTCCCCTTCTGGACCTTCTTTGGAGCGACTCTCATTGGAAAAGCTGTGATCAAAATGCACATCCAGGTGAGCTGCCCATGCATGGTCTAATAACCATGAATAATAATAATCCCCCGGCTCCTCCTAGCAAAAACCTGTCGAGGTGTCCTTGAGCAAGACACCTTAACCCTAACCCTAACTGCTCCTGACGTGCTGGCTGTCTCCTTGCATGGCTGACTCCGCCGGCGGTGGTTGAATGTGTGTATGAATGGGTGAATGTGAGGCATGACTTGTAAAGCGCTTTGGATAAAAAGCGCGTGTGTCAAAAAGCATCCGTTACCATTACACACACACACTTACACGATGTAAAGCGCTTTGGGTGTCTTGAAAAGCGCTATATAAATGCTATGAATTATTATTATTATTATTATAACACCGAGTATAAAATCTTATACACTTGAATTTAACACATTAATTGAACACATGAATTGAACAAAATGAATTGAACATATGAATTGAACACATGAGTTGAACACATGAGTTGCACGCTTTTGAATTGCAATGTTTTTTTGCTGGTGTTTTTAAATATAAAACAGCTCTTCTTGTTTGTTTGCAAAATAATGTAGAAGCTGCGTTTTTTCTAATTTTAGCGATGGCAGATTGTATAGTTATATATATATATATATATATATATATATAGTTGTATAGTGTGGGTTTAAAAATGTATATTTGGTGCTGTGCAAACAAGTGGATCAATCAAAGTCTAAATGCTCTCGGTGGGTTTTCCCTGGACAGTACTCAAACTGGCAACAGGGCGGCCATCTTGTGAAGCTCAAGTAAGAGGCAGTCAACCATTTTGTGAGTGTAGCAGAAGCAGAAGCAGCTAGAACCCACACACAGTGTGTACGGTCAACTACAGTAGTGGTGGTTTTAATATATAATAATAATGTACTAGCATGAACATCGTATTCAAGGATCTGTGAACTCTATGGAATTTAGGCTGACCGGGGGGCCTACATATTTATTTCTATATTGGTTGTTAAATAGCTTG
>CM051011.1:6561849-6566849 GCA_027704905.1 Muraenolepis orangiensis | reverse complement strand
TTGAGACCTGTACTTCTGCTTTATGATGCTCTGCGGTGAATATATTTCCTTATTACTTTCAGGAAACAAACACTTCCCTGAATAAATATTAACATAAACTGCACTACACAAATCACTTCATCTTTTTTTTTGACATACCGTATATTGTTTTGTACTTTTTTACTTATTTTTATCCTATTCTGTTTTTTTATAACTGCTGTCTGTCGTCGGGTATTGCACATAAGATTTTCACTCATTGCTTATACTTGTGTAAACTGTGAAGTGACAATAAACTTGACTTGACTTGACTTGACTACTGCCTTCATCGCTGGTGCAAATAGATGTTTGGCTTGGTGATGGGATTTTAATGTACTTTTAAATTTAATTTATTTTTGTAAGCATTACTGTGTTGGTTGCATATGTTTCGGTGCAGTAGGACTCAATTGGGTCCTTACTTTCTATAATAAATAATATACATATTAGTCATGTGTTTTTCAGATTGAGACTGAGCTTGTGTTCCCTCAGGGTTGCTTTTTCCTCCTTGGGGTCTTGCATTTTCTGGAGTTCATGGCTGGACTTTGGTTTGTTGTGACTCCGTCTTCTCGTGACGCCACTCGTTCTTTACGCTTTCAGGTGAACCATCGTCCTATGTTGATGTACTCTTGGTTTCCAGTGAAACTTCTCACATCACATAACAGATGGGGGAATTTGTCCAGAGTTTGCATTATACATTGTACATACAGCACATACACACTGTATACATCATTGTTGCAAAGGTCCATTCATTTTAGTTTTATGGTGAAATATAACATTTTTATTTGACACTTTTTAAGAATTTCTGTTTTTCTGGAGTGAAATACTGCATTGAAAATTCATGGATTACTCCATAAATCATTAAAGGAGCTTTATGTAGTTCTCTCTTTTAATGTTTCATCTAACAAGTGTTTGATGCGCAACCACCTCCTGAAGTTATGCCTGAATTGTGTAATTTTTACACAATCTTTAAAAGCATATCTGAGTGGGTAGTTCAAGGGGGAATATTTCTCTCAGAACTTAAAGAGCGTAATTTGACCCGGTAAATTCCCCAAGTAGCTTGACTTGAGATAAAATACAAAATCCTTTATCTTACAATAACAATTATTTTGAATATTCAACATGTTTTCTCCTCAAATGTGAAAGATGACAGTAAAGATGAGAATAAAGAGAGAGATTGAGATTGAAAGATTAAATTAACTGAGCCTTTACTGAAATGAAAGGCAAATCAATACCATCAGCCATAAACAAACTTCAATTATGAGAATTCATGGCATAAATTCTGAAATATCGGGCTTAGGTTTGAGTCATTTTGTCAAGAAGGAATTGTGTGTGTATTTATTGTTATTTTTCTAGTGCACACTTTGGCACAGAAATATTTACAAGTTCCCGCTAAATTGAAGACGTAATTAGCACAGGAGCATTTTGGCCGATATTTCCCCGTTCTTTCGATAAACCTGTCGAAACGTATCTTCTATGGCTTCTATGGTCTCCTGAGCGATGCGTCATGCACCATCAGCAGGAACAACCGTCGCTTTTTCCTCCTGAGTAACGTTGAGTGGAAAAAGTTTGCGTAACCTTGTCGCGCCGTGTCCGACGGGACGACGTGTTCACTAAATCACCAAAACGAGACGAGACGTTTTCATCACTCTTCTTAACAAGAAACCATGTGAGTATTTCCGTCCAGAAATAAAAATAAAAAAAATAATAAATAATAATAATAATAATAATAATAATAATAATAATACAAATTGAAAGACAGCTTATTTCTTCCCTTCCTGAGTGGAATGCATTATCCATTGTATTATCAATAGTCATTATTAACAACTATCAACAATCAATCCCATCTCCAAGAGATAGTAGCATTAACAAAAGCTTTACCCATTATATTATCGACAGGAGTTGCCGTCTCCCAGAGAGGTTAGCTATTGTTTGATATATAAGTGAATTAAATACATGCTGACCCTGATGGTATATCTATAAGGTATCGTGAGGGCATTCATTCATTTTGGAATTGCTTCTCCCCCCCCCCCACCTCTCCTAAACAGAGCGGTTACTGATAAAGTTACCACAAACCGCCGGAACTCTTAAAGTGACATATAAAGACGCAGAGCTCTCAGGAACCATAAACCTACAATCGTAAACCGTCGTAAAAAAATAAAAAGGCCAAGCCGGGAGCCTGAAGTCTCCCTGGACCCCTGGTGAGCTGATAAGAGGTTCACAAGAAGTCGTCTATCTATCTGATCAGACTTGTTAGCCTCTTCACTTCCTGTGACTAATCTCCCGAGGTCTCCGTCTTCAGGCTCCGAGCTGAAACATCCCCACGCCGTCTGCACCCGAACATGAGGTCTGCTCTGAAGTCGTCGTGTTTTTTTGGGGGCTTTCTGATTGAAATTATTTGTAATTTGTCTGCAATTATGTATGTTTGTGTTGGTGTGTGTGTGTGTGTGTGTGTGTGTGTGTGTGTGTGTGTGTGTGTGTGTGTGTGTGTGTGTGTGTGTGTGTGTGTGTGTGTGTAGTATATATTTTTTGTCTACTAGGCTTGGTGGCTCATCTTTTCATATTTCTCTCTCGATTATGAGTGATGATGACCCATCCTCCCTACTCATGTTCTCTCATTATCTCAATTAAGACCTGGTCAGCAGGGCAGACAGCGAGGGCAATGACACACAAGCACATACACACACACACACACACACACACACACACGCGCGGACACGCACACATGGTGATGTCTAGTCGTTGGTAGGGTATAAAGGACCACCAGCCAGATGTGATGATACGCGGGGAAAACACAGAGGGGTGGGGGGACTTAATGTGCTGATTCACTAGTCTGCCCGTGTGTGTGTGTGTGTGTGTGTGTGTGTGTGTGTGTGTGTGTGTGTGTGTGTGTGTGTGTGTGTGTGTGTGTGTGTGTGTGTGTGTGTGTGTGTGTGTGTGTGTGTGTGTGTGCGTGCGTGCGTGCGTGTGTTTTTAGAGGTTTTTCTTAAATTCGGGCCAAAGGATTCCTCCAATAGAGGAGTCATCTGCTAACTCTGCCTCTGAGAGAGAGAGAGAAAGAGAAAGAGAGAGAGAGAGAGACAGACAGACAGACAGACAGACAGACAGACAGACAGACAGACAGACAGACATAAAGAGGGAGACAGAAAGCAACCAAAACCCTCATCCATTCATCTGGCACGCGACTCTCTTTGTCTCCCTGCTCAGCTTGGTGCCCTGAAAAGTTTTTGCACAAACCCCACAGTCAATCAGTCACGACTGGGAACCCACCGGGCTGCCCTTGTCTCCTGGCTGTGTGTGTGTGTGTGTGTGTGTGTGTGTGTGTGTGTGTGTGTGTGTGTGTGTGTGTGTTGTATAGTGCTGAAGTAGGGGGTCTTGAGGAGTGTGTCTGTGTGTCTGTGTGGGGAAGGGGGGATATCCCTACGACAGTCTCTCTCTCTCTCTCTCTCTCTCTCTCTCTCTCCTCTCTCTCTCTCTCTCCTCTCTCTCTCTCTCTCTCTCTCTCTCTAGTCAAAGTCACTGCCTTTTCTCCAGTCAGTGGAAACCAGTGTGTCTCTCCCATAGGAGAGAGGGGAAGGAGAGGGGGAGGTGGCGTCGGTGGTGGTGGGGATGGTGGTGGTGGTGGGGGTGATGGTGGAGGAGGTGGTGGGGAGGTGGCGTCGGTATTGGTTGGGGTGATGGCGGGGATGGTGGTGGTGGTGGTGGTAGTAGTAGGGGTTTTTACTTTTCCATAAGAATGCCGCCATTTCCATCCGAGTCCCTGGTTGCCGGCAGGAGTGCATTACCAGCACAAAAGGGTGGGCAGGTGGCTCCTGGTCCCTCGTGCTTCATCATCCCTGAACACCCCCACCCTAAGAGGGAAACAGGCCCCTAACAAAACGGGGGGTGGGTGGAGGGCGGGTGGAGGTGGTGGTTTGGAGCCCTGTAGCTCAGGCCCCCCGGGGTTCAAAGGTGGGAGGGGATTCAGAGAGAGAGAGAGAGAGAGAGAGAGAGAGAGAGAGAGAGAGAGAGAGAGAGAGAGAGAGAGAGAGAGAGGGGGGGGGGTAACAGAGAGAGAGAGAGAGAGAGAGAGAGAGAGAGAGAGAGAGAGAGAGAGGAGAGAGAGAGAGAGAGAGAGAGAGAGAGAGAGAGAGAGAGAGAGAGAGAGAGAGAGAGAGAGGGGGGGGGTAACAGAGAGAGAGAGAGAGAGAGAGAGTCAAGTCAAGTCAAGTCAAGTCAATTTTATTTGTATAGCCCTTAATCACAGTTATAGTCTCAAAGGGCTTCACATGCCACATGTGTACATGTTTCTTGCCGGTCAAGTGTCCGGACAGATTTTATTTTACCGGACAAATTCGAAACTTACCGGTCATGTTTCAAAAACAGTCTATATTACAAACGCAACTATAATGTACACCTAGATTGACGAAAGAATGACAAAGACCTCAAATAAATTTGACTATTTAATGAACAACAAAACAAACAAGAACGATTGAGCAAAACCTCGTTAGCCGCAAAAATCGAGGCTATTTCAAAACACCTGTAACATCTGTAGTCCGTTTTAACATAGGCTACATGGCATCACATTTACCCTGTAGGCTACCAGGCAACTTTTTGCTTTCTCCTTCATTTCATTGCGGCAAAGTCCTCTGCTGCCGAGCTGAAATCAAAGGTGTCTAATGTGTCTTTGCAGATTGCAACCCGCTTAAGATCACTCTCTCCTCCTCCAGACGACTCCGCAGTGATGTTTTCAAACCATTCTGCAGGGAGAAGCCCCTCTCTGCTGGTCGCTTGACACGGGCAGAACACAGGCCATTGTAGCCCGTGTGGCCCAGTCGGGGTACAGCTCGCTGAACTCACAAATTAGCACTTGGCAAGCTGTCGCAAACATTAAAGCCCCATAGCCGTGGAGCGGCCATCACTGCACCTGCATCTCGTCGGGCGCGCTTGACGTCATGAGAGGGGCGGCAGCTGATTGGTCACTTCATTCGGTCACCCTTTCGGGGGGG
>CM051011.1:6549349-6551849 GCA_027704905.1 Muraenolepis orangiensis | reverse complement strand
TCCGGTTCTTTTAAAACTAGGAATATACTGTGTGCCTCGAAACACAAAATTACCAGAAAGTACCAGAAATTAGCCACCTCCTGAGCACTCGTAAAAAGTACCACCAGAACCATATAGACATTCTTCGGGAACTTAAATACTTAACTCACAAGTACTTACAGGGGTTTTTTTTATGATCACAATTAAACAAATCCATTTTCGCAGACGTGCTGTACATCCCCCCGAAAAAAGGCTTAAGTCAGAATAAAGGCTTTTCTTTTCAAAGAACCCGAGAGCGAGAGAGAGAGAGAAGCATCTGAGAGGTTTAGAGAGAGAATGTGTGTTTTTGGGAGTACCAGGTTTGAAGTTCTTTCTCTTTGTTAGTTCATTTGCCCGGGCCTCGGTGACTCAGGATTGCTCATCGTTTGCTGTATGATTCAAGCCCGCCATTTTTCTAACATCTTAAAAGTGCCCCTTCTTTGTCCAGACCGGTTCACTTTGCTTCGGTGTGTGAGCGGCGGCCTTTCTTTTATGGTTTCTCCTCTCAATTTCGTTAAGAAATAACTACAAATAACAATTGTATGTCGTGCTGGTAAAACTGTCTCATGTATGTTAATTATTTCCGGAGCATTTACAAATACTTTACTGGGATTGTTTTTTTATTTTAAACGGAGAAGGAAATTCCCTCCAAAAAGGTCTATTGTTAGCCCCTCATATTTTAGTTGTTTGTTGTTTGTAACTTCCGGTGGATTCCGTGGTCCATTCATGTGAAGGATATCCTTTTGTTACAAAGTTAATCATTACAAAATTACACTTTCCTGCTGGGAACCCAGCAGATAGACATCACCTTGTTCCCTGACCAAAAGGTGTTGTGTGTGTTAATGTGTGTTAATGTGTGTGTGTGTGTGTGTGTGTGTGTGTGTGTGTGTGTGTGTGTGTGTGTGTGTGTGTGTGTGTGTGTGTGTGTGTGTGTGTGTGTGTGTGTGTGTGTGTGTGTGTGTGTGCGTATGGTGTGTGTGTGGCATGCGTATGGTGTGTGTGTGTGTGTGTGTATGATGTGTGTGTGTAGGTGTGGGCGTGCATATGGTGTGTGTGTGTGTGGGGGTGTGTGTGTGTGTATTGTGTGTTTGTGTGTGTGGGCGTGCGTCTGGTGTGTGTGTGTGTGGGCGTGCGTATGGTGTGTGTGTGTGTGTGTGTGTATGATATGTGTGTGTATGTAGGTGTGGGCGTGCGTATGGTGTAGGTGTGGGCGTGCGTATGGTGTGTGTGTGTGTGTGTGTGTGTATGATATGTGTGTGTGTGTAGGTGTGGGCGTGCGTATGGTGTAGGTGTGGGCGTGCGTATGGTGTGTGTGTATGGTGTGTGTGTGTGTGGACGTGCGTATGGTGTGTGTATGGTGTGTGTGTGTGTGGACGTGCGTATGGTGTGTGTGTGTGTGTGTGTGGACGTGCGTATGGTGTGTGTGTGTGTGTCATTCTTTGTACTCTGAAGAGAAAGTTGCCGGCCCCATAAACCCACTGGTATATGGCGCATCATTATCTGACCCACGCATCACCTTGTCCCTTTGAAGTGTCTTCTGCACTTTGATGAACATCCTCACAAACAGCAGCCGACGGAGGGACCCGGTCACCAGGTACCAAAGTCAATGGGAGACAATTGGGTCGGACCGTGTCATTGACACAAGCTCTCGGGTCTTAAGTATGTATTTGTTGAGTGATTAACCACTGACTCTGTGTCGTATAGGGATGGGCCATTCAACTGTTCGCGGGGAGAACAGTTCCTTCTTCCACGATTTGTCGGGCTTTTCTTTGTGTGTGTGTGTGTGTGTGTGTGTGTGTGTGTGTGTGCTGTGTGTTTGTGTGTGTTGTGTGTGTGTGTGCCTGTGTGTGTGTGTGCTGTGTGTGTGTGTGTGTGTGTGTGTGTGTGTGTGTGTGTGTGTGTCTGTGCCTGTGTGTGTGTCTGTGTGTGTCTGTGTGTGTGTGTGTGTGTGTGTGTGAGAGAGAGAGAGAGAGAGAGAGAGAAGGGAGGCGACCGGGAGAGAGAGAGAGAGAGAGATGGAGGAAGGGGGTGTGGATAAGGGGTGTGCGTGGGTGTGCGTGTGCGTGTAGTTGGTGGCTGAATCTTGTAAAGGGTTTCCTAATATGGGCCGTCTTACAGGAGCTCCCTCCCCCTTTGGGCTGACCCCCCGGGTCCCAACCAGTGATGACACAGCCTGAGCACGACTCACTTCCTCATTAATTGGCTGAAAGCAGTTCTTACAGGAACCGCCGGTGATAAATGTGAGAGTTCGGAGAAGTCATTCATTTCTCCTCCTCCACTGCTGCAGTGGAGGAGAGCAGGCACTGCAGCGGGAGTTGAACGGGTTCATGTGTGAGTGTGAGAGAGAGAGCGAGAGAGCGAGGGGAGCGAGCAAGCGGGCGTGTGTGTGTGTGTGTGTGTGTGTGTGTGTGTGTGTGTGTGTGTGTGTGTGTGTGTGTGTGTGTGTGTGTGTGTGTGTGTGTGTGTGTGTGTGTGTGGTGTG
>CM051011.1:6514349-6544349 GCA_027704905.1 Muraenolepis orangiensis | reverse complement strand
CTCTCTCTCTCTCTCTCTCCCTCTCCCTCTCTTTCTCTCTCTCTCTCTCTCTCTCCCTCTCTTTCTCTCTCTCCCTCCCTCTCTCTTTCATCTCCTCTCTGTATGGACTCAAGCCGACTGTTGTTCCGGCTAGTAGTAGTCGTAGTAGTAGTAGTAGCGTGTTAAGAGGCTAGTCCTTTGTTTGGCAGATAAGAGGTGTTCTCTTTAAAGTAGATACAGTACCGGTAGGTGGGGGGGGGGGGGTGGGTGGCGGGGGGGCTTGGCTGTTTTTTTTCCTTTGTCTTTCTTCCTCCTTGGGGGGCCTCAACCCAACCCCAGTTTTAAAGGATTGTATGAAGCTGGCTGGTGTGTCCATTGGCTGGTACCACCAGAGGAGATCTCCGGACGAGGACCCTGGCCTTTTAATCGCATCTTTGTCTTTCCTTCTTTTTTTTGGAGGGGGGGGTTGGATGGAGAGAGGGAGGGAGGGAGGGGAGGGAGGGGAGGGGGAGAGATCTCAATTCAAAATTTTCTTTGTCTTTTATTAACGGCAGCTGGCTTTGGACGCGTCTTCGCTCGGTTCATCAGGGACGTTTTTCAGTTGAGTTTTTTTTACCGGCGGATTATAAAAAGCGATGTTCTCTTTCTCTCTCCCTCCCTCCCTCTCTCTCTCTCTCTCTCTCTCTCTCTCTCTCTCTCTCTCTCTCTCTCTCTCTCTCTCTCTCTCTCTCTCTCTCTCTCTCTCTCTCTTCCTCCCTCCCTCTCTGTCTCTCTCCCTCTCTCTCTTGGTCTCTCTCTCTCTGTCTCTCTTCCTCCCTCCCTCTCTCTGTCTCTCTCTCTTTCTCTCCTCACTGCCGCTGTGCTCAACACAGGCGAGAGAGAGAGAGAGGGAGGGGGAGAAAGAAAGAAAGAAAGAGAGCGAGCGAGTGTGCCAGCGAGAGAGAGAGAGGGAGGGAGAGAGAGAGAGAGGGAGTTAAAAAAAAAAGAACTCCGCCCAGAGCGCCTGTGCCGTTACCTCGGCTGAACCTGCGAATGAACCCGTTGCACTGCCTCAGCAGCAGAGCACGCCGCAGCCAGGAGACAAATCAGTCGGGCTAGATTCAAAACAGAGGGGCACTGTTGAGCTCGCTCCAGCGCTACGCTACAGAGCTACAGAGCTACAGAGCTACAGAGCCGCGCTGCTGCCTCCACGCCACGCTCACTCGCTCTGGTCACGCCATTCAGAATACACCCGCCTCACCAACCCCCCCCCCCCCCACCACCCCCCCCCCCCCTTCTGTCTGCGTGGTAAGTAAGGATTTTTTATTTGTTTTTTGTTTTTTTATTATTTGTTTTTTTGATGATGATCACAGATTTTCACTGTGTGTGTGTGTGTGTGTGTGTGTGTGTGTGTGTGTGTGTGTGTGTGTGTGTGTGTGTGTGTGTGTGTGTGTGTGTGTGTGTGTGTGTGTGTGTGGTGTGTGTGTGTGTGTGTGGTGTGTGTGTGTGTGTGTGTGGTGTGTGTGTGTGTGTGTGTGTGTGTGTGTGTGTGTGTGTGTGTGTGTGTGTGTGTGTGTGTGTGTGTGTGTGTGTGTGTGTGTGTGTGTGTGTGTGTGTGTGTGTGTGTGTGTGTGTGTGTGTGTGTGTGTGTGTGTGTGTGTGTGTGTGTGTGTGGGGGGGGAGGGGGTATGGGCGTGTGTGTGTGTCTGTGTCTGTGTCCATGCGGTGCATTATGTGTGTCCCATCCGCCCGGCGGGCGGGGCAGTTGTGTCTCTCACTCTCTCGGCCTGTCAGATAGCTTATCAGACTGGTGTTGGCTGTCACGATTGCAAGGCGACAACAGTCTGTAGGCTGTCTGACATTTCGAGCTCTTTCATCTCGAAAAACAAAAAAGAACAACCACCACCACCAGCATCATCCTGTTGATGTGTTTGTCCTCTCTCTCTCTCTCTCTCTCTCTCTCTCTCTCTCTCTCTCTCTCTCTCGCCATCGCCCCCCCGCCCCCCCCCCCCCCCCCCTTTGGTCGTGATCATCGTGTGCCAGCATCAGCATCAGTTCCCCTATTCGGACGTTGTTCCAGTTCTCTGTAATGTCACTTAGGAAAAAAAAAATGACATTGTTCACCACCCCTCCCATCCCCTCCTCCCTCTCTGTGTGTGTGTGTGTCTCTCTATCTCTCTCTCTCTATCTCTCTCTCTCTCGCTCCACCCTGTCGTTGTTCCTGATAGCGTTGTTGGGGAAACCCGTTTAATTATTGTAATTTTTTTTGTCCGACCATAACTCCGCTGTACACGTCGACAGGTTACGTTCATGCTTGTTTTGTTCTGTATGCGGTACAACAGCGTCTCTCTCTCTCTCTCTCTCTCTCTCTCTCTCTCTCTCTCTCTCTCTCTCTCTCTCTCTCTCTCTGTGTGTCGCCTGTCGCCTGTTTTTAGTTTCTGTCCGTCTGTTTGTGGTGTGCGTTTGGGGGCGTGCGTGCGTGTGTGTGCGTGCATCAGGCAGACCACACACACGCGCACGCATGGATTTCCTGAGAAGCCAGAAATGCACACCTTATTGCAACACATTCCAGAGTGACAAGAGCTCAGCGCCACACGGAGCTACACCACCACCACCACCCCCACCACCCCGGCCCTCCCTCTCTCTCTCTCCCTCCCTCTCTCTCTCTCCCTCCCTCCCTCTCTCTTTCTCGCTCCTCACCCCCCTGGTCTTTTACGCTTCCCTTCTTCGTCGTCGTTCCTGGGAACTCGTTTTTGCTCTCTCTCTCTCTCTCTCTCTCTGTCTCTCTCTCGTCTCTCTCGTCTCTCTCTCTCTCGTCTCTCTCTCTCTCTCGTTTCGTTTTAAAGCCTTGTTTTATTGGAACAAATTCCTCGGGGGAGCGTAGTTCTGTGGGGCCACACTTTGCTTATTATGCAAAGCTGAAAGGAATTGTGCTTTGACCGACCGGGAGGTACTTTAGCTACTAGTTTAAGGGGTTTGTAGGGGGGGGGGGGGGGCTGTGTCTCTCAGGGGGAGGGGTGGGGGTGGGGGGGGGGGGGGACGGGGGGAGAAAAAGGGGGAGGTTAATATCGTGTGTGTGTGTGTTTTTTTACCCGGTAATAGTGGACAACATCGGAATGGCCCCTCTGTGTTTTTCTTGGCCGTTTCCAAACGTCCTGTTCCGCGAGGGGAGCCCCCGTTTGGCCATGCCCAGTCTGTGTGCGTGTGAGTGTAAGTGTGTGTGTGCGAGTGTATGTCTGGAAACTTTGTTTATGTTTATATCATGTATAAGTGCCTGTTTGTCTGTTGAGAAGACCATTTTTTTAAATAAGAGAAAAGATGCTTTTATCCCCTGTTTGATTTTCTCGTTCTCCTGCTACGTGTGTATGTATACCGTGAATTGACTGAAACAAATAAAGGTTTGGTTTGAAAAAAAAATAGTTTTTTGGTCCTGTTCATTGTGCTGCTGCGATGATGACGACGATGATGATGATGATGATGATGATGTGACTTGACCACCCAGCGCACGCCGTGACCTTCAGGGGCGCCGCTAAGAATCTCGCGTGTCGTCCGGGGAGCCGAGGGACCAGGAGGAGGATATTGAGTACACGGCGCTCCGGTTCCCTCATCTAAGGTTTCCATGGCGAGGGGTTATCGCATTACCGCCTCTCTCTCTCTCTCTCTCTCTCTCTCTCTCTCTCTCTCTCTCTCTCTCTCTCTCTCTCTCTCTCTCTCTCACCCTCCCTCTACCCCCCACCTTCTCTCTCTCTCTCTCTCTCTCTCCCTCTCCCTCTCCCTCTCCTACTACTACTACTCTCCGCCCGCTGACATCGCCTCCATTTCAAATTTCACCGTCATTAATCCTGTTTTGATTTAGTGTAGAGAGCAGTTTGGCGTGTCAACACACTTGCCAAACTGCTAATATTAATAATAACAAGAAAAGCCGTCCAAATGTTATTCCGAATGTGTATGAAACAAAAGGTAATGATACCCTTTCTTAATGATCTCATTATAGGTGTATTACAAGTACCAATTGTATTTGATTCAACAAACAAAGGAAAAACCTCCCTTATATCCCAATCCTATTTATTTAGCATTCAGGTATTTAGCAGCCTCTTTTATCCGAAGCCACTGCATTTCAGTAATGTGCAGTTATGGTTTAGGTGTCTTGCTTAGAAGATGTATTTAATGACGCCACAAATCCAAGGTGGATACGCGAAATCTGATTTTAATGTGGTTACATAATTGATAATAGTCGGGTTGCAAAATCCATCTGTTGTGATTTTCAATTCATTGTTTTGAACGTGTACAAGGGTGTACTTTCCCGCTATTATTATATTGATATTGAGTAACAGATACCACTGTTATGATGTTTAAGAAACAAACAGAATGTTCTCCTACGACCCACGGTGATGACGCAGTGATGCAGAGCTGTCTGGTTCTCCAACCAGAACCTGGAGTGGTCATCGTCTGTGAGGGAGGGGGGGGCTTTGATGTTTTATGGTCAGTGTAGTACTGGTAGTCACCTGGATACAGGCGCATGCACCAGGTCCCGAGAGAGAGAGAGAGAGAAGGAGAGAGAGAGAGACAGAGAGAGAGAGAGAGACAGACAGTCTGTGCCTCGAACAGCCACACCCAGACAGACAGCCATGAAGAACCACCCACCACCACCACCACCCTGAAGCCCCTGAGGCACCAGGTGAGAAAACCAACATGTAAATGCTGCCTGTCTAAACAGGCAGGGACGGATATATTCAAATGATAAGACAGTTCTCTCTCTCGCTCTCTTTTTCCTCTCTCTCTCTCTCTTTCTCTTTCTCACACACACACACACACAAACGCACACACTTTTTGTCTGTCGCCTGTCTGAGTGTCTGTCACCTGCCTGTCTGTCTCCTTGTCTGACATCTGCCTGTCTCCCTGTCTGTCACCTGCTGGTATCCCTGTCTGTCTCCCTGCCTGTCTGTCTCCCTGCCTGTCTGTCTCACCGTCTGTCGGTCTGTCTCCCTGTCTGTCACCTCCCTGTCTCCCTGTCTGTCGCCTGCCCGTCTCTCTCCCTGTCTGTCTCTCTCCCTGCCTGCCTGTCTGTCTGTGTCTGTCATCTGCCTGTCGCTGCCTGTCTGTCACACGGTCGCCCTCCCTGTCCTGCCTGTCTGTCTGTCACCTACCGGTCTGTCTGTCAGTGTGTCTGTCTATCTCCCTGTCTGTCTGTCTCTCTGCCTGTCTGTCTGTCTATCTTTACAAGTCTCAGGCAGTGTCTGGTTTAATTGGTAGAGGGAGCCCCCCCCCAACCCCAACCCTGTCAGCAGACTAACCACTAGGGAACGCTGAAATATTACTGACTTCATCTCACCTCCCGTATAGCAACCACCACACCCCAACCCCTCCTCCCCCCACACACCCTAACCCCCCCCCTCCTCCCCCCACACACCCTAACCCCCCCCCCCCCCCCTCCTCCTCCACCCAGCCCACTCCACATTCAGTTTATTCACCAAATCCTTTCTTAAGCTCTGGCTCATTATATTATGCTGACCATGTGGGCCCTCGCTCTCCCTCCCTCCCCTCCCTCCCCTCCCTCCCCTCCCTCCCCTCACCTCCCTCCCTCCCTCCCCTCCCTCCCTCCTTCCCTCCCCTCCCTCTCTCCCTCCCTCCCCTCCATCCCCTCACCTCCCTCCCCACCCCTCACCTCCCTCCCTCCATCCCTCCCCACCCCTCACCTCCCTCCCTCCATCCCTCCCCACCCTCACCTCCCTCCCTCCATCCCTCCCCTCCCTCCCTCCCCCACTCTCCCCTCCCTCCCTCCCTCCATTCCCTCCCTCCCTCCATCCCCCCCTCCCTCCCTCCAGCCCTCCCAGCTCATATTAAATTGGTGTTGCTTTCTCCGTTATTGTGAATGGTGTTGATTGTACTTTTGTGTTCATTTCAGATGAAGGCAGGAGAGATTATTGAAAAATGGCCCCCATATAGACTTCCCTGTATAGTAGAGTGCTATTGAACCAACACCGACCAACACACTTTGATGGGTTGTCCCATTTGTTCCGTTGATTTTGTGTTGGTTATAGTAGGATATGACGCTGCTCCAAAAGTTCTTTAAATGTAAATTAAATGAGTATATATATATATATATATATATATATATATATGTATATATATAGACCATTCAGTTCTAATCAATTCCAATGAGAATGTGTGAGTAGATTTATGTCATTAAAACGTTGTATGTTGACACACGCGCACGCACGCATGCACTCACACACACACACACGCGCGCGCACACACACACACACACACACACACACACACACACAGACACACACACACACAAACACACACACACATTAGCCACCTATCACACCACACCACACACACATGCACGCACTCACACAAACACACACACACACACACACATCAGCCACCTATCACACCACACCACACACACGCACGCGCACACACACACACACACACAAACACACACACACACACACACACACACACACACCACACACACACACACACACACACACACACACATCAGCCGCCTATCACACCACCACACCACATAACCACTTTGTGAGAAGAAGAAGAAGAGGAAGAAGAAGAAGAAGAAGAAGAAGAAGAAGAAGAAAGGATAGCCGTCCTCTGCGGTGCCTTTATAGAAAGCCCTGATCAAACAAGTTTATCAACAGCCTCTCTGCGTCCTCATAGCTCTCACTCTGTTCCAAAGGGTAAATATCACAGGGCTCATTTACATGAGATGACTGGGTAGTCTCTGTCTCTCTCTTTAGAATGTGTTTGGACAGGCTTGCCGCTTCACTGTTTTCCACCGTTTTGTGTGTTGCCCAAGTAAATCTATTTAAGCCCGTGACCGACGGACGGGTGGACTCAAACACACACACACAAGCTATAGTCCCCCCACTGCTGTACTGTATTGACTAACACACACTTCTGGGTGGGCGTTGTTATAATGGCACATGGTCAAGCTGGATCTCCCTGGCAGTGAGCACACTCTGGCTCCACTACACACACACACACAAGCACACAAGCACGCACACACACGCATGCACACACACACACACACACACACAGGCTAAATGGCTAAGGGCAGTAGAGAGCCATGGCAATGCCACTACACCTTGCCCTTTCAATTCCCGGAATTGTAATTCAGAACGGGGCCCTTTCATTCTTCACAAAACCACCCCTGAATGATGGAAGTTAATCATTATAACTATAAAGAGGAGGCCTACACGCTATGCTACCTTTCGTCAGTTAAACACACACGCACGCACGCACACACGCACAACTCAAACATACACACACACACACACAATGCACACACACACACACACACAATGCATACACACGTACAACGCACACATACACACACACACACAACGCACACAAAAGCCCCACTGTGTGTGTGTGTGTGTGTGAGTGTGGTGTGTGTGTGTGTGTGAGTGTGTGTGTGTGTGAGTGTGAGTGTGTGTGTGTGTGTGAGTGTGAGTGTGTGTGTGTGTGTGTGTGAGTGAGTGTGAGTGTGCGTGTGTGCGTGTGTGTGGTTGCATGTCAGAGCAGATATGAGTCATTGTTTAGTGGCTTAAACCGGCGTTTCACGATCACGGCCGCGCGCCGTCTTTCTTTTCATGCGTTGGCAGCCGTACAGAACATTAAAGAAAAAGTGACGTCACCCCGGGTGGAAAGTTTACGTCGCTATAAACGTGTTGTTTCAAAGTCAACAGAAAAATAAAATAAAAAAATAAAAACACCTGTGTGTGTGTGTGTGTGTGTGTGTGTGTGTGTGTGTGTGTGTGTGTGTGTGTGTGTGTGTGTGTGTGTGTGTGTGTGTGTGTGTGCGTGCGTGTATGTGTGCGTGCAACATCTGATGACCTACGTCATTGAGCTTAGTTAAGGAATGCATGACGTCACTTTATCTTTTTTAACGCTTATTCCAAACTGGCTTCGGGGAACGCAGATTAGTGTGTGAGTTTATTGCACGTCGCAGTGTCTCTGTCTGTCTGTTATGATGCTATCAGTGAACTATCACACACCATGTCTTCCTTGTCCTCATTCTAAGCATACCACGAAGTTGTCATATACCGATGCTGGGAAAGTCTTTTAAAAGTATGTAAGTTTCCTGTTCATTAGCAATTGAGCAATAAAAGCCTACAATTGCATAGAAAATACGTGTGTGTGTGTGTGTGTGTGTGTGTGTGTGTGTGTGTGTGTATGGAGAGAAAGAAAAACGCATGCATTGGCCTTGTTCAACATTCCTACTAGTCTTCAACTGTCTTTACGTGAAAACTCAGTTAGTTAGTTTGTTAGTTAGTTTCTTAGTTGGTTAATTAGTTAGGTCGGTAATTAATGAGTTAGTTAATTAGTTAGTTAGTTAGTTAGTTCATTATAGTGTAATCATAGACAATACAAAGTCAATAAAGACAATACAAATAACTGATATATTGTTTTTTTTTTTTATGTTGATAGCAAAGTAACATGTTGACAAAGCAGAGTACTTCGGTACAAGGTAACAGTAATTAACTTTACAAAATAAGACCATTTGCTACCGTGATTGGCCTGATTGGCCTGTGGCCTTTCCCAAACACATAACTTAACTTTCCCCGTTCACACGTCTATAGCGCTCAACCCCCTAGTGGTGTGTGTGAGTACTGCACACATAAGCACACTACTGGTACTTTACTTACGCACACAACTGGTTTGTCTCAGTGTCTCCCCAAACCAGCTCCTGGAGCCATTGTGTGGGGTCCGTGTTGTGTACCGCAAAGGGTAAATAACAACAACAACATGGTCAAATGACAGCTGTGCTGGGCTTAAGGTCGGCCATGCCATCCCTCCCCCTTTATTTTCTTCTTCCTAGGTCATCTCTGGACTTTGGGTCGTCTCTGTGCAGAAAGTATATTACATGACATTACATTACATTACAGTCATTTAGCAGACGCTTTTTGTCCAAAGCGACTTACGATAGTGTGTTACCGGCTGTATATATATATATTTATATATATATTACATGTATTTATCTACAACTGTTGATATAACTGCATACCCATGCTCCCTAACTGTTGATACTTGTATAAATACCTGTATATATATATATATATATATATATATATATATATATATATATACCTATAATTCTGCACATATCTCATACCTACTCTATAAGTTATTGTATACCTGTGTTTATACCTAGTAGACTGTCTTTACATTCTATTTAACCACTGTACATTATATATTACCATGGTCTTTACTGTAACATTTGCACTCTGGTTTAGATGCCAACTTATTTTCGCTGTACAGTAGTTGTGCTGTGCAATGACAATACATTAGAACCTAATCAAATCTACATTACATTACATTACAGTAATTTAGCAGACACTTTGGTCCAAAGCGACTTACAATAGTGCGTTCAATATATACAGTATACATACACAGACATATATATATATCTATATCTGTGAATTGCTTTCTGTAAGTGCTGCACATCTTCTCGTGGGTGTGTGTCTGAGATCCAGCCAGCCTGGCCACCATATGTATGATATGATCCCTACTTTTAAGATGGGAACATCTTCATCGCAGCTCAGACATATTAACCGTGTTTACAAGACGTGGGAGGCCTTGGAGCGTGTCCCCGTCGAACCCGAGCTATACTGCCGTAAAGGTGCGCCCTGGCGCTCATCATTAACTTGTGTGTGTTCCTTTCTTTGGCCCTCCCCGTCGTCGTAAATGACACGAACCTCCGCTGACACGGAATCAAACCTGTGTGTGTTGTTGGTCCTACAATACAACAATGCTCACACTTCCATGGCCCATTGTTGTTCAGAAATCTCCATGCAAAGGTTACGATCCCCATGCAGCAGTTACTGCTTTATAGCCCTATTTTAGCTTTGAGAGCGGATGAAGAATGTGAGAAAGGTTCACAGCCTCAAAATGAATGATTAGTAACGTGTAATGGTCACACTTTACAACACATTAATTAACCGTTATTAAGCATTACTTAATGCAGTAATAAGCCTTATAATATAGAAAGAGCATGGGGGGGTTTGGGTAGGGTTAACCCAAAGTAAGTAACACAAAGTCAATTGCTACTTAATTATTAATAATTAATAATTTACTAGTAAATTACTATCATAAGTCAACTTTTGAGTGAATGCTTATTACTGCATTAACTAATGTACATGAATGGTTTGTTAATGTACCCTGATTGTACTGTAAGTGTTACCCTGTTTAGGTACAATGTACCCAGTAGGTTTCATCAATCCTCCATTATTGTTTGAATGAAGAGAAGAGCGTTTCTTCCTCAAGATGGCCACACACGGTGACTGACAGATTCTATCATCGTCTTGAGGAAGACAAATTGTCCAACAAAAAGAGAATTTCCTGGAATGCATTGGAGTCAGAACTGAAGAAAAAACAACTAAACAACTAAATATATCTGCTCTGTGAGATGTAAATACCACCTAACCAACATCGTGTGGTTAACTTTTAAATGGCCCGCGGCCATCAGAAATCATACGTGTCAAGCCCGTCGAGGAAGTTAAAACGCTGTTCCCCAACTGTACATGCAGGGACATGTTTACTGCCCCGGAAGAGAAATGCGTCTCCTTTTATGTGTGTGTGTGTGTGTGTGTGTGTGTGTGTGTGTGTGTGTGTGTGTGTGTAGGTGTGTAGGTGTGTAGGTGTGTAGGTGTGTAGGTGTGTGTGTGTGTGTGTGTGTGTGTGTGTGTGTGTGTGTGTGTGTGTGTGTGTGTGTGTGTGTGTGTGTGTGTAGGTGTGGGTGCCAGTTGCATTATTTACATGCATTGAGAAGTAGATATACATCATTCAAGATTCAAGATTTTTGTTTGCCATATGCAACAAGTACAATGGAATGCTTACTCCCTCCCGCAGTATGAATTTCCTACAATTGAACACTATATATATATATATACTATGTACTATACTTATACTATACAACACTATACTATAATTATACTGTACACAATACAAATAACCATAAAGTGACTGATGGATGATATGTGTTGAATTGTGCAAAAAGCATTTCAAAAGCTATTTAAAGTGCCAGTAGTGCAGCAGCATCGTGAATACAGTGCAGTGCAGTGCAGAACAGTGCAGTAACTGTAATGAGTCCAGAAGGTCCAGCAAAAGTATGATAATAATGTTAATGTTAAGTGATGTTAATGACAATGTTATGATAGTGGCAGCACTCCTAGCAGTTCAGTAGGTCACTGCCTGTGGATAACAACTGTCCTTGAACCTGGTAGTCCTTGTAGGGATGCACGCTAACAAGATATCCACACAAGTCTCTCCTTAGGCCTGGTCAGGATGCTTGTACAGTCAGCTCGATGACGGAAACTTGATGAAAACTAAAACTGGGGTTTTCACATGACATTGGGCCATGTTATATTCATAATTCAGAACACAGTTGGATGTAGCTGGTCCCAATAGTTGTAATAGCAGATTAAGCTGAACTTTTCCTTCATGGACTGTAACTTTCTTACAGAATAACAAATCCAGGGGTTAATGAGTTTAATAATAGAGTTTGTTTTTTTATTCCTTAGGGACAGTTGGCTGATCATTTCCAATCATCTAAACATTTAACAAAAGTGATGTGAAGCTAGCGCCGCTTTGAGCCAACTGGCGACCCAACCGAAGCCCTCGCTGATGCCTCACACACAAAGACCTCTGAGACTCTCGGAATGTCTGGTGGCTCTACTGTAAACCTCAAACAAAGATCAACTATACAGGAAATGTGCATGAGAAAAAACACATATTGATATCCTGTTTCCAGAATTCCAGGATGTTGTTGTTGTTTGTCAATAGAAATAAAACAAACAATCAGAAGTTATCGAGACAATTACCATAGCAACCTCTACCTACTTATTGTTATTATTATAGTTATTGTTGTACATACCTGTATGATAGCCATGTACATTTATATATATATATATATATTAATCTACAACTGTTGATATATCTGCATACCCCTGCTGACTACCCGTTGATACTTGTATACTTACCTGTATATATACCTATATCTGCACATATCTCATACCTACTTTACTACTCTACTACTCATAACTACAAGTTATTTTATACCTGTTTTTATACCTAGTAGACTGTTTTTACATCTTATTTAACCAATGTAAATGATATATGACTTGCACTTTACTGTGACATGTGCACTCTGGTTTAGATGCCAACTTATTTTCGCTGTACATGACTTGTGCTGTGCAATGACAATACATTTGAATCTAATCTAATCTAATCTAAAACACTGCTCTGCCTGGGCTCTTCCCTAAATCCTTCAGGACACAAACCCTGGTAAAAATATGCTCAACAACGTCAACCTTATGCAAGGATATATATATATACGATTGATGTTTATTAAAGCAGCCTTCTCGCCAAACTACAAGAATGAATTATGCATTTAATCAATAGAGATATGGGCTGTGCCATTGCAATACAAGGATATGCAGTGCAATAATAGATCTATGTTGTTCCATTATTAACCTCTGGCTCATTACTGTGTGTACTGTGGGGAGACAAGTCTTCTGGGACGAGGAGAGAGATACTGGCCAAGTCAACGGTTTCACCTTCCTAACGTGACCTTGGTTTAAAAACATTTTTTACAATATTATAATTATTATTATATTAAAATAATAATTTATATTTGTACATTATCAAGTTAGGACGATGTCATCAAAATGCACAAAATAAAAACAACAACACTAAGCAAAAGACAGCATTGATTTATTTTTGAGTGAATACAAAAACATTTTATTTATTCAACATGGGATAGACCATGATGGATGTATTAAAAGAAAAAGGGACGGATGTAGTCTATATATATCTTTATATATATATATATATATATATATAAAGATATATATATATATATAATTATATATATATTTTTTTATTATTATATATATATATATATATATAATAAATATATATAATAAAATAATAATAAATAAAAATATGTATATAATAATCTATATATATATATAGATTATTATATAAATATTAAATATATATAATAAAATAATAATAATAATAAAAATAAATATATTTATATAATAATTACTATTATTATTATTACTTTTTTTATTTTTAACAGCATCCCGTCCAAAAAAAAGAAGAGGAAGATGAAGAGGAGGAAGAAGAAGAGGAAGAGGGCTCGTGGACCGGATGCAGCGTCCCGTTGTTGATTTTCCGCTCGGGAGTTTTGTTATGGTGACGGCGCATGGCTCCCGATTTAGCCGGTAGCACCCACCACCACCACCACCGCCACCGCCGCCAGAAGAAGTAGTACCAGTACCAGTACCAGTACCAGTAGTAGTAGTAGTAGTACCAGTACCAGTAGTAGTATTAGTACTAGTACCAGTAGTAGTACTAATACTACATGAGGCGGTGTGAACCGAGCTCTCTCTAGCCTCTTCCCAGCGGGGCGGCGCCATGGCGGGGGTGTTCGACTTCGACTTGGACCAAGCGGACGAGAAGGCGTCCGACGACGAGCTGGAAGACGATGAGGTGATGATGATGATGATGACTATGACGACGATGATGATGATGATGATGTTGACGATAGCATGTAGCATACATAGAGTGATTGGAAAGGTAAAGGGGCCCCGGGAGGCTACGTGCCGGGGCTAGCAGATGCTAACTCTGTACCGGTTGGTGAGCAGTGTTCGATGCTCCCAGGGATGAAACAATGATAAACCATGAACCATCTCATCTCATCCTACATTCTTCCCACAACATGACATAAAGTGCTCCATACGTTATAACACAATCACAAGACTCATAAAGTTAGATACTATAACATGCTCCCTCCCATAGTTATTTAGTTAGCAGCTTGGGTCTCAGTTTAGACCCATAACTTGTCACTGTACATTACATTACATTTAATTAAATTTCATTACATTTCATTACATTACAGTCATTTAGCCCAGATGCTTTTATCCAAAGAGACTTAACAATAGTGTTTCAACAAAGGTTTAAAGGTAAGAGAACATCTCGTCACCTGAAGTTAAAAGTGCATTTCATTCCTAACAAGTCTCCAAGAACTGAGCCAGTGCTCAGGTAAAAACACAATAAGTTAAATTGTAAGAGTAAAAGTACAATAAGTGCAGGTAAAAGTACAGTAAGGTATATATTGTCTAGATATTGTTCTATATTGCTTGCCAACTTATTGTAAAAGTACATTAAGTTGGCAAGCAATATAGAACAATATCTAGACAATATATACCTAACAATGTACTTCGTAAGACGTTAGTACTGTACATTGTACACTGCACCTTATGCGCCTGACAAATAAACCAAGTCTGAATCTGAAAAAGTCATATCAGTTTAATTGCATTGTGGTAATTGACCACAAACTCCCCTCCTTATGACTCCCCAGACCATTGTTAACCCTACCCTCCTTATCGTGGTCGTCCAGATCCACCTGCATGTTTATATTCCTATATAATATTTGACAATTATGTATGACAAACCACTATTTGTTATTAACGAGGGTGAACGCAGTGTGTTGGTGGCGCAGGGGTCTGTGGTTCTTGCCGTTTAAGTATCAGCTGCTAAACTATGGGATCCAGCCAAATCCAACTTTTTTTGTCTTTATTATGAATAACGTTGCCCAAATGGAGCACTCTATTTCATGTGGAAACACCAGGAATGTTACTTACATTCTTTTCCTAAATTTGTGTTTTTTGTTTTGTCCCCAGGTTCAGATCACTGAAGGCATGGAGCAGTGTGGTGGCTTTGACTTGTGAGTAAATTGATGGTCGCACAAGTGAATGCCGTGAATGTTATGACCATGTTTATGATACATTGGAGGCCCTATTCATGAAGTGCAAATATTAAGTTGATGAGTTTTCATTGTGCGTTTCTTTCAGTAACATGGATGACTGTGAGAAGTTTGAAATCTCAGAGAGCCTTGTCAACCAGGGGCCAGAGCCCATCAAGCCAGAGTGCTTTGAGTTACTACGGGTTCTAGGGAAGGGCGGCTATGGAAAGGTAAAACAAAAAGCTTTTTTGTTGAAAATGTTTTGAGTGTGTTGCATTTTAAATATGTATTTTAACCCATCTACATCCATTCTGTTATTTTTATCATTTTCTGTCAATTGGATAACTTGCCAGCCCTAGAGTTGTACAAAATCAAACACATTGTTCTTTATTTAACTATTGCAAATGGTTGAAACGCACTTGGCTTGCTTGAATAATGTTTTTTTTTTTTTTTTTAATCAAGTTAAGACAGTTTTAAGTGTCAACCCGACTGAAATTCTCGTCCATCACAAAGTTCCATCTGCATGTATTCTACAATTCATTTTTTTAGAGGTGGAATTCAATGCATATTATCGTGACCTGTGTTCACATGAATTTAGAACTCCATGCATTGTATTTACAGGTCTTTCAAGTTCGCAAGGTGGCAGGTGCCAATTCGGGAAAAATATTTGCCATGAAAGTCTTGAAAAAGGTAAGGTAATACAGTCTAGTGGTCGAAAAGTTGTATTTGGTAGTTTTATTTTCTGTTTATCTTCAAACACCGACAACTAAATGCATTGTCATTGTTTCATGGAGGATTATCACTAGTCTCAAAACCAGGGCAGTCCCAGAGTTAACCTCCAGATGGCGTGCTCTCTCATTTTACCTCTGTTTTGTAATTTACACGGCACTGGTTTCTGTCTCGGGTAATTCTGAATAACAAACGAAATCACGCAACAATGTGAAAGGGAATAATCTTTGAAGGTGTATAAATTCAGAAACAAACAAAAAAAAAGGCCATTTGCAATGAAAAGGTTTTGAGTATACAAATATATTATGAGCATATCCAAATAGGTTTGGCAGACAAATGTCTTTCATTAGACAGGCCTGTTCACATTCCCAGAAAGGGTATGGTAAAGGTTTGGATAATTACCTTTAACGGCCGGGGAATACCACTTCCCATCCTGCATCTGTAACTGATTTTTGGAAGCACGCCGAAACGCACGCCAGCCTGCCTGGCTTGAGAAACCTCTGTACAGAGACACACGTCTGTGTGTGTGTGTGTGTCTTATTTAAATTTAAACTCAATTTATATTCAAAAGAGTGTTTTTTGGCATGGGCAATGGACATGCACAGTACCTAAGCTATTTTAAAAATTAAACAAGGGGGGGAAAAAAAATCGATTTAAGTACTATTTAAAAAAAAAAATTATTATAAAAATAAAAAAGTTAATCTCCTTCACTCCTTACTTCCCACAAGGCCATGATCGTGCGCAACGCAAAGGACACGGCTCACACCAAGGCGGAGAGGAACATTCTGGAAGTGGTCAAACATCCATTCATCGTGGACCTCACCTATGCCTTCCAGACCGGCGGGAAGTTGTACCTGATCCTGGAGTACCTGAGTGGTGAGGGGACACACACACACACACACACACACACACACACACACACACACACACACACACACACACACACACACACACACACACACACACACACACACACACACACACACACACACACACACACACACACACACACACACACACTGCTGAGCGGTGAGGCTATACACACACACACACAAAACGTTTTTCTTGCACTCTGTTGAATTTTATGTTGATGGCTCGAATTTCACCGGATTCCTCTGACAAAAGTTACTATGGGTGCTTTGGTTTTACTCCTAACAAATAAAACCCGATTAAAGGGTTTACATAGAGCGCTTCAACTACCCTGTGCTTCTATTCTGCTATTTTTCATCGTTTCCATCGTTTTCATTGAGTTAATTGAGTCCTTTAGCAGACACCACATTCAGGTCCTGAGAGGGACTTGCGAATATGTTAAAACGTGTCCATCTTAGGAGCCGACAAAAGGGCATGAAAGAACCCCTGCTTTTGCTTTGACTGATATACACCCCCCCCCCAAAATAACCTATTTGACGGCAATTTTCCGCGTGTTTCCGTGTTGCAGGCGGGGAGCTGTTCATGCAGCTGGAGCGCGAGGGGATCTTCATGGAGGACACGGCATGGTAGGACACGCCGTGATGTCGCGCCAGCGCTCTGCTGCTGTTGGACATCTGTAGTGGGCCTTTCCACTTCATTCCATGGTGTCTTCTTTTCTCTTTAGACCAACCGGGATGGGAATCCCGGAAAGTGTGTGTGTGTGTGTGTGTGTGTGTGTGTGTGTGTGTGTGTGTGTGTGTGTGTGTGTGTGTGTGTGTGTGTGTGTGTGTGTGTGTGTGTGTGTGTGTGTGTGTGTGTGTGTGTGTGTGTGTGTGTGTGTGTGTGTGTGTGTGTGTGTGTGTGTGTGTGTGTGTGTGTGTGTGTGTGTGTGTGTGTGTGTGTGTGTGTGTGTGTGTGTGTGTGTGACCACAACATTTCTCCACTGTTCACCGTCACAGTGGCGTAGTCTGTTCACAAACCACCACACCTTTTTTCCACCCCAGACAGGATCACATCCCTTTACTGCACTGAATTCTGCACAATTCACCATATGTTTATATCATCCATCAGTCACTTTATTGTTCATTTTTCTTGTGTACAGTACTGTTATAGTGTTGTTTATAGTGTAGCATATCATAGGTCAAATATTGAATTGTTTATTATAGTATTGTTGTAGAAAATTCATACTGCGGAAGGGAATAGGGAGTAAGCATTCCATTGTACTTAATACAATATAATATTAATATTAAATAATATTAAAACATCTTGAACCTTGACTGGGTCCTAGGTACGCACTGAATACAGGTCGGCTAAGTGTTGAAAGAGTTAAACCCATCACCCCAAGCTTTTTTCTGTCTCTCTCTTATTCTTTATTTGTTTGTTGAGTCACAACTTCAGAATCCTTACTGTAGAACTTTTATTACATTTTTTTGTAACGTATTGATTCAACAGCTTCTACCTGGCTGAGATCTCCATGGCGCTGGGCCACCTTCACCAGAAGGGTATCATCTACCGAGACCTCAAGCCGGAGAACATCATGCTCAACAGTAAAGGTACCTACCTGGCGACTGGCGACCGTCCCCGCTCCAGGGGGCCAATCGGGAAGCAGAATCACAGAGACAACAAGCCTTCTCATTTCATCATCATCATCATCATCATCATCATCATCATCATCATCATCATCATCACCGCCGCTATCCTCTCTCCCTCTCCCCCCTGCAGGTCACGTGAAGTTGACCGACTTCGGCCTGTGCAAAGAGTCCATCCACGACGGCACGGTCACACACACCTTCTGCGGAACCATAGAGTACATGTACGTTTAATGTATTCAGCATTCATTCATTCATTTATTTTCACTCTGGAAAGCATTTATTTTTATTCTGAACCGACTTTACAAACCTTGACTCTTGAATCCCTTCGATTTGTTTATCGTACACATTCAACAACACATGACCTCTCCTCGTCTTCTGGTCCCTCTCCTCTTCTGGTCCCTCTTCTGGTCCCTCTCCTCGTCTTCTGGTCCCTCTCCTCCTCTTCTGGTCCCTCTCCTCCTCTTCTGGTCCCTCTCCTCGTCTTCTGGTCCCTCTCCTCCTCTTCTGGTCCCTCTCCTCCTCCAGGGCCCCTGAGATCCTGACGCGGAGCGGCCACAACAGGGCGGTGGACTGGTGGAGTCTGGGGGCCCTCATGTACGACATGCTCACCGGGGCTGTAAGTAAGGCTCATGGCCGACAGAGAGATACACTAGTTTGATTTGAAAATATCGTGTGTGTGTGTGTGTGTGTGTGTGTGTGTGTGTGTGTGTGTGTGTGTGTGTGTGTGTGTGTGTGTGTGTGTGTGTGTGGTGTGTGTGTGTGTGTGTGTGTGTGTGTGTGTGTGTGTGTGTGTGTGTGTGTGTGTGTGTGTGTGTGTGTGTGTGTGTGTGTGTGTGTGTGTGTGTGTGGTCATCACATTATTATTAACACTTATGTTGTATTTTAGACACGTTGGTTCATTGCATACTTCTCCTGTCTCCCCCCCTCCCTCACCTTCACTTTCAGCCACCGTTCACGGGAGAAAACCGAAAGAAAACCATCGACAAGATCTTGAAGTGCAAGCTCAACCTGCCACCGTACCTCACCAGGGAGGCCCGGGAACTGCTGAAAAGGGTGAAGCCAGTTTTATGTTCAATGTCCATTTGTCCGCAATAGTGTGTGTGTGTGTGTGTGTGTGTGTGTGTGTGTGTGTGTGTGTGTGTGTGTGTGTGTGTGTGTGTGTGTGTGTGTGTGTGTGTGTGTGTGTGTGTGTGTGTGTGTGTGTGTGTGTGTGTGTGTGTGTGTGTGTGTGTGTGTGTGTGTGTAATTCTATACATTGGATAAGTCTTACACTTGGCAAGTAAATGTCATCTACAAAGACACTTGGCAGCGTTGCTAAAGGAAAAGGAAAAAAAAAAAGCGAAAGTAACAATGGTATTTCCGCATGAACTATGAGGTGTGTTAAGTGTGCGGGGCAAAGAACATTTTACAAGAGATACCCGTACAGTAATCCTGTTTCAATAGTCCCTTTTGCACAATATAGCTACAATGGTCTCATTCCTCTGGAACGCTCTTAATGGGTAGTTCTCTCTCGCTCATGCTCTCTCTCTCTCTTTCTCTCTTTCTCTCTCATTTCTCTCTCTCACCCCCCCCCCCCCCCCCCTTCTACAGCTGCTGAAACGGAACGCCTCCGCACGGCTGGGAGGAGGTCCCGGAGACTCGTCCGAGGTCCAGGTGAGACCGAGGCCTTAAAGTACCAAGCGGTGCTCAATGAATTCCTGCTGAGATACACAAACAGTGCTTTACTCCCCCGCATGTCATTGTTCCACACATCGGATATACCTTTTGTGTTGTCTTCATTTTATTAGGGGTGTGTGTGTGTGTCATCGCCTTTTAGAATCCAACAAACCGCATCGTGACCTGCCAAACATGGCCGTTTTTTCTGACTTGTTTTACCTTGCCCTCGGTTCAAAGAGCATTCCTCAAAGGCCGTTAAAACCCTGTTAAAACTCTGCTAACCCTCCCCCTCCCCCCCAGGGGCACTCCTTCTTCCGCCACGTCAACTGGGACGAGCTGCTGGCCCGCACCGTGGAGCCTCCCTTCAAACCCTTTCTGGTAAGTCCGGCCTACTTTCACAGTTCCGCCCGGATGGAGACCATCTGACCAAGCAAGGGGGGGTTGTTATTCACGTTCCAGGTGTGGGGGTAGCAGAGTGTCGTGGGTTCAGTGTGTGTCGACCGTCCACCTTGAGAAAGATTAACCACAACTTAAAGTCACATGCTGGGCTCCCCCAGGGCTCTTTCTAGCACTCTGTTCAGTAAGCACCGGGATCAATATGGTTACTTACTAACCGCTCGTCTTCCTCCCCCCCCCCGCTAGCAATCGGCAGACGATGCCAGCCAGTTCGACTCCAAGTTCACCAGCCAGCCCCCGGTGGACAGCCCTGACGACTCGACCCTCAGCGAGAGCGCCAACCAAGTCTTCCTGGTAGCTACTTCCTCCTCTTCCCCCTTCTCCTCCTTCTCCCCCTCCTCCTCTTCATCCTCTCCCTCCTCCTCTCTCCCCCTCTTCCTCCTCCTCATCCCCCCCCCTCCTCTTCATCCTCTCCCTCCTCCTCTCTCCCCCTCTTCCTCCTCCTCATCCCCCTCCTCCCCTCTCCCCCTCTTCCTCCTTCTCCTCCTCCTCCTCTTCATCCTCTCCCTCCTCCCCTCTCCCCCTCTTCCTCCTTCTCCTCCTCATCCCCCTCCTCTCTCCTCCTCCTCCCCCTCCTCCTCCTCTTCATCCTCTCCCTCCTCCCCTCTCCCTCTCTTCCTCCTTCTCCTCCTCATCCCCCTCCTCCTCCTCTTCATCCTCTCCCTCCTCCCCTCTTCCTCCTTCTCCTCCTCATCTCCCTCCTCCTCCTCTTCATCCTCCCCTCTCCCCCTCTTCCTCCTCTTCATCCTCATCCCCCTCCTCCTCTTCATCCTCTCCCTCCTCCTCTCTCCCCCTCTTCCTCCTCCTCATCCCCCTCCTCCTCCTCTTCATCCTCCTTCTCCTTCTCATCCCCCTCCTCCTCTTCATCCTCTCCCTCCTCCTCTCTCCCCCTCCTCCTCCTCCTCATCCCCCTCCTCCTCTCTCCCCCTCTTCCTCCTTCTCCTCCTCATCCCCCTCCTCCTCTTCATCCTCTCCCTCCTCCCCTCTTCCTCCTTCTCCTTCTCATCCCCCTCCTCCTCTTCATCCTCTCCCCCCTCCTCCTCCTCCTCATCCCCCTCCTCCTCCTCTTCATCCTCTCCCTCCTCCTCTCTCCCCCTCCTCCTCTCTCCCCCTCCTCCTCCTCCTCATCCCCCTCCTCCTCCTCTTCATCCTCTCCCTCCTCCTTCTCCTCCTCATCCCCCTCCTCCTCTTCATCCTCTCCCTCCTCCTCTTCATCCTCTCCCTCCTCCTCTCTCCCCCTCTTCCTCCTCCTCATCCCCCCCCTCCTCTTCATCCTCTCTCCCCCTCTTCCTCCTTCTCCTCCTCATCCCCCTCCTCCTCCTCTTCATTCTCTCCCTCTTCCTCCTCCTCATCCCCCCCTCCTCTTCATCCTCTCCCTCCTCCTCTCTCCCCCTCTTCCTCCTCATCCCCCTCTTCCTCCTCATCCCCCTCTTCCTCCTCATCCCCCTCCTCCTCTTCATCCTCTCACTCCTCCTCTCTCCCCCTCTTCCTCCTCCTCCAGCCCCTGTTGTTGTTGAGGCCTCACATATTGGTGGATACTAAATGCATCTCAATGTGTTCATCATGGTGAGGGGTCAAGGGTCGCCTCGCCCCCCCCCCCTAGCCACGCTGCAACAGCCCTTGTTTTGATTAGACTCACGGATCTAGTTCTTGTCTTTCCCCTCACCCCCCCCCCCCCCCCCCAGGAGTAGGTTGTTCCGAGAATAGGTTCATGTCTGTTCTGGTCCCTGGCCCTTTCCTGGAAGCTCTGCCTTGCATAAGGGGCTCTAGTCAGCATTAGTTGCATTGCTCATCATCAGCTGTGGGCTGTTTTTGGAAAGATGGGGGTTTCTAAAGCCGTGGGCTGGATTTGTTTTTTGTGTCTCCCTCCCCCCTCCCTCCTTTCAGGGTTTTACGTACGTCGCTCCTTCCGTTCTGGAAAACCTAAAGGAGAAGTTCTCCTTCGAGCCAAAGGTCCGCTCGCCGCGCAAGTTCCCGGGCAGTCCCCGGACACCTGTGAGGTAACTTAACGGGCATGGTCTGGTTTCACTCCACCGCTTCCTCCTGACCACTAACTGATTGTTCTCAGGGGGATGAATGAGGGTTCATCCCCCTCAATGAGGGTTCATCCCCCTCAATGAGGGTTTCCAGTAATACATTAAAAGATCTCCGGTAACAAACCAGTTTACCATTCATTGCTCTTTGGTCATTTGACCATGCTTGACTTTGCTCTACCTTTCTGATTCTGATAGGGTTGGCCTAACCCTTTTTATTAATAATAATAATAATAATAATAATAATAATAATAATAATAATATTATTTTTAATTAAATATATGACCCGTGACTTGTTAATTTTAGTTTATTTAATAAATAAATGTATTTCTAACATTTTTGATTGTATGGTTCTCCGAAATACATACTCTGACATGTCCTGTCCTGTTCTCCCTTTCTTCCCTACCCAGCCCTGTCAGGTTTGCCAACGGGGACAGCTGGCCCCGGGCCCCCCTGCTGTCGGCCCGGGGGCCGGGGGGCCTCCAGCCCGCGGAGGTCTTCACGGTGGCGGGCGTGGAGCACATGGACGTGGGCGGGACCGGCGGCTCGGAGGCCTCTGCGCCGCTGCCCATCCGCCGGCCGGCCAGCTTCGGCTGCACGACGCCCTTCAAGAAGCAGGCCTACCCCATGAACTCCAAGAGACCCGAACACCTACGCATGAACCTATGACATTCAGCCAAAACCCCCCACCCCCCCCGCGGACCTTAGGACTCTTCCAATTGCCCCCTTTCTGGCGCTTTTTATGGTTTTGTGGTTTGTTTTTATCCAAAAGGGATTGAAAGATTGACTGACTGACCGACTGACCGACCGCTCTCTGGATGACCGCACCAATCACCAGCTCCTCCAGCAGGGAGTGCCCGCCTTCCCAACTTCAACACTCCTTCTTATTGGCCCCATGCGAATGACATGCCGACTCATTGGCTCCCGTTGTCCGCTGTGGGCGCCAATAAGAGTGACTTATTCGTCTCTAGCGTGCTGTGCAGGCTTACTTACTTACCGGTGCTATTACTTCAAAACTAAAAAAGTGTTCTGTAAAAGTGTGAGTATTCTGAGGTCGCTAGTTCCATCTGTTGAGGGTGAGAGTCGTACACAAACACCGTCTGCCGTCTGCTATAACGCTATAAACAGACGGCGGGGTTAATGAAACATTACTTTACTGAATGTAGTACTCACACGGTTTTCAATCTTTCATCCCTTAATGCCGCCGTGTTGGGGAAATCAAATCGCCTTTTTATAAAAGCCTGGACACTTGAACACAGAGTATAGGGGACTAGTGTGGTGGGGGGAGGGGAGAGGAGGAGGAGGAGGAGAGAGACGGTCTGAAACGACTGATGGGAGATTTGAGGAGAAAGCGTCACGCCCCCAACCCCCCCCCCCCATCCGAGTCGATACAGAAACGTTGCCTTTATGTGTCACTGGTCCCCAACTTAATGCTGTCCCCAGAAATCCTCCTCCTCCCATCCCCCCGTCCTCGGTGGACGTTGGTGAATGTAAACCAAACGTTCAAATTCCTTCCTCACACGGCGAGTAGAAAATGAAACGATTATGTTTTTGAATGCGTGTGTGTCCAGTTGGAGACCGATATGTGTGTGTGTGTGTGTGTGTGGTGTGTGTGTGTGTGTGTGTGTGTGTGTGTGTGTGTGTGTGTGTGTGTGTGTGTGTGTGTGTGTGTGTGTGTGTGTGTGTGTGTGTGTGTGTGTGTGTGTGTGTGTGTGTGTGTGTGTGTGTGTGTGTGTGTGTGTGTGTGTGTGTGTGTGTGTGTGTGTGTGTGTGTGTGTGTGTGTGTGTGTGTGCGGCTTTGATCAACAGTAATGTATTCAGAGCTCTTTTTTTTTCTTTTCTTTATTAATTCCGTGGTATTTTTCTGTATGCCTGATTGCTCTGGGAAGCCTCCTGTGTGTTCCTATTCAACAGGAGGCTCAATGGAGAGAATGGGAACCAATAATTGGGATTTGAGTGTGGTGTTGTTGTGCTAAAGAAACTGTTAACATAGTTAAAAGCTGCTATTTCTGAGAATCTGGAGGTCCAGCCCCCAAACTACAGATGATCTAAGATGCAAATGAGGTTACTGCTCGGCCGGTCACTTGAAACCAAGTGTGGCCGGTGGGACGTTTGTGTTGGGTGAGGTTAAAGTTTTTTGTTACATTAAAATGTTTTGATTGACTGACCAAAAGCACTGTATTGAAAAGCCAGTAATTTTGTGTTTTTTTGTTTTTAGTTTAGTTTAATCAACTGTTTCAACTGCTACTACTTGCCTCGGGTCAGCAGCCCTGGATGGATGTGACTGTTTAACATTATTACCATCTTGATTCTGTCCATTCCATTTGATTAAGTTGGATATTTTTTGGGGTTTAAAACAAAAACACCTTCAATTGGAACCTCTTGGTTGATGTAGAACCTTCTATATGAACCTACCGGTTCCTCCAACCTAGTTTGGTTTAGTTGTTTCCCCCACATATTGCTCCTGTAGGTTTTGATATTGTTTAATGTTTGTTTTTGGTTTATTTTGTTGTATTCTTGACGCTATGTTGTCAGGTTAACCTTTACCAGGTGTGAGAAACCACACTATCACTATTCATCACTACTCATCAATAACATATATATATATATATATATGAATAGACTCTGTTTTCACTACATTACTTAGTTCCACTATGCAAACAAACCATGTCGGTAGTATGCGTATGGTATAGTACACCGAATGTTTACAGATCTGCTAAAAGGCTTTATTAATGTTCCTTTATATTGTCATACAAATAATTGTATTATTTTTGTCAATGTAAATGAAATCTCAAGTGAAGCTTTTTTTTATTTTCAAATTATGGACACTGTCTTGTTATTATTTAATGTACATTTGAATATCTTTTTTAATAAAATCTTTGATTTCAAGTTGCCTTAACAATTAAGTAAGTCATGGCAGGCTCAAAATGAATCGAATGCACAACCTAAAGACCATTAAAGTGGTATATAGTATGGAATATAAATTCTGCTTAAAAGGTAAGGTATGTGAAATGAGTTGAAAGGGAAAATATAATTGTTTTTCTACTGTCTGAATGACTATAGTTGAATGTGAGTTGTTCATGTGATGTGTTCTTGCATGACAAGTTGAAGATTAACCACCAAATGCAATCATTTGTAAAGTTGTATGTTCTCACTCCTGCTCTGTGACATTGGGTAAATGTTAATTTGCATCGTGAACAATATAAAATCAAAAGGTTAATTCCTATTTTTAAATTGTGAATCGAGCGCCACCTAGCTGTGAGAAATGTGCATGGAAAATGTTAAGGCCTGACTAGTTAGTGTTTATAATACCTTTTATCATTTAGTCATATCATTGAGATTACACTGATTGGAGTTGAAGTATTGCTTCTACTGCTTCAATTGAAAAGCCAAGCCAATTCAAAACTATCACAATTACTTGGAAGTGCAAGAAAATCCACCTGCACACCAATATTGCAATACCATTATGGATAGGTGTCTGGCCTGTTTATAAATACACTGATATACTGCTGGTCTTTTCTTCTCCTGTGTCTTATTGTTAATATCATAGAGAATTCAGCTGACATCTATAGGATCATTTCAAGCATCTTACAATATTTTCTAAAGTTGGCCTATAAAAAAAAAGCTTATTTTAGACCTTTGTAAAATGTGTTTGTTTTACATTCATGTTTTGGGCCAGGGGGTTCTATTAGCCTCATTGTTGGCTATAGTAAGTAGAGTTTGTAACGAAGAAAAATAGGATATTTTTAATGTTTTAGGCACCAGATAAGTGATCGATTCTAATGGGTTACGGTTGACTGTGCTGCCCCCTGCTGGTCTCGCCTCGAACTAAACACTTCCGCAAAGAAGCTTGTGGTAAAGGATCCTAAAACATTTAAAAAACAAATATTGTTTTACTAATATATCACCGCAGATGGTTGTAACGGTAGACCCTATGTTTTTATCTACTATAAACAAGGTTTTTAGGTGTTTTATTCATGTCTAATTGTGGTGTATTGTGTATGGTGGTGGTGGGGGGGGGGGGTAATTGAAAGCAGGTGGATAATGTATGTTAATTAGTTGTTAATTGGACCACACCCACACCCAAGATGGCGGCCAACAGGAGGAGAGAAGCACAAGAAAAGCAATAACTAGGAACTATTAGTCTATGAAGTACTTCTGAGTTTCCATATCAGGACGAATGGCTGTCCACCGCTTCATCTGGGACGTTGGTGTGGGGTAAGAGACGTGGACTTTGAGTTCTCATAGTTCCTTCTTTGCCTGCGATCAATGGAACGTGTATAAGTCATTTGATCAGTTGTAACTTATGTATTGCCCATCACAGTATAGCTGTAGTGGTTTGTGTAATGGTATTAGGTCATTAATTCATCTTTGCCCTACTTAGTCAAATGGTAGCATATTGTACTGGCCTAATCATAATATAGACTTCGTATTTTGAATGACGTAGTGCAATTTTCTATCTTACAATAAGCCATCACTCAGAATGTCCATTTAAATAACTGCTTGACATGTTTTTGTCAGTTGGTGTGTGTATGTGTAAACAAGGACACAAAGTTGAGAAAGTGACCGATTTCAGTATTTTACTGTAATAAAATAGTGTATGCTCACAATCTTTGGTTTTTAGAAACAAACAGGAGGCTATAAATCACATCCATAGAAAAATAGTTTTGTGTTTTGGATCAAACAAATTTCAATGTCTCGGTTGTATATACGAAATTGAGGAAAAACAAAGCAAACGTGAATAGAAGACTCAAAGTTAAACAATATACAATTTCTTGTTTCTGTCGTATTCCAACCTATATATCTATATATATATATATGTATATCTTATCCTACTGCTCCGCTGCCAGGATGCAAAACAAACGATAATTCTGGCATGAGCAAAAAGATGATTAAATCGCCACCAACGTAAAACGGGGGGAAAGAGATTACATAATGAAAATAAAATGGAGGGCGAGAATATAACCCACCGTGTTTATGTGCCAAATACACCAAACTCAACAAAAGCAAAAAAAAGTTGAAAAAAAAGTAATAAAATAGACAAAACCACATTGACAAAGGAGAGAATGAGGGGGGGGGGGTCTTACAATTACAAATTGTCTTACAATTACAAATTGTAACACCCTTACAGTCCCCGGCCACAAGGGGGCCCCCTCTAGAGACACAGTGAAGACCTTCAGTTTTACAGTCAGTGGACGTAGACTCTTCCCACCGAGGCGGCGTCCCAGGACGGTCACACGTGTGTCGCTCATGAACACTAAATCACTGGTCTTTCTCTTCTCTGTACCGGGACACTAGTGAACAGGTCTACCAGCTGTTATGATTCATCCGTTATGAGCAGCACTTGTGTTTATCCTTTATCGTGACACCTCAGTGGGGAAAAGAAACATCTGCCGTCGGCCCTTAAAGCTCACGTGTGTGTGTGTGTTGTGTGACATATACACACACACACATGTGGGAGGATTAGAAGATCTGCAGGTGAGGGGAGGTGGCTCCATCCCTCCACTTGTACACCTTCTCCGTGATGACGGTGCGACACAGCGGGCAGCTTTTCTCCCGGTTGAACCACAGGGCGATGCACTCGTCACAGAACACGTGCTGCGCGCGCACACACACACACACACACACACACACACACACACACACACACACACACACACACACACACACACACACACACACACACACACACACACACACACACACACACACACACACACACACACACACACACACACACACACACACACACACACACACACACACGTTTTTGATTTGCACTCCAATTTAAATTGTTTGTCATTCCCCAATTCTTTCTGCTAAATCATTTCTGTAAATATATTTTGGGCTTGGGAAATGTGTCCCTGAGAGTAAAAGTGCTCCAAGTATCATATTTACAATAAATATCCTTTTTACAAAATCATTATTCTATCTCATTATGAACGTGGTGTTTTGGGTGATGTCAAACCAATCTTTAATGACTATTTATCTGCATTTGGCCGACTGGTCGGAATATGTATGACCAAATAAACTTTGTAAGTACCTGGCAGACCAGCGAGCGAGGCTCCCGGTACTCTCCCTGGCAGATGGGACACACGTCTCCCGCCTCGCTACACTGCCCCCTGGTGGCCGGCATCCCCGTATGCTGACCCAACAGAAGAACACAATACAAAGCCTCGTTACGGTCCTACTCGCTTCCCATGGGCTCACTCACACCTTTACAGTTAGGGAAGCATGTGTGTTAGTAGTTCATGGTGAAACGTAGACAAATAAATTCATACAGGGGGGAAAAACAATAATAACATTAATACCAATACCAGTAGGATTGTAGCGTAGTGTTTGAGAAGCACACCCAAAGAATCAAAGTGGCAAAACCACTTTAGACTTAAAACAAGTGGCTTTTGCCCGGTTATGTTAACTTTAACGTAACTTTACATTGAACTGTACCTCGCCCTTGAGAAATATCCTCACAGTCTTCATGAAGGCCGGCCACTGGGTGTACAACCCTAAAAGCTGCAAATGGCCGGACAAAAACAGAGGCACCTGTTAAAGCATGCATGAAGAAACCATATTCTAAGCAGAAAGCCTGGTGGTTTGATTCAGATCATACAGTAGTGGTGGTGGTGGCGTCACCTTCAGTATGAGGTAGATGAGAGCCAGCAGGACCCCCAGGGTGAGGCCCGTGTTGCCGTCCACCTCCTGGTAGGTGACCAGGTAGCGTGACCACGGCGGCACCGGGGCCAGGACCTGGTACAGCTGGCCCAGCTCCTCCGTCAGCATCAGCCAGCGGCCCTGGAGGGAACACCCATGGGTACAGTTCACAACGCGGTCCTAACGGCTAACACAGCGGCTATGTTCCAAAGCCATTCCCTAATGTCCTGCTTCACTATACCCTGGGGGGGGGGAGACTAGCAGGAGCAGCGAGTGGTCGAGCAGAGGGGGAAACAAAGCACTTTGGAAACTATCCAGCTTCTTCGATATCGCTAAAGGCCAACCATCCCCTGTTCTTCAATTCAGCAATAAATATATTTGTCAGTAAAAACACATTCTTACTGTGAACAAAAGATTCAAGGAAAGTGATTTGATGGTTCAAGATTTGACTAGCTTGTGCTTGACTGGCTTTAATAAACATTGTATTCCATCATGAACACTGCCTTTTTTTGAAAGCGGTTCAATTCATTATTCTGATTCCCTCTCTGACTTGTGTTCCTCTGGACAACACCTGCACCACTTGGCTGGTGTGTTTGTGTTCGGTTGTTTGTTGCAGCGTCGTCGCTAATGTCGTTTGGTGGTTCAATGAGAAGTGACTAACCATAACCGATCAAATGAAGAAAAGCCTGCACTCGTACTCTGTGTGTGTGTGTGTGTGTGTGTGTTCCTGGAGGCCTGACTTCACCTGTTTCCTCAACGTCAGCATGGAGTTGGGCAGCAGCAGGACAAGGCACTTGGTTCCCATCACCAGGAACTTGATGACGAAGTTGGTGACCCCGATGGCCCACAGGACCTCCCAGAAGCCCAGGGGCTCGATGTTCGGGCCCAGGAAGATGAGGCTGCATGCATGGGGGGGAAAAACAACGTTTTGGGGGAGATCTGGCTTCCAGAAAGTGGTGTTTTGTAAACCAAACCCTGCAGAGTTCCATCACAATACAGAGGAATTCGACATGGGCCGCTGGACGACATGGTTGAAATCAATATCACGATAATCATAAAGGGTTTTCTTTTCACCAATCGATCACAATATCGCACGTTACACAATCAAAGTGACACCGATCGCATTAAACTGCATTTTAATGCTATGTGTGATGTCTTACAAAACTATGACATTTACAAATATTCTTTCAAAAAGTACCTAATTTTGACCTAGTTTTTAAACCAAATCATCACAATA
>CM051011.1:6496849-6509349 GCA_027704905.1 Muraenolepis orangiensis | reverse complement strand
CTTCAGAGGGAGAACCAGTTGTGTAGAGAACTCCTCTACCTCCCTCCCAGGAGAGCTAAATACTTTTTTTGCTGAGGTCTCCTGAGGAGACCAGCCTGCTGAGCATCTCGGAGGCGGATGTGCGCCGCACCTTCAAGCGGCTGAACATCCGTAAGGCAGCAGGCCCCGACGACATCCCGGGTCGCGTCCTCAGAGCATGCACAGACCAGTTGGCAGGAGTCATTGCAGACATCTTCAACCTCTCCCTGTCCCTGGCTGTTGTTCCCGCGGTCTTCAAGATGTCCACCATCGTGCCTGTCCCTAAACAACCTAAGGTAACATGCCTGAATGACTATAGACCTGTAGCCCTCACTTCGATTGTCAGCAAATGCTTCGAGAGGTTGGTCAAGGACTTTATTTGCTCCGTGTTACCTGCCACACTGGACCCATGGCAATTAGCATATCGTCAAAACAGATCCACGGACGATGCAATTGCCATGGCCCTCCACACTGCCCTTTCCCACCTGGAGGGAAAGAACTGTTATGTGCGAATGCTGTTTGTGGACTACAGCTCAGCGTTCAACACAATAGTTCCTGCCAAGCTCGACACCAAGCTTAGAGGTCTAGGCGTGCCCCCATCCATGTGCAGCTGGATACTGGACCTCCTGTCGGACCGCTGCCAGGTGGTGAGGATGGGCAGCACCACCTCAGAGCCACTGACCCTCTGTGTGCTGAGCCCTCTCCTCTACTCCCTCTACACCCACGACTGCATGGCTATGCACAGCTCCAACGTCATCATCAGTTTGCTGACGACACGACGGTGATGGGCCTGATCACCGGCGACGATGAGATCGCCTACAGGGAGGAGGTCGGATCGCTGGAGCAGTGGTGCCAGGAGAACAGCCTCGCCCTCAACGTCAAGAAGACCAAGGAGCTGATCGTGGACTTCAGGAAGCAGAGGTGTTGCAGAGGTGTCGATGGTGTTGCAGTAGAGCGGGTCAGCAGCTTCATGTTCCTCGCCGTGCACATCTCCGAGGACCTCACATGGTCCACACACACCACACACGTGGTGAAAAGGGCCCAACAACGCCTGTATTTCCTCAGGCGTCTGAGGAAATTAAGCATGGGCCCCCGCATCCTGAGAACATTCTATAACGGCACCATCGAGAGTGTTCTTACAGGGTGTATCACCGCCCTGTACGGGAACTGCACCGCACTCGAGCACAGAGCGCTTCAAAGGGTGATGCGGACGGCCCAGTATATCGTTGGAGGTGAGCTCCCCTCCCTCCTGGATATATACAACCAGCGGTGCGTGGCCAAGGCCAAACGCATCATAAAGACATTGCCCACCCCAGCCACGAACTGTACTCACTTTTACCGTCAGGCAGGCGATACCGCAATATCAAGTGCCGTACAAATAGAGATAGCTTCCACAGTCAGGCCATCAGGCTGCTGAACAAGGGCGTATAGCATATAACAATGTATATTTTATTACATTGATTTATATATACATATTGCTCTTTTCTGTGCCGATATATTGCATTTTATAAATTGCATTTTAAGTTAAATTTTTTAACTTTGTTCTATTCTATTTTTATCCATTTGTATCTTATTTTTATAACTGCTGTCTGTCGTTGGGTATTGCACATAAGATTTTCACACCACTGTGAAGTGACAATAAACTTGACTTGACTTGACTTGTTTGGACTGTATGCAAAGAGTGGGTCTAGGGACTCGGGGATGGAACAGTTTATATGCAACATTACAAGTTTCTCCAGGCACTTCATGGCTATGGGTGTAAAAGCCAATGGACGATAATCATTGAGGCTTGTTACCTTGGTGTTTTTGGGTAATGGCACAATGGTTGTCGCTTTGAAGCAGGCTGGGACGACAGACTGTTGCAGTGATACATTGTAGATGTCGGTGAACACAGGAGCCAGCTAGTCGGCGAAGATCTTGAAGACGCGGGATGGAACTCCGTCTGGGCCGGCTGCCTTCCCTGCCTTCACCCTCCTGAAGGTTCTGCGGACCTCAGACTCGGACAGTTGTAGAACGTAGTCTACAAGTGGGTGGATGTTCAAGTTGTTGGTCGGCTCATGGTCCCTTTCAAAACGAGCAAAAAACTTGTTTAGCTCATCTGGTAGGTTAGGGTCATTGTTGGTGACTGCCCCTGAGCTCCCCTTGTAGTTGGAAAGGACCCTCAGACCTTGCCACATGCATCTGGTGTCGGAGCCTCCGAACTGTAATTCCAATTAGTTTTTATAATCCAATTTACCCTTCTTGATGGCTTTTGTGAGTTCATACTTGGCCTACGGATGAGATGTTGTTCCCAATCTGCACCACTTGAGGCCTGCCTGTCAGGAAGTCCATATATAGAGTCTGCACACCTGTGAGTCCTTGCTAATCGAGCTTAAACCAGCCACAACCACACACACTTGAGGAGAGCTCTAGCCTGTACCCTTTGCGCTGTTCCCCATTCATCTACAATAAACCGGTTTCCTCATCACCCTGTGTCCTGTGTCCTCGGGAAGAGTCCATAGTAGCCATTTTAATGGCTTGTGGCAGCGTCGTTCTGCTACACTCGTGTTCTGATTGCTGGGTGGCATCCTTTGAAGCCCCCTATTAACATTCTCTACAGTGTATAACCCCCCCCCCCCCAACAAACCCACGGTTAATAGTGCTGAGACGTCGAGACACGGTCATCGCTTAGTTCAAATACACTTTGATAGAAGCTTAATTTCTTTCCAGACGTTTTGCATACGCCCCAGTGGAAAGTGGTTTTCACCTTCTTATTCTGTGTGTTCTGGTCTGACCTGACCTGACCCTGCTGCCTTTGACTCCACTCTCCTCCATCCCTTTTCATCTCCTTTAAAGATCCTTTTGATCTGCTGCGCCGTAAGAGCTTCTGGAGGATTTGCATGCGCGTGATATGCTGGTCGTATTAACTGTGCGATGTCACGGTTTAAAACCGATATAGGAATTGTATAGTGGCAATAATTGGATAGTTTTAGCAGAAAAAAACACAGAAATTCTTACACTGGGAATTCCTTCCCTGTGGCCATCTGCCCCTTTTTTCTCTTCTACATAATCAATAGACGGGTTCTTTCCTGTTCTTTCCTGTTCTTTCACGGTACGCTGTTATTATTTCATTAAAGTTGATTCACGTCGCTTCAGTGCATCTTATCCCATTTGAAATAGTTGCACAAGACTGACTCACCAGCCCCACGTGTGGAATCCTGTATCATTCTCATCTGATCACACCACGTTTGAAGTTGTCCAATACATAATAATAACGCACACACACACACACACACACACAATCAACCTTTTGGGAGCTCACTCCTGAACCCACATGGAGACACGTCCTCCACTGCGGCCCGCGGCGGAAACACGGGTCACAGCAAACAGTCACGGTTTGTCGAGGGTTTGTTTCTTTTTTAGTATTTTTGTTGTTCTCGTCAGTGGTTACAAAACACCTACATCAGTTGGTCTGGGAAGGAACCCAACACGACCTCGGAGAACTGTTACTGAAAGTAAGAACACAAACACTGCAAAAAAAGAAACAGCAACAACCACCGTGGTGGTGGTTGTTGCTGTTTCTTTTCTATTAATCATGTTCACCGAGAGAGAGGGAGAGATTTAAGGTCTCTATGGAGGTCTCTACTTCAGACAGAGGTAAACGGAAGCCATTTGTGAAAGTCATTCCAAATAAAGGGCCATTCAACTTAAATAAAATCCAACATTTAGGCCTATTCCTAATACTGTGCCACTGTGCCAAAACTGTGCCACTGTGCCAAAAGTCGGAATTATCCGAGATCTGGGCTGGTAAATATGAGGAAAAGCAATGAATAACTGGGAAAGGTAGAAGCAACACAAACATCATACATTTGTGATGCACATAATCTGGAATGAATTCCAATTAGTTTACTCAAGAATGTCCTGCTTACTCGGCCGAGTAACGAGTAACGGACAATTTGGGAGGAAAACATCATATAAGGAATATGGGTACTGGGTTTGGAGAGCTTGTGTACAGATGCGTAAAGGCCTGGAACCTCTTCCTCCATCACGTTCACATTTGATTAACGTCACCCAAACATCTATTGCTGCTGGAAATCTGTTCTTTCCCCGCTTGTATGCACTTGTATTCAATTTTGGTCAACGCAACAAGCTTAAAGTGACTGTGATTCTATTTGCTTTTCTCCTGGAGGGAAATAAAACACAGCAAACGGAAACACACACACACACACACACACACACACACACACACACACACACACACACACACACACACACACACACACACACACACACACACACACACACACACACACACACACACACACACACACACACACACACACGTAGTACCTGTTTGTTTGTTTTCCTCTGGGGATTCTATTACCCATTGTGTAGCCTATCGTTGGAGACCCATGGCCGGGCAGGGCACCTGTTCATTCTCACAGCAGCCCTCAAGTCAAGTCAAGTTTATTGTCACTTCACAGTTTACAAGTATACAAGTATAAAGCAGTGATGTGAAAATCTTATGTGCAATACCCGACGACAGACAGCAGTTATAAGATCAAAATTGATAAAAATAGAATAAAGTTAAAGAATAAAAGTAAAAATGCAATTTATAAAATGCAAAATATCGGCACAGAAAAGAGCAATATGTATATATAAATCAATGTAATAAAATATACATTGTTATATGCTATACGCCCTTGTTCAGCAGCCTGATGGCCTGACTGTGGAAGCTATCTGTAAGCCTATTTGTACGGCACTTGATACTGCGGTATCGCCTGCCTGACGGTAACAGTGAGTACAGTTTGTGGCTGGGGTGGGCATTGTCTTTTATGATGCGTTTGGCCTTGGCCACGCACCGCTGGTTGTATATATCCAGGAGGGAGGGGAGCTCACCTCCAACGATATACTGGGCCGTCCGCACCACCCTTTGAAGCGCTCTGCACTCGAGTGCGGTGCAGTTCCCGTACCAGACGGTGATACACCCTGTAAGAACACTCTCCATGGTGCCGTTATAGAATGTTCTCAGGATGCGGGGGCCCATGCTGAATTTCTTCAGACGCCTGAGGAAATACAGGCGTTATTGGGCTCTTTTCACCATGTGTGTGGTGTGCGTGGACCATGTGAGGTCCTCGGAGATGTGCACGCCGAGGAACTTGAAGCTGCTGAAGCTCCTCCCTGTAGGCTGTCTCGTCGTCGCCGGCGATCAGGCCCATCACTGTCGTGTCGTCAGCAAACTTGACGATGACGTTGGAGCTGTGCATAGCCAGCTCCAGGAGAGGGCTCAGCACGCATCCCTGGGGGGCTCCCGTGTTGAGGGTCAGTGGCTCTGATGTGGTGCTGCCCATCCTCACCACCTGGCGGCGGTCCGACAGGAGGTCCAGTATCCAGCTGCACGTGGATGGGGGCACGCCTAGACCTCTAAGCTTGGTGTTGAGCTTGGCAGGAACTATTGTGTTGAACGCTGAGTTGTAGTCCACAAACAGCATTCGCACATAAGTTCTTTCCCTCCAGGTGGGAAAGGGCAGTGTGGAGGGCCATGGCAATTGCGTCGTCCCGTGGATCTATTTTGACGATATGCAAATTGCCATGGGTCCAGCGTGGCAGGTAACACGGAGCAAATAAAGTCCTTGACCAACCTCTCAAAGCATTTGCTTACAATCGAGGTGAGGGCTACAGGTCTATAGTTATTCAGGCATGTTACCTTGGGTTGTTTAGGGACAAGCACGATGGTGGACATCTTGAAGACCGCGAGGACAACAGCCTGGGACAGGGAGAGGTTGAAGATGTCTGCAAAGACTCCTGCCAACTGGTCTGCACATGCTCTGAGGACGCAGCCCTGGATGTCGTCGGGGCCTGCCGCCTTACGGATGTTCAGCCGCTTGAAGGTGCGGCGCACATCCGCCTCCGAGATGCTCAGCAGGCTGGTCTCCTCAGGCGGCGCTGGCTTCGGCGGGCTGCCGTTTACGTCGAACCGAGCAAAAAAAGTATTTAGCTATTTAGCTAGATAGAGGAGTTCTCTACACAACTGGTTCTCCCTCTGAAGTTCGTTATCGTCTGGCCCTGCTGGTCTGCGCTCACCTGCTGTGTGTGTGTGTGTGTGTGTGTGTGTGTGTGTGTGTGTGTGTGTGTGTGTGTGTGTGTGTGTGTGTGTGTGTGTGTGTGTGTGTGTGTGTGTGTGTGTGTGTGTGTGTGTGTGTGTGTGTGTGTGTGTGTGTGTGTGTGTGTGTGTGTGTGTGTGTGTGTGTGTGTGTGTCATTGCCAGTAACTAATGTTGTTACTGGGAATGCATTCAACAGTCGGGACCATATTCCCGTGGTGACCTCAATGCCAGAGTTGGAAATGGTCATCCTTCATGGAATGGAGTCATAGGCATACAAGGCATTGGGGAATGTAACAGCAGTGTTGTTCTGCTGCTAGAAACATGAAACACATGTTGAACCTTCTCATCACCCACCAACACATTGCTCCAACTAGAGAACTTTATGGATGCATCCACGCAAACCACCGAGGCATCGCCCAACCATCAACTGCTGGCATCACCTTGGCAACAATCCTTTTTTAAACCGCCTAAGTGTCCATCTATACCAGGGTCTGCTGCCTTAGAGTCAGAATGGTTTCAGAAAAATGCGGAACCGTCATGCAAAAGCATCATGAATGACATGGTACTGAAATTCCAAGAATAGACAGCTGATCTTCTATATGTGGCGTTCGTGGACCCCACTAAAGCATTTGACATGGTCAGCCGGGAGATCCCATGGAAGATCATGGCCCAAGTACAGGTGTCCATACAAACCACCACGTCAGAGACCAGCGAGCAACTCTGAAGCGAGGTTGCGTTCTAGCGCCAATGCTTTTCACCATGGGGTTTATTTACTGCCATGCTGCAAGACTCACTCCAGAACAACTGGAGTTAACTTCATCTACCTAACATTTTGACAGTGGGCTTTTCAATCTGCAGAGGATGCAAGCCAAAGCCAAAAGTGGAGGAGGTCACTGAAGTCACAAGAACTTTTGTTTGCTGATGACTGTGCTCTGGTGGCTTCCCTCAAATGATGAACTATAGGCCAGTAAGGACCGCTTCTCCTCAGCTTCTCCAACAACTCGGGCACCAACCAATCAGCACACAGAACAACAACAACCTGCTCCTGGGAAACACTACGCTGAGCTCACCATCTCTCCGAAACAACCAAAAGTTTTCAGCCGTTTCAGCCGTGAAGCTTCGCTCACCTTGGAAGTACTCTGTGCTGTGCACATCGATGATTAAGTTTACAGGTTTTACAAGTTTATCAGGTTCAAGTTAAGTTTAATGTCACTTCACAGTTTAGTATCAGCAATGAGTGAAAATCTTATGTGCAATACCCGACCACAGACGGCAGTTATAAAATTCAAACAGAATAGAATAAAAATAAGTAAAAAAGTAAAGTTAAATATATATTGGATGCAGGTCAAGGTCAAGATCAGGTCAAGGCCTTGGGTCGTCTGTGGGACTCGGTATAACAAAGGACTGGAGGAATGGCTACCACCAGGAGACAAACCTGAAGGTCTACTGGGCTGTCATATTACTAACTGTTCTACACGGGTGCAAAGCTTGGATGTCAATCAGTGCCATGTCAGAAGAAATACTGTCTTGGTACTCTTACATCCAAAGTAACTTGCAGTGAATTCAGATGCCCGTTATTAAGGAGCCAGGTAGGAGGGGGTGGGGATCTTTCTCAACACATGCCTGCCAGCCTGTATTGGCTGCTGCAGAACATCGGGGATCAAACCCACTGCCTCTCCTTCAAAGAGGCCTGGTGATGTTGTATGGGTGTATTCTCTCTCTCTCTCTCTCTCTCTTCTCTCCTCTCTCTCTCTCTCTCTCTCTCTCTCTCTCTCTCTCTCTCTCTCTCTCTCTCTCTCTCTCTCTCTCTCTCAGGATCCCTCTGTACCCGGGCCGTTGCGGTGAAAGCAGGTTAATGTACTGTTGTAGCGGCCCGCGCTTTCTCCTCCTGCGGCCGGTGATTGTGTTATTACACTATAGAATTGTCAGCGGAGTCATTTTGGCGGCGCTTTTGCTCCAGTCGAGGTATCCTGAGTGGAGGGGGGGGGGGGGAGTCGAGGTATCCTGAGTGGAGGTATCCTGTGGGTGGGGGCAGGGTGGGGGGGGTGGAGGTTAACTTGAAACATAAATTGCAATCTGCCACAGAAGAATGAATCTCCGGCAAGAGGAGCGGTGACCTGACATGCTCCTCTGGTCTCTCTCTCTCTCTCTCTCTCTCTCTCTCTCTCTCTCTCTCTCTCTCTCTCTCTCTCTCTCTCTCTCTCTCTCTCTCTCTCTCTCTCTCTCTCTCTCTCTCTCTCTCTCTCTGGTGCATGGCTGACAGATGCTCTGGTAACTTCCTGCAGCTCAGTGGAATTGATGTGTGAGTATGTGTATGGACAGTATGTGTATGGACAGTATGTGTATGGACAGTATGTGTGAGTGTAGCATGTTTGGTTGTTATAATGATCATATATTATACAATAATCTTAAAACCAATTTTCAAATATTTACATTTAATATAACTCTGTATTACTCTATATATATATATATATATATATATATATATATATATATATATATATATATATATAATTACTTTAATAATATAAAGCTTTGCTATATTATCATTGTCATTGTATATCTTTATATCTTTATATCATCTTTAGTTATGTCCTAGTTTAGAGCTGAGGCGCGATTAGTGAGTTTCAACCTGCACAATGGCAAACTTTTTGGATCTCATTATGGATAATAGCGTCTCAGAATATCCTGGCGAAAAATTCATGAAGAATAAATCAAGATAACATTTTTTAAATATATATATATTTTTTAACTAATGGGATAAATAAACCATGTAAGCACATCATATGTTGATAATTGTTCATTAGCTCAAGTAGAGCCCGGCTCCTTCTTTATCATGCGTGGGGCTAATTGCACCCCACCTGCATCCAATTAGAGATGTCTTAATTGGATTACGGTGTAATAATCCCCTGTTTGCTTTCTGCTGAGCAGCCGCATTACACGGGGAAAGCCATACAGCCTTCAGGAATACCCCAAACAATGAACCCTGGTGAACAGATAGCGATCAGGAGCCGGATAAACCACATGCATTAGAACGGTTTAAACACAAAAAGCTCCATTGTTTCACTGAAGGTAGTACCCTAATTCCTTGCTTTTTATGGGCTTAAAAGACCAAGCAATATAAAACGGAAAAACTGCCTGAATAGAAAGCTATAGCAAAGAACATTGTGGGCCCAAATAAAACAAGTAGTTAATATATTTGTACAACTGTATCACATATTAGTATCATCATAGATATAGTTTGACACCCAGCTGAAAGATGGTTGTCAAATATGCAGGCAAAGCATTGGATAAAAGCGTCTCGTAAAATTGGTGTGAAATGTTATCAAGCTCTTCTCGACTCTGTAATCAGCAGACCCTCTAGAAGCTCTCACTGCGAGATTATGTTTTCACAGCGGGGGAGGGGGGGGGGGGGGGGAGAATGCGTCATGGCCACACGTGAAAGCCTTGTAGCACCTGCTTTGATCTCATTTGTAATGCACCCCAAAAAACACCCAGACATTTTGTATTCATTCATCCATCCGATCTGATCACAGACATCTGGATGTTTCTTCTCTTGGTTTGGTAGAATACAACGCAGGTGGGGGAAATGGAGCGAGACAACGCAAACAGCCTGAACCGTACTGTGTACTGCGGTGAACCCTGGAGAGAGAGAGAGAGAGAGAGAGAGAGAGAGAGAGAGAGAGAGAGAGAGAGAGAGAGAGAGAGAGAGAGAGAGAGAGAGAGAGAGAAGAGAGAGAGAGAGAGAGAGAGAGAGAGAGAGAGAGAGAGAGAGAGAGAGAGAGAGAGAGAGAGAGAGAGAGAGAGAGAGAGAGAGAGAGAAGGACTTTCTCCCTCAGGTCAACATTTGCATGCCATCACCTTCACGCACCATCTAGATGGCAAAGTGCAATACACTTTGTGATATATATATATTTAAACACAACCCCATGAGTTATTAATGAACACTACTGGAGTACGCTTGGGGCGTTCTCCATAACTGGAAACAAATACTCACATTGTTTTGACTTTTTCCAATTTATTTTGTAATCTGACATGAGGTTATGGATTCCATGGCAGACTCCATGAGCTTGTATTCCTCCCCACTCGTTATTAAGGGTATTTCTCTTCCAGCCATTGCATTGGCTTTGTTTTTAAGTGTGGACGAATGCTTAAACAAATAGTTGTGTGTGTGTGTGTGTGTGTGGTGTGTGTGTGTGTGTCTGTGTGTGTGTGTGTGTGTGTCTCTTCTTGTCTCTCTTCTCTCTCTCTCTCTCTCTCTCTCTCTCTCTCTCTCTCTCTCTCTCTCTCTCTCTCTCTCTCTCTCTCTCTCTCTCTCTCTCTCTCTCTCTCTCTCTCTCTCTCTCTCTCTCCCCTTTGCAGTATTAACGTGCTTGTATCCCGGGGATGTGTGGGTTGTGCTGACCTCGGTCGGGAGTCCAGAGATGTCAAGGTGCTTCTCCAGTGGGGATTCCTAGCACAGAGGACCACTGTGTGGTTCTGTTGGTTTGATGCAGCTTTGTCATTATCTCATATCGTCTATTATGTTATCCTCTTGTCTGATTCAATACGATCAAGAATTGTATTGGCCATTTGCAGTACAATGGAATTCTAACTCCACATTTCCTCACGCAGAATGAAGTTCTAGAGCAATACTATAAAAATACTATACACAATAAAAAATGTTAAATAAATGTGTACGTGTGTTATATTGCGCAAAAAGCATTTGAAAGTGCCAGTAGTGCAGAAACGTTATAGGCTACACACTAGACCGTTTTATAAAATGTTGCCACCAAAAAAATCATGAATTCATTAGATCATCATATTAACGAACCTGTAACGATGGGTTAGGCCTGTCTGTCCTTCATTAGTTCCCATCACGTCCAGCAGGTGGCGTGTGAGGACACGCAATGAGAAGAAGAAGCAATCAACTCACCCAGACGGTCACTAGGTTCATCCAGAGGGCGTTAGACGCCTCTTTTAAAAACAATACAATGCAATATGAAACATATGCAAATGCAATCTAAAAAACAACCACAGCTCAAATCGAACTAATCAATACAGGATCAGCATGCAGTGGTGGATCTTGCTTCGATCAGGGGGTCACGCATCATGGAAATGAATGCCTTTGTTATATTATTAATAAAACCAGCTAACTCCAGATGTCAAGCCGAATTGTCAGGCCTCAAAAGCTCAGATTCAGCCAGGCAATGGCAGATACATCCAAATACAAGAAGAGATCCACTGTAACGTCTAACGTTATATTATTATTATTATTATTATAATTATTATATTACCATACACTTAACTGCAACATTTGCACTCTGGTTAGATGCCAAATTCCTTTGGCTGTACTGTACTTGTGCTGTGCAATGACAATACATTTAAATCTAATCTAATCTAACGTCTGTTGATTGTGCGCCCACTACAACAAATTATATATGATATATGTATATATGAAGTACTAGTGACAAACCGTAAGCCAGTAATTGACGGCGTGACTTTGATTTCTAGAGCTTATTGTTTATGATACACATCGATAAAAAAAAAAAATCTGTTCAGGGACACATGAATTTTAATGCATTTTGTTGTTCACTCACAACACAAGTGAACAAGAATCGATCATCTTGGCATGCTGTCATCACTTCTACTGAATACTGAAACAAACACCCCGTTATTCAATGATCATATCAGCGTAGAAGTAGGGGTCGTTTGGTGGATGTATGCAACAAGGTGATACCGTGAGACTGTTTCGAGAATGTGAGGTGAAACTCCAAGCTCCTCTTTCAGACACTGTTTCTCCACTGTGACGGATTGCCTACATCATTCTGATGCTATCTTGTCACCGATATGATGTATATGTTGGGATGGGGCCCGTTAGAAGGCCTGTTAAAGTGTGTTTACACCGCACCGCTTGGCCGGACGCCCATTAGGGCCTTGGCAGAGCTGCTGCTCCCACAACCTGTAGAATGACTGATTTAGAAAGCAGGTCAGGGGATCCCACACATGGCTAAGTGAGAGGAACCCCGACATTGTGTCACTGTTACGGTGGTTGACAGGGGGCGTGGCCAGGCCGCGTGCGCTAGAGGCGCACACACACGCACCTGCCAACCATTACCGTGGCTAATTGCCAATGATCTCACCTGGGGGCTATTTATACCGCGGTGTCAGTGAGAGACGTCGCTCGTTCGTAGTGTAACCGGTACGCTACCAGTCCCCAGGTGACAGTCATCCCTGGTTTTGATCACCCTGCTACGGACTATCAGAGAGATAGCACGCTCGTCTGCTGTTCCAGCCCCTCGTCGGTCCAGAAGATCGACGCACCTCGACTTGCACCTCGACTTCCCGGTAACCCGACCCATCGCCTGTCCCCGAAGATCCCTTCGTCTACTACCTGTCGGCTCGACGCACCTCGACT
>CM051011.1:6481849-6486849 GCA_027704905.1 Muraenolepis orangiensis | reverse complement strand
CTTGGGGCTGGCTGCTCGCCTTGTCAGGAATCAACCCCACCTACCACCCACCACCCACCACCCGATCCACCATTACCCGCCCCACCTGTCACCTCCTCCCCCCCTGCTGGCGGCTGAATAATTAAGCAACACGTTTGTATTTTACAAATATTTCTTCCACCTTTTATTTATCATATCCTGGCACCTTGTCGGGGTTGATTTGCATGTTTTGGTGTGTGTTTGTGTGTGTGTGTGTGTGTGTGTGTGGGGGGGGGGGGGGGGGGGGGGGGGGGCAGAGCCGAGGCTTACGTCTAAAACGTACATTAGGAGACGGTGACGATACGTCTAAAAAAATCCCCCCCCCCTTCTCCTCCTCCTCCTTCTTCCCCCCCCCCCCCCCCCCTGACGGGCAGGTCAACGAGAGGAGACCGTTATGAGATCAACGAGGAGGCCCTCTCTGCCAATACCTCCTGGCTGGCATTCACCCCGGGGACGCAGGGAGGAAAGGTCAATAGCATCTTCTTCTATGTGGATAGCGGCTAAAGGGAATAAGTGGGTCATAACATCCCAGATATCTGTGTGCTTTGGGTCCTCCGTCCTCGGCGGGTCGTGTTATGGTGATGAGGGGAGCTGGAGCTGGCAGGAGATGCTATTTATTTTTTCACTTGCCGTTTCTTCTTTTGTTTGTTCAAGCCTCTCGAACCGCCGCTATCTATCACGCCTCGAGGATCTCTCTCTCTCTCTCTTGCTCGCTCTCTCCCTCTATTGCGCTCTCTCTCTCTCTCTCTCGCTCTCTCTCGCTCTCTCTCTCTCTCTCTCTCTCTCCTTGGCTCGCTTTCTCTGACTTAAGTGTTCCTGGCTGACCCACACCACACACAGGGCTTGTTTTCCGTTGTGTGTGTGTGTGTGTGTGTGTGTGTGTGTGTGTGTGTGTGTGAGTGTGTGTGTGTGTGCTCTCTACATGCTACATGTGCCCAAAGTTTTACCAATAAGGAAGTTGGAGAGATTGGTATTTTTTTTGTATGAATGTTTAATGAGTGGTTGCCTGTGGCGACGGGGGACCACCAGCAGCCTCACCTGTGACTCCGTGATTGTCACGGCGATGCGACTCCAGGGATGGTGATTTAGCACACTGAGCCGCCGGTGTTCCCCCCCGCCCCCCCCCCCCGCCCCCACCCATGTGCCCCTCCAGGGCTAACAATCTGTGCTGGAAACTAAAACTCAGCACAGAAAAGACTTCACTTGAGCGTACACACACATGTGTGTACGTGTGATGCATTTTGCATTCATGGGTACGGTTTATACCTGGGGAGACCGTCCTTATATGCTATATGTTTGCAGTTGGACCGTGAATATCCGATGTCTGGCCCTTGGCGCGGCTGTGCGTTGTACATTTTTTTTTATACTCTTGTAATCCTGAGAAAAGCCTTTCGTGCAGATTTCTGTTCAAGATGATTCACGATGATGACACACAATTTTTAATTCACCATGTGATGGAATGCTTACTGGAAACTCCCTCCCCCTGAGCCCTGATTGGTCCTGGCGGTTTTCAACTTTTTTCAAAAAAGTTGAAAACCGCCAATTTTTTCAATTGGCTCGAGGCCCCAGGCCGTCCTGCAGAGAGACAGGCGGGAGAGGAACTCGGAGATGGGGATGGTGTCACGAGGCTTACTTTACTTCCACACAACACATGCATGACGCAATCTGTTCGGTGGACAGTTGAGTGTGAGTGGACCCGCGGGCGAAGCACATCCAGTGATGAAGACAAACAGACTGTGTGTCGAACAGACGGCAAATATATGCCCACAGAGTGTCGGCCAATTGTCTCCCTTGGTGGTTTTTATGGAAAAAGCCTTTACCCACATTGCTCCACTGCTATCGTACCTCGTGCTGCACGGTCAGGGTTAAATGTAGGCTGCGCCGCTCTGTGTGTGTGTGTGTGTGTGTGTGTGTGTGTGTGTGTGTGTGTGTGTGTGTGTGTGTGTGTGTGTGTGGTGTGTGTGTGTGTGTGTGTGTGTGTGTGTGTGTGTGTGTGTGTGTGTGTGTGTGTGTGTGTGTGTGTGTGATGAGGACGCTGTAAAGCGTGAGGAGCTGAATGGTACTGGATCAGAGGTCAGGCAGCATATTCCATCTGGTAAATGTTGACGCCCTCTCCTGTTCCGTAGCCTCGTGGGCTGATAACTGCTTTCCTCTGTGTATTGTTTGTGCCCCTAATGGTTTCCCTGTGTTTTTCATTAGCACCCGCGTTCAAAGTCACCCTTTGGCGGGATCTCCTTGTGTGTGTGTGTGTGTGTGTGTGTGTGTGTGTGTGTGTGGCAACATTTAGAAATTAGAGTTAAGGAAAGTGTGTGTGTGTGTATGTATTTGTGTGTGTGTGTGTGTGTACATTACATTGTGAGTTCATGGTGTGACATGTGTGAAAGAGCTCAGCATACACACACGCAGGCACACACATGCACACATGTGCGCACACACATATACACACACACACACACACACACACACACACACACACACACACACACACACACAGTTTTAGCACCTTCCCCCCGAGCAACTGTTTCACAGAAATCAGTATATGTGTATATGTATATATATATATATATATATATGTATATATATATATATATATATATGTATGTGTATGTATATATATATATGTGCGTCTCTGGTGAGTAATCAGGTAATTGATCATAGAGGCAGGTTATTATTTGTGTGCCAAGCTTACTGGCAAATGAAAAGTCCAGCATCCGTCTGCCCATCGCTGCTTGGTCTGTGGGGGACAGGAGAGGAGGAGAAGAGAGAGAATAGATGGCCAAACTAAAATACCTTATATTAAAAAGGAGCTTTCCTCACTCCTTGGCGTATTAGTCAGATGTGTGCACCAGATGTTCGTCTACAGTGGCTGGCTGGCTGGCTGGCTGGCTGGCTGGCTGTCTGTCTGTCTGGCTGGTGGACGAGAGAGAGAGAGAGAGAGAGAGAGAGAGAGAGAGAGAGAGAGAGGAGAGAGAGAGAGAGAGAGAGAGAGAGAGAGAGAGAGAGAGAGAGGAGAGAGAGAGAGAGAGAGAGAGAGAGAGAGAGAGAGAGAGAGAGAGAGAGAGAGAGAGAGAGAGAGAGAGAGAGAGATGTGTGGATAGACCTATAGACCCCTAAATAGTCCTATTATATGTTTTTCTAGGACAATAGCGGTCTGTGATGAGAACATGCTTACCGGCTCTCCTGGCGTATATACCAATTCCGGTCAGGCTGATCAAACATCGAGACACCATCTATCCTGGCTTCACTAATTCATCTGTTCCAATATTATTTGGCAAACCAAGCGTCCACGTACAGGACCTATTCTGCCAAAGAGCCTTTAGCGGGCACATCTGCCACAAGCACAAACAGTGGCAATACAAGAACCCGTGATAAGATATCTTGTGAAGTACTTTCAATTTTCTCATTTTGTCCACTAACTCACTGACGCACATGGGTTCCAAAAGACCATGAGTGCTATATCGCTATAGCACGCTAAATGCCCTTTGGCAGAATCGGTACATGGACGTCATGTTTCAGTGAAGCCAGTTGAGACGGTTATGATCTATTGTCCTTTTTGAAGTTATTTTTTATGAACATACAGATCTGTGTTTCCCACAGATCTGAAATATCCTTGTGGTGGTAGCTGGGGGCGTTGTTTAGGGCGTGGTTTAGGGCGGGGTTTAGGGTGGGGTTTAGGGCGTAGTTTAGGACGTGGTTTAGGGTGAGGTTTGGGGGGAACAATACAAATACATGTGACCTTTTATAAACATTTAGATTTATTACATTTTCTCAATATTCAGTGTGCACAAAGATGGCACGGTTGGTCAGAGCACTTTATCCTTCTGGGTTTATGGAAGAACGGCTCCAACGCCTGAGTATGGGGATGCCTCTGGACCCCCCCCCCCCCAACATAACTTCCGTGTTTACAATGCTTAGACTGCATCCCGACTTATTTTGTAAATCTGATCAAATAAATCGGAATTTATGGATGCAAAGATTTTATAAACGATGCATCTTGACTTAATTTAGAATTGAATCCGGTGCATACATTTTGTTATCGTTGCAATCGTGTCGTGAACTTTTATGCCGGTGTACCGATTTCAAATGGGTGAATCTTACCATGGCTAAGGCCTGTGTATCTCGTATGTTTGATGCTTTGGTGCTTGTCAGCAGACCCTCGAGGCGATAGCAGAGCGAACGGGAACAGGAGAAGTAGAGCGATGGGATCGATGTTCACGAGGTAATCGGCCTCGCGGAGGCCGTCGTACCCTCTTTAAAAATCTACAAAATATACTTGGGAGGCCGTGAATATATCTGGGCCATACCCGCCCAAGTGAAGTCTATGTGTAAGGGAAGCCCTGACATATTTCCCCTGTACAGTGTTCCCTGCATAGAGTCCAGAGCAAATGGTCATCCAGGTTACAAAGTGTCTGGTGTGTTCCTTTGAGAGCGGCTCAGTGAGCGCTCGTACGGGGAGAGTCTACACTCGGCTCCTGGCCTTCTTTTGGTGCAGATTGGCGGCTTTATCGGTGCCATTTGGGTTTGTTCTGGGGCAGTGAGTAAAGCAATCTTCCTGCATACACCCCCCGTCTGCAGTTTGCCTTGATTTATGGACAGGGAATAACTGGGTCCAACTTGAGGATCATTTGTCAGCTGTCATTAAGATGAACTGGTTTGGTGTTTCCTCGCTACACGCCAACCTCAAGGCTCAAGGTAACACAAGGGGCCACCCCTTGTTGGGGATTGTGTTGGAGAGTGGGGAGAGGAGAGAAGGGGAGAGGAGGGGAGAGGAGAGGAGAGGAGAGGAGAGGAGAGGAGAGGAGAGGAGAGGAGAGGAGAGGAGAGGAGAGGAGAGGAGGGGAGAGGAGAGGAGAGGAGAGGAGAGGAGGGGAGGGGAGAGGAGAGGAGAGGAGAGGAGAGGAGAGGAGAGGAGAGGAGAGGAGAGGAGAGGAGAGGAGAGGAGAGGAGAGGAGAGGAGAGGAGAGGAGAGGAGAGGAGGAGGA
>CM051011.1:6476849-6479349 GCA_027704905.1 Muraenolepis orangiensis | reverse complement strand
AGAAGGCACTAGAAATTAGAAATACCATACACTCCAATATTTAGATTCCTATAGCTACTCTGCAGTGGGTCTGTTTAATTATTTTTGAATAACATCTTCCCGCTGTTCCAACCTCCACGTGCAGCACGCTTAGACTGTTCTCAGACACCCATGAGACTCCATTGGGATAAAAAGCGTCTGCTGAATAGCTTTAACTTCTGTGTTCAAGCATGCATGTGGAAAGCTCCTAAGTGGCCAAGAGGGGGAAGAGGAGAAGAAGAAGAAGAAGAAGAAGAAGAAGAAGAAGAAGAAGAAGAAGCAGCAGCATTGAGAAGGACAAATTCTGAGGGATCACACATCCACGGATGGCTGGAAAAATATAACAGCAGACATGAAATGGTGCGTAATTTATGCACACAGACACAGTGGGAGGGGAAAAAACGACGTCTACATTCTTTATCACGACGCACAAAGCAACACACTCCGAGAGACACACGCATGCATGCACACACACACACAGAAACACGCACGCACGCACACGGCACTTTCAGGGAGCTCAAGTCTGAAATAACAAAGCGTCCCTGTAGAGATCTGGAAACATCAGATCTCTATTTCTTCACCCCTAAATTAAAGCCCACACAAAAGGTTCCCCTATGCCAGACACAAGATGGGTAATTCCTCTGACGATCCCTACTGGAGGAGGGCGGATGGTAGGGGTGGTGGTGCAGTAGGTGGTGGTGGTGGGGGTGGTGGGTGGTGCTTTGGGGGGGCGGCAATAAATTAATGCGATGCTTATATAGTCTATAGTCGGGCTCTCAACCTCCACTTAGCAGGTCTTTTAAGAAGCTGGGGGAGCAGAAGGCTTCAACCTGAAGCCCCACCCCCTCCCCCACCCCCTCTCCCTCCCCCTCCCCCGGAGACCCTTTTATCTCCTTCACTCATTCTGACGGAGGGGCGAATCCTCTCCTGTCTTTCTCCTCTCCTCCTCCGCCCGTATCCTCCCAGCGCACCACCGGAGGACCCACCGGAGGGAAGGGCAGAGGCCACCATGTGTGTGTGTGTGTGTGTGTGTGTGTGTGTGTGTGTGTGTGTGTGTGTGTGTGTGTGTGTGTGTGTGTGTGTGTGTGTGTGTGTGTGTGTGTGTGTGTGTGTGTGTGTGTGTGTGTGTGTGTGTCCAGAGCAGGGGACGACAGCAACTGTTTATTAACAACTCCCAGTGTGCTGTGGCCCCCCCCCCTATACCGCGGAGAACCCCCTACACCGCGGAGAACCCCCCCCCTACACCGCGGAGAACCCCCCCCCCTACACCATGGAGAACCTACACCGTGGAGAACCCCCCCCCCCCTACACCGCGGAGAACCCCCCCCCCCCCCCCCCACACCATGGAGAACCTACACTGCGGAGAACCTCCCCCCCCCCCCCCCCCCCCCCCTACACCGTGGAGAACCCCCCCCCCCCTATACCGCGGAGAACCCCCCCCCCCCCCCCCCTACACCGCGGAGAACCCCCCTGGGGCTACGCATGATGTTGTGTGCAATAAACAGCGGAGGATAAAAAAACTAAAAGAACCAACCTTCCGCTGCCTTCCGCTGCGAGGAGGACGGGAGGACGGGGGGGGGGTAACGCACATCCATCGTGGAAGATAACGTTATGGACCCCCACAAACCCTGGAGAGTGACCTTCCTCGGGGGGGGGGGGGGGCTACTCGCTCCTTCATTATTATTCAGGATGTCAGGATGAGGAAAGTGCTCGTAGGTGGAGAGAGGGTAGAGGGGGTGAGGGGGGGGGGCTGTGATGACTGCAGTGTTAAAAGGCCACAGAGTGACAGAGGAGCCTCCCTACCGCCCTCCCACCCTCACCCTCCCTCCCTCCCTCCCTCCCTCCCTCTCACCCTCCCTCCCTCCCTCTCACCATCTCACCATCCCTCCCTCCCTCCCTCCCTCCCTCCCTCCCTCCCTCCCTCTTACCCTCCCTCCCTCCCTCCCTCTCACCATCTCACCATCCCTCCCTCCCTCCCTCCCTCCCTCCCTCCCTCCCTCCCTCCCTCCCTCCCTCCCCCTCCTTCCCCCCCTCCTTCCCCCTCCCTCCCTCTCACCCTCCCTCCCCCTCCTTCTCCCTCCCTCTCTCCTTCTCCCTCCCTCCCTCCCCCCCTCCTTCCCCCTCCCTCCCACCCTCCTTCTCCCTCCCTCCCTCCCTCCCTCCCTCCCTCCCTTCCTTCCCCCTCCCTCCCTCCCCCTGTCATATTCCTCCGGGGGGCAAAGTCTGAGTCATCAAGAGCCCCCTGGTTGTGAATCAGACAGAAAAGGACACAGTCAATGCTGTGTGTGTGTGTGTGTGTGTGCGTGCGTGTGTGCGTGCGTGCGTGTGCGTGTGTGCACGTGTGCGTGCGTGTGCGTGTGTGCACGTGTGTGTGTGTGTGTGTGTGTGCGTGACATCAGGGAAGCATTTTAATATCCACTTGAAACCCAACCACCAGATGCCTCGGCTTCCAATAGCGGGATGATGAAAACAACACAGTTAG
>CM051011.1:6426849-6471849 GCA_027704905.1 Muraenolepis orangiensis | reverse complement strand
TCCACCGTGCTACTTGGACGATCTCCGATAGGTCAGGTCGTGAGCATGAGCGAGGGCATGCGTGCGTACACACACACACACACACACACACACACACACACACACACACACACACACACACACACACACACACACACACACACACACACACACACACACACACACACACACACGCACACACACACACACGCAGGCACGCAGGCACTACTGCCACCTTGTAGAGATCAAAGGCTTATAGTCTTATTTCGTTTTTCTTCCTCCACATCGAGCTGCCTCCTCCATCCCTCCTACCCTCCATCATTTCATTCCTAGCGTGTGTTCTTCTTCTTCTTACGAGTTCCACTTTACAATTGACCATCCGCTTCCCCGGCGGGATTTAGTCGTGCAACCATGTGCGACATGCAGGGCCCCCCTCTCTCTCTCTCTCTCTCTCTCTCTCTCTCTCTCTCACTCTCTCAGTCTATATCTCTCTCTCTGACACACGCACACACGCACACACACAATGTCAGGGACCACCGTGCATGTCAGATCAGATGTGGCGCTGGAGCAGAGGAGCCAACCCCACCCCCCCCCCCCCCTCCATGCTCTCCCGTCTCCCATCTCCTGTCTTCTGTTTGTCTTGAACAGAGAGCGAGTGCATGACAAAGTGTCTCTGCGGTGCGTTGATAAGAGGCAGCAGCCTGATAAGTGCGGGGGGGGGGGGGGGGGGGGGAACTCATCATCAGCGAGCGCAATAGGGAACGGCTTCCCCCCCCCTCCACCCGTTATTGGCGGCTACACGTTACATGCGTTCTCGTTTTCACTGTTACACTTGTCCTCCCGCCCGGCGGATGGTGTACGCCATACAATTGGGATTTTTTTTGGGGACGGATGGGGAAGAGCGGAATTACTTGGAGGTGGAGTTTAATGCGTTGAGGTTCTGATATGATCCTATAGTTTCAGATCAGGCCTATCTGTGGTCCTTGGGGATGGCACTCAACATAGGTCAATCAATGTCAAGGATCACTTCAATAATGTTGAGTGGAGGCAAAAGCACAATTTTCTTATTAATCAAATCAGAGTGTTGTCATATATGTTTAATGTGGATAATGTCTTCTATAGTCAACTATTTACATTGCATTGTATGCTTTGTTATTGTGCTAAATCACCTGAATGTGTTAACAAATGATGCTTTTAAAAAGACAAAATCTGCCAATTGAAAAACTGGCGAGGACACATGTGTCTCCAGCGTCCCCGGTGTAAATAGAAACCTAGAACTGTTTCTGATTTACATGATTAAAGAGGCTGTTTCAATATTTTATATATATATATATATATATATATATATATATATTATGTTGCCAGCTATCTGTGTGAAAGTCTAATCCTGTCTTCAGCAATTGTATCAACATAGGGGACACTGGATACGCCATTAAATAAAGACTAGACAGTATTAAGTCCATCATTCATAATCAGAGAAGTGCGTGGTTATGCTGGAATAATATGGCTGGCAATGGCATGGTCATCATGAGTTTGCAGAGAATAAATTAATTCAAAACAGACTACCGTGACTGAATAGGCTCATGTTAAGCCTACATTATCTCGTAATTAAAAAGGAATTCCTAGAAAGTCATTAACAAGAATGTTAACAGCCCCCCTTATTCCATAATTAATTCCAGACACAGGCATAAAGGAGGATTTAAAACACGGAAAGAAAATTATGGGAGCAAATTAAAATAGTCGGCTACTTTGCATGTATAATTATTATAATTGTTGTTTGTATTATTATTATTGTTATTATTATTGTGATTATTATTTTGATTATTATTACTTATAAAGCAGTATTTATGACAAGGATCATTTGCATATTGATTTTGTGCAAGTTTTCCTCTATTCCCAAGTTGATCTGCAATCAGCGGCCAATTTATAGTAGAAAGATCTGTATTGTCGACACCTCCTCAGTACAGTCCATCGAAAGGAATTTGGCATCTAACCAGAGGGCAAATGTTGCAGTAAAGTGCATGGTAATATATAATGTACAGTGGTTAAATAAGATGTGCAATATGTATATTTCTTTATATATGTCTAAGACAAAAAAAAACTACTACGATGATACCTTGGTCTTGGTTTTCCTTACCCTTTATTTTCACAAGTGCACCGTCGTATGCACACTACTAGGCGGTGCACTAATAAGTGATGACCAGTGTGTGAGTTTATCATCTCAAGGTTTGATCATTTAATTTAAGTAACCCCAACAAACCAAAAAGAAGTGCTACTCAGTAGCGCCACTTGCGCTCGCCTGGCGGCCATGTGTCACTACACCCCCTCATGACCAGCGAGCGGAGGAGCCAATGGGCTCCGGGAGGCAGCCAGCCGGAGCTGTCCCTGTGTGGCCGCCATTAAAGAAAAAAGGGAATCCATGAATTCAAATAGGGGGGGAAAGAAAAAAAACCAACCCAGTAGGAATCATCGAGAGGAGGAGGAGGGCTGAGGAACACAACAACGTGCAGCAACAACAATAATAATAGCGGTAACGACGGTTTTTGTTTAGGATTTCGGGTGCTTTTTCTTTCTAAAAACGGATGCGTTTCGGTTCGAGTTTTTTTTTCTTTTTTTCGCGATGGAGGAGGAGGAAGAGTAGGAGGAGTAGGAGGAGGAGACGGGACGGCTTTTAAAGCGAAGAACCGTTTTAGGGTCTAAGGGGGGAGGGAGGAGGAGAGGAGAGGGGAGGAGGGAGGGAGGAAGGAAGGGGGGAGAGCGAGAGAGAGCGAGAGAGAGTTGCTGCTTTGCTCTCTCTTGTTATTTTTTTCTTTTTAATCAACCTTTTTTTGACTCTTAATACTTCCACCATTTGTGGAGATGACGCCATAAGAGACGGCGGGAGGAGGAGGCGGAGAAGAGGAGAATCGGTCTTTTTTTCACCACCACCGCGAACGAACTGACAAGACAACCGCAGTCGGTCGGTCGGAGGAGGAGGAGGTTGAATTAACATTAACTCTTTTCCTCCCTGTTATACAATTATAACAAGACCATTGTTTCGAAAAGCCAAGCGCGTCGTCTACTTCTTCTTCTTCGAGAGAGAGTTGTTGTGTGTTCGCAACAACAACAACAACAACAACCAACAAACAACAACTGCTTATTTATTGTTCTTTACGTGTTACAAACAACAATCAATGGTGGAATGTTCGACGGCTCGGTGGTGAGGGGAGGATGACTTCTAGTCGTTGGGTGCCGAACGGGGCCAGCCTGGAGAACTGCCACTCCAACCTCTTCTGTCTGGTAAGACGACCACTAACTAACTAACTAACTAACTAAAAGCAGCCATTTTTTCCCCAAAAACAGCTAAGCTAACGTTAGCGCCACACACACACACCATAGACAGATACTGTACATACACAAACACAAACATACGCGCGCGCGCGCGCACACACACGCATAGTTGATAGTAGCTTAGCAGCGCCAGGCTTACGGCCTGGCGAGCTGACAGCACTGTTTACATACGAGCACGAGTTCGGTAACACTTTCACACACACGCACACACACTGACACACTAACGCGCGCAGGCAAACACACACACACGCGCAAGCGCGCAGGCAAAACACGCGCGCGCAGGCAAACACGCACGCACACACACGCGCGCGCAGGCAAACACGCATGCACACACACACTAACTCGCGCAGGCAAACACGCACGTACGCAACATACACACACGCGTGCGCGCATTCACTTTAATGCATGCATGCATGCCATTATAACACTGCTAGCTAGTGACACGTTTTGCAATGAACGCCGTCCGAGTGAAGTGGTTGCCAGCTGACATTTGCTGGATGGTTTTGACTTTTTCTGTGCACGACTCGTCTCGTGCACACCCGTCAGCGAAAGCCACTGCCAAGCCCCCCCCCCCCCCCCGTGTGCAGTAAACATACGACGAGCACCACCCTTACCCCTATGAGGGGGGGGGGTGGTGAGGGGGGGCGACTGGACAACTTTGCCCCGGGTTTTTGTAACGCTCACTGCGATGCGAACACATTATTCGTTTTTTTGGGTCAATACACACAGGACACACACACACACTTATTGTTCTTACGCGTCGCCGACGACATGCCGACATGCCGACAGGCGTGTTACAATCACGGTCACCACCACCACCGGCAGCAGCCCGTTGCATCATTTGCGGTGTAACGCGAACGCGTTACACCGCAAATGATGCAACGGGCTGCCGGTGTTCGTCTGTTGTTGTTCGTCTGTTGTGTTCGTCTGTTGGGCTGCCGGCTTCGTCTGTTGTTGCATCGGTTATATGATCTGGGCCGCCGGCCACACACACACACAGGCCCGATTATACTATCTCTCTCTCTGACACGCATTCGTGCATTGAGCAGTGGGTCATGGCGAAGGCAGTGGTTGTGTTACAGGTCTCTAACAACAGGAAAAGCTGTTTCCTCTATTTGTGTATAAGTTAAGTAAGCCGTTCACTTTCAATGTTCACGGTGGTTATAATGCAGGGCGTGTGCCAGTATCACACCTTGACTGACTGAGTCCCCTTTTTTAGTATTTTATATTGACCGTCCACCACCACGGCTGGTTATTAAGTTACCAAATGGGTTGTGGCCTGCACACAAGATACAAGATTTTTATTGGCCATTTTTATTGGCCAAGTACATAGGAATGCTTGCTCCCCATTCCCTCCCACAGTATAAATCTCAAAAACACCATAAAGATTAAAATAATATATACAATAAAATAAACAAACAAAAAGAGCAGCAAAGTGACTTAAATGATATGTACATGTTTTTGGTGTTTTGTTTTTTTACATCTCATCCTCCTGTCTAAACCGATTTATAGTGTTCCTTCACCAGAGACTCTCTTCCTTCGATGTGATGTATTAAGTGTCTGTTGCTCCATCCTGTTGGCTTGTCATCAGACTTAAGTACAGGCCTGCTCCCTGGGAGAGAGAGAGAGAGAGAGGAGAGAGCGAGTCCTAGACTCTCTGTAGTCCGCCTGCAGGGGCTGCATGTCTGACAGACATTTTCCTGCCCGCAGAGAGACTAAGCAAAACACCACTGTTCTGTTATGACTCATTCACAGAACAGACTCCACTCTGTGGTTTTATGGCGAGAACAGATGCACATATCGATGTGGTGCTTTTGCTTTTCTCTCTCTCTCTCTCTCTCTCTCTCTCTCTCTCTCTCTCTCTCTCTCTCTCTCTCTCTCTCTCTCTCTCTCTCTCTCTCTTTCCCTGTTTCTTGGATTTTTGTTTTATTATGAGTAGGTTTAAGATAGTACCTATTTATTAACACTATCTTGGTTATAAATACATGTAAGCCTATAACCACATTTGGGCAAATCCTTTTGCCAACGTAATAAAACAAGGTCTTTCGTACCATTTATTCATTTTTAATTAAAATAAATTCAGTGGAAGAGCAATATTTATCATGGATTCCCAACAGACAAAGTGAAAGTCCAGAGTCCTTCTAGTGTGAGGCTGCTGCACCGTTTGAGTTGCTCCACCTGTTGCTTGTGCCCTAACTTGGAGACAGACAGGAAGGCAGCTGTTTGGTTCGTCCGTTGCCCTGAAAATAAAATGCTCAACCAACACACAGTGCCCAGATGACAGTTGAGCAGCTGGCAGCAGAAGCAACGTGTCGTCACTCTGCCAGAGTCGACGACCACATATGCCCCCCCTCCCCCCCCCCCCTTGAGACAACATCCCAACTCAATCAAAATGGCCCCAGTCTTTCGTTCCCCCTCCAGCACTGATGCTGCGATGCTCAGTTTCCTAGCTGGCTAAAACAGAAAAGAGGCTGTGCTTTTGCCCGCTCCGCTAAAGATGGGAGATGTGATTCAGTTCAGCTGACGGCTCAGAGGGCAGCCTCTTGCTCTACCCCCCAAAGACACACGCTAGGAAGGGCAAAGAGGCACTCTGGTGTGCTACTCAAATATGTGCTATACTTAAAATATGTTTATGACGGCAAAATGGTGTTTATTTATAGCACACATCCGTGTGTGAAGGATGTTGAGCTGCTGACACAGACGGAGAACTACGAACAAAATCGACAACAATCTGGAAAACATGACCACTGGATAGAAAGGCTTTTGACTCGCTTTCTCTCTGTCTCCGTGCCTGTGTGTGTGTGTGTGTGTCTCTCTCGCCATCTCTCTCCCCCTCCCGCTTTCCCTCCCAACCTCCCTCCCACGACACGTCGAGGCTGCCACTAATTTATTTTGAAAGGACGGACAGAACAAGGCCCGTTTACCCTTGATAGCGCAATCTGCCACTTGGATAACGCTCTGATGGGTCCCCTCTTAGGCCGATGGGCTATGGCAAAACCCAGGATAATGTGAAATTACGGCGGACCAATAACTGATGGAACACCTTTTTTTTATTTTTATTGAATAGCGACCTCCCAGCGATGACTCATGTAAGTGCTTTAGCACTGTGCCTTTATCCTCTGCAGGACCAAGGTTAGGGCATTCCCAGTCTTTGTCACGATGGTCATCGTGAGCCGAGCGCCATGGGCAGCTCGTGTCGTTGCGTAGCCAAGCGATCACCCCGGGATAAGGTCGTCCTGGATGGTGTCCGGGGGGTCACGGGGAAAGCACAAGCCTGAGGTGTTGATCAGTCACCTGGAAAAAGGGGTGGCGGTCTGGGCCGTTTAAATTTTTTGTGTCATATAATAATCACGTGTCAAAGTGACCGTGACCAAACAGATCCCCCCCCCCCCCCACATTGCACGAGACAACCAAGAGGAGACTACCAAGAGGGAAGTATCGATGTACACGGCGCCTTTTCTGTTGTTGTTCACTTACCGCCGAGCCACAAACGCTGTCGCTTGTCTCGTCAAGTTATCGGTTGCCGATGAGCGGTGGTGACGGATAATGAAAGCATTTAACAATACATTCAGCAGCCTCCGGTTAACGGAAAGCTATATATGACTATATATTTAACCCATCCTAGTATTGGGAGCAGTGGGTATCAGCTATTGTATATACACAGCAGCCCGGGGAGGAATGTAGGGGGTCTGGTGGTGCCTTGCTCAAGGGCACCTCGGCAGTCCCTCTGTGTTTCGGGAACTTGAACTGGCGAACCTTCCGGTTCCCAAGCCCCAAGTCAGTCCCAACAGACTGAGCTGTCCTACCGCCCCCTTAAATAGCTGTTGTGATCCAGAAACACGGTGACATTTAAATCAGCATCTTCATCTTTCAAACTGGTGTTTATATCTGATTCAGATATAACACCAGTTGTCGTTTCTTGTATACATCAATACGCGCGCGTGTGTGTGTGTGTGTGTGTGTGTGTGTGTGTGTGTGTGTGTGTGTGTGTGTGTGTGTGTGTGTGTGTGTGTGTGTGTGTGTGTGTGTGTGTGTGTGTGTGTGTGTGTGTGTGTGTGTGTGTGTGTGTGTGTGTGTGTGTGTGTGTGTGTGTGTGTGTGTGTGTGTGTGTGTGTGTGTGTGTGTGTGTGTGTGTGTGTGCTCTGTCAGTGCTCTGTCAGTGTTGTATTAAAGATGCTGGCAGTTATTTACGAGGCATCCGTTAGATGACTTGTCACACCACAGGTTGCATAGCACCGGGTTATTGCCACGAGGGTTCAAATGAAACCGTAAACACATCGTGTGAGTTGGTGAGAACCTCTGGGCTGTGTGATGATTCTCAGGAGGGGATGAATGATGTCTTTGGGAGTGAAAGAGGCGTGTGGCTCTTTTGTCGTTTGATATAAAAATAAGTAAGCTGACGGCTACGTCGGTTAAGTAGCAGTTAAGCTATCTTATTGTCTTCATTTGAGTGACTTTATTTGAGAAATTGTAATTTTTCTTTTTTTTTTTATAAAAGGAAGGGAAGTATAAAAGGATTTTGATGAAAAATGTTTTCGTCAAAATCTCACGACTATCATTTTAATTATATTATTATCAACTATCAAAAATGTATAGGAATTGTGGACATATGAATGAACAGCACTGGTAATTACACAAATATATTATGAATGGAACATGAACATATTGAGCTCATATTCAACAGGGTCAAAACAGGAGGGGGATTATTCACAACATGGCAACACAGTTGGTCTTATTTGAACAAAAAGTGAGAAGCGGAGAGAACCCCCTCGGCCCTCATACCAGCCGTACGGCTGGGAGCCGTTTACAGGAGACGCTACAAGTAGATTCCCCTTTTTTCTTATTCTTTCCTTTTTTTTTTTCTTCTCTTCCCTCCCTGACGACAAGTTTGGGAGGCTTATTTATTTGTACCACTTACTCCAGCGCTGAGCCTCCAGAACGCCCCAGCTTCTAGTCACCGTACCGAAGGCTCCATGAATACTCCGTACGAGCCCACCGGGCAACGACGGCAACAAGTAACAACAAATAACAACAACAATGGTGGTGGTGGCGGCGGCAGCGGGAAACACTGCGCTGGGGGCGGAGCAGAGAGCAGCGAGTCCTGGGCGGTCTGAATGAGCGGCCGTGTCGTGTGCGTGCCTGTCGTTGCCAGCCCTGCTGTATAGGTTGGGCTTTAAGAAGGCCAGATCTCTCTCTCTCTGTCTCTCTGTCTCTCTGTCTCTGTCGCTCTGTGTGTGTGTAAGGCTTGCAGCAGGGTAATTGCAGTGGCCAGTGAGAGCCCAGGGCTATTGTCGGAAATGGTTCTCCACCGGTTCTCATTTCTCAAAGACAAAAGGCGCAAGACTGTGTGTGAGGCTGTAAGGTTTAAGGCTGTTGGTTGGGGAAAAAAACAACAACAAACAAACCCAAAAAATATCCAGGGTGAGAACAAGATCATGTGGGTTAATCATACAAACCAAACCGGTGCTTTTGAACTGGGACATCTTGGCCTCTTGGTAGTTAGAATACGGTACTCTCACACGGTACCCTGAGGGCGCTTTAGAGAATTCCCTAACAGCAGCGCACAGGCGTCCCGCCACGCCCCGCCCCGCACCGGGCCTGACAGCTGCAGGCTGGGAGTGTGACTATCACAGGCTGCACGGTGAACTGTTGTTAACCGTCAGCTGTAGCTGTTATGCACTCCTGTTACCACTAGTAGTGTAGTAATAATGACATCGCCGCTATATTTAAAATGCATGACATTTCCCTGGCTCCGGTTCAGTGCACTTTGAGCACAACAAAAATGTATGTGTTTAAAAAACAACAACAACAAAAAACTAAGTATTCTGTATTCAACAGCCTTTTCATTGATCTAAAGTGTGTCTTTGAATGCTCTGGGAAGATTAGATAAAAGATAACACAAAATAAATCTAACCGAATGAAATACCTACAAAAAAATAAATAAAAAATATGTATTTACAAGCAATAAAATAAGATATACTTATTGCAGCCTGCCCTAAATACACCCGAACTGATGGAGAGTGACTCTCTCCCCCCCTCTCCTCTCAAGTCTGGGCAGGCCTTTATTTCAACACACTGACCTGCATGGGGTCTGGACAGGAGGCTATAAATATATAGCAAGCACAACACCGCAACATGTACTCACGCTACCACATGACAGTGATGTAGACTGACGTGTGTGTGTGTGTGTGTGTGTGTGTGTGTGTGTGTGTGTGTGTGTGTGTGTGTGTGTGTGTGTGTGTGTGTGTGTGTGTGTGTGTGTGTGTGTGTGTGTGTGTGTGTGTGTGTGTGTGTGTGTGTGTGTGTGTGTGTGTGTGTGTGTGTGTGTGTGTGTGTGTGTGTGTGTGTGTGTGTGTGTGTGTGTGTGTGTGTGTGTGTGTGTGTGTGTGTGTGTGTGTGTGTGTGTGTGCGCTTTTGTCTATTGGATGACATAACAGGTTGTTGTGATCCGTCCGCTGCGCCACCTAATGCGCTTCTGTTTTGACAGAAGCGCTCCCGCTCTCCCCCCGTAACCGCTAGCGCTACCAACACCCCCCTCCCCCCTCCCCGGGCCCTGCTGCTGCTAACGCCGCAAATCTCTGGGCTGATTTCCCCCCCCCCCCCCGGGCTCATCAGAGAGGGACCACCGCAGACCTCGGCCACCTCCACCGCCACCACACTCGGTGGGAAATCTGTGTGTGTATTACAGCCTCTCCACTTGATTTCAGATAAGACACCCCCCCCCCCCCCCCCCACCCAAACACTAACACACTGCCCAACATCAACACCGGCCTTTTAAAGCGTGACAGATTAGCCTAATTGGACGCCGTACGGGGACGGACGCTTTGGCCTCGTCAAAGCGTCCCTCGTCCCTCCCCCACCCCAGCGGGGCACATGTCGAGGCTAGTGTAGCCTCTTAGCGCAGCCGGTGTAGCTAGCATCGGGGACAGCTTGAGGGGTCGTGATTAGAAAGGCTGAAATGGAGACGCAGGCCTCTTTAAGACGCTGTGTGTGTGTGTGTTTTATGTGTTTTACGGCAGACACGGCCGGGTGTGGTCGGTCTGTGCAGCGAGGGGTTTGTTGGCGGCAGTGGAGCGTAATGTTCCTGCTTTAACTCTTAATAACCCCCCGCCTGAGATTTACTGCCTATCATGCCGTTTCTCCACCCCTCCCCCCTCCCTCCATCCCTCCATCCCTCCCTCCCCCTCCCTCCATTCCTCCCTCCCTCCATTCCTCCCTGTGTGTTTTGTTCTGCCAATAAAAGCCAGGCATCGTTTATAAAAGGGGGGGGGGGCACCACCCTCACCCCACCCAACACATGGACACACACATGCACGCACACACTCGCGCACCCCCCCCCCTTTTCCTGACCTCCCGGCGCTCTCCGTTAATGACGACTAAGGTGGTTAGGCCCACGTTTACAAGCTCTGTGTGTTTTCCTCCCGTTCTGATTTGTTTTGTTTGCCGCCACATGCCGGAGTGTATGTGTATATTTAGATAGGAAGGAAGCTCCGCTCAGCAGGAGGAGCTGTGTGTGTGTGTGTGTGTGTGTGTGTGTGTGTGTGTGTGTGTGTGTGTGTGTGTGTGTGTGTGTGTGTGTGTGTGTGTGTGTGTGTGTGTGTGTGTGTGTGTGTGTGTGTGTGTGTGTGTGTGTGTGTGTGTGTGTGTGTGTGTGTGTGTGTGTGTGTGTGTGTGTGTGTGTGTGTGTGTGTGTGTGTGTGACATATACATTTAGAGGGAATGGGTTGACTAAAGGGGGAGCGGTTGGCTGGGTCACTTCCATTCAAAGTCAAAACCACACACACACATGCCCATGCACACACACACACACATGCACATGCACGCACACACTGACACACATAAGCATGCACACACACACACACACACGGCTCATCCTAGTGTTGGGCCTGTTGGACATGCAAAGGCATTTGTGAAAAACTAGAGAGGTCTTTTAACTGCCGAGCTTCCAGTGTATTATATTGTAGTGCGTGTACAACTCAAAGGGGATCAGGACAATCAAGGTTGGCGTTCGGTATCAATCATACGCCATTGGTAATCGATAGGGGTATTGATTAACAGTTAACATTTTTTCCTTTGGTCAGCTGTCTGATGTGTGTGCTATCCCCCCCCATCACACACACGCTGCCTGGGTGGTATTATTCACTCATGATGGTGTGTGTGTGTGGGGTGGTGCTAAAGAGGGAAGGCGGGGGGGTAGCACTGGCGGTTACAAGGGGGGGGGGGAAGAGGGGGTGGTTGTGGGGGTGAATTGCAGATGGGGCTGTCTACAACCGGCTCTTTAAAACAGGATTAATACCCTAGTCTTTAAACTTTTAAGGCTTTTCCAACACCCCTTTTGCCTCAAACGTACAGTACATATACCGGTTGAATAGTGGAAGGTATTTGTATGTTTATGCAACCCCAGTACTGGTTTGTACCGCGACCGCCACACGTTTCAGATAGTTAAACCCTTCTGCAACGCAAGAACTGGTCCGTGGTAAATGGACTGCATTTGTATAGCGCCCTTCTAACCACTCAAAGTCAAGCCTCACACTCACCTATTCAACCACCGCCGACGGCGGAGTCAGCCAGGCAAGGCGACCGCCAGCACCTCGGGAGCAGTTAGGGGATTAGGGGTGTCTTGCTCAGGGACACTTGGCTAGGAGGAGCCGGGGGATGGAACCAGCAACCTCCCGGTTGTCAGACAAACCCGCTCTACCTCCTGAGCTACTGCCGCCCCCACAAACGTTGGAAATGAACGGAGTCCTCGTGTACCGCTACACAACTGGTGTAAACCAGTGTGTCGAAGGTGTTGCGGTTGCAGGTGTCTACCAGCAAAGCAATTGTTCTAAACAAGTGATGGTGGTGTTTTGGATTGCTAATGCACGGTCACAGTAAGCCACCTTGTTCTAGGGTCTGACCTTTCAACCTCAAGTTGCGTTCAAAGTGCCCAAGGTCTGCCATCATTTTCACTAATGTACACGTATAGGAAATCTATTTAACCTGTATTTTATACTATTATGTATTTGTATGGGTATAGGTATGTGTACGTTAAATCCGCACTTGAAGCTCCACTGGCCAGTTAATTTTTTACCTGCGGGATACACAGCGATGTTAACGTTATACATCGATTGGGAACATTTTGAAACGTGCCGTATCTAGTTGAACGGCATTTGAGTTGGGGCTATTGTTGAGGACAGGGTACTTTTGTAATCCATAGATTGTTTGGAAATATTGAGCAAATATTTGGTCTATTATTTGAGCTGCTGCGTCCTGGGCAGGTATGCAAAGTCAGGTCAGCCGATTATCTGTGTCTTATCAGTAAACTCGCCCAAATCACGCGGGAACACGGCAACTCTTCAAGATAAAAAGTTTTATTTTTTTTACCACCAGCCGCTCTTGTTTTCCCCACCCCATCGTTTGTAGAACTTGTACAAAATGTACAAACGGTAGCAGTTGTTGTTGTAAACAGTGAACAAACTCCTAGTTTGTTCCCCCTTTTCCTCCTCTTGACCTCACATCCCATTGGCCCGTGATTGACCTCCAAGCCGGTTTGAAAAACATCTTTGTTGCCCCGACTGGAACTTCTCCCCAAGTCAGTCAGCTGTGGAATCTTTTTTTTTTGTTTTAAGTGGGTAGGAAGGAAGGAACCTTTGCTGGAGTACACGTTGTACCCCTATAATCAACAAGCCAGATGTACTTCCCAGGCACTCGCCCTTCTCCCCCGTCCTGCGTCGGAACGGGGAGTGCAGTATGTGAACACAGAGCACTTGTTTTGAGGAAAGAGAGAGAGAGGGGGAGAGATGGAGAGAGAGAGAGAGAGAGGGGGGGGGGGGGGGAGAGAGAGGAGAGAAAGATGGAGAGAGAGAGAGAGAGGGGGGGGGGGGGGGGAGAGAGGAGAGAAAGATGGAGAGAGAGATGGAGAGAGAGGGGGGGGGGGGGAGAGAGAGGAGAGAAAGATGGAGGAGAGATGGAGAGAGGGGGGGGGGGGGAGAGAGAGGAGAGAAAGATGGAGAGAGAGATGGAGAGAGAGAGGGGGGGGGGAGAGAGGAGAGAAAGATGGAGAGAGAGATGGAGAGAAGATGGAGAGAGGGGGGGAGAGATGGAGAGAGAGAGGGGGGGGGGGGAGAGAGAGGAGAGAAGAGGAGAGAGAGAGGGGGAGAGATGGAGAGAGGGGGGAGAGAGAGGATAGAGAGAGAGGGAGAGAAAGATAGGGAGAGAAAGATAGAGAGAGCGAGACGTGGATATCTCCAGGGTTGACAGTGGTGATTTGATTTAGTTTGCAGCGATTATTAACAAACTGGCACAGCCCTAACATGTAACCCCAGCTTTTTTTTCCTTTACCTGCCGAAGTAGTCAGATCTATCCTGGCCAGATGGCAGCTTTTCATTTCTCACTCTCCTTGGTGAGGTTGCCTCCGAGGCATCGCTTCCACGACCCGCGGCTGACATCTCCCTTTCTCTCTCCGCTCTCTCTCTCCTCTCTCTCTCTCTCCCCTCTATCTCCCTCAGGCTGACCTTACGGGCATCAAATGGAGGCGGTACGTGTGGCAGGGCCCCACCTCGGCCCCCATCCTCTTCCTGGTGACCGAGGAGGACCCCATCCTGTGCAGCTTCAGCCGCTGCCTGAAGGCGGACGTGCTGAGCGTGTGGCGCCGCGGCCAGCGGCCGGGCCGCCGCGAGCTGTGGCTCTTCTGGTGGGGTGACGACCCCAGCTACGCCGACCTCATCCACCACGAGCTCGACGGTGAGTTGTGTGTGTGTGTGTGTGTGTGTGTGTGTGTGTGTGTGTGTGTGTGTGTGTGTGTGTGTGTGTGTGTGTGTGTGTGTGTGTGTGTGTGTGTGTGTGTGTGTGTGTGTGTGTGTGTGTGTGTGTGTGTGTGTGTGTGTGTGTGTGTGTGTGTGTGTGTGTGTGTGTGTGTGTGCCTTTGATGGTTCTGCGGTGTTTCGGATCAGCTTTGTCCGCTCTGAAAGTTTGTGTTGCAATAAGTGTGGAGATCAGCCATGCAGTGTGTTTTTGGAAGACAGGCCTCTCTTTAAGTTGCTTACACAGCGGGACAGGGGAAGGGGGGGGGGAGGCGACGACACAGAGAGAGAGAGAGAGCCGCTGTGTGGCTGTAGCAGAAGAAGAAGGGCATTCGAGGATTCCCTGTAAAGAGAGGCGGCCCCCTCTCTTCAGCGGGCATGATCTCACCGCCGGTGGGAGGGTGAATAAAAAGGTTATTGGTTGTATAAAAATAAAAAAAAGAAGAAGGGAGAAATGACAACTTCTTGTGCGAGCGGGGGTGGCTGGAGTGGCGCAGAAAGGCGAGCTCTTTGAGGCTCTGTGTGTGTGTGTGTGCGCGTGCGTGTGTCCGTGTGTGTAGAGTTGGAAAGTAACAATAGTATAAAAACATGACGTAAGGCGTTGCGGGAGAATGGCAGGGAGTGCGGGTTTACCACGGAGGTCACGGCGGCGCCAGTCCTCTCTTCTCTATTCGATTCCTTCTCTCCGGGGCAGCGCTAATAGGGGTGGGAGAGGGAGAGGAAGGAATGAAGAAGCACTGCAGCCAATTGTATTCATGCTGCCACCCGTTGTGGTCACGTTGGATCTGTGGGTCCTGCGGTCGCATGCTGCAGCCCCCACACCTCCCACACCCCAACACCCTCACCCTCCACACCACACACCCCCACAGCCCCCTCTTCTTTGGAAAAGCAAGCTTGAGGATGCAACTGGTGGACTCCTTTGTACCGGATAAGTCCTGCTAATAGCCGGGGATCAGCCAGGGGGCCCGCACCTGCCACACAGAATGGGCTGTTTGCAGACAGTGTAGGGGAGTACCGCGGGCTGCGCGTGGCGATCTATATTTGGACACTTCCAGAGTCACCGCTGCGCTCTCCCCCTCCCCTCGCCAGAGGGAGAGGGAGAGAGGGAGAGAGAATCGGTTAGGATGATTGTGATTTTGCGGGCGGTGGGGTGGTGGGAGGGTTTAATTGAATATTGACCAGGAGTGTCTCCGTGTTGTTGTTTGGGAGCAGGTGTTGTTACTGGCGGTAACAACAGCTGGCGAGCCCTGCTTTTTTCCCGGGGCCTACCGGCCACCGCCTGGGTGTCCGAACACGGAAACACAACACAGCACAACACAGCACAACACAGCACAGCACAGCGCGGGTCTCCAATTTAGCAGGAGTAGCGTCCTTCGTCAAGAAACTAAAACCGCTGCCTCGTCATTAGCCTGGTCCCGTCATCGGGGTCTCCCGACGCAGTGTAAAGACTTTCCAGATGGCTGGCCCGGTGTCATCCGGGGGCCCCTGTATTGGAACGGGTCCCGTCACTCGACACCATGGCAACCACTGGGACCCGAGCCCCCCCCCCCCCCTGGCGCCTCCCACCCGGCGCTGCTCCTCGCTAGCTGTTCATGGGGTGGCGCTGCCAGCGGGAACAGAACGCAGCGGAGCGAGGAGCAGAACAACTTCTGTGTGCGGCTTGGAGTCCAGCCAGAGATCCCCCACTACCACCACCACCACCCCCACTACCACCACCACTACCACTACCACTACCACTACCACCACCACCACCACTACCACCACCACCCATCCCCTTCTTCTTTGGTGGCCGATGATCTGTCTGATTTAGCTGCTGTGCTTCCAAGACCTGAGGGGGGGGGGGGGGGGGGTGGGGGTGTGTGTGTGTGTGTGTGTGTGTGTGTGTGTGTGTGTGTGTGTGTGTGTGTGTGTGTGTGTGTGTGTGTGTGTGTGTGTGTGTGTGTGTGTGTGTGTGTGTGTGTGTGTGTGTGTGTGTGTGTGTGTGTGTGTGTGTGTGTGTGTGTGTGTGTGTGTGTGTGTGTGTGTGTGTGTGTGTGTGTGTGTGTGTGGACTACTAAGTGTATGTGTCCGTGTGTTTGGGGACTACTAAGTGTATGTGTCCGTGTGTTGGCTCTAAGGTATAATGAGGCTATGTGTGTGTGAGTGGGGGGGCTGGTCTCTAGGAGCTCTCTAGTGATTTCTGTGTGTTTTGGGGACTGTGTGTGTGTGTTGGCTGTGAGGTATAATGGGTGGGGGGGGGGGTGTAAGTGGCTGCAAACTTGTGTTTCCCTGAAGTCTGGGCCTGGCTAGCCTCTCTGGGATCTCCCTAGTAGTGTGTGTGTCTGTGTGTCTATGTGTGTGTGTGTGTGCATGTCTACATTCCAGACAGGTTGGCCAGTGATTGACAGTGACGCTCCATTGGCCAGACTCGCCGGGGCGATCCCACGTTGGCAACTGTTAATCGACCAATCAGCAGTTGGTGTGGTAGGCGCTGACCGCGTGGCGGTTACGGTAGCCGCCCACACACACTCCACCGTAACGTCACATGTTCGTCATCATGGCCATATGCTAACTGCCTGGGCTCTTGTTGCTAATCAGCTTGATTTGACCAGCTGTAAGTTAGTGCTGGGCAATACATAATAATAATAATATACATCAATATTAGATTGATATGAGACTAGATGTGGGCGGCAGGACTTTTGGTCAAGTCTCTGAAACACCTGAGCACTGCCGAGGTGCCCTTGAGCAAGGCACCAGACTCCCTACTCTGCTCCCCGGGCGCTGTAAATATACAATAGCTGATACCCACTGCTCCTAATACTAGGATGGGTTCAATGCAGAGAAACAAATGTCACTGTGTGTTTAAATGTATGTGACCAATAAAGAGGATTCAATCCTCCAGATTTAGATTTTTGATTTTGACTAGATTTTGGATATCGTGATTATGACATAAGGTTTTATTTTCTGCTGCATTACAGTAAAGTGATTTCATGTTCTTATGTAAACTACAGACTGTTCCAGCTGTGCTCTCATCCTCTGAACGGCTTTTCCCTTTGCACAAGTGCCATTTTCTGTATACTAGTGTCAGTAATCCCTCATCCTTTGAGGGAGAGAGAGGGGAAGGGAGGGAGAGAGAGAGAGGGAGAGAGGGGAAGAGACAGACAGACAGACAGACAGAGAGAGAGCGAGCGAGCAAGTGGGAGGGAGGGAGAGAGATATTTTAGCATCTGACACTTAATCAGCAGTGAAGGATCCCGAGGTGTGTGTGTGTGTGTGTGTGTGTGTGTGTGTGTGTGTGTGTGTGTGTGTGTGTGTGTGTGTGTGTGTGTGTGTGTGTGTGTGTGTGTGTGTGTGTGTGTGTGTGTGTGTGTGTGTGTGTGTGTGTGTGTGTGTGTGTGTGTGTGTGTGTGTGTGTGTGTGTGTGTGTGTGTGTGTGTGTGCTGAGGGTGGGAGGTTTCCACAGTGGTAGCAGACCACCATGTCCCTGTTTAACACTGGCCAGGGCCGGACAAGCCCCCTCGGTGCTCCTTGTCTGAACATTCCAGAATGGAAGGCAACCCGATCCCTCCTCTGCAGCTCGGCACACACACTAACACCGCCCTGCAAGCCGGAGGCCGGCGCTGAGCAAATACGCATTGTGTATTGGCACAACCCCCTGGAGGTCTTATCGCCTGCTTCTGCTACTGTGGCGATGCAGTGGGTGTATTCTAATGCAAATGTACCCCCTCCCAGGTTTTGGTTTCCCCTGGGAGGAGCGGCAGAATCTAGCAACACACAGATCCTTTCATTATCCCATTGACATGTCAGATCTCTAGAGAGATGCCAGCGGAGACCGAGGAAGTGTGTGTCTGTGTGTGTGTGCATGCGTGTGTGTGTGTTTGCGTGTGTTGGGGGAAGGAAAACAGTGTCCTCAAAGTCGGTGTCATCCACGGCTTTGGTGATCAACATACTATCTGGAGAGGGTCCAGCGACAGAGCTGAAGAGATGAAGGAAGAGCTTATCTCCACAGCTCCGCTCGATTCTCTTCTGCTCGCAGGGTCTCAAGAAACAAGTTTGTCTTCGTACACAGAATAATTATCGGGAATCGTGCTGTTCCAGGTGCTGTATTGTCTCTGTGTGCTCCGTCATTCCACTGCCGGAAGGGGAATCATAACCGCTCTGCTTTCTCAAAACCCCCACCCTCCCCCCTCCACACTCCCCCCCATCCCCCCCCAGGGGGCAGAAGCACCGGTGCTCAACGGCACGCAGGTAGTACCGCTGAGACAGGCAGTAGAAAGCAACGCTCTGTTCTCCATTCTTTGGTTTAATCGTTCTTTGTACTCACGGGGCGTTAAAGCACACAGTGAAAGGAGTTAAAGGTGCCTTCACCCTTATCCTGGAGGATCTCTGTTTATTAAAATTTTGACATTTATTTGAGGGATTTATTTGATTTGATTTATGTGTTGCACGTTGATTTGGTGTACCTCATCTGTATTGATCAGGTGTACAATCCACCATTTATTGTGTTGTGTGTCTCATAACTTATTTTTTTTTGTCTGGTTTGATGTTGCTGTGTCTCTGAGCAGAGTTCTTCTTCTTCTGTGCGTCTGTGTGTCTGTATGTGTTTCTGAGTGTTTGTGTGTGTTTTTGTGTGTCTGAATGTCTGTGTGTCTGACTGTGTGTGTATGTGTGTTTTTGTGTGTGTCTGTGTATGTGTTTCTGAGTGTCTGTGTGTGTGTGTTTTTGCTTGCTTGCGTGAGGGTTTGACAGCGGCCCTGATTTGGCGAAGCCTTAATCAGCCAAGAGCCACGGCTGAACAAGGGGGACCCCACCTGGCCCGGTCCCACTATTGAACCGTTCTCTTCTGCCTTTCCCTCTGTGACGAAAGCCATGTGGCTCCTGATTAAATATTAATCCTCCTCAGACGCTTGGCCGGGAGCCAGGGAGCCATTGTGGAAGCAACCACGGTGTATTTTGATGTGCTTCAGACGTGGAGTGCCCCGCAATTACAGAAGCATTCGGGGTTCGGAAAAACACCACATATTCATGCAATGGTATTTTTTGTGAACGGTGTGCGAAAGTAGGCCACCAGAGACGGTCATCTTGGAGCTGAGTTTCTGACCGTATAGTCTAGTCTTGTGCGATAGTTTCTGTACAATATTTTTATGTTGTGTGGAAACTAAACCAACATTATGGTTTAGAATATGGACGGCTGAACGACTTTTTGCGTGATACAAAGAATATACCTTATGTTGCTATGTAGTCCAACATATAGACAATATATATGTTATATATATATATATATGTGTGCTGGTTTAAGCAGCCTCACCTGGCCCGAGTGAGGCTGATTGGACTCTGGGACTGGGGAGAGGCTGCACACCTGTAGCGCATCAGAGTAATCAAGGCACACCGGTTAAACCAGCCATCGCCACACACACTGGTTAAACCAGCCATCGCCACACACACACACTAGAGAGAGAGAGAAATAGAGAGAGCACAGAATGTCAAGCTTTTACCACCTGCTCTCCCTGCAATCTACCGAGTTACTTACAAACTACCGGTACCTGTGTCTAAGCCACTTTGGTGGTGTGGTAGAGTTCACCTGCACATGTGTATTATCAAGATTCAAGTTGTTTTTATTTGCCACAGTACAATGGAACGCTTCCCTCCTGCAGTATACATTCCCTACGATTTAACACTTTATACTATACTTTGTACTATACTTACATAATATACAACACTACACTTTGACAATACCGTACACAATAAAAATAACAAAGTGACTGATGAGTGGATGATGTACACATATATTGATTTGTGCAAAAAGCATTTAAAAACGAATGTGAAGTGTGGCAGTAGTGCAGCAGCATCATGAATACAGTGCAGTACAGGGCAGAACAGTGCAGTCACTGTAATGAGTTCAGAAAGTCCTGCAAAAGTATGATAGTGTATGGTAGCGTAATGTTAAATGGATGACAATGTTATGATAGTGGCGGCACTCCTAGCAGTTCAGTAGGCACACTGCCTGTGGATAACAACTGTTCTTGAACCTGGTAGTCCTTGTTCATACATATATTAATATAGCTTACATTCTGTTTTATTACCGAGCTCAGTGTTGACATGGAAAAGACAATCCACCGCCACTTGGCTGAGTGATCTCATTGAACAGCTGTAGGGAAAGTCTGCAAGTCAGCCTCAACATGCAAAATGTCATCATACAAGCGAGCAAAATAACCATATTTGCAATAAACTAAATACACCCAGATTACAGATGCCACTGTCAAGGTGCTAAACACACACTCTTGGGTTAAGTGGAAAGCCACGCAAATGAACCACAGCTCCAACACCAAATGACATGTGTTTTCAGTGAAAGCCAATAACCAAATGAGCAGGTGCAATGTCCCCCCACATGTGAAAAAGGAGAAAGAACAAGAAAACCTGACACCCAGTTTCAGAAACATTTTTTTAATTTTTCCTTATTTGGGTAACCCGCCCTCACCCGCCACTTAAAACAGACCCGGCTGGAGCAGAACATCAAGCGACCAAGCTATTCCTAGAGGACTGAATACATATATATGAATATGAATATATAGATATAGATATACATTTGTATATATAGATTCATATATATACATATATGTGTATATATAGATTCATATATATACATATATGTTCATATACAGACAGACAGGGGGCTGGCTGGACTGGTTTGACCAGCCTCAGTTGTTTATCTCCGGGGGAGTGCTGACCGGGTGGCTCTCTGAGATAATAATTAGCAGACGCTACACCCTGTTAACCTTGCCTCTGGATTCAGAGTGCCTCGGAGGTTTTCCTTTAAAAAAAAATTATTATTAGCCTCCAACGGCTCTAACGTTCACACACATGAAATGAGACCGATGAAACAAGGAGTGATGGAAGAGATGGAGTCCACGGTGCAACGCTCCTGGAAGAAGGGTTGGGTTGGGTTGTACAGGGTGGGGGTGGGGGTGGAAGGGGTTGGCTTTTGTGCTTAGGGATTCATTTTCCAGGGCTAATCTAGTGCCTCTGAACTCCATCACTTTCTAACCCATATCACCCCCCCCCCCCCCTCTCTCTCTCTCGCTCTCGCTCTCTATAAGCTGGTCACTGATAGATCTTTGTTGGCCCGGCACAGTGCACACAGCGATGTGGCCATGCGTGCAGGTCCAGTGGTGTCTTCTCTCTCTCTCTCTCTCTCTCTGCCTCTGCCTCCCGTCTCCGTCTCTCTCTCTGTCTCGGTCTCTCTCCCCCCACACATCCAACCGTCCCCTCTCTCTTGATGTGTTCAGGAAGTGCTCATCAATTAGTAAAGGAGTCGTCACAAAGCACCACTGGGTATCTCTCTCTGTGCCTCTGCTTCTCTCCCTCTCTCTATCTGTCTCTCTATCTCTCTGTCTCCCTCCCTCTCTCTGTCTGTCTGTCTCCCTCTCTGTGTCTGTCTATCTCCCTCTTCCTGTGTGTCTCTCCCTCTTTCTGTCTGTCGATCTCCCTTTCTCTGTCTGTCGATCTCCCTCTCTCCCTCTGTCTGTCAATCTCCCTCTCTCTCCCAGTCTGTCTTTCTCCCTCTCTCTGTCTGTCTTTCTCCCTCTCTCTGTCTGTCGATCTCCCTCTCTCTGTCTGTCGATCTCCCTCTCTCTGTCTGTCTTTCTCCCTCTTTTTGTCTCTCCTGTCCCATTTCCATGCATCTCTTCTTCTCCTTGTGTGTGTGTGTGTGTGTGTGTGTGTGGCTCCCCCTCCTCTTCCTCCTCTTTTTCCCCCCTAACTCCAATCTCGCAACGAATTGACCGCCCCGGATGACTGAACCGATTACTTGTATGCAAATGACCCCAACGCCCCCCCCCCCCCCCCCCCCGACTGAAATCGGTCGCCAACTCTATAGCGGAGCTGTGTGTGTGTGTGTGTGTGTGTGTGTGTGTGTGTGTGTGTGTGTGTGTGTGTGTGTGTGTGTGTGTGTGTGTGTGTGTGTGTGTGTGTGTGTGTGTGTGTGTGTGTGTGTGTGTGTGTGTGTGTGTGTGTGTGTGTTCTCTTGTCCACCTCGAGGCTTTTCTTAGCACCTGTCTGTTGCAGTGTGTGTGTGTGTGTGTGTGCGCGCGCATCTACGCACTCGTTGTTGGACAGCGTTTGGGCGCGTGCGATAGAGTTGACAGCAAGGGGGAGAGATGGAGAGGCGAAAAAGAGAGACAGTTCTGGTGAGAGAAGAGAGAGAAAAGAGAGAAAAGAGAGGAGTGAGAAGCGGCTGTGGACCAGAGTAAAAGCTTGTCTAAAGGTCAGCTCATTTGGGCTCCTGCCATGCGGGAGGCACACACATGAAAGTGCCACAGCCATCAGCTGAGCCTGTAAATCTGAGCCCAACCAGGCCACTCATCCCTCTCTCTCTTTCTCTCTCTTTTTCTCTTTCTCTCACTCTCTCTGCCTCTCAGCCCATAAATCTAAGCCCAACCAGGCCACTCATCCCTCTCTCTTTCTCTCTCTCATTCCGTCTTTCTCTCTCTATCTCCCTCTATCTCGCTCTCTATCTCTCTATCTCCCTCTCTCTCATTCCGTCTTTCTCCCTCTATCTCGCTCTCTATCTCTCTATCTCCCTCTCTCTCATTCCGTCTTTCTCTCTCTATCTCGCTCTCTATCTCTCTATCTCCCTCTCTCTGGTTGCCTCTCTCTCTCTCCCCCTCCCTCCCTCCTTTCCCTCCCTCCACAAACACACTACAGCTCACAGGCATATGTCAGTTCTTCGCCACCTGGGGTGCTTTTAAGGGAACATAAGGCTAAAGTCCTATAGGTGCTGTGGTATTAATATTGCTGACCTCCCAGGGCTACTTCTGCACCGCTAAACAAACAGCCTCCGAGGGGGGGGGGGGGATATATATATATATATATATAGAGAGAGAGAGAGAGAGAGAGCAGCACAGAGAGAACCAACATACAGACTCCTTATTACGGGAGGCCGATTTATAGCCCGTGCGGTTAGGGTAAACCCAAAGCCACTGAATCAACAACAACAACCACAGCAGCTAAACGCTCTAGCACTAGGAAACGCTGGCGTTGGTGGCTTTCGTCTCTTTCTGCGTACGTAAGAGAGAGAGAGAGAGAGACGCCACACACCACAGGAAGCAGCGAGGAAGCACTGTTCTCCATTCACCAGTCAAGCGCAAGTGTCACTAAGTGCAACCTAGTATGCTCAGAGCGAGCAGCGGCCAAATTTGTGTGTATGTGTCTGTATGTCTGTCTGTCTGTGTTTTTGTGAGTGTGAGTCGGTGTCGGTGTCTATGTGTGTGTGTGTGTGATATTTTTGGTGCCACAGAGAAATGTTGTGCAGTCTGAACTTTACTTTTTTCTTTGTTCCTGCCTTTGTCCTGCCGTCCCTAGCGGGGGATCCCCGGGGGGCCAATGGAAACACACAACAAGTGTCTGACATTGTTTTCTCCTCAGTGGCGACCAGGGCAAGTGGCCGTTCCGCCAAAAGGGTCGGCTTTTATCCGGAAGAGTTCACTTGCAGCACTGTGGGCGTGCACCGCGTGTGTGTTAAAAATCAAAAAAATAAATAAATCAATGTCCAAGATGTTTTTATTGGCCATTTGCAACAAGTGCAATGGAATGTTTACTCCCCATTCCCTCCCACTATGAATTTCCTACAGCAATACTTAATTCTTAAACTATACAATACCATACTAAACAATACTATACTAAACAATACTATACTAATAAACAACACAATATATACGACCCCATGCTATGCTCTACTATACACTATAAACAACACTATATACTATACTATGAACTATACTATATAGACACAACACTATACTATAACAATATTTTACACAATAAAAAGAACACTAAAGTGATGGATGGATGATATATACATGTGGTGAATTGTGCATATAAGCCTTTTTAAGTGCCACTACTGGCAACAACAACAACAGCAAAAGACGCCACTGGGAAACACTGGCGTGCGTGGCTTTAGTCTTGTGTACGAGACCATGTTTGCGTCCACAAACGTGCGTCCGTGTGTGTTTACAACCGTAAGAGGGGGGGGGGGGTCGCGGCTTCTTCTGCCGTGCGGTGTTTACTCCCTGTTTATGGGCTGGCCGGTGGCGTGGGAAATCTCTGATCCGCTGGAAAGCACCGCTGTGCAAGAAGCTGCTGCTGTGAAGACCAGGGCAGGCTCCCCCCCCCCCGTCTTACCCCATGCTCAGCGGCAGACAAACAGAAAAGAGACGGAGAGAGAGAGAGACGGGTATTATACGCTAAAAATAATCTGAAGATGGTGATCGGCAGGTGGGCGGAGTCGGGCCCCAGCTGAAGAACTGCCCTTGTTTCAACCTTTGCTGCTGTGCCTGGGATGGAAGGCATGGAACGGGTGAGGGCCTTACAGTCCCGACTGGAAACTCAAACCCCCCCCGGACCGGACGGCGGACAGCGAGAGCTCCAGTAAGGTCCTTGGTAAAGGCATGCCTTACCTGCCCTCCCCTCTCCCTGAATGACTTATAGGGAAACAAACTATCGGAACTAATTCCCCCCTAAGACACTTTGGATAGAAGCCATAACAAATGCGTCCTGGTCGTTGGCCTCCGCACACCCACCATGCGTCTCCCCAGCTCGGTTCAGCCCAACAAAGAACCATGCAGCAGCCAATATGTCACTCCAGACGTCTGTGCATTCCAGGAAACGTGGACAGACACGCACTCACCCCTTCTCATCCTGTCACAGCCCTGGTGTCTGTGGGTGTGTGTGTGGGTGTGTGTGTAGGGGGTTTGCCCTCGGTCTGTGTTTATCACCGTCATTTGCACCCGGGAAGGGAAGGGAAGGGGAGGGGAGGTGAGCGTCTTGTGTAGTGGTGGTTTTATGGCCCCGGGGCCCCGCTGCTACCTCTGCCTCCCAGAGAGAGAGCTCCGAGGCGGGGCTCTCTCTCTGGGAGGAAGCAGGAAGGAGTGTCTGATGATGATGGCGCCTGGCCTGTAGACTACGGATGGCTCGTGTCTACACCATACACAGGGCATACACCGGTTGTGTGTCAGTGATTTATTTGTAGTTTACACATACACAAATACAGTGTGTGTGTGTGTGTGGTGTAAGTGCTCTGCCGTCATTCAAATATGCCGGGATAGCCTGGTAATTTGACACTTAAAGCAATGGAATGGAAAGGAAACATGTGTTTCTAAATGTGTTTGTGTGTGTGTGTGTGTGTGTGTGTGTGTGTGTGTGTGTGCGTGTGTGTGTGTGTGCGTGTGTGTGCATGTCATAGCATAGTTCATTATGTCAGTATGTCTAAAATGCTTGGAACACCGGGAGAGAGCGTATTTTAAGGATAAGAAGTACAACCAACAAACAAACAAACAATCCTGCAAGCTCACAGGAAGTTAACCAAGTGTCTCTTTCCTCCCCCCCTTCCTCTCTCTCTTTATCTCTCTCTCCCCCTCTCTCTATCTCCCCCCTCTCTTCCTCCCCCCACCTCTCTTTTTCCCCACCTTTCTCACTCTCCCCCCCTCTCTCTCTCTCTCTCTCTCTCTCTCTCTCTCTCTCTCTCTCTCTCTCTCTCTCTCTCTCTCTCTCTCTCTCTCTCTCCTCATCTCTCTCTCCCCCCTCTCTCTCTCCCCACCTCTCTCTCTCTCCCCCCCTCTCTCTCTCTCTCTCTCTCTCTCTCTCTCTCTCTCTCTCTCTCTCTCTCTCTCTCTCTCTCTCTCCCCATCTCTCTCTCTCTTTCTCTCCCCCCCTCTCTCTCTCCTCATCTCTCTCTCTTTCTCTCCCCCCCCCCCCCCCCTCCCCCATCTCTCTGTCTCTCTCCCCCCTTACAGCGGAGGACGAGGGTGTGTGGGAGAATGGTCTGTCGTACGAGTGCCGCACGCTGCTCTTCAAGGCGGTGCACAACCTGCTGGAGCGCTGCCTGGTCAACCAGGGCTTTGTACGCATCGGCCGCTGGTTCGTCAAGCCCTACGAAAAGGACGAGAAGCTCATCAACAAGAGGTGAGTCCCCGGGAACTCCCGCCGTCCTCTCTCTCTCTCTCTCTCTCTCTCTCTCTCTCTCTCTCTCTCTCTCTCTCTCTCTCTCTCTCTCTCTCTCTCTCTCTCTCTCTCTCTCTCTCTCGCGCACTCTCTCCCCCCTTTTTCTCTCTGGGTCTCTGTGTTGTTCTCCCTCCTGCTCCTGCTCACTCCCTCGTTCTCGTCCTCTCTCTCTCTTTCTCTCGCTCTCCCTCTCGCTCTCCCTCTCTCTCACGCTCTCCCTCTCTCTCACGCTCTCCCTCTCTCTGTTTTTGCTCCCTTGCGCTCTCCCTCTCTCATTTCTTCTCTCTCTCTCCCTCTAGGTTTTTGCACCCTCTCTTTCTTGCTGACCTCTGTCTTTCTGTCTCTCCCTTTGTGTTTTTGCTCCCTGCCTCTCTTGCTCTCCTCTCTCTCTCTCTCTCTCTCCTCTCTCTCTCTCTCTCTCTCTCTCTCTCTCTCTCTCCTCTCTCTCTCTCTCTCTCTCTCTCTCTCTCTCTCTCTCTCTGAGGGTCTATCTATAGCGGGGGTGTGTGTGTTTTCGTTCTGCAACTTCTCCTCTCCATCTGCCACCCATTACCCCTGTTGTGGTCACCGAAGACTGTCTTTTAGCAAGAAACTGCCTTGCCCTTAAAAATCAAAACACAGAGGGGCGGGGCTTACAGACTTCAGTATTGTAACTTCCATGCATGAATGGAGCTTTTTGAAACTTGACTTTGGCTTCCATATATTCCCGAAAGGGTTGTACCGCGTTGACATTTAAATGGCATTGCGGTGCCTCCGGCGTTCCGTACTCTATACAGTATGGGGGTCAGGCCTTCCCCTACTCTATACAGTATGGGGGTCAGGCCTTCCCCTACTCTATACAGTATGGGGGTCAGGCCTTCCCCTACTCTATACAGTATGGGGGTCAGGCCTTCCCCTACTCTATACAGTATGGGGGTCAGGCCTTCCTGTACTCTATACAGTATGGGGGTCAGGCCTTCCCCTACTCTATACAGTATGGGGGTCAGGCCTTCCTGTACTCTATACAGTATGGGGGTCAGGCCTTCCCCTACTCTATACAGTATGGGGGTCAGGCCTTCCTGTACTCTATACAGTATGGGGGTCAGGCCTTCCCCTACTCTATACAGTATGGGGGTCAGGCCTTCCCCTACTCTATACAGTATGGGGGTCAGGCCTTCCCCTACTCTATACAGTATGGGGGTCAGGCCTTCCTGTACTCTATACAGTATGGGGGGTCAGGCCTTCCCCTACTCTATACAGTATGGGGGTCAGGCCTTCCTGTACTCTATACAGTATGGGGGTCAGGCCTTCCTGTACTCTATACAGTATGGGGGGTCAGGCCTTCCCCTACTCTATACAGTATGGGGGTCAGGCCTTCCTGTACTCTATACAGTATGGGGGTCAGGCCTTCCTGTACTCTATACAGTATGGGGGGTCAGGCCTTCCCCTACTCTATACAGTATGGGGGTCAGGCCTTCCTGTACTCTATACAGTATGGGGGTCAGGCCTTCCCTACTCTATACAGTATGGGGGGTCAGGCCTTCCTACTCTATACAGTATGGGGGGTCAGGCCTTCCTACTCTATACAGTATGGGGGGTCAGGCCTTCCTACTCTATACAGTATGGGGGGTCAGGCCTTCCTACTCTATACAGTATGGGGGGGTCAGGCCTTCCTACTCTATACAGTATGGGGGTCAGGCCTTCCCCTACTCTATACAGTATGGGGGGTCAGGCCTTCCCCTACTCTATACAGTATGGGGGTCAGGCCTTCCGTACTCTATACAGTATGGGGGGTCAGGCCTTCCTGTACTCTATACAGTATGGGGGTCAGGCCTTCCCCTACTCTATACAGTATGGGGGTCAGGCCTTCCTGTACTCTATACAGTATGGGGGTCAGGCCTTCCCGTACTCTATACAGTATGGGGGTCAGGCCTTCCTGTACTCTATACAGTATGGGGGTCAGGCCTTCCTACTCTATACAGTATGGGGGGTCAGGCCTTCCTACTCTATACAGTATGGGGGGTCAGGCCTTCCTACTCTATACAGTATGGGGGGTCAGGCCTTCCTACTCTATACAGTATGGGGGGTCAGGCCTTCCTACTCTATACAGTATGGGGGGTCAGGCCTTCCTACTCTATACAGTATGGGGGGTCAGGTACAGTAGGGGGGGGTCAGGCGTTCCCCTACTCCATACAGTATGGGGGTCAGGGGTCAGGTACAGTAGGGGGGGTCAGGCCTTCCCCTACTCTATACAATATGGGGGTCAGGTACAGTAGGGGGGGTCAGGCCTTCCCGTACTCTATACAGTATGGGGGTCAGGTACAGTAGGGGGGGTCAGGCCTTCCCGTACTCTATACAGTATGGGGGTCAGGGGTCAGGTACAGTAGGGGGGGGTCAGGCCTTCCCGTACTCTATACAGTATGGGGGTCAGGGGTCAGGTACAGTAGGTGGGGGTCAGGCCTTCCGTACTCTATACAGTATGGGGTGTCAGGTGTTGTTTCGTTAAGCTCAACGCACACCCGTGTGATGTTGCATGAATTCATGTTACGATCAAAAAGTTCTGGAAACAATCTATTTTTATGTTATTTACTATTCAGTCGCTGTATTCAGTCGCACCTAGTCGTATTAGTCGCTGTTATCAAAAATGTGATGTTAAGAAAAAAAAAAACATGCACACCGAAGTGATTAATATGAGTCTCATTTAGCAGCCAGAAGACGTTACTGCACCTGCGTAACCGGAGAAGTAACCGCACCGTCGATCGTAGGGATGCCTCGATCGATCGTGCCACCGATCATTATGGGCCGATATTAACTCTAAACCGATCGATCGGAGAGCTGATCAGATGAAAAAACTACATGCAACGTGTGAAGCAGAAATCCCGGCAGCACTGCTGAAAGCCACCGGTGAATACAGAAGGATCATATTGGGCTCCTAGATCGTTTTATTTAATTTTGGGTGGGTATGACTGCTCAAAAGATGTGCGCTTTATCTCGTAGTGCCGCTTCACGTTGCCGCTTTTAATAGTCGCTACGGAACAAATGAGACATACTGTGTGTGTGTGTGTGTGTGTGTGTGTGTATATATGTGTGTGTAATCTGCTTGCTCACTGACTGCAATGCGATTTGAGCGTCACGTAAGTTGATTTGATCTCTTGGCCGTAGTTTGAACGCAGTCAGAAAAAAAACCATCGTCCCATGGGGGGGGGGAAGGTACTGTACAGTAAAATAATTTCTCTGCATTTAACCCATCCTAGTATTAGGATCAGCGGTCAGCTATTTATACAGAGGGAGCAGTTAGGGTTAGGGTCTTCCTCAAGGACACCCCGAGAGTTTTTTTTTTTTTTTAGGAGGAGCCGGGTATCGAACCAGCAACCTTTCGGTTGTGAGGCGACCTGGCTCTACGTCCTGAGCTATACGGCCGCCCCGATATACAAACACTGCCCACGGCTCCTAATACTAGGATGGGTGAAATGCAGAGAAAGTATTGTCCCAGTGTGTGTGTGTGTGTACATGTACAGTATGATTTAGATTTAGACATAACTCTGATGGCACCTGACTTCATGTCCTCATGGTGTTGACTTGATACTCCGGTGTCAAGACCTGGTACTTGATCTCTAGAGGGACGCTCTCCTCTGTGGCTCCTTGTGTTCCCGGCCAACGTGTGTGTGTGTGTGTTGTTGTTGCTGTGGCTTTGCGGCAGATTTAGACTGTGTGTGTGTGTGTGTGTGTGTGTGTGTGTGTGTGTGTGTGTGTGTGTGTGTGTGTGTGTGTGTGTGTGTGTGTGTGTGTGTGTGTGTGTGTGTGTGTGTGTGTGTGTGTGTGTGTGTGTGTGTGTGTGTGTGTGTGTGTGTGTGTGTGTGTGTGTGCGTGCGTGCGTGCGTGTGCCTGCGTGCCTGCGTGTGTGTGTGTGTCGGCGTATGTGTTTAACGTGCCTGGGACACGGGACACGTGAGACGGTTGGCCTGCATGCCAACGGCAAATCAACGGGACGGCATGGGTGTCCCCGGTTAAACTTCCCGTGTCCAAACGTGAACGGGGAACATAAACACACCACCCGCCTGGACAAGATAATAATGAAAGGGAAGAAGAAGAAGAAGAAGATGGTGGCTGGCTCGCCGTAAACAATGAGGCCAAATCAAAACAATGTTTTTGGGTCTACGCAATGTCCCTCTCTGGTTTGTGCTCTGGGTTTTTTTGTCTTTGCCCTTTTCCTCATTCCTCTCAGTCCTCACTGACGTTCTGTCTTAATTCTGTCTCTGCAGGCGTAGAGAGTGTGCTGCTCTCGCTCTCTCTCTTCCTTACTCTCTCTCTCTCTACTCTCTCTCTCTCTCTCTCTCTCTCTCTCCTCTCTCTCTCTCTCTCTCTCTCTCTCTCTCTCTCTCTCTCTCTCTCTCGCTCTCTCTCTCTCTCTCTCTCTCTCTCTCTCTCTCTCGTCTCTCTCTCTCTCTACTCTCTCTCTCTCTCTCTCTCTCTCTCTCTCTCTCTCTCTCTCTCTCTCTCTCTCTCTCTCTCTCTCTCTACTCTCTCTTACTCTCTCTTACTCTCTCTTCCTCTCTCGCTCGTCTCTGAGCAGACTGGGCAGGTTATAAATAGTGGTTCAGCCACCCAGAAACGCAGAGTCGTGGAGGATGTTGTTGCCTCCCGCCCTCCCTCTCCTCCCCCCTCCTCTCCCTCTCCTCTCCCTCTCCTCCCCCTCCCCCTCCCCCCCCCCCCCCCCCCCCCCCATCTCCCCCATCTCCTCTTGCTTTGTTCCTCTGCAACCTCCGCAGCCTCACTGGGACTACAGCAAACAAAGCCTCTCCTTGCGTGTGACGTAAATCAACAACGAGATCTCCTTTATTTGTCCTTCTATCGTGGAGCGGTGTTTAGTTAGTTAGCCACCGTCGTTAGCACACTTTGGCCCCCCCCCCCCCCCCCCCCCCCTATCTCCGGGGAAATATTTGCCTTGTTGTAATCAGTGCTGAATGGGTCTGTTACAATCTTTTTCCTTCTGCAGTGTAATTTATGTATTTAGCTGTTGTTTATTACAGTACACTTCACACTCACACACACACCACCACCCCACCCCCCCCCCCCTTACACACACACACACCCCCGACCAACATGCTGCTATTGAAGTGGTTACAGCAGTAGCTAATTGCAGTAGCAATTAGCTTTAGCTTTGAAATGAGCTACCTGTTGCTTGTCCTACCTGGGAAAGCTAATTTAGCTGACATTGCTCCGGAGGCTCTGGTAAAATCCCCCCCCCCCCCATCTCGGCTTGATTGGAAATCATAAATCACCTCCTCCACCATCTCCTCTACCACCACCTGTACCTCCACCACCTCCTCTACCTCCACTACCACCTCCACTACCACCTCCACCACCACCACCACCTCCTCTACCACCACCTGTACCTCCACCACCTCCTCTACCTCACTACCACCTCCACCACCATCTCCTCTACCACCACCTGTACCTCCACCACCTCCTCTACCACCACCTCCACCACCACCTCCACCACCACCTCCTCCACTACCACCTCCTCTACCACCACCTGTACCTCCACTACCACCTCCTCCACCTCCACCTCCACCTCCTGTACCACCACCTCCACTACCACCTCCTCCACCACCACCTCCTCTACCACCACCTCCTCCACCACCGCCTCCTCTACCACCACCTCCTCCTCCACCACCTCCTCCTCCACCACCATCTCCTCTACCACCACCTCCTCTACCACCACCTCCTCCACCAACACCTTCTGTACAACCTCCACCTCCTCCGCCACCACCTCCTCCGCCACCACCTCCTCCACCACCACCACCTCCTCTACCACCACCTCTAACGTCACACCTGGCAGTGTCTTTCACCATTCTTAAGATAGTCACGCTCCACCCGAGAATTACATTTTTCTTGTTACATATTCAATTAAAATAAAATAATTTAAAACACGCCGGATGTTTTTTGCAGCCGTGGCGGAAGGCCTCGACGAGACTAGTTGAGTTTACACACCGGAGCGGCTACGGTTCCGCTGTGTAGCCCTGGCGGCCTGGAGGAGGGGACGCTGGGTTAGAGTTAATAATTCATGGGCAGTGGCTGAAAGTGGGTGTGTTTAATTCATGGATTTGTTGGTAAAGCCGCAGTTTGTTGGATTAAGATCAACCACGGTATGCAAGACGTTGTGTTACATTATTATCCAGCAGTGTTACAAGCTATTTTAGAGTCCCGAGTATTGGAATACTATAACACCGTGAGATGGTGCTGTAGTCTGTGGTGAAATCGATAGCGTGAGAATAATATATGCCAGCCGGTGGCTGCTTCTATCGAAAAAGCCACAAGTTCATGCTTTGCTTTGCGTGGCTGGTCCCATCGGGAATCATTTGATTGTTTGATTGATTGATTGATTTTTTAATTATATTTCTAGCTAGTCAGAGCTACGTGTCTGAGCTGGAGGATGTGATCCAGGTCCACCCATCGGCTTTCTTTCATCGCCTATTTGTATCGTAACTCAACTCCACTCGTAGACGAGAGTGAGCGTGACAAGGCCACTTCCAAACCCTCAATACAAGTTTACAAAACTGAGTTCTTTGCATTATCTGACATCAAACTGACGTGTGTGTGTGTGTGTGTGTGTGTGTGTGTGTGTGTGTGTGAGAGTTCCAACATTACAAGTGCAGGTCTTGCAGTAATGCTTGCAATACCTGTGCTGAATGACCACTGGTCAGCCTGAGTGACACCTTTTAATTCACTGAATAAGCCGCAGTCATCATTATAGTCCCTGTCACCTCTGTTTGTGTGTGTGTATTTATGAGTGCATGTGTGCACACACAAACACAGCGCACGGCCCCTATTGGTTGAGCCTGTTGCTACTTGACAAAGTTGGTTACCCAAACCTAAAACCTCAGCTGGTTTTCAAATGCTTACATCACTCTCTCGCTCTTCTCTCGCTCTGGCTCTCTCTCTTGTTCTCTCTCTCTCTCTCTCTCTCTCTCTCTCTCTCTCTCTCTCTCTCTCTCTCTCTCTCTCTCTCTCTCTCTCTCTCTCTCTCTCTCTCTCTCTCTCTCTCTCTCTCTCTGTCTCTCTCTCTCTCTCTCTCTCTCTCTCGCGCGCTCTCTCGCTCTCTCTTGTTTGTGTCTGTGTGCAGTTGGCCTGATGCTGCCTCTAGTTAGATGGGAGAGGGAGGGAGACGTAGCCCCCTTCTGGTTGTCATGGCAGCAGGGAAATGCGCCTTGGGATGAATTGTGTCCAAGGTTAGGGGTGATGCATGGACTAGTCAGCTGGAGGACACTTATTTCTTTCTGACATGTTGTTTTTAGTTTTCATTTATTTTTGTTTGTACAATCATACAGTACATGCATTCATACGTACAATACAGTCATCCATACATACATGTAGTAGTCCATATATACGTGCTTACAGACATGCAGTAGTACATACATACATGCATGCAGTAGTACACACACACACATACATGCATTAGTACAGACATACATACATACATGCAGACATGCAGAAGTACATACATACATACAGACATGCAGTAGTACATACATACATGCCTACATACATATATGCAGTAGTACATACATACATGCATACATACAGACATGCAGTAGTTCATACATACATGCATTCATACATACATACATGCATGCATGCATGCATACATACATACATACATACAGATATGCAGTAGCACATACACATACATACATACATACATACATGCAGTAGTACATACATACAGTTGCACATTATATGTAGTTATTTATTTACTTATTCATATTATTTGCAGTAGTACATAATGTGTATTTATGTATTTATTTCTTAATTAGTATGGATTTACTAACCGACGAAACCTCATTGCCACATTAGGTGGTATGGTAACCATGGCGGAGCCGATGTGTCCCATATGGTTTTTTGGGGGGGTTTTCCTTAGGCCCCACCGCAACTCCAGCTGTTTTCAGGTGCAGATGTGAGCCGTTCTGTTGATGGCTCTTTCTTCTCCTCACGCTTAGTCTCACCGAGAGGCTCGCATCACAACAACAAAACTGTAATGAAATAATAACGTCTGTATGCCAGGCACTTTGTTCAGTGGTTTCCCCCCGCAGAGGAAGTGTGTGTGTGTGTGTGTGTGTGTGTGTGTGTGTGTGTGTGTGTGTGTGTGTGTGTGTGTGTGTGTGTGTGTGTGTGTGTGTGTGTGTGTGTGTGTGTGTGTGTGTGTGTGTGTGTGTGTGTGTGTGTGTGTGTGTGTGCGTGCGTGCGTGCGTGCGTGCGTGCGTGCGTGCGTGCGTGTAAAAGAGTCAGAGAGAGATAGAGTCAGAGAGAGATAGAGTCAGAGAGAGATAGAGTCAGAGAGAGATAGAGTAGAGTCAGAGAGTCAGAGAGAGAGTCAGAGAGAGATATAGTCTAGAAGAGGCAGAGCGAAACAGGGAGAGGGAGAGAGAGAGAGAGAGACAAAAAGACAGAGCAAGACAGGCAGAGTGAGACAGACCGGAAGAGGGAGAGAGACAGGAAGAGAGAGAGAGAGACAGGGAGAGGGAGAGAGAGACAGGGAGAGGGAGTGAGAGAGACACAGTAAATGCATCACCGCCATTCCCACGTGCACCAACTCACGCTGAGTTGTCGGCTTGTAGTGCAGCCTGTTTAGACGCTTGTGTGCAACTCAATATGGGCTCGCGCACATAATTAAAAAACACATTGTTTTAATTATGTTTCCATGGGAATTATGTTAATAAAATGTTTTAATCGTAAGGCACAGCCGTCATGGGACACGCTGCGTTGGCCAACACGGCATCGCCGCACATATCCCCGTGTATGTTTACACAAGTGTGTGTTAAGTGCTTGACTCTCTCTCTCTCTCTCTCTCTCTCTCTCTCTCTCTCTCTCTCTCTCTCTCTCTCTCTCTCTCTCTCTCTCTCTCTCTCTCTCTCTCTCTCTCTCTCTCTCTCTCTCTCTCTCCTGTTGTGCTGTGCCAAGAGGAAACGGAGAGAGCAGTGCTTTGTTAAGTAGGACAGTGCAGGATAAAGGGCCCACCGCCTTTAGTCTGGGGCTAAAGTGCTAAATTTATCTTCCCCAGTGCGCGCATGTACACACACACACACACACACACGTGCACACACACACACAAATACACTGGTCAACAGTCCACCGTATGCAGCCCGCATGGGTCTGTGCTGACGTGTGCGTCCACACCGCGCAGGGCTTAGCGACGGAGCATTATTAGCGGGCCACATGCGCAGTGGAAGCCCAGCCAGACAGAGAGCACAACGCAGGGGGGTGTGGGCGCCATGTGTCTGCATGCAGCGGGAGAGCTAATCCACACGGCTGACCATCTTCCTCTGTCACTCCAGCATCAGGGATAGCAAGTGCATCTAAAGACCACAGAATAATAATAATTATAATAATAATAGTATTGATAAAAATACAAATCAGAATGATCATAAGCATAATCATATTCATATGACTATGAATATATCTGAATTATTATTATTATAATATACTTATTATAAGTATAATACTAATTATAATTATTATTATTATTATTATAAATATGTTTTTAATTATATAACTATAATAATAATTATAATTATTATTATAATAATTTAACTATATTTAAAAATTTCAAAATAAAACAATAATAATAATAACAATTTGTGTGGCACTTTCAAGACACTCAAAGCACTTTACATTGTGTGTGTGTGATTCCCAGGGGGCACAGCGGGCATTCAAAAAGATGGCATCTTTTTTTTCTTCCATACGTCAACAACAACAACACATCAGGTCCGCCCTTGAACCGCCGAGAGACGGGAGAAAAGGAGCCCCTTGGTGTCTGATTTCCGAGGCCACTGTTTCCCTGATTTAGCGCCATAACGTCTTATCTGCATAATGTTAGCCATTGGGGGAGGGGGGGGGGGGGTCTGAAGGACGGAGACAGACAGAGAGACACAGAGACACAGAGAGCGAGAGAGAGAGAGAGAGAGCGAGAGAGAGAGAGAGAGAGGAATTCTTCCGTATCCTTGAAGGCTTCACTCATGTTGACATTGAGTGGTGAACAGCCACTGCTCCTATAGGCTAACAAGTCCCTGTGGTTAATCCTTCACCCCTGACCCCGTCCTCTCCTCACCCGACCCCCCGGGAGGGAGGGAGGGGGAGAGAGAGAGAGAGAGAGAGGGAGAGCGAGAGAGAGAGAGAGAGGGAGAGAGAGAGAGAGAGAGAGACAGACCCGTGTCTACGACCACTTTTTAAATAAAACCCAAGCATCTCCCGCAACCACTTATCAGTCTAAACGCTCTTAAACGGAATAGGGTCGGCAGCAATAACGCATGACCTCCGCCGGGAAGAGAAGAAAAACAACCCCCCTGAAACCCCCCCAAACAGACCCGTAGAACGAGAGGCGTCGTTAAACTGTGAGGGGAAAGCAGATTACCGTAGCGTAAGTGTTGTAGGGGCTAATATGCTCAGACAATAGCGGAGGTAAGCGGAGGCCCTGTAAGCTAACAGGAGGAGGCTCAGCGGTAAACCCCCCCGGGATGAGGATGAGGCCGGCTAATTGGTCGGTCGAGGGCCGCGCGTGTGCGCTGAACCCTTTTACGGCGGCGCCTAATGACGCAGTACGAGGACGGCGGCGGTGGCGGCGGCGGCTATACGAGCTGCATATGCTAGGCTAGATTCAGTGTGCAGGCGAAATGTGATGGTGGTGGTGGTGGTGGTGGTGGTTCTACGCCCGCCAGTGTCTCTTGCTCTTTGATTACCCTGCAGGAAGTCTTGCCTTTTTTTAGAGACCCGAGGTTCCAAACCTTCGTTCGACCCCTTCACTGTCCTGTCCATGAAGGCACACGTTATCAATGTCATTATTCAATAAAATGATAAATGGACTGCATTTATATAGCGCTTTTACCCAAAGTGTTTACAATTATGGTCTCACATTCACCCATTCACTCACACATTCATCCACCTGACCGCGGAGTCAGCCATGCAAGGAGACAGCCAGCACGTCGGGAGCAGTTAGGGTGTCTAGGGTGTCTTGCTCAAGGACACCTCGGCACTTGGCTAGGAGGAGGAGCTGGGGAATCGAACTGACAACCTTCCGGTTGACAACCCGCTCTACCCCCTGAGCTACTGTCACCCCAAAATAATATATAAATAAATCACCCGTTTAATGGTGCTGACGATGAATCGGTGAGGGTTGGGACTGAAGGGTGTTTCTGATTGGCCAGGGTGGCGTGAGGGGGGCGGTTCCCGGTTACTACTTCATCATCCGCTAATAGAAGGAAGGCCTTTTGACGGGCGGCTCGCTACCAAACCCTCTGGGAGCGGCTCAGGTTAAGGAGAGGAGAGACGATCTGGTTCAGAATGTGTCAACAGCAGGTGCACTGGGGGAACCCTGGGGTGGGTGGGTGGGTGTGTGTGTGTGTGTGTGTGTGTGTGTGTGTGTGTGTGTGTGTGTGTGTGTGTGTGTGTGTGTGTGTGTGTGTGTGTGTGTGTGTGTGTGTGTGTGTGTGTGTGTGTGTGTGTGTGTGTGTGTGTGTGTGTGTGTGTGTGTGAGAGAGATGGTGTGTGCGTGTTCTGTGTGTGTGTGTGTGAGAGAGATGGTGTATGTGTGTGTGCGCGCATGTAAGCCTATGTGTCATGCCTATCAACTTTTATGCCCATCAGGTGTCTTCCTGTGTCTGTTTCTACTTCCTTATCGCTCTCTGTCGCTCTCTCTCTCTCTCTCGCTCGCTCGCTCTCTCTCTCTCTCTCTCTCTCTCTCTCTCTCTCTCTCTCTCTCTCTCTCTCTCTCTCTCTCTTTCTCTCTCTCTCTCTCTCTCTCTCTCTCTCTCTCTCTCTCTCTCTCTCTCTCTCTCTCTCTCTCTCTCTCTCTCTCTCTCTCTCTGAGAATGACTTATATATATACTGTATATATACAGTATATGCAGTATATGTATATGAAATAGCTCTCCTCTCCTCCATTTGCGGCCAAGATAAATCGATCAGTGGTGAAAGATGTGTGTGTGTGTGTGTGTGTGTGTGTGTGTGAGAGAGATGGTGTATGTGTGTGTGCGCGCATGTAAGCCTATGTGTCATGCCTATCAACTTTTATGCCCATCAGGTGTCTTCCTGTGTCTGTTTCTACTTCCTTATCGCTCTCTGTCTCTCTCTCTCTCTCTCTCTCTCTCTCTCTCTCTCTCTCTCTCTCTCTCTCTCTCTCTCTCTCTCTCTCTCTCTCTCTCTATCGCTCTCTATCGCTCTCTCTATCGCTCTCTCTCTCTCTCTCTCTCTCTCTCTCTGAGAATGACTTATATATATACTGTATATATACAGTATATGCAGTATATATATATGAAATAGCTCTCCTCTCCTCCATTTGCGGCCAAGATAAATCGATCAGTGGTGAAAGATGTGTGTGTGTGTGTGTGTGTGTGCGTGTGCGTGTGTGCGTGAACGTGTAAGAGAGAGGTGGAGAGGATTGGCCGGATCCCTTCCTGTTAGCTCTGGGCAATACGATTTGAAATTGATAGTGTATTTTATATCCAATAGAACTGAATATGCTTTCTATATGTGTATAATATATACACCAATGCTTGGCTCCCAGTCGTCCGTGCTAAGTGTACCAACCAAATTTGGAAGACCACTTTAAGCCTCTGATTAAATGTAAAGTGTTGAACGCAATGAAGAGACTTCATATCCTCTTATTTAATGTAAGATACTCAAAAACTCGCCATATATAAAAATATATATATGCCTTTTAGTAGTCCCAAACAACTACTCCCAAAAAGTAGCAGAGATACTGATAAATGTGGCGGGAGATATATGAAGTTTTGTTTACCCAATGACAATGATCTATTGTCATCCAAAAGTGTGGCATGTGAGTGGCATGTGCTCATTTGCATATCAATGACGTCACTGGGCATTAATTTGCATAAAGCTTAGTGGCCGTGTCCAGTCGAGAGGAGAGATCACCTTAGAAAAGCCATATTAAACGGTAGATAGATACATCTTTTTAGTCAAACAATGAAGCATTAAAGTAACAAACGTCACTTAGCATCAAGTGAGGGAGAAGATTAAACCTAACTGATTAAACATTTACGAGAGCAAAGGAGCTATTTACATATTTACAAGCTTACAGGAACACCCGTCTCCAGAGATCCGGAGAGGAAGAGTGAGAGAGAGAGAGTGAGAGTGAGAGAGAGAGAGAGAGTGAGAGTGAGAGAGAGAGAGAGAGAGAGAGAGAGAGAGAGAGAGAGAGAGAGAGAGAGAGAGAGAGAGAGAGAGAGAGAGAGAGAGAGAGAGAGAGAGAGAGAGAGAGAGAGAGAGAGAGAGAGAGAGAGAGAGAGAGAGAGAGAGAGTGTGCTCGCTGATCCAGAGAAAGTTTCAGAGCCGGAGCATCAGTGTCTCCATAGCAACGCACGACAACTGAACTCCCACGTCGCCACGCCTACTCTGAGCTGCGTGCCTTCGAATGAATAACAATGTAATATTATCTGAATATATGTCTCACCTTCTCCCCCTGATTGTCTAAATGGTTTCAATCTAAGTCGCTACATTTGTCACTAATGGTTTTATTTATTTATTTTTAAGTAAAGTCACTAAGGCGGTCTGAAAAGTCGCTAAATCTAGCAAGTAAGTCGCCAAGTTGGCAACATTGAAAGGGTTAACCGATGTAGGCGTGACCAACCTGGGGGGGGCGGGTGGGGGGTAGGTGAAATAGCAGAGTCATCGATTGGTTTCTGAGAGGCTGTTTACAAATGAGCCGCGATCTGATTGGACGAACCCCCCCAGTATGAGCTGCAGCTGATTGACTGCAGGAACAACACGACAATGCTTTCTTGCAAGCGACAGCGAGGTAGTCGTCCCCTTCTAAATACCTAAAGTTCTATTTTATTTAACACACTATCTGAATACTGCAGCTTCCGAGAACCATAGATTAGCACAGTCCACACAGAGTGTGTGTTGACAGTCCAGTCGTCCACTGTCCTGTAAAACCCCTAATTGCCAAGCAGTAGCAGTTATATTTCAGTATTTGAGATATAAATAGTGCACTTGTGTGTGTGTGTGTGTGTGTGTGTGTGTGTGTGTGTGTGTGTGTGTGTGTGTGTGTGTGTGTGTGTGTGTGTGTGTGTGTGTGTGTGTGTGCAGCGGAAGTGGGGTTTCCCTGTGGTCAGGGGATGGACACACGCATGAAAGAGGATATATAATAAGGCCTCTCTGTCCTTATCGCCCTCCCATTTTTTCTCTCTCTCTCTCTCTCTCTCTCTCTCTCTCTCTCTCTCTCTCTCTCTCTCTCTCTCTCTCTCTCTCTCTCTCTCTCTCTCTCTCTCTCTCTCTCTCTCTCTTCACTTTCAGTTTAGTTTAGTTTAGTTTCACCTGGAATGAGCCTGAAACTGAACAGGCTAACAATGGGCAGGGTGTGTGTGATTTTTTTTGTGTTTGTTGTGAAGTATGTGTGTGTGTGTGTGTGTGTGTGTGTGTGTGTGGTGCTGGCAGAGGATCCTCCAAACAGAAGCTAGGGTATGAGACACTGGAGCCTGCTGGCAGCCAAAGAGCCGCTGGATAGGGCGCTAGCAGCCAAGGCTTGTGTACACTGCGGCGCTGCTACATTAGCTAGCTCTGGGCTTGTTTAATGGCATTCCACTCCAGCGGCGGGCTGCGGAGCCAATCGTTTGTTTGTAGTTGCGTGGTGTTTTTATTTTTTTATAGGCGGAGGAGGTGGAGAAAGCGTGTTCCCAAGTAAATAGGGAAACCACTTGTGAATGCTAAGCGTACGTTCGCCCATGTACTCACTCACATAACACAGAGTTCTTACTCAGTCGGTATACACACAGTTTCGCTCGCTCGTTCACTCTCTCGCTCACTCTCTCTCTCTCTCTCTCTCTCTCTCTCTCTCTCTCTCTCTCTCTCTCTCTCTCTCTCTCTCTCTCTCTTCCCCTCCCCCCTCTCTCTCTTTCTCTCTCTGTGATAGGTGCAGGTGGTGGTAGTGGGCGGGGCAGTCGGGTCCTCTTTAAGTGGGAGACAGTTTTAAACGCCTGTGTTGTTGTGGGCCAGAGTGTCTCCCCCCCCCCCCCCCCCCCCCCCTCACCCTTACAGCATCAGCTGCATCAGTAGCAGCAGACCAGGAGATAGTACCGTCCCACCTGTCTGATGCGGGGGGGGGGGGGGGGGGGGGGGGGGGGCATGTTCGGCGGACCCGAACGCAACTGGGTTTTTTTTTTTTTGTGGCTGACATGTTGTTGGTTACATCTGTGTATCCTCCTCCAGCTCACATGGCCACGGCTGAATGAGAAACACACTCACACAGCTGTGCGTGCGTGCGTGCGTGCGTGCAGTGAGTGTGTATGTGGGAGTGAGTGTGTATGTGGGAGTGAGTGTGCTTGCGGATGTGTGTGTGTGCTTCCGCGCGCGTGTGTGTGTGTGTGGTGTGTGTGTGTGTGTGTGTGTGTGTGTGTGTGTGTGTGTGGTGTGTGGTGTGTGTGTGTGTGTGTGTGCTAACCCCGAGTCAGATGCAGCCAAACGCTTTGCCTAATATTTGGAACCCGGCCGACAAATCGCCCCCCTGAGCAGGGTTTCTGTTTTGGTTTGTTTTTTGATTACAGCGCTGACACAGCAGAGAGTGGCATCTGCTTCACCACCAAGCCCAATAAACACTCTTTCAGTCAATGAAGTCAATGCCACTTGCCTGCTACCTTTGCTCTGCTGCCTTTAAAGCTACACACACGCACACACACACACACACATGCTACCTGCTGGTGAATATGTGTGGTGTGTGTGGTGCAGAAAACATTGTTTCTTTCTCTTATTTCTGTACTACTTCTGTGTGAGCGGTGACAGACCGCAGCTCTGTCTGTCTGTCTGTCTGTCTGTCTGTCTGTCTGTCTGTCTGTCTGTCTGTCTGCCTGTCTGTCTGTCTGTCTGTCTCTTCACCAGCTGCCCTGCTAATGGGTGGGCTGCTGTCTGGCTGGCCCATGTCCCGCCCCGCCCCTCATCTGGCTGTACACACGCCTCACCACCCACACACCATCTCACACACACACACACCATCTCACACACACACACACACACACACACACACACACACACACACACACACACACACACACACACACACACACACACACACACACACACACACACACACACACACACACCATCTCTCACTCACACACACACCATCTCTCATTCACACACACACTCGCACACACCTCACCACCCACACACCATCTCACACACACACACACACACACACCATCCAGGTAGTGTGTGTGTGTGTGTGTGTGTGTGTGTGTGTGTGTGTGTGTTGAGGTGGCTTACCGGTGGCTTACCGGGTGTGTTACCCGGTGTGTCTACCTGGTCCAGGCAGGTGTCATTTAGCGAGGGAGCAGGCGTGACACACAGCTCCTCAACGAGGCCGGTTGTGCACACAGCTCAGCGTCTGACGCAAGGCCAAGCGTCTCTCAGGCCGTCTGGCCTCCAACAACAACAGGCTGTGACTCATCAGTCTCATCTGTTCCCTTTCCTCTACCTCTCAACACCTTTAAAAAAAAAAAAGAGAAAGAAATGTAATTTTTTTTTTCAACTGTTTGAATTGAAGTATGTAATACTTTATTAAATCCCTCAAAGGGGAAATCTGGTTGCCACAACAGCATAGCTGCTAAATAACTAAATAAAACATGAAAGAAATGTCATTAAATAAAGGATTTATGAGGGGTGACGTAGCAGGGTGCCAGGTGTTCTCTGAACTCTGGACTTCGTCCAGTTGTTGCATAGTGATACTAGTCGTACAACTGGATTCGCACCAGTTTACAACTGGTGCTGATCCAGTTTGTAGGACTTAGTAGTGGTGAGTTAGTTCTTCCCAAGGAAACGGTGTCAAAAGCATGGGAAGGAATCACAAAAATGCTGTCAGCTGATTCAGTGATTCTCTGCTGGTTTGCACACGTAGCTTATCTTTGTCAAATAAGACGTAGACCCCTATTAGCCTCTGTCGTCTGGACGCAAAGCGAGAGACTTCACTGAGACAGTTGAGATGAAGAGGCGGGAGGAGGCCATCTTCAGACTGTGTGGGAGGCTCCTTCAAGTTCTCTCTCTCTCTCTCTCTCTCGCTTGCGTGTGTGTGTGTGTGTTTCTGCCTCGTTCTCTCACTCTGGGAAACCGGTTAATCCTCTGCTAGAGGTAGGTGTGTGCTCGAGTAAGATGGAGAGAACAGAGAGCGATGAGAGAAAGAAAAGAGAGCAATGACGATATTTGCCTAAGCAAATCCTCAGAGGAGACAGTGCTTTGTTTATTCACTTTCAAATCGCTTGCTCATTCCGTCGTTCTAGGTGTTTGCTCACATGCAGGCATACAGTACGTACACAATGGATTGAGATCAGGTTGTACCAGAGAATACTGTCTCTAGAGACGGATAGCCTCGCCTGCTTGCTCTCTCTCTCTCTCTCTCTCCCTCTCTCTCTCCCTCTCTATCTTCCTCTTCATCCTCTCTCTATCTTCCTCTTCATCCTCTCTCTCTCTCTCTCTCTCTCTCTCTCTCTCTCTCTCTCTCTCTCTCTCTCTCTCTCTCTCTCTCTCTCTCTCTCTCTCTCTCTCTCTCTCTCTCTCTCTCTCTCTCTCTCTCTCTCTCTCTCATTCTTGTCGCCCTTCCTCTCTAGGGGTCTCGGTCTCTGTTTGTTTACCGGCAGAGGTGTTGGCAGGGTGGGTGGGTTACTGTGTGTGTGTGTGTGTGTGTGTGTGTGTGTGTATGTGAGAGAGACCTAACGGTGTGCATATGACGCAACATGTGTGTTTCACTAAAGCCTAGATAAACACGCATGCATGAACGCACACACACACACACACACACACACACACACACACACACACACACACACACACACACACACACACACACACACACACACACACACACACACACACACACACACACACACACACACACACACACACACACACACAGTGACACACACACACACAATGTAAACACCAGCAGCGGAGAGAGAGTGTACGTTAGTCGCCGGGGCTGACCTTTGGCAGCAGGATAATGTCCGTGTTTAAAAATAAAATGTAAAAATCGCGCAAACCTTCCCACATTGTGTGTTTGTGTTTGTGGATTAAAGGCCGGGCTTAACCTTCCGTCGGCAGGGGAACAGATGGTGTTACACAAGCGCTGTGTTTACTACCGCCACCACCACCACCACCACCACCACCACCACCACCACCACCACCACTGCAGCAGCAGCAGCTCACGTGTCCGACACAAAACAGTTTTTTCTTTGTTTTTGCGAAAATACAATATGTATTAGTGGTTGTTGTTCCCCCCCCCCCACCCCCTATTGTCGTTCCGAACCAAACGCCTTTATCCAAAGCCAGCGACAGCCTGCATTTTTAGATGTGTTTCCTGAGGCCTTCCTCAGGCCTCGGTTCCCCTCCCTTTAGGACCGGGAGACGGGGGACGGGCGACTAAGATCCTCCCTTCGTCTGTCTGGCCGGTCACAGGTTGCACAACTTGTACTGTGGTTGTACTGTGTTTTTTGTTTTATTTTAATTTGAATGAACCCTGTCGTGTGTGTGTGTGTGTGTGTGTGTGTGTGTGTGTGTGTGTGTGTGTGTGTGTGTGTGTGTGTGTGTGTGTGTGGTGTGTGTGTGTGTGTGTGTGTGTGTGTGTGTGTGTGTGTGTGTGTGTGTGTGTTTGGTGTCTGGTCTGTGGTGGTGCTCGGATGCCCTGCGACAGAGGGGGAGGGGCTCTTCTCCTTTGAAAAGGGAAGGAGACACGCGTGCGTCCCCATCACTCTGCCTTTCATCTCTGTTCATCTCTGGCTTTTCTGCTTGGCACCCTGTCTATGAATAGGAGGAGAGGAGAGAGAGAGAGTGAGAGATAATAGATAGTAGAACTGTCCTCTCTCTCTCTCTCTCTCTCTCTCTCTCTCTCTCTCTCTCTCTCTCTCTCTCTCTCTCTCTCTCTCTCTCTCTCTCTCTCTCTCTCTCTCTGCCGACT
>CM051011.1:6414349-6419349 GCA_027704905.1 Muraenolepis orangiensis | reverse complement strand
TCCTCCCCCTCCCTGCCTCCCCTCCCTGCCTCTCTTCCCTCCCTTCCCTCCCTCCCCTCCCTCCCCCTTCTCTCCCTCCCTCCTTTCCTCCCTCCCTCACTTCCTCCCTCCCTCCCTCCCTCCCTCCCCCCCTCCGTCTTAACAGTCATCTTGAGTCCGTTCGGCCTCAACGGCATGCTGACGGGCCAGTCCTTTAAGCTCTCGGACCCGCCCACGCAGAAGCTGATCGAAGACTGGAACCAGTTCTACCCCATCAGCCCCGGGGCCGCCGAGGGCCCGGCCGAGAGCATGGACTGGGAGGACGACTCGCTGGCCTCGGTGGAGGTCCTCGTCGGTGAGGACTCTGCTGACTGTGTTTGTTTGTTTGTTTGTTTGGTTTGTTTGGTTGGTTGGTTTGTTTGTTTGTTTTGGCCGCACAGCTATTTGTCGCTTCTGTAAACCAGGCACGAGTTTCCGATCCGTTGCCATAAAACAAAAAACAAAAAAGTGTTTTCCGTCTGCATTTTTCTCTTGAATGTAAAGAGAGGAATATAATAGAACTTGGCTGTAACTCACATTAGTAGTCACGGTAACACTTTTTTTTTGGCATTCGTGACGTGTCGCCGCTATAAACCAGGCGTGTGTTTGCGATCCGTTGTCGCCAAACAAACAAAACATAACGTTTCCATCGTCGTAAAGAGAGCAATATCACGTCACTGGGCTGGAACTCAACGTGGGTCGTAGTTTAACTTCATGTTTTTTTAGTTTTTCTCGCCGAGCTTCTAGTCTAGATCCGCAGCAGCCGTACAAAGATTTAATCCACAGGCAGTGTGCCTATTGAACTGCTAGGAGTTCTGCCACCATCATAACGTTGTCATTAACATTAAACTATCATACTTTCTAGACTCATTACAGTAACTGCACTGTTCTGCACTGTACTTCACTGAATTCATGATGCTGCTGCACTACTGGCACTTTAAAATGCCTTATGCACAATTCACCATATGTTTATACCGATATATATATATATATATATATATATATATATATATATATATATCATCCATCAGTCACTTTATTGTTCTTTTTATTGTGTATACTATTGTTATAGTGTAGTGTTGTATAGTACATAGTATAGTATATAGCGTTGTTTATAGTACATAGTATAGCATATCATAGGTCGTATATAGTATTGTTTACAGAATATTATTGTTTAGTATAGTAAAGTATTGTACTGTTGAAATTCATTCTGCATATGCGGGAGGGAATTTTAATTTTTTTTATTGTTATTTCTATTCTTTGTAGTATTTTTATAGTATAGTGTATAGTGAAAATCCATACTGCGGGAGGGAATGGGGAGTAAGCATTCCATTGCACTTGAACCAGGGAGACGTGGTTTCTCCATGTTATTAAAGGCTCTCTTATGAAAGGCTCTCGGGGCTCTCTGTCCAGGCGGCGTGCGCATGGTGTACCCCGCCTGCCTGGTGCTGGTCCCTCAGTCGGACATCCCAGCCCCGCCCCCTACTGGCTCCGCCCACTGCAACGCCTCCCTCTACCCCGGACACCAGACAGTGCCTGCCTCCCAGCGCGAGGCCGCCATCTCCTCGGTTACGCTGACCCCGCCCACGTCCCCGGAAGATGCCCAGACCGGTACGACACACTCTGAACACACACACACACACACACACACACACACACACACGCAGACACACATGCACACACACACACACACGCACGCACACGCACGCACGCATGGACACGCACCATGTCGCACGCACCAGCACGCACGCACCACGCACACGCACGCACGCACGCACCACACGCACCACGCACACCACCACCACACACGCACACACGCACCACACACGCACCACCACACACCACGCACCACACACCACGCACACCACACACACACACACACACACCAAAGAGAGGTGACTATTAACTATTACCATTGGAGCATGGCTTCTGATTGGCCACGTAGTGTGGAATGAATCGCATTAATTATAACAAGGGTTAAAAACACTTGAGTCTCACTTGAGTCTGTTGTTTAGGAAGTGGGTCAATCCAACTGATCTTTCATTCACAAATCAGTTCAAGTGTTCATCTAATACATTATCTAAGTTATCACATTCAGACTGGGGGAGAAGAAGGGGAGTTTATTCTAAGTTATTATAAGTGATAATTAATTAATTAGGTTAAAGACCAATGTCCCCCACCCTAACTGACTTCTTCTATTTCCCTCCCTTCCCCCCCCCACCCCCAGTGGACTCCCACACGGCCCAGAAGTGGGTCCGGCTGTCGTCGTCTTCGTTGTCCTCGGCGACGCCGGACGGCTTCAACTCGGACCGCGCCACCCGCCACGGGGGCAAGGTCCCGCGGCGCTTGGCCGGCCAGGCGGTGGAGCGCGTGTGGCGGGAGTGCAACATCAAGCGGGCGCCCAACAACAACAAGTGAGTCTGCAGGGAGACCTCGTGTGAAACGTGTGATAATGTGTCCGCCGAGCGATGCATCGTATGGGCCTCGGCCATCGGTCTCCCAGCCGGACGAAAGGGTCCGCCGTTCGATCCCCCGATGGGCCACAACTACCCTAACCCTGTACCTGCTCATTAAGGACTGTATATCTGAATGCACCCCAAGTCGTTTTGGAAAAAAATGTCGTAAATAGTGGTTTGTACCAAACAACCTTTAATTATTGGTTTGAAATACCTTTGAAATCAATAATGAGACAATGGCCAATTTATAATTTATAATTTATATTTTTATATATATATATATATATATATATATATATTTATAGGAGACACTGTTGTTTGACTTTGTTGTTTGTGCTGAACCATCATGTTATACGACACGTGTGTTCATTTTTTTAATATAATACTTCTGTCCGTGTGTGTGTGTTCTGACATGTCGTGTTTTGATTTTTTTTTCTCATCCAGGCGGAAGTTTCCGGCCACCACCAACGGAACGTGCGACGAGCAGCTGAGCGAGAGGGTGGGCTCCTGGGACTTTGTGGAGCCGTCGCAGAGGTCCTCCTGCAACTGTTCCAGGTAAGATTACACACGCGTGCGCCGTCCACACACACACACGAGCACAGCACAGCACACGCACACACACACACGCACACACACACACGCACACACACACACACACACACACACACACACACACACACACACACACACACACACACACACACACACACACACACACACACACTGCCCCTGGGGTTGTGTGAAGGTTGGTTTAATCTGTTATTTTGACTGTTCTATTCCCTGGCCCTCCCATTTGAGGGGCGGCTGCTCTGTTTGTTTGTTGGTGTGTCGAGTTGATTGCCTTGCTCAAGGGGCGTGAGTGAGGAGAAGAAGAAGAAGCATCCCACATGGGTCCGTTGATTGTGTGTGTAGGTGTGTGTAGGTGTGTGTAGGTGTGTGTGTGTGTTGGTGGAGATTGTCACCACTCATACTTTTTGATATGTGTATACAAAGACTATTTTGCAGGCCGATAAAAACACGGCGATGATGGAAAACAATGTCCTCACCGTATGACTTTTGAAAGGTTTAAGTGGCGTTTCTTCTGAAGCGACGGCGGTTGAATAGGTCATGATAATTCACTGGTGTTTTTTTCCGAGAAATTCCCACGAAGGCGAACAAAATGTGTCAGATACCGGCGAGAGTCTGCTTCGTCGAGTAGAAACAGAGTGCAGCGTAGATCCCGCCGGCCGTCGGATGAAGCAATGCGCCAAAAACCCCCCTTAACAAACAGAGTCACACATCCCGGCCCGCTCCTGTGCCTTCTGTTAATGTTTGGAGCCCACCCAGCTCACATCCCTCCCCTCCCCTCCTCTCCCCATCACGTCCTCCCACACCCACGCGAAAGTCGGCAGTTGGTACTCACGACGGCACGATCGGGGCCCCCAGAAGCTCTTGAGTCAGCTGCTTTTACCGTCCTCGGGGCCAACTGAACGTCTAGGAGGGGGGGGGGGAGCTTGACAAGTGTATTATTCTTCCTATTTTCCAATTCATCTCCATCGTGCGTTAAGTGACAGCCCTGCCAGCGGTTGAATGGCGGCGTGTTGGTATGTTTGTGTTGTGCTCCCCTTCCCTCCCCTCCCATGGGAATCGGTTTGAGAGAGTGGGGGGAGACCGAGAGAAAGAGAGATGGACAGAGAGAGACTGAAATAGTGATAGAGAGAGAGAGAGCGATACAGAGAGGGATGAGGAGAGTGATACAGAGAGAGGCAGAGAGTTGAGGTGAGAGTGATACAGAGAGAGATGAGGAGCATGATACAGACAGAGGGAGAGAGTGATACAGAGAGAGATGAGGAGCGTGATACAGACAGAGGGAGAGAGTGATACAGAGAGAGGCAGAGAGTTGAGGTGAGAGTGATACAGAGAGAGATGAGGAGCATGATACAGACAGAGGGAGAGAGTGATACAGAGAGAGATGAGGAGCGTGATACAGACAGAGGGAGAGAGTGATACAGAGAGAGGCAGAGAGTTGAGGTGAGAGTGATACAGAGAGAGATGAGGAGCGTGATACAGACAGAGGGAGAGAGTGATACAGAGAGAGATGAGGAGCGTGATACAGACAGAGGGAGAGAGTGATACAGAGAGAGGCAGAGAGTTGAGGTGAGAGTGATACAGAGAGAGATGAGGAGCGTGATACAGACAGAGGGAGAGAGTGATACAGAGAGAGGCAGAGAGTTGAGGTGAGAGTGATACAGAGAGAGATGAGGAGCATGATACAGACAGAGGGAGAGAGTGATACAGAGAGAGATGAGGAGCGTGATACAGACAGAGGGAGAGAGATGAGGACAGAGTGATACAGAGAGAGGGAGAGAAATGAGGAGTGAGTGATACAGAGTTAGGGAGAGAATGAGGAGTGAGTGATACAGGGAGATAGAGAGAGATGAAGAGAGGGAGAGAGATGAGGATAGAGTGATACAGACTGAGGGATATAAATGAGGAGCGGGTGATACAGGGAGATAGAGAGAAATTAAGAAAGGGAGAGAGACAGAG
>CM051011.1:6406849-6409349 GCA_027704905.1 Muraenolepis orangiensis | reverse complement strand
GTGCCACACATATCATCAACCCCTAATGAGTCGGACAGCTTACATTGAACACTTTGTGCTAAAACAGCATACAATGCAATCTCTGACTAATTGTTTTGGCTTGTGTGGGAAGGGAAGAATTTCACTAAAGCTTCTGCTGTATAGTCGTTTAGAGCCAGGAGACGCTAAACCTATATCTGATGCTTACTTTGTGTGTGTGTGTGTGTGTGTGTGGTGTGTGTGTGTGTATCAGGGTTTATGTCAGGGTGTGTGTCAGGGGATGAGTGGTGTGTGTGCTGGAGGAGGTGTGTAGTACTGCCCTCCCGGGGGGTCCAGGTCACTGGGTCAGGGTATTCAGGGTATTCTGGTTGTTGTAATCCCCGCTGCATTAGCCGCACGGCTGCTGCCCACTTCACTCTAGCCTACCAAGCTACCATCACCTCCACCATCACCGACACCACCACCACCACCCACCTGCACCACCCACACTACCTCCACTACACCACCACCACCACCACCACCACCACCACCACCAGCACCTCCACCACCCCCACCACCACCACCACCACCACCACCCCCACTACCACTAACACCTCCACCACCACCACCACCACCACCACCACCACCACCCACTACCACGTCCACCACCCCCACTACCACCACCACCACTAACCACCTCCACCACCACACCACCACCTCCACCACCACCACCACCACCTCCACCACCCCACCACACCACCACCACCTCCACCACCCACTACCACCTCCCCCACCCCCACTACCACCTCCACCCCCACTAACACCACCACCACCACCACCTACACTACCACCACCCCGGACAGACGGGGGGTGGGGCTTTTGGGTTGGGGTCTGGTCAGGTCAGGTCACACTAAGGACACCACAGCATTTTGAGCCGTGTGAGGTCCTGTGTTGTTGTCGTCAACACACGCACACACACACACGCACACGCACGCACACACACACACACACACACACACACACACAGTGGCATTCTTGAGAAGCCTTGGGGGATTTACGAGGTTACCGCCAGGCATTCTGGGATTCCCGCTAAATGATTTACCGGCAAGCTACAAAACACAAGATCACAAATGCCATTCATAATTCATCCACAGCCATGACTTTGAACGTTGTGGCAGCGCAATAGAAATGACTTAAGCGAGCAACGGGCGAATCCTTTGTTAACTCTTAACGATGACTGAACTACTTTATGGAGCCCATGTGTTTATGTGTTGAATTGGAGCACCAGGTTTTCCCCACAACCGCAATCTGCAATCTGCTTTTCCATCTGAGGCCTCCGTTGTTTGCGGTCACGGCACGTTTCGATGAGATATTGGTTTTAAAAAAGATTAATAAAATTAAAGCTATTAAATGTGTCGCAATCTGCCAATTGCCACGCCATAAGTAGACCCGGGGTGTGGAGAAAATCCCACTGGTTTATTGTCGTAGAGCAAAAAATATGTTAATAAAAGTTTAAAATGCATTCTCTCTTCATTTTGACCACTGCATACCAAGCGTTACGTTACTAGTGGGAGTGGCTAATTCAATTAATTTCATTCATTTGGTTCAATAAGATGAACAGCTGCTCCTCTCGGGGGCATCTTTATTCCACCTGCCACTCACAGGACTAACTATGTCTCCCTCTCTCTCTCTCTCTCCATCCCTCCTCTCTCTCTCTCTCTCTCTCTCTCTCTCTCTCTCTCTCTCTCTCTCTCTCTCTCTCTCTCTCTCTCTCTCTCTCTCTCTCTCTCTCCCTCTCTCCCTCTCCCTCCTCCCCCCCACCCTCCCATCTATCCCACTCCTGCTCTCCCTCTCCCTCCCCTTCCCTCTCTCTCTCTCTTCCTCTCTCTTTCTCCCTCCTCCCCCCCCACCCTATAATCTCTCCTGCTCTCCCTCCCCCTCTCTCTCTCCCTCCCCCTCTCTCTCTCTTTCCCTCTCTCTCTCTCCCACTCTATCTTTCTCCCCCCCCCCCACCAACCTCTCATCTCTCCCGCTTCTGCTCTGCCTTTCTCCCTCCTCCCCCCTCTCCCCCCCTCTCTCTCCAGGGTGATGGCGGGCACCCTGTGGCCCCTGAAGGTGTCGGAGGAGCGGGTCCAGATGTACCGGTCGCGGCAGGACCAGTACCTGCTGGCAGGCGGCGGCGGTGGGGCCGCCGGGGCCGGCCGGGCGCCCGAGACGGAGGACCCTTACGCCTTCGAGGAAGAGGACGCCAAGTTCACCTGCTCCAACAGGAAGGACAAGGCGGGCGGCGAGCGAGACCCGGCCGGGAAGCACACGGTGAGCGCACCAACCACCACCACCACCACCCCCATGTCGTTAGTCGTCCCGGTGCCCTTGGATAAGAGCTCCAGAGCTGGAACCGATTGTGAAGGACCCAGTCTGAGTGGCTTGGCCCTCCTCCTCCTCCTCCTCCTCCTCCTCCTCCTCCTCTCATCCATATACATATGTACTGCTTTGCTCTATACATAGCATGGCTGACCTTTGAGCAGAAGTCTCCTGGTCT
>CM051011.1:6399349-6401849 GCA_027704905.1 Muraenolepis orangiensis | reverse complement strand
TCATCATCATCTTCCTCCTCCTCCATCCTGTTTTAATCGTTGAAATCACCTACATCCATGTTATCGAAGCCAGATACACTCTCCCCTCTTCTACCCCTCTTGTCTGCTTGTCCAGGCTGCTTTCACTGTGAGGGGGGTTTCCTCCCATGTTGGAATGAAATCAGGTTGGAGACACAGAGGTATCACTCAGGACAAAGGGGTAGTGGGGGGTGGAAGTCATCATGGGTGGAGAAAAAAAATAGTTAAGATAGATAAATAAAGGATTAAAAACAACCAGCCCTTTTTTGAATCTGTCTTGGTGCTGCGGTGATGGAAGCAGCTAGGCCTAACCGAGCATACTCACAAGCTCCCGCAACAAGTTTGCTCGTGGAAGTCTGTCCTGTGGGAAGGAACTAAAGTGGAGTTAACAAAGAAAGGGCTTCAGACAATCAAGAGATTGTGGCCGCACACAGTATGCCATTAAGTGGGGGGGAAACTAAACACACACTACACTCACTGGTCACTGGAGTCAACCATTCAGCTTGTGCCTGTAAGCAGAGCTGTCAAACGGTATGCAGCAACTACAGGAAGCAGCACAGCTTGCTTATGTATTCATTTACTGCATACATAATGTAGATCTGAATTTTGATTATTCATTTTACTTTTATTGTCAAGAGAGAGAGAAAGAGACTCTTTTTCTTCTGTTGTCTCGGTTCTGTTCTGTTCTGTTCTGTTGGGTTCATTGTTAGTTTAGATAAGATACCGGTCTCTAGTCTAGTGCGCTGGCATCCGGCTCGAATACTGCAGACGGTTTTGAAACACATAGCTCTGGAGAACTGGAACTGTTAATCCCTCGGAGTATACCACCCACTCGCAAGAAGAGGACTACATCTTCCTCTTTCTCCGTGTTATTATCATCCATGGTGTCATTGGGAGGAGATCTAAGCCCCCTGCCACTCCGTCTCCTCGACGATTCCTCGGGTTTTTATCCTGACACACGTATCCATCCATGCGTAACGTATTCCCGGCAGGTCCCAGCCAGCTTGCTTCTTTATTCCGTATTCGGCTAATTCCTCCCTCTCTCCTCTTCCTCATCCTCTTCCTCTCTCCTCCTCTCTTCTCCTCTGGTTCTCCTCCTTCTCATCCTCTGCTCTACTCGTCCTCTCCTCTTCCTCCTCCCTCTCTCCTCTCCTCTCCTCTCCTCTCCTCTCCTCTCCTCTCCTCTCCTCTCCTCTCCTCTCCTCTCCTCTCCTCTCCTCTCCTCTCCTCTCTCCTCCTCCTCTCTCCTCCTCTCTCATAATCCTCTTTCTCTCTCACCTCCTCTCCTCTCCTCTCTCCTCTCTCCGCCTCCTCCTCTCTCCTCCATTCTCCCTCTCCTCCAGGTTCAGCGGACCTGCACCAGATGTTCCCCACGCCCCCCTCGCTGGAGCAGCACATGATGGGCTACTCTCCCATGAACGCTTGCGCCAAGGACGGCAGCGGGGACCACTCCGGCATGACCTCGCTGGAGGGCTTCGGCCTCTACAGAATGGAGGTGGAGGAGCGCTTCTGTAGCCCCAAGCCCTGTGAGGTCAAGGTACGAGATACAGACGGACCCCTACAGCGGGGTGGTCAGTAACAGGGGGTGTTGTTGTTGTTGGGATGTGTTGTTTTATTGCCGCTTTCCTTACCCCCGCAGGGATGACTAAAGTAGTAGTGTTGATGGATGGTACTTTCTGTCTAGGGTGACCGGGTGCTGTCCTGCTATGTGCGGGACAAGGCACAGCCTTTCTATGCCTTGTCCTGCATTTTGATTGGCTTAAGTGTTCATTTGTTGTGGATACTTAGATCATTTATACTATAATTTGCACCCGAACATTTACGAATCCGTCGTAAATTTGTGAATGTAAAAAAAACACAAAAACGTCTGGGTTTTTTAACATACACTACCGACGTTTGGCTTGTGGGGATCTGGTCACCCTACTTCTCGTACGTTGTTTTGTGCAAATGATTGAATAATAATCAAGAGAAGTGGATCACAGAACATCAGGGCGGGAAACAGGATAAGCTGTGATACCCGCGATCCTAGATTGACGATGATAGACAGACGGATGTTTCCCGATTGAAATGCTTGTCACCTTAATGCAAAAATGCGGCGTATCTGTCAGTCCCGTAGTAGCGGAAGTTTGCCGCCAACAGTCAACAAACGGACCGAACCGAACTCATTCATCCTCCTCCTCCTCCTTCCTTCCTCCCTCCTCCCCATCTTCCTTCCTTCCTTTCTTCCTTCCTTCCTTTCCTCCTCCCCCACCAGGACTTCTCCTTCGTGTTCAAGCCCGAGCTGTGGCAGCCGTTCCTGGGCTGCTCCATGTTCGCTCCCCTCAAGACGCTGCCCAGCCAGTGTCTGCCGCCCGTCAAGCTGCCCGACGAGTGTACCTACCAGCCCAGCTGGACCATGGGCCGCGCCTTGCTACGCCCCGCCCCCCTCATGACCTTCCTCAACAAGGACGGGTAAGGCCAATGCGTTCCTTCCCCTTTCTCC
>CM051011.1:6336849-6394349 GCA_027704905.1 Muraenolepis orangiensis | reverse complement strand
AAGTTCCCACTAAGCCTCCATTAAGTCTCCGCTAAGTCTCCACTAAGTTCCCACTGAGTCTCCACTAAGTTCTCACTTAGTGTTCCTACAAAGCATTGTGTACAAAAAGAGAACAAAAACCAGCGGGATCACTTCATGATGTACTGTAGTTCCCCCCGGTCCCAGTCTCCCTCGCTCACGGCGTGTTCCCCGTCTGTCGCTCCTCAGCCGTGGACGCCAGCTCGCTGTGCTCCCAGGACGTGCTGCGGGTCCTGACATCCCTGCAGCCAGTGCTCCAGGACGCCATCCAGAAGAAGAGGACGATGCGGTCCTGGGGCGTCCAGGGGCCCCTCACCTGGCAGCAGTTCCACAAGACGGGACGGGGGTCCTACAGTGAGTTTGCGACGCAAGTCGATGTGGTTATGTTTTGGCCCCCTGTTTGTTTGTTTGTCTGTCGGTCTGTTTGTGTTTAAGCAAGATAACTCAAACTGTTATGTATGGAATGGGAAACCGCTGGTTAGTTCGATTACTTATGGGCCAAGGAACTGTTGATTCGATTTTGGTGCAGATCCGGATCCGAATCCAGATCCTGGGGCCTTTTTTTGGTGTGGTGGAGGTATGCGCTCACCTGAGTGCTCTCTAGTTTATCAATGTGTTCAAAGTGTTCCACAAAAGCTGAACTCACACAACCTTAAGCTATTTATATTGTCTTAAGTTAATTAACAAGTTATTTTGTCTGTTGTAAATAACCGTTTTTTTTGGTTATTACTTCGGTTTACATTTTTTCTTCGGGACAATAATGTTCATCTTTTCACATCTCATCCTATCTTACCATCCAAACCATCACCCCCTCCACCACCATCATCCCCACCACCACCACCTCTACCATCACCACCTTCACCACCTCCAACATCACCACCTCCATCACCTCCACCACCACCGTCACCACCTCGGCCACCTCCATCACCATCATTACCTCTACCACCACAACCTCCATCCCCACCATTACCACCTCCATCACCACCACCACCACCTTCTTGACCACCACCACCACTACCACCTCTACTACAACCACCTCCAACACCGCCTCCACCCGCAGGCACGGAAGAGTCCCCCGATCCGCTGCCCATCCCCACCTTCCTGGTGGGCTCCGAGTACGACTTTGTGGCGCTGTCGCCGTTCGGCCTGCCCTACTGGGAGAAGCTGCTGCTGGAGCCCTTTGGCTCCCAGCGGGACGTGGGCTACCTGGTGCTGTGCCCCGACAGCCAGGCCCTGCTGGGAGGAGCCCAGAGCTTCTTCAGGGACCTCACTGCGGTCTATGAGGTGGGTGTGAGAGGGGGAGGGGGAGGGGGAGGGGGGGGGGACGTTGGGTTCAGGGGATGTGTGGGGCTTTGAGTTAGAACTGGGATGATTCACAGTTTGTTATGCTAGAGGGGGACTCTTTACCAGGTTTATTTGTTTAGAATCAGACTCGGACAGAATGTGATTTATTGCACATGTGAAACAAGGAAAAATCCCAAATATGGCTTAAAAAAAGTTTGAAATAAAAAATATACACCATACAATAAACATTATTCATGTGAGATCATCGTGGGTTGTTAATTATGTGAGCATCGTGTGGACTTGGTTGTCATAGTTCCTTTTATTCCCTTTATTCCAACATTCTTTAACCTCTTAAATACTCCTGAGACTAATTGAGATTAATTGAGACTAATTGTGTTCTTGCATTTGCTTTTCTGTGTGTGCGTGCGTGTGTGTGTGCGCGCGTGTGTGTGTGTGTGTGTGTGTGTGTGCGTGTGTGTGTGTGTGTGCGCGTGTGTGTGTGTGTGTGCGCGTGTGTGTGCGCGTGCGTGTGTGTGTGCGTGTGCGTGCGTGCGTGTGCGTGTGTTTGCAGTCCTGCCGGCTGGGCCAGCACCGGCCCATCTGCAAAGCCCACCCTGACGGCCTGGTTCTGGTGGGCAGTGAGGCGGCCCAGAAGCTGTCCGGGCTGCCCGTCAGCGAGTGGTTCCTCAAGACGGCGGCCGGCGGCGGCGGCGGCGGCGGCGGCGGCAGCAGCGACGCCTTCTCCAAACTCAAGCTCTACGCACAAGTGTGCCGCCACGACGTCGGTACGTCCAGGGCCCCGGGGCCAGTTCAGGGCTCTGGTCCGACCGCTTTCGTCCACCTCCTCTGCTTTCCTTCCTTGAAAACATTCCTTGACTGTTTTGAAGTGTGAATTTAGCGGGGGGCTAGCGGGTAGAGGGGGGGCTAGCAGGGGGGCTAGCGGGAGGCTAGCGGGCAACGATACAAAATCATGTGCCTTTATCTTTTTATTTTTGTGTATTTATTTATCTATTGTGTTATTTATTGTGTACAGTATTGTTATAGTATGATGTTGTATGAATTCATACTGCAGGAGGGAATGGGGAGTAAGCATTCCATTGCACTTGTTGCTAATCTGTCTTGTGCTCGTATCTAAACGTTCACGTTTTGCGTTCTTCTCCTCCCTTTCCTCTCAGCGCCATACCTCGCCTCACAGCCATTGGACAGCTCCCTCCTCGCGCAGCCCAGCCCCCAGCGCAGGTCCAGCTCCTCCTCCCCTTCCTCTTCCTCAAACCCGTCGGCGACCGCCGGTAGCTCGGCGTTGCCAAGCAACAGCAACAACAACAACAGTGGTAGTAGCGCCGCCGGTGACGGCACCGCGGTCAACGCCACCGCGGTCAACGCCACACCGGGTCAGGGCCCGCCGTCGGCCAAGCCCGGGTCCTTCCCCCCCTTCGCGGGGGCCCAGGGGGGGGCCCCCACCACGCCGCCCGCGGTGGGGCCGCAGGCTGGATCCCAGAACGCCGGCCTCTCAGGGGACAGCAGCCAGACACAGGGGCCCAACGAGCCCCTAGAGAGGTACAGTCGATGAGGAGGAGGGGGGGGGGGGCTCCAGGGACTACAGTCGTGATTACAAGAGGAAATATACACTTTAAAAACCATGTCCGTCACAATAGAAAATATACGCTTTAAAAAAACATGTTCGTCACAATAGAAAATATACGCTTTAAAAACCATTTCCAACACATTAGAAATATACACTTTAAAAACCATGTCTATCACAATATAAATATACACTTTTAAACCATGTCCACCACAATAGAAAATATACACTTTAAAACCATGTCCATCATAATCATAACAACAACTTTAAAAACCATGTCCATCACAATAGAAATATACACTTTAAAAAAACATGTTTGTCACAATAGAAAATATACACTTAAGCCAGTCATTATATAACTTAAACCATGTCCATCACAATTGAAAATCTACAAATGAAAAGCCATATTGATGATAAAAAATAATCTTTTACATACTTTTACATACTTTAAAACCATCCTCATAATTAGAGAAAAAAAACCCATCAAAATAACGATCCACTAGACTAAACGATCTCTCCCTCCACGCCCGGCAGCACGTTGGACAGGGAGAAGGTGGGCGTCCCCACGGACGGGGAGTCCCACGCCATCAGCTACCCTCCGGCCATCATGGTCTACATCGTGGACCCCTTCAGCTACCAGGAGGACGAGGGCTCGGCCCCCTCCAGCGTCTGGACCCTGGGTCTCCTCCGCTGCTACCTGGAGATGCTGCAGGTCCTTCCTCCCCACATCCTCAACTCCATCTCCGTTCAGGTGGGTGGAGGTCCACGCCGGGCTGGCTCGTGCTTGTTCCTGTGTTTCCTGGTCTGAAATGTGTTTTAGAAAGACAGGATAGTCCAGTGGCAGGATAAAGTGTCGCGGTCCCAGCTTTTAAACCCCCAACCTTCTGACTGCCTGCCTAAAGGTTCTGGGGTTCGAACCTCATTGTCTTTGCACTGCAGTCTACCTGGAGGCATCCTCGAGACAACCTCTAACCTGGTCATTAATGACATTTATCTCAAATGTATTATAAGTCAGAGACAATTATGAATGGTGTCTGCATGTGACAGGGTTTTCAAGAGAGCTTTCAATCCGTCGGTCTCACTTCAACGTGTATTGTGTACGCGACTGGTGTGAAGGCTCCGTATCCACATGTGAACCTGACTGACTGACCTAACCATCACCCCTCCCCCCACCACCCCCCACCCCCTCAGATCATCCCCTGCCAGCACCTGCTCCAGTCAGTCCGAGGGGAGGAGCGCCACATCTACACCCAGCACCTCAAGTCCCTGGCCTTCTCTGTCTTCGCCCAGTGCCGACGACCCCTGCCGACCACCACCAACGTCAAGTCGCTGACGGGCTTCGGCCCCGGGCTGGCCATCGACACCGCCCTCAAGAGTCCACAGGTAAACGCTCTCGTTTAAAAGTTGTTGTCGGGTTTTGCGTTGCCGTGCTAAACGCATGCTTGACCTTTTAGTCGGCGCTACACTGCCCTTGCAGCGTTAGCGGTTAGCACTCAGAGGCAAGTTGTTTGACGGACTCCCCGTCAGAGGATCAGCAGGTGCGACCTCACACGGGGGGCGCGAGTGTTAGCGCATCACGCTGGTGCCGCTCTATTGATGGACGGCCGGACTAACAGAGGGCGGCTGTGCGCCTCATTGCGTTAGTGCTGGCCTTATCACAGCCTTTATTCCTCCCGCCAAGACCCCACCCCACCCGTCGTGGGGGTCGTGACCTCCTTCCCTGGCTGCTGTTCACACTGATACACTCACAAGAAACACAAACACAGCAGGGGCCCCGGGAGGGACCGTCCTCCAGCCTCTGTCTTTACTCTCCATGCTGGAACGCCAGCACGGAGGAACCCTCCGTGACCCTCGGCATCCTCCGGAGTTTTCTTTCCATTATCCGCTCGGCCGGCTCCCTGAGCCCTCCCTAATGGGATCCGGGGCCCCTGGTTCAGACAGCAGCGCTTAGCGGCCCTTCGGACCGGGATCCCGCTCAATTGACTCCCTGCTCCTCTCTCGCCACGCTGCTCAACGCTAGCGCTAGCCTCCGACACCAGGGAGACGCTCGGCTCCCAATGAGGTGGTGAACTAGCAGGGAGTTAGCTGTCACGGTGTGAATCAGGACACACATAAGCCTCGACCTACAACCTCTAAACAAGAAGAGGTTTTTTGTTTAAGGTTGAAGGTTTAAGCACCAGGGGAACGTTTAGCCTTTTCTTCCAGAAAACGTATGCCGGTGAGTACATCCGCCAGTCAGGTGCATACGGAGTGTGTTTGAATCCAGCCAAGCTTGGGGTCACCAACACATCCACCATGTCTCTCTGATTTGACTCTTCTAAACACAACTCGACAACTAGGGGAATGTTTTTTTCGGTATCTCACCGTTCGATGGTATTATGATTCACGATTCGATTCTAAATCCATTCTGGATTTGGTACATAGGGATAGTCATTTCAGGATGCGCTCCAGTCATGCTGTACGCTAAGAAAAGCTGTATGGCAAATGATGAGTCAAATCCAAAGAAAATCTGGAGGATTGAATCCTCTTTATTGGTCATGTACACACACAGTGTAATTTATTACTCTGCATCCAACCCATCCTAGTATAATGAGCAGCTATTGTATATACAGCGCCCGGGAGGCAGTGTAGGGGTCTGGTGCCTTGCTCAAGGGCACCTCGGCAGTTCCCAGTAGGTGAACTGGCACATTTTTCCAAGTACCAGTTCTCACTCCGTACTCGGTCCGTTTCAGGGACTTGAACCGGCGACCCTCCAGTTCCCAAGCCAAGTCCCAACAGACTGAGCTACTGACTGAGCTACTTCAGCCCCTAAAAAATGTGTCTAAGACGGGTTGACCAGGTGTCTGCACAGCGTTTTCATCCCTTGTCCTGTGACCCACATACGATGTCCCACATTTAGATTGGCTCTGGTTTTTATTTGTTTTGGATACTTACAATTTTGTGCTTTTGCGATACACCCAAAAATGTATCAATAATATGGAAACCGTACGAAAAATGTTAAATCGATTTTAAGTAAGTTAAAGATACAACATTCAAGATTATGAATTCAAGTTTGTGAATCGTTTTAGAATCATAGAGAAAGATAAGCATTGCGATTCTTACGTGAACGTACAACCCCGCCACTGACCTCGCCACCTTCCCCCCCAGAGGCCCGAGTGCCCGCGGCTGTACACGCCGCCCTTCATCCTGGCGCCGGTGAGGGACAAGCAGGCGGAGCTGGGCGAGATGTTCGGCGAGGCGTCGCAGAAGTACAACGTGCTGTTCGTGGGCTACTGCCTGTCCCACGACCAGCGCTGGCTGCTGGCCACCTGCACCGACCTGTACGGGGAGCTGCTGGAGACCTGCATCGTCAGCATCGACGTGCCCAACAGGTGAGGGGGAGGGCGAGGGTGGGTGGGTGGGTGGGTGGTGGTGGTGGTGTAGTGGCTACATGGTTCCCCCCCTGATGACGTCATTCACTGACGTCCAGGTGGCTTTGAATACTTTTAATGCTTAAAAGTTGTTTTGTTGTTAAACAGTCTCCAGACACGGGAGGCGCTCTGTGATGTCACTCCACTGCTGTGTCATTAGCACCTAGAATCAACACTGTTTTCACTGTTCCTTTAAAAAAAAAAAAAAAAAAGTGATTTAAGAACGTTTACAGTAATTATACCTCTCGTTGTTTTCCAAATGTCACTTCGAAATGTCACCCTCGCTGGTGATACTATCGTCGTTTTGCCCGAATCGCTTGGTGTCAAAACTAGGTAATGCCTGCTGATTTTATCCCCCCCCCCCACACACCCCACAGGAGTAGCGGCGTGTTGGAATGTGAATGACGAGAACCAAGGGGGGTGTGTGACAGAGGGTTGTTTGAAACGTTCCCCATGACAGCAGTGACCGAGACTGAAAGGTTGTGTTGCCACCATCCCCCCCCCCCCCCTCTCACCCACAGGGCGCGCAGGAAAAACGGTTCGGCCAGGGGGCTGGGCCTGCAGAAGCTCTGGGATTGGTGCTTGGGGCTGGTGCAGATGACCTCGCTGCCCTGGAGGGTGGTGATTGGCCGTCTGGGGCGGATGGGCCACGGCGAGTTGAAAGGTGAGAGGCCGTGGGAGAGATGGCAGCTTCTCTGGTGAAACATCGTCTGGGTTTCTTGATACTACTCTTTGTTTAAATATGCTGGCGTTGAGCCAGGGGATGTTGAGTTCTTGATTTAAACGACTCTATATGCCAGAGGACGTCCCAGCGGTGTCTTGTTCGGGTCCCCGGGTCTGTTGTCTATTGATGTTCTTTAAGTAAGTCAGTAAGTAAGTAAATCAAAACAACAACAACAGTCCTTGATGGTGTCCCTCCATCCGTTGTTCCCCAGACTGGACCTTCCTGCTGAGCAGGAGGAACCTCCAGTCTCTGAGTCGACGCCTCCGGGAGAAGTGTCACATGTGTGGCATCTCCGCCTCGGACACTCCCAGCATCCTCAGCGTCTGCCTGGTTGCCATGGAGCCCCAGGGCTCCTTCGTCATCATGCCAGGTAGGTGTGTGTGTGTGTGTGTGTGTGTGTGTGGGTGTGTTTTCCCACCACCGTTTTTCACATGGACGTTATCAAACATTCAGGTTGTATTTTCCAGCCGAGGTAAGCCGTGCGGTTCATGCTCAGTATTGCGATTGACTTAAACGTTTTTTTATTGTACAAATATTTTACCCACTCTATCCTTCAATGACACGTCTGCACAGTGTGTTTATGGTACTGTGCGTTCTGTGATGAATGGACTCTTTCTCTCTCTCTCTCTCTCTCTCTCTCTCTCTCTCTCTCTCTCTCTCTCTCTCTCTCTCTCTCTCTCTCTCTCTCTCTCTCTCTCTCTCTCTCTCAGCTCTCAGCTCTCCCACTCTTTCACACTCTCTCCTTCTCACTCGCTCGTAAAACACTGGTCCTTCAATGTCCAGTGTGGACATTCAGTGTGTGGCATGACGAAAAGCCTAATCAATCAATCAATCAGTGCATTTGATTGGTTGAGGGGAGGGGGGTGGAGGCAGTCAATCAATCAATCAAAGAGATTTGAAAAGAAGGTGGTGGTATGGGGTGATTGCAGTACATCCATTGGCTTGGAATGTTTCAGCAGGCCACTCCCCCTCTCATGGAGCAAACACATGAAAATAGATCAATCTGTGTTTTCCGCAAGATGCCCAACGTCACAATGATTGCTGTAGATACCACAGCCAAACAAGTTGTTTAGAAAACATAACGCAGTCAACTTGGCTAATAGCACGTTTTGCTTCATTGAAAGACATTTAAATATGGATAAATATCTCTATAAGGGTACAAATAAACCGAGGATCATTACCAAGATGTATATGGAAATCATTTCAACTATAAAACTGCATATCACGAGAAGTGGATATCATTCCAAGACAGTGAACGGATCATATTTGAATTAATGCCCAGCCCTAAAACAAAGCGAAGCACACTAGCCTTGATAGACAGGCCTGTCTCCTCAGACAGAACATATGAATCAGATGGTACTGTCACAAAGCCCTTCACCTTGTAAATGTTCCCTCACTCACTCCCTCCCTCTCTCTCCCCCCTCCCACCCTCTCCCTCTCCCTCTCCCACCCTCTCCCTCCCTCACTCCCTCTCCCTCATTCCCTCTCACTCTCCCTCTCTCCCTCTCCTTCTCTCTCCCTCTCTCTCCCCTCCCTCCCACCCTCTCTCTCTCCCTCTCCCGCTCTCTCCACCCTCTCCTCTCTCCTTCCCACCCTCTCCCCCCTCCACCCTCTCTCTCTCTCCCCCTCCCTCCCTCTCTCCACCAGACTCTGTGTCTACAGGCTCCGTGTTCGGCCGCAGCACCACGTCTCAGCTGAGCACGCCTCAGGACACGTCGTGTACACACATCCTGGTGTTCCCTACCTCAGCCTCTGTGCAGGTGGCCAGCTCCAACTACACCAACATCGACAACAACATCGACATCCTCAACACTACCAACGGTACGGCAGCTCCCGCACCTCCCTCTCTGTCTATCTCTGTCTCTGTCTCGTCTCTCTCTCTCTCTCTCTCTCTCTCTCTTTCCCATAGTAGTTTAAAGAACGCCCCTCAAAGTAATGTCACGCAGAACAGGACAGCGGAAACCAACAACACTCTATTGGTTTCAACGTTTGATGTAGATCGTCAGACCTTTTCCCTGGGCCAAAATAAGTCACGTTTAATACACATTTGGGTACAATTATCTTTCACCCTAAGTCATTAATGTTGTTTCTCTTACATTTAGGTTTCATGCCGAGTGGCATTAAAACAATTTTTGTAAAAGTCTTAAATCTAACTTAAGCCTTAAGCTGTAGGAACGCTGTGTTGTTGTGTATTAATACTTTTGAATTAGCAGCACATGCTTTGTATTTCGTGGATGTTTTTATCACACATACGGTGGATGCTTCGAGGAGCGGGGAGGGGGTTAGGTAGGGGCTCAAGGACGCCTTCAGCTAGACTGCAGACATTGGGGTTTAAAACCCAGGAGCTTTTGGGCCCGGGAGTCAACCGGGGACACGTCAATACGAGGGGAAATGCGCCGTAGGCACCATGTGCTTCTCTCTGCAGAGGAACCCGTCCCTGGGGAAATGTGTGTCGGTGTGTTGACGTGGGTTGCCTTGTTCCGGTCCGTGCAGGTGAGCAGGACCCCATCGGCATCCTGGGCCTGCTGGACCCCGAGAACGAGCTGGTGGACCCCGACATCATCAACATCTCCCCCACCACCTCGCCGGTCCACTCCCCCGGGTCTCACTACCACCACGGAGGGGACGGCAGCAAGGTGAGGACACACACACATGCACACGCACGCACGCACACACGTGCACATGTGTTGAATCCTGGCGTGTTCTCTTGAGGTTTTTAAAGATTGTAAAGAACTACATTTTAAACAGCAAACACCGTTTGACTCCATTATTATACTGCTTTTTTGTGTATGTCATTTTAATTTAATTGCATTTCATTGCATGTCACAACAACCGTGTCCTGTCCTGATGAGACTGTTCCCCTCTCTATCCCCCCCCCACCCCACAGGGCCAGAGAACGGACCACGACGAGGTACCCCTCCTCCAGCAGCCCCTGGCCCTGGGCTACTTTGTGTCCACCGCCAAAGCCGGCCCGCTGCCCGACTGGTTCTGGGCGGCGTGTCCGCAGGCCCAGAACCAGTGTCCGCTGTTCCTCAAGGTGCGAAGAGCCTCCAGCAATCCGCTCCACACACACACACACACACACACACACAGTAACATTTGTTTCTCTACATTTAACCCAGCCTAGTATATTAGGAGCAGTGGGCAGCTATTGTTATATACAGCTGCCCGGGGAGCAGTGTAGGGGTCTGGTGCCTTGCTCAAGGGCACCTCGGCAGTGCCCAGGTGTTTCGGGGACTTGAACTGGCGACCTTCCCGTTCCCAAGCCACAAGTCCCATCAGACTGAGCTATCCTGCCCCCCCCCCCCTCCCCTTATTCTGTGGTTCAAACCTTGTGGGCCGGCCGCACGCCTACTCAGCCGCTAAACAGGTGAATAAATACAGACACAGACGACGGCGGATATCTTTGTCCCTGGTTTGGCTCGACGTGTTGGTGAAACAATGCAACGCCACACTTATGGCAATTTCCGTGTGGTGAATCGATTCTCCGGACGCAAAAAGCTGCTTGTGTCAACGGCGCAAATTGTGTGCCAAGTGACTCCAGTTCCATTCCTGAATGCAGCTGAATGGGAATTGTGAATAATATTTTAAGCGCGGTTGCCAAGTCGTATTGTCTGCTGACATGTTTCCCCCGCGTCGTCGACGCAGTTTTTGGCGTGACTTTATTCCATCCCCACCCCCATCCCACCCCACCCCTGAATGAGACTGTTCTCTGTTGCCTTGGTAACCGAGCAGGACAGAGTTAACAGCCGTGCGTGAGTCTGTTACCTTCTAACATAGTGGATCGTGACTCCTGTTTTTTAAACATTTCCTACAGGTTGGCACAGGATTTCAAAAACACGTGCTTGGAAGGCGGTTTTTGAGGGGGTTTAGGAGTGGCCCCAGTGGTGACTGGGCTCTGGTTTGGTTTGGTTTGGATTGGGAGAGATCTACATAAAACCTAATAATACCTAAAAGGGCTCAACTCCCCCTGATGGTTTCTGAGAGGCAAAGTAATAAACACATAACATCTGTGTGTGTGTGTGTGTGTGTGTGTGTGTGTGTGTGTGTGTGTGTGTGTGTGTGTGTGTGTGTGTGTGTGTGTGTGTGTGTGTGTGTGTGTGTGTGTGTGTGTGTGTGTGTGTGTGTGTGTGTGTGTGTGTGTGCGCGCGCGCGCGTGTGAATGTTTCCCGTTGAATCTCACCGAGACTCTTCATGTCACGTTTTGAACGGGGGGGGGGGGGGGGGGGGCCTTCTGCAGCCCTGATTTAAATGTCAAACTGAGTCCTGATCCTCCCAGCGTACCGTATGTACTTTAGTCACACACTGTACCGAGAAGAACATCGCCCCCGGTCTCCTCCCGATGGCGCGTAGGTTGGATTCATGTGTGGGGTCGTGGTCGTGTGCTTTTGTCCAATGAAGGTAAAGGAAAATGGCACAGGCGTACAAATGTAATCAAAACGCTGCGTAAGAAAGCAGCGATTCCCCTCTCCCCTCTCCCCCCTCCCACCACCACTGCGACGCTAGTGACTCTATAGGGCCGTGGCACTGCTGTGAGCATGACTGTACATGTTCAGATGGCATGAGAGAAAGGTTAGGGAACAGCTGCACTCACATGAGCTCTCTCTCTTTCTCTCTCTCTCTCTCTCTCTCTCTCTCTCTCTCTCTCTCTCTCTCTCTCTCTCTCTCTCTCTCTCTCTCTCTCTCTCTCTCCTCCCTCCCTCTCTGAATTGAACACTGACATTGACTGTTCTGTGTAACTACAATACTGTATTGCATCAATACTTCATTACATTGCAACATGTTTACATCCCCATATTTTGTAATTAAATGAATTTTGAATTTGTATTGTGTGTAAAGAGTGACTGTGAGGATTGCTACACAATTCCGTACTTCTGCAATGACAATAAAGCCATTCTGATCTCTCTCTCTCTCTCTCTCTCTCTCTCTCTCTCTCTCTCTCTCTCTCTCTCTCTCTCTCTCTCTCTCTCTCTCTCTCTCCCCCCCCCCCTGTCCCTCTCCCGCTCCCCCTCCCCCTCCCCCAGGCCTCCTTGCATCTCCACGTGTCTTCAGTGCAGTCCGATGAGTTCCTGCCCTGTAAACACTCCCACCCGCTGGACTCCAACCAGACCTCAGATGTTCTCAGGTAACGGCTCGTCGTGTTATTGTTGAACAATGGCTCGTCAAACCCCTCCCTGAGTCCAGTGGCTTCACCTCCACTCACAGTTTATTAGTTATTATTGTGTCTTTTGTTTTGTTTATGCGTTTTAATTGCAAAAAAACAATTAGTAAAAAAGCAGATACAGGTGACGTGGATTTTTATTGTCTTTTAATTTACAAAAAAAGTAAACCCTTTATTAATCCCAGGCGTTTAAAAGAAGCAACACTTGATTAAATTGACTCGAGACATTGCATACATACTGCTGAAAGAGTTTACATCTTAACCTTACCTTTTGTGCGTGTGCGTGTGCGCGTGCGCGTGCGTGTGTTTCTCCCCATCGACCTGTGCAGATTTGTGCTGGAGCAGTACAACGCCCTCTCCTGGCTGACGTGTGACCCTGCCACGCAGGACCGGCGCTCCTGCCTGCCCATCCACTTTGTGGTGCTCAACCACATGTACAACTTCATCATGACCATGTTGTAGCACAGGGCGGGGGGGACACGGAGGGTCTGTCGCGTGTGTGCGCGTGTGTGCCTGTGCGTGTGTGTGTGTGTGTGTGTGTGTGTGTGTGTGTGTGTGTGTGTGTGTGTGAGATTTCAAAAAAGGGTGGCGGGACCTGGCACAAGCTTTGGGCTGCTGCTATTGGTGTGACAGCCCTGTCCCGTGTCCAGTGAGAGTAACATGCTTACAGACAACGTAACGAAGGAGAAGAAGAAGAAGAAGAAGAAGAAGAAGACAAACGGACGGAAAAGAAACCCCGAAAAGCTGAAGCGGCATCAGGGGCAACCGATGAAAGTGAGAGGACGTGCCGATTGGTCAGTCCGTGCTGAAGAAAAACATGTCTGTATTTGCCAAGTCGTTTGAAGAAAAAGAAAAAAAAAGGACATTTGATTGAAAAATTGTGCTCAAAGAATGGATATTTCATTCTTAAGACCCGAATGACCTTCCTATTGCTTTGGATGAAATTGTATCCAAGAGAAATGCCTGCAACGTATCTTATTTATTGTGCGTTTCTAAGTGTATGATTTGTCTTATTTCTTAACATATTTTATATATGAAATGGAGAAGGTTTGTATTACCTCCAGGCTTTAAAGCAATTGGTTCTAAGATGTTATTGTCTTAAGGAAAAAAAATCCTATAAATACAATTCAATACAATTGCAGTAGGTCGCTTTTAGAGTATTATTTTTTTGTAACGCAGATTGAATAACTATTTGTATCGTCCACAATGTACATAAGAGTTATTAAATAATAATTAAGCTCCATGCCTTTGCGCGTGGAGGACTTACAGCGACGCTGTAGCGGCAGAGGACTTGTACAGCAATGAAGTTCACTGTGTTTAAACTAAAGAGGTACATTGTCGTGTATATATATATATATATATATATATATACATATACATATATATATATAGTATTTTATACCACACATTTAGACAGAACAAAACCAAACGGCAATTACAAATCTATAAATAAATATTATATATGAACGCCATGCTGCCAGCGACTGGTGGGGCAGCGGCTTTGTTTTAGGAATAAAGTGCGTCAAACTTGACACGTTTTTGTGTGCGCTTCTGTGTTCATTGCTTTGGAAACGATTCAGGATTTATATGATGTGCACATCGGACCAGATCGCCATTAAAGAAGAACCATTGTTCGGTCTGGTTACCAAGTAGCTGAACTCAGGGTTTTTTTCCTAATCTTTTTAGGAATAAAGATTTTGGAATGCAGTGCAGTGCGATGGACGGCTGCCCTCTTTGGATATTATGCAGGGATTGTGTACACAAGAAAGTGCTGGTTTCATTCTATGTTGTTTAGGATGCTGTACTATTCGCCATGGCCGTTGGAATATTTCATCGCCATGAACATGTATGAGGTATTTGGGTGTAGATGCATACATTTACGATTGAATAAACCCTTCACATTTAACCAGTGTTTCCAGTGCAATCGTGTCATCACCTTAATGGAGGGATTGTGGAATATGCCATAGAGACAAATATAAAGAGGCGTGCTACACTGGCCTGTGTTGCAAGCTTGGTGAAAGCTCCCAGTCAATGGACATGATGATGTAAAATCTAAAGGATAAGGAAACCATTATTACATGCACATTACATTGTACCATTAAGTTGCACAATATTCTCTATTTACATGTGTTACATGTACACATTTGATTAGATTAGGTTTAGATATTCTCAATTTATACAATAAAATCTGCACAATATTCTCTATTTCTATTTTTATATATATTTGATCGGTAAGGTTTAGATATCCCCAATTCAAACAACATCTGCACAATATTCTCTATTTATATTGTTATACAAGTGATTGGGTTAGGTCATTCAGATATTCCCAATTTGAAACAATAATATAATCTGGGCCCTTATTATACTATCTGGCACTGTTGACATATTGACCCATAGCCATCGATTGGTGCTCCTGTGTGTTGGGACGCCTCCTCTGCTCATTCACTCCTCTGCGGAGCACGTTGGGGAGACCAATACACATGGATATATGATCTCCCTGCGACCCGAAACACACATATACTCGCATTAGGGAAACACGCAAGATCGCTTATTGCATTCACACATTACATACAAATTACATGTAATGTAATTTTTCATATTTTTGGTTGATTCTCTGCGTGGAATGAGCCGGGCTCCACTGTCCAGGTGGTGGAGGAGGACGACGACGACGTGCGGGACTTGAGACGCGCCGGCAGGGGGACGGCGCTCCACTCGAGTCCGTGGTCTGCTGAAGGCCCTCCGCCTTCCTTCCTTCCTTCCTCCTTTTTTATAAAAAACCGCTGTACGGTTAGAGCATTCATCCGTCATAAACCTCGGTAAGATAGCGTTTACGTTTTCCGTTTTTTTACTGGAGCTCGTTGTTCTAAAGAAAGAAAGAAAAAGAAACGAAAGCGGTTGACAGACACATCCTCCGGTAGCCGCTTAGCCTCCTGTGTAGCAAAGTGCTAGCGTTAGCTTCGCATGTCAATAATGGTCTGTATGCTAAGTTGAGAGCTACGCGTATCCTCTCAAGTTCAGTTTTATATCCATAGTTTTAGTATAAAAAACAGTGGCTGTCGGGATCGATTCGTGTTGAAAGACTTGAATGTGTGAAGTAGTGAACTCGCATCACACACTGACTCCTTGTAGTTGTATGTAGCCTTTATTTTATGACAGTCAGTTGTGTGTGGGCTTATGTGTTTTCTGCTACACAGAATTGATGCTTGCACTATTTTCATTGATCTGGAGGTTTATTGTGATTTCTAACAAAGATAACAAAACAAAATACTGCTGTGGCAGGGTGACCGTAGGGCTATATACACAATACGTCTCTCATACGTCTCGTATTCACTACAATGCTCACACGTGTTGGACTCATAGTTGTAAACAAGTTTGGTTTCATTCAGTAAACGCTCCCCACAGGAGAGAGAGTGAGAGCACCCTGACCCTAACCTCATGTTGTGTCCACTACTCTCTTGTGTCCACAAGAGTGGACACAACATGAGGTTATGGTCAGCACCCTGACCATAAGCTCATGTTGTGTCCATGTTGTGTCCACTCTTCACCTCCCAGGTGTTCAGACCTGCAGAGATGTCTGACAGTGCCGGGCTGCAGTTTGTCAGCCCCTATGCCTTCGAGGCCATGCAGAAGGTGGACGTGGTGCGCCTGGCCGCCCTGAGCGACCCAGAACTCAGGCTGCTGTTGCCCTGCCTGGTTCGCATGGCTCTGTGCGCCCCGGCCGACCAGAGCCAGGCCTGGGCCCAGGATAAGAAGCTCATTCTCCGCCTGCTTTCCGGCGTGGAGGCCGTCAACTCTATCGTGGCGCTGTTGTCTGTGGACTTCCACGCCCTGGAGCAGGACGCGAGGAAGGAGCAGCAGCTCAGGTGAACTTGGATGACATAAAAATAAAAGGGTCACACATGCCATGGCACACGGGCTCAGACCCAGCTCTCCTCTCTCTGTCTGCAAGAGTTACTAGTTTGTTTGGCTTCACAACATTTAGTTTATGCAGCATACATTTTTGAAGATGATGATGATAAAGATCTAATCTGAAATGGGGTAGCAGAAATAATATGAGGACGGGATAGTGTCGTCGTGAGGTCATTTGAGTCCCAGCCATGGGGTGCTCACCAGATCGATCCCCATTGCCACGGTCTACCTGAAGGTATCATTAAGCAAGATGCCTAACCCCTTCTTTGTGCTTCTTAAGACTTCTTGTATCTGCATTTACTGTGAGTTGCTTTGGAAAAAAGTGTCTAGAATAGAAGTAGTGCAGTATACTAGTATTTTCGGGTGAAGTCTTCCTTAAAGAAGTATTTTTCCACCAGAAAGTAGGGCTTTTCCTAAAACGGGCCTGTCTATGCAGTGGAAAGCAAATATTATTATTGTAACATAACAGTCACAGGTGCTAGGTGACCAGAGAACAACAGAATTTTACATCCAGTAAAATGTTTTCAGGTTCAGGTGTTTTTTTTATTGCCATTTGCAACAAGTACAATGGAACGCTTACTCTCTATTCCCTCCCACTGCATGAATGTCCTACAAAGGGGAATGGTTGTGGTTAATTTGCATAAACTACCTACATTGTAATTGTACAAAGCTGGTGGTATTCATTTGACAGTTTTTATATTGATGAAGCCATAGATACAGGCTTTCTTCTAACTCCCAGTGAGTAAACCTGAATATGAATTTTTTTTATCAAAAAAGCATTTCTTTGTCTTATTTTCCTCTGCTTTCTTCTAACAGACACAAGGCTGGCGGCTCGAATGCAGAGAGCATCCTGGTGTCCCAGCTTCAGCACGGCCTCACCTTGGAGTTTGAGCACAGCGACCCTCTCAGAAGACTGCGTCTGGCACTCAGCGAACTGCTGGCCATCATGAACAAGGTACCACCAGCCCGGGGTCTAAAGCACACTGGAAAGGAATGCAAACAACAAGGCCACACTACAAACAGTGACTCTGGAAGGCGTTCTCCTTTTAGAGCAGGGCTCTAAACTGACAATGTAGTTTGTAGACCACACGAAGACATTGTGTGGTGGAATGAAACATTTATTTGTACCACTTTAAATATTTGCATACCGAAAAGCAATTATCTCTCTCTCTCGCTCTCGCTCTCTCTTATTTATACATATATATATGTTTGCAATAATAATTAAATACAAATATAATTAAATAAACAATATATATATTTCTTCACACAGCTCTATATTAGTCAAATAAAAGCCAAGTGTGGCTAAGTGTAGAGCCCTGTCTATAAGCTGGAAAACATTATCAACCCTTGGACGTTTTGCGAAGTAATGTGAATTAGTTTATTTTATTTTATTGAACGGTTGCCGTGTTGTCGTGCAGGTGGTGGACTCTAACGGAGAGTTTTTCCTGAAGTCGTCGGAGCTGTTTGAAAGCCCCGTCTACCTGGAGGAGGTGTCGGACGTCCTCTGTATCCTCCAAGCAGGTACACCCAGACAACTAGGGATGTGGAATATATATGCAGAAAATAATATCCAGCAATATAATATTATTATTATTATAATGTTATTATAAGTCATTACTTATGTTTACAAGTAAGTCATTAAGAGGTAAGAACAGTTTTGTTGTATAAAGTCCCTCTGCTGTTCCTGGAAAAACGAGGGGGAAAACTTTTTGGATCGACGTGAAGTTATAATAAATCGTCAATTTGTTTTTAATATATCTGGGGGGGGAGAAAAAACAGGGTTCATTCTTGGGTCGTTTCTTGTTGATTTAGGGGCCAATATAACTCTGTTCTGTCAATGCACTGATTTCCCCAGAGCTGCCCTCCCTGCTGCCCATCGTGGACGTGGCGGAGGCTCTGCTCCACGTCCGTAACGGCGACTGGTTCCTGTGTCTGCTGGTGGCCAACGTCCCCGACAGCTTCAACGAAGGTACGCTGACTGTCGTCACGGGAACCATGCTGTTGGCCAGGGCTCCGGATGTATTATGATTAAACCTCATGCCGTGTAATTATTGTTTAGTCTTGGCCCACAAGAGCAGTTGTGTGTGATTTGGCAGACACATTAGCCCGGGAATGGATTGCCTTGATTGCAGTGGTGCCTCTTTATCTCACCGAGGGTCAGCAGCACTAGGCGTTTCAACAGCATATTATTTTGCACGTTGCGTCGCAGCCAAGAGATCAGTCATGCATTTGAACTTGGGTTCTGGAAAGAGGCCTATGTTTATGAAACATGGTTTCATAGTTTCATTCAAGTACCTTGAATGTCTTTTCAATGCAAGTCCTGCTTTCAGTCAACTGCGAAACATGTTATTTCCTTTTAGTCAGCACTGCGGTGAACTACAGGCAGAATAAGGGCGTATCCTCTTGGTGCAGTTAATTATTATTTTCAGCGTGAGCTGAAAATAAGTTCTTTAAACATTATGCCATGACGTAATGCAAAGTCTGTATAATGCCTGACCCCTTAGGCAAAGATCACAAGGTAAAATTAAAAGAGGCTGATCTATAATAAATTGATGTGCAGTGTGCTACTGAGTTCCTGTAGCTCTAAATCAGATGCCACTAAATGTCTAAAACATTGCAGAACCCTACATAGAGGGATCTTTATTCATGATCCTAAAACTGAAAACGTCACGCCTTCTCCCCGCCAGTGTGCAGAGGCCTGATCAAGAACGGGGAGCTCCAGGACGAGGAGAGCCAGGGCGGTCGGCGGCGGACCGAGGCCCTCAGACAGCTCTGCCAGATGAACCCCTCGGAGGCCCTCAACATCAGAGCCATGGTGGTGAGTCTTGCCATGGGAATGCTATGCTATGCTATGATGAGGCAGCTCGGCTTGCTAGGGGGGGCGCTTACCACGTCGAAAGTGTGCCTTGGACCGACGACCCAAGGTTGGACCCCGACCTGATGTCCTATGCTACTTGTCTCTTTAACCCACTTTACCCACTTTACCATCTTAAGATTCAAGATCTTTAATTCAAGATCTTTAAACAAGTACAGTAGAATAGCTTACTCCCTTAATCCCTCACGCAGTATGAATTTCAACAATGATACTATCCAATACTATACTATCTGTTCCCTTGTCCTAAAAGACACAAAAAGCCAATGAATGTATATTTTAAAAACATGATGATTGATGTGTGTGTCCAGCTCACTGAGTCCCGTGTGGTGTGTGTGTGGTGGTGTGTCCTCCAGGTGGAGGAGTGCCACCTCCCAGGCCTGGGCGTGGCTCTCACCCTGGACTACAAGCCGGAGACGGCGGACGAAGCGGTCAGCCCTCTGGTGGCCTACATCAGCGGCCTGCTGCTGGGAACCAACAGCAAAGTGCGCACCTGGTTCAGCATGTTCATCCGCAACGGCCAACAGGTAAGGCCGCCCGACACACACACGTTGTGTTTAAAAGATTATGAGAGTGCTTCATTCATCCCCAAAAGGGACGTTCCGGTGTGTTCCGTTCAGGTAGCGCAACTAAAATGGGGGGAATATAACAAGCTGGGGGGGAGCCCAGCGCTGCCGTAACGGGCGAGCTCCTCCGAGGGCAAACGGGCAATCAAACCGGCAATAACTGACCAATAATAGTGTGTGTGTGTGTGTGTGTGTGTGTGTGTGTGTGTGTGTGTGTGTGTGTGTGTGTGTGTGTGTGTGTGTGTGTGTGTGTGTGTGTGTGTGTGTGTGTGTGTGTGTGGTGTGTGTGTGTGTGTGTGTGTGTGTGTGTGTGTGTGTGTGTGTGTGTGTGTGTGTGTGTGTGTGTGTGTGTGTGTGTGTGTGTGTGTGTGTGTGTGTGATCATTTCCAGCCTGCCAGAGGAAATGAGTCTATATTCTGAAAAAACGAAGTCTGACCTTTTTACAATAAATACAACATGCCTGTTTATCTGTTGTTGTTGTTGTTTATTTGTCGTTCTTCTGATGGAGTAGCATTTCACATTGTGCGTGTCTCCCTTCCTCTGGTCTCCTCATTATGGTGTGCCCATGCAGCGGAAGCGGGAGAGCAGCTCGGTGCTGTGGCAGATGCGCCGGCAGCTGCTCCTGGAGCTGGTGGCCATCCTGCCGCGCTCTCGCAGCGCCCGGGATCCGGACGAAGGGGGCAGCGTGGACGAGGAGCCCGGCCCCGGGTACTCGGGCCTGCGGGAGGAGCACGTGGTGAAGGCCAGCGCCCTCCTCCGCCTCTACTGCGCCCTCATGGGCATCGCCGGCCTCAGGTACACGCCCCCCCCCCCCCCCTTTGAATGAACGAATGCCTGTCTTGACAAATACAAATATCCAATGCAGGTCATCGCTGCCGAAAGGCTATTCTGTCGATTAACTCGAAAATGTTTAAATATACAGTAAACAGGCACCGAAGTGTCGTTAAAGCTGAAATATATATATATATATATAGGTACCAAAATGTCAACTACATAGTTATCAAAATGTTATTCTGTCAATAAACACAAAATGTGCAACAAAAAAAATAAATACAGTATATACCAAAATGTTGTCGGCATTGTTGTCAATAAACCCGAAAGGTACAAATATCAAATAAACAAAACAAATGTTTTTTTGGCAGTGCCATTTCCAAAGCTCTGTGTCAGGAACGGTTTGTTGTTGTTGTTATGAACCAACCCCAGCAACAGTGTGGAAGACCCCTTGAGTTGTTTTTGGTTTTACGGAGAAGCTTTCAGAACAACAGGTTGTGAATCTATGCCTGCAGGAGAACACCCAGTCGCTAGCTGGATGTTGATAGATGAGGAGCCACTGAACTGTGTGTGTGTGTGTGTGTGTGTGTGTGTGTGTGTGGTGTGTGTGTGTGTGTGTGTGTGTGTGTGTGTGTGTGTGTGTGTGTGTGTGTGTGTGTGTGTGTGTGTGTGTGTGTGGTGTGTGTGTGTGTGTGTGTGTGTGTGGTGTGTGTGGGTGTGTGTGTGTGTGTGTGTGTCGTGTGCGTTCCTCCCTCCTTCCAGGCCCACCGACGAAGAGGCAGAGCAGCTTCTCCAGCTGATGACTAGCCGCCCCCCCGCCACCCCTGCAGGCGTCCGCTTCGTCTCCCTCTCCTTCTGCAAGCTGCTGGCTTTCCCCACGCTGGTCAGGTACGCTCGCCCCCCCCCCCCCCCCCCCCACCTCCACTCCCTCCTCTCTGTTATTTTGGGTTGAGTAGGCTCACATCAGCTCCCATGGTCTGGGGCTTTGACATCCAGCCAATGTGTGGGATTCCTGCCAAGCTGGCTGCATACATTGGCATCCAACGCTGTGTGTGTGTGTGTTTTAGCACCCCAGAGCAGGAGCAGCTGATGGTGATGTGGCTCAGCTGGATGATCAAAGAGGAGGAATACTTTGAGAGGTATGTGATCAAAAATAAAACTGTTTTGGTTTAATATATATATATGAATATACAATCAACAAACAATTTGAAATTTCTTTTTTTTGCTCAGAGTTGACATCTGCACATTCATGAACATTTTAAAACAAATTAAAAAAAATGTAACTGCAGCCACAAGGCTGATTTCCATTGGTTAGTCCCCCTGCCAGAAGGTACAGGCTGTGTGTCCTACTGGGAGTGAGGTTAGACTACAATGCGTTACAGTAACTGTTCTTACAAACATCACAACAGTAGTTAAAATAAGTCCCATAAAGGGTATCACAGTGTAGAGACCAGAAGGCACCAGTATGACGTGATTGACTGCCGTTCATGTCCCACAGGATGTGGTTCAACCACCACCTATGATAATATAACATAATAATAATACTAACAAGTGAAGTGCCTTACAAGGGACCCAAGGACACTTTACACGTAGTAAGACAAATCAAAGTAACACAGGAAGCGAGAGAGAGAGAGAGAGAGAGAGAGCGAGAGAGAGAGAGAGAGAGAGAGCGAGAGAGAGAGCGAGAGAGAGAGAGCGAGAGAGAGAGAGAGAGAGCGAGAGAGAGCGAGAGAGAGACGAGAGAGAGGAGAGAGAGAGAGAGAGCGAGAGAGAGAGAGAGAGAGAGAGAGAGAGAGAGAGAGAGAGAGAGAGAGAGAGAGAGAGAGAGAGAGAGAGAGAGGAGAGAGAGAGAGAGAGAGAGAGAGAGAGAGAGAGAGAGAGAGAGAGAGAGAGAGAGAGAGAGGTTTAGCCGAGAGACCTATGCTTCCTAATGCGACCCCTGCTGACACTAGTGCGCTAAACCACTTATAAATAGAATGCTGTTGTTTTTACAAAATATGAAATGTTCTTCTGCCTTCTTCTCTGTACTATTAACTCTTCCCCAGACATACTATTCATGATTTATATGCAATAGTCATTTACATTTGGTGACTGCATATTGAAATTTGGAATTTTAGTAATGGTTTATTTTATAATTTAGTATAAAATAATAAAAATAATTATATAATTGAAAATTTTAATTTATTTCTTAATCAATAATAATATAATACACTTATAATACATACAGTCATTCTAATTGATGATTCTGTTTTGCACACTACGGTTCGACCTGCAGAAATGCAGCCGTTTGGTTCTGATCTTTGCCTTAAAACGTGAGCAACAATCCTTCCTTGCATATGAATGCTGTTAGTCTCCCGGGGCCCACTGTCATCACAATGCCGTTCTCCACCGCTGACCTTCTCTGGTCGCCTGGTTATAGCGCGAGTGGGTTTTCAAAAAGACTCGCCAGATAAATTACTTATTCGAAAGAGTCTCATTAAACTATAATACCTGGGGATGGGATGGGAGGGGGGTCAGGAGGAACATGTTTGCAATGTGTTTCCAATACCCCATGGAGTCCAGTGCAGGACAGCTCTGCTGACATTCCACTCCGTGTGTGTGTGTGTGTGTGTGTGTGTGTGTGTGTGTGTGTGTGTGTGTGTGTGTGTGTGTGTGTGTGTGTGTGTGTGTGTGTGTGTGTGTGTGTGTGTGTGTGTGTGTGTGTGTGTGTGTGTGTGTGTGTGTGTGTGTGTGTGTGTGTGTGTGTGTGTGTGTGTGTGTGTGTGTGTGTCCTCCCGACGTAATGCCTTTACTTGGATACGTGACAGCCTCTCTGTATGTAGGGACCAGAGGGTTATTTATTTATTTACACGCGTGTGTCTTTCCCCCTGCGCAGCGCTGCGGGCGTCTCCGCCTCCTTCGGAGAGATGCTCCTGCTGGTTGCCATGTACTTCCATAGCAACCAGCTGAGCTGCATCATCGAGTTGGTGTGCTCCACGTTGGGGATGAAGGTATGGCAGTAATCAATACTCGAGTCTGGCTGGCCCCGGTCAGTGTCCCCCCCCCCCCCCCCCCCTCCTTTTCCTCCACTGCAGCAAGATGTAGTGCAGTACATGTGCACCACACCCCGAAGACACGCACATGAACACACACACACAGGCACAGACACGCACAGACCCACCACATGCCAACCCCAGCCCCGCCGTGGACCCTGTGGCCTATCTGCGGTTTTATTAGTTATTAAGTGCGCTGTTATTTTGTGCTGCCTGTGCTAAGTAGTCCAGCACCATGTCTGTGTGTTTCATCTCCTCCAACATGTGGAATGTAATTGGGTTTCAAGCCCCGAATCGTCCACCCCCTCCCCTCTGGTTTGTTGCTGCTCCCTCGGGACAGTGCATCAATCCATCCAGCGCAGGGTCTGGCAGTCTGCCGTGTTGAGTTTTTGTGTTTTGTGAAATGGGACAATGAAAGGCGAGTGTGGGTTTGCGCCGGTTGGTTTCAGCGGTTGAGGGTCTTTGTTCTCGTTTTTTCTCCCCTCCGTAGATCGCCATCAAGCCAAGCTCTCTGAGCAAGATGAAGACCATCTTCACTCAGGAAATATTCACCGAACAGGTGCGCTGCCCATTTCCTCATGTACTTAATGCTTAGCGGTTCAACGGTGAAGTAGTTGCACCTTTCTATATGCAACATCTGTCATTTCACCATCGCCTTCTGTCTGGGCTGGTTGTCAACATTATATGAGCGAGGCCTATGGTTGTGCTCTTTCTATTTCTCTCTCTCTGACTCTGTCTCGCTCTCTCCGACTCTGTCTCGCTCTCTGTATCTGTCTTGCTCTCTCTGTCTGACTGTCTCTCTGTATCTGTCTCTCTCTGACTCTGTCTTGCTCTCTCTGTCTGACTGTCTCACTGTATCTGTCTCGCTCTCTGTATCTGTCTCGCTCTCTGTATCTGTCTCGCTCTCTGTATCTGTCTCGCTCTCGGTCTCTTTGTCTCCGTCTCTCTCACTCACTCACTCACTCACTCACTCACTCACTCAGGTGGTGACGGCTCACGCGGTGCGTGTGGCGGTGACCGGCAACCTCAGTTCCAACATCCAAGGCTTCCTGCCCATCCACTGCATCTACCAGCTGCTGCGCAGTCGCGCCTTTACCAAGCACAAGGTGTCCATCAAGGTAAACGTCCACGCCGGAACCCCTGGCGTTATAAAACACGGAAAGAAGTCACTTCAGTGAATCATTCTGCTGGTTACAACCATTTATTTATTGAGCGTTGTGTGTGTGTGTGTGTGTGTGTCCAGGACTGGATCTACCGCCAGCTGTGCGAGACCACCACCCCGCTGCACACCCAGCTACTGCCGCTCATCGACGCCTACGTCAACTCCATCCTCACGCCCGCCTCCAAGACCAACCCGGAGGCCACCAACCAGCCGATCACGGAGCAGGAGATCCTCTGCGTCTTCCAGAGCGCCGCGGGGGTGAGCGTGGGAGAGTTTTTGTTTTTATTTATACTACGTTATATTTGTTTTGTTTACCGTAGCGGCGGGGTAGTGTTGCAGCCAAGGTCAGTGCAGTTTTTCCAGCTGCAACTGATGGAAACGCCCACGATGTCCACTGCCCAGCCTGTAGGAGGGGAGATGCCCCACCCCTTAAAGCTCATAAACGTGAATGTGCTTAACGTGAAGTCACTTACCTCAAGCCCCTTTTTTATTTGTTATAAAAACCTCTCCCAAAATGACTTAATAGCGCTGGACCAGGACCAGCAACAACATCGAAGAACCAGGAGCATGCCCATCTCCACATCACTAGCCACCCCTCTGTGTCCTCGGATGCAAGTGAGCCGGTCAGTCGATTGTTCCCTGGCGCCAGTAGACGCCACATGGGGGCGTGGGGGGGGGGGGGGAACCGATTTCCATCCAAAGGGCCTGGTTGACTAAGTCTCCACGGTGCTGCTCTATTAGGCAGGTGGCGTCTGCTTGCCTCGGTGTCTATTGACTTCCTAATAAGATATAAGGGAGTCTGTTGAATTGAATCACCGTGATCTGATTAGGTCCAATTGGCACCGGATGCCGGGGGTTGTTGGCCGTTCCTGGGAATTCCTGAAGCTTTGCCCGCGTTTAATCGACCTCTGTTTTGTCTGCCCGCCGCCGTCGGCTAAAGTCTCTGAGAGCAGACTTACGTTTTTAAGCGAAAGGGGGGCTTAAGAGCAGTTTGGCGTGGTAGAAGAACTTTTCTGTGTTCATCCACAACGCTTCATCCACCTTTCCCTCTCTCCCTGTCCAAACTGCAGAGAAGAACATCATGTAGAAAAATTACGTTTTTCTTTGCTCTGCTGTGGACCAGATGAGCCCTGCAATTCCCAGAGAAGCCATGTAATATTGTTGATCTCTCTGTCTCTCTCTTTCTCGCCCTCAGCACGGTGACGGTGGGCGGGGCCAGCGACAGCGTCACTCCATCACCCCACAGCTCCTCATCCTCTACTACATCCTCTCCTACGAGGAGAGCCTGCTGGCCAGCACCAAGCAGCTGGGTGAGCACCAGGACCACTCACTCACTCTCTTTAAACTCTCACTCATTCACTCTCTCTTCAAACTGTCTCTCACCCACTCTCTCTTTAAACTCTCACTCACCCACTCTCTCTTGATACTCTCACTCTCTCTTTAACTCTCGCTCACTCTCTCTTTAACTCTCACTCACTCTCTCTTTAAACTTTCCCTTACGCTCTTTAAACACTCCCTCACTCTCTCTTTAAACTCTCACTCTCTCTTTAAACTCTCACTCTCTCTTTAAACTCTCACTCTCTCTTAAACACTCCCTCACTCTCTCTTTAAACTCTCACTCTCTCTCTCTTTAGACTCTCACTCACTCTCTTTTTAAACTCTCACTCACTCACTCTCTTTAAACTTTCACTCACTCTCTCTTTAAACTCTCACTCACTCACTCTTTTAGCTCTCACTCTCTCATTAAATTCTTCTTTCTCATGTGTCAAGTAGAGCTCCCACCCCTGCCTCCTCCTTCCTCCTCCTTGACTTTGTGTGTGAGCGTGCGTGTCATGGGGCTGCTGGAGGGAGGAGGAGCAGGAGGAGGAGGGGAGGGGAGGGGAGCGGGTGGCGGTGACAGCTTTTGTCCTCTGCAAAGCTGTGGGAAGTGGCGCCCACTGGGGAGCTGACTGTTTAGCTCCTTGGCAGTCCTCCCTCCCTCTCTCTGCCCCCCCCCCCCTTCTCCCAATGCAGTAGCCAGGGCACAGCTAGCTACGCTATCTAGGACAGCTGTCCTTTCATTTTCATTCTATGTCTTTTATAGGCTAACGAGGAGGGCTGTACTTAGCCAGGGCATGAGCGATTTTCCATTCTCCACGACGTGTGCCTCTTCCTCCTCCTCTCCACTCCTCTCCTCTCCTCTCACCCTTCATTAGGCCAAATGTATGCGTGTGTTTGTGCCCTTCCTCCTCGCTAATTGCCGTGTTTACCCGAGTGCTCCCGCTGCCTCCCAGGGAAGGAGCGATGATGCCCATCAGTGGCACTAATGAACCCACGTGGATGAAAAATCACCCCCCCCCCCTCCCGCCGCTGGCAGTCTGTCAGCTCCCCTTCATTCCTCAATCCCCCCCACCAGCAGGGCTCTCACCTGTCTGTCTACTCCCCCCTCTCTCCTCCCTCTGGTAGCCTTGATGCAGAAGAAGCCCAAGTCGTACTCGGCAGCCCTCATGGACCACATCCCCATCAAGTACCTGGTTACGCAGGCCCAGAAGCTGCAGCAGGAGCTGGGAGGTAGGAGAGACCGCCTGGCTTGACCCACAAACGGTGGACCCACAAAATGGGCTACTAATTGTTAGTTCTTTTTATTCAATTTAAGTAATTGGTCTTATTAAGACATCACAAATACTGTCATACAGTATTAACTCGCCTATGATGGGAACAGCATTTCACTCAATTGGGAGCAGTGATGCTGCGCCTTGGACAGAAGAATGCGAACAGGCCATATTCCATTTTATTTAAGTTCACCATGGGCCGCCTAAAAATTTGCCACAGGCCCGCAGATGGTCCGCGGGTCATCATTTGGACACCCCTGCTCTATGTGTATGGATACAGCTGACTGAGGATCAGGCAGAGCTTAAGCGTCTTGACGCGTGCGTGCACATGCGTGTGTGCTTGTGTGTCATCGCTACAGCCTGTTCTGTGTGTCAGACTCATCCATCCCCACACATAAACAACAACAACCCCTTCCATCCGTACCACAGGGCTCCACTCTGCGTTGCTCCGCCTGCTGGCCACCAACTACCCCCACCTGTGTCTGGTGGAGGACTGGGTGTGTGAGGAGGAGGTGACGGGCACGCTGCCCCTACTGCGTCGGATGATGCTCACCAGCAACACTTGCCGCTACACCCACAGCCAGCTGCACCACGGTAGGCAGCAGGGCCTCCCCCTCCACCTGCTGGGTGGTGGATGCTTTCTATAATAATAATAATAATAATATATTGTGTGTGTGTGTGTGTGTGACGCAGGGTGAAAATCATCGCTTTAATGTATGGAGTGTTGTTGTTTTTTTATTATGATTTTGGTCCAGAGTACCACAAAGAAAAGAAAACCGTAACAATTTAACATTTAACAATATGTGACTTTTGTTGCTTTTGTCAGAATCCATTTTCTTTTTTTTCTTGTTTTGTTGCCAAGAATGGGATTGGGCTACCCCCTCAAGTCATCCAAAAATAAATCCTTGCTGAAGCTCTCGTCACTGCGTGCAGCTTAGTAAGACACCTGTCAATCATCCACTGATGCTCCCTCCCCCTCCCTCCCCCAGCCTTCCAGAAGCTCCCGTCCAGCAGCCCCCGGCTGATGCGCATCCTGGAGCAGCTGACCCTGCTGTCTCCGGCCGACCTGATCCCGTACGCCGAGGCTCTGACCTCCAGCATGTGTCTGCTGCTGGAGCCGTCCGTGCCGCGCCGCGTCCTCCAGACCGTCAACAAGCTGTGGGTGGGCCTAAACACCGTCATGCCTCGCAGGTAACGCCTCCACGCCGCCCTTATTTTTTATTTATTTGATATTTGTTTATAATTTACATATTTATTTATTACATATTCAGTGTGTATACATGTTTTTCCTTTCTTTATATATAACTTTCTTTATATATTATTTTTTTATAATATATAGAAAAACAGATTGGTCAACCAATCAGAACCAGGGCAGGACAGGACGGGCTTGGACGTCGTCCCCTTTTTATATTCTATTTTATATTGTAGGACGTCTCCCCAGACTGTTGAGGATAAGGGAACATGGGAGCCATGAGTGGAGCGGTCCGTTTTATTACAATAAGTCCTATGAAGTTTTTCCCCTTGCTGCAGCGCTAGTCCGATATCCCTCTCAGGATTACGTTTCATCCCAAATAATGTCATTATTCACGGGTGAAATGACATTCCCCGGCGATAAGATATAAATCAGGGTTCTTTTCGGTCCTCGCCCCGGAGATGATTAATCACACTGCCACTCATATGGAGCCCCATTCAGCCCCAGCAGAAAGAAGCACAAGAGAGCGGGGAAAAAATCACAGGAATGAAATCTTCTATTGAATTCCGCTCCCTCTTTCTGTTGGGAGGACGGCGGACGACGCGTGGGTTAGACTATTGAGCGTGCTGTTAACCTCATATCAGGTTAACCTCAGAGCCTCCACCTGTGGTCACCACGCCTTTGGGGGCCTTCGTGGAGCTAGAGATTAGAGAGAGAGAGAGGGTTAGAGAGAGAGAGAGAGAGAGAGAGAGAGAGGGGGTTAGAGAGAGAGGGGAGAGAGAGAGAGAGAGAGAGGTGGAGGGAGGGAGAGGGGGAGGGAGGAAGAGAGAGATGGGGAGGGTTAGAGAGAATGGGAAAGGGGGAAAGCGGGTTGGGGAGAATGAGTGAGAGAGAGGGTTGGGGTGAATGAGAGGTTTAGAGAGTGAGAGAGAGGGTTACAGAGAGTGAGAGAGAGGGTTAGAGAGATTGAGAGGGGGGAGAGAGAGAGAGAATAGAGGGAGACGGAGACGGAGAGCGAGCCAAAGGTAGGACCCTGTTGATCCACATAACAAAACAGAGGGAAAGTGCCGGTGCACAGGGTCAGGACTAGGGAGGAGTGGAGTGGAGTGGAGGTGGACTGCACAGGGGGTGATGTAGGGCGTTGTAGTGCGCATCCACCCCCTACCCTGACTCTTCGCCATCCTGCTACTGCAGCTTGATCTAAAAAAAAAAAAAAAAAAGTCTCTTGACTGATGCAGCAAGTGGGTGGGGGTCAGCCTCCCCATCGATGCTGGTGTGTGTGTGTGTGTCTGTTATTTACTCTTTCTTCTTTCTTTTTTTGTGCTGATTCGTCAGCCTTTTGATAAACGCCCTCCCGCGGGGTGGCTGCGTGATTTAAGTACGGATCGTCGTTCTGTAATTAGATAATGTTGTCCTGATTATGGGGGTTGAGGGGATTTAGAGTTGGAAGCCTTTTTATCGTCAGCTACAATAGGGTGGTGTGTGTGTGTGTGTGTGTGTGTGTGTGTGTGTGGAACACACAGGAAAGGACACAATGGCTGAACGTTAAAACAAACCAAAAAATAGCCTCAAACATTGTGTGCAGTGTTTTCATGTATTCATCCCATCTGGATGAATTCATCCCATCTGGGATGAATTCATCCCATCTGGGATGAATACAGTCTAAAAAGCTGCTTATTGTATCAATAACTTCTAAATAGGTCTAGTGTAAAGATACAAATGTTTGTTTCTCTTCAGCGACCCATGTTGTCCTATTTTTTTAATTAGAATTTAGACCATTAGCAATTTTTCTCTATCTGTGTCTCTCTTTCTCTCTCTCTCCGTGTCTCTCTCTTGCTCCGTCTGTCTCTGGCTCTCGCTCTGTGTCTCTCGCTTTGTGTCTCTCTCTCTCTCGCTCGCTCTGTGTGTCGCTCTCACTCTCTCTATCCCTCTCTCTGTGTCCCTCTCTCTGTGTCTCTCTCTCTCTCTCTCTGTGTCTCTCTCTCTCCCTCTCTCTGTGTCTCTCTCACTCTGTCTCTCTCACTTTCTCTATCTCTCTCTCTCTCTATCTCTGTCTCTCTCACTTTCTCGCTCTGTGTCTCTCTCGCTCTGTGTGTCTCACTCTCTCTCTCGCTGTCTCTCTCTCTCTCTCGCTCTCAGGTTGTGGGTGATGACAGTGAACGCCCTGCAGCCGCCGGCCAAGCTCCTGCGGCGTCAGACGTACACGCAGAACGACCTGATGGTGGACCCCCTGGTGGTGCTGCGCTGCGACCACCGCGTCTACAGGTGCGCTACGTCACCCTCTCCCCCCCCTCCCCCCTTTTTTTTTTGGGGGGGTTTAAAAATAAAACGGCGCTCCATCTTATTCAGGCGTCACTGCCCGCCCGGCCCTGGGGCCGTGTTGTTATTTTGGGGAGAAGATGAACGACTCGACGGCGCTCCCTTGGAAGCGCCATTTATTATGATCTGTTTATTTTACTTTGGTCCACAACCCGACACGATCGTCTTCCTCGGCCTCGCTGAACATTAATCACGTCTGTTGTTGTGTGAAGTGGAGTCTGCGCGGTCCGAAGGCCGAGGTCGTCCTCCTGCTCCTGCCTCGGCTCTCGGGAGACGAGTCCAGTCGAGCTTTATACGAAAATGCACCGTCTATATACCGCATATTCGGACCAGATCTAATCTCCGGTTTGATTTAATGTGACTCGTGTCGCTCGCTCTTCAGCCCGGTGGGTGGAGGTGAGGTGGGAGGGGGTGAATGTGGGGGGGGGGGGCGGGGTGAAGGATTATTGGGTATATAATCGCGGTTCTCCCTCGCCCCTCAGATGCCCCCCGCTGATAGACATCATCCTGCACATGCTGAACGGCTACCTGCTGGCCTCCAAGGCCTTCCTCCACTGCCATCTGAAGGAGACGGCCGACTCCGAGCGGCAGAGCCAGACGGTGTCCAGCCTGGGCCTGGCCGGCCAGCCGGACACCCCCGAGGTCACCCGGGAGGAGCTGAAGAATGCCCTGCTTGCCGCGCAGGTGAGCTCCGCCCCCTGCAGCAGCGGGGATGCAGCCAATGGGGAGGCTGCCCCGCAGTATGACCCGCCTTCCTTCCTCGGCTGTTGTGTAGCCTCCGCTTCTTTTATTCATTTTTAGGCATATTTAGTATTTGAGCATTTCTTCGACTTCTGTTCTAACAATGGGTGCTAATACCTCTTAATATTTATCTAGCACCTTTCAAGACACCCAAAGCGCTAAAAGTAAAGAAAAATGTATTTAAATGTAGTATTTCAAAATGTGACTCCGAAATGTGAAAAAAAGCATTTTGAATGGCCTTTAAGTGCTGTGTGTGTGTGTCCCCTCAGGACAGCGCAGCGGTGCAGATCCTGCTGGAGGTGTGTATGCCCACCTCCGAGGAGCAGCAGCTGGAGGCCCCCGGCGAGAGCCAGCTCCGCGGCCTCGGGAGCCTCGGGGGCCTCGGGGTCCTCAGGAGCCCCGAGGAGGCGGAGGTGGAGCCTGAGCGGGGGCTGCTCAGTGACCTGAGGGAGGTGCAGTGTCTCATCTGCTGCTTGCTGCATCAGATGTTCATCGCTGACCCCAACATCGCCAAGCTGGTCCACTTCCAGGTCAGAGCCCAGTACATGTTGTAGCGGTGCATAGGATGGGGTTAATTAGGTGTTTGTTTGTCCCCAATGGAAGACTACAGTGCACAATGGAGACGCAATTGTACTCTGCAGCTAGCTGATTTCCACTCACTTTGAGCAAACTCACTGCCAGCCAAAACGGCTGACGAGTGTGTTGCAGGAATTTCTACTCCTCATTTTAAATTGGTTTGATTAAATTTCAGAGTGCAGCTCAATGTTTTAACCTCCGTCTCTCGTCACACCTGTTCACTCAGCCGGGGTGCTCCACCCACCCTCTCTCAAGCCCAAAGGAGCGTTTGAACAATCAGTTAAACAGGTGTGTGTGTGTGTGTGTGTGTGTCCGACCCACCAGGGTTACCCTCAAGCTCTGCTGCCCCTCACCGTGGCCGGCATCCCCTCCATCCATATCTGCCTGGACTTCATCCCAGAGCTGCTGGCACAGCCCCAGCTGGAGAAGCAGGTGATTCCCCCCCCTTACACCACCACCCTCCCCCCCCCTTACACCACCCTCCCCCCCCCCCCCCCTTACACCACCACCACCGCTGCTTCTTTGACTCTTGAGTTGGCAAGCTGATGGAGCATTCTATTATTTTCTTTTTTTAGCACATCACTTCACTGTGTGTGTGTGTTTTAACCTTTGTATATATGAGCGAAAGAAAGAGTCATTGCAGCTTTAATCTGTGTGTGTTGGTGTGTGTGTGTGTGTGTGTGTGTGTGTGTGTGTGTGTGTGTGCGTGTGGTGTGTGCCTGCAGATCTTTGCCATCCAGCTGCTGTCCTATCTGTGCACCCAGTACGCTCTGCCCAAGTCTCTGAGTGTGGCCCGCCTGGCCATCGGGGTCATGGGCACCCTGCTCACAGGTCAGCACCACGGCTCCTCTCTTCCCGTTAAACACTTCAGATTGGACTCAGTTGGTGGTTGCGAGTTTAAGTCCAGTCCTCCACCTTCCTGTTTTTATTCTTATGTGTTCATTTCAAGTGTGTCATATTGAGCGGTGTTTACCGCCGTACTCTATTTGTTTTCCGGAACAATCTACATCTCTACAATCTCTACACGCAAACACGTAACAAAGTCTGTGTCTACATATCGCTGACACCTGCTGGTCGGCGGCTGCAAGCGCAACGCATGTTTCCCCTCACACGCTACCCATCAGCTCTACATTCTAGCTAACGTTCGTCTGTATTCCGTGCTCCAGTGCTGACCCGCACCAAGAGGTTCTCCTTCTTCATGCCCACGCTGCCCTGCCTGGTGGCCTTCTGCAAGGCCTTCCCGCCGCTCTACGACGACGTGGCGGGGCTGCTGGTGCAGGTGGGGCAGGTCTGCGCCTCCGACGTGGCCACCAAGGCCCGGGACATCGATCCCCTGATCGCCCGTAAGTCCCTCGTCCGACCTCCTTTCCCCTCTCATCCTCATCCTCCTCCCTCGTTCTACATCAGCCTCCTTCTACCTCCTCCTCCTCATCCCTTCGCCTTTTTCATTCTCCTACTTCCTCTCCCTCCTCATCCCTCCTCCTACCTTCTCCCTCCTTCTACAATCTCCTTCTACTTCCTCTTTATATTGTCTCCTTCTTCCTCCTAATTCATCCTTCTGTCTCCTCATCCCTCCTTCTCGTCCTACCTACTCCCTCCTCCTACCTTCTCTTCCTCCTACCTTCTTCTTCCTCCTGCTCTCATCCTTCTTCCTCTTCTACTTCATCCTTCTGTCTCCTCATCCCTCCTTCCTTCTCCTCCTTCCTCCTTCTACCTCCTCATCCCTCCTCCTACCTTCTCCTTCTTTCTCCTCCCGCCTACCTTCTTCTTCCTCCTCCTCCTCATCCCTCCTCCTACCTTCTCCTTCGTCCTCCTCCTCCTGCCCCCTCTCTCTCCCTCCTCCTTGTCCTGACGTTGGTGGATGTCCCAGTGATAAGTAGGACAGTAGTCACCCTGATGACACAGAGCCCTCGTTAATTAACATCAGCATGAATAACATCACGGTGCGCCAAGGGACTTTTAATCTGAAGGCTCAATAACAGCCTGACAACACCAACAACAACACCACCCTGGGCCACATCCAGACTTTCATATTTGTTACCCGTCCGTCTCCCCCATCCCATCCCAGGACTGCAGTACCTGAAGGAGAAGCCCCAGGACGTGTCGCTCCCCGGCGGGGGCTCCTCCAAGCTGAACTTACCCCAGAGGACGGCCGAGGACCTGGGCCGGGCCGACCCGGACGTGCAGCTCTGCTACCGCGTGGAGTCCACCTTCATGGACGTCATCAGCTCCAGCCTCAAGGGCCTGTAGCGCTTGACTCTGACGTGTGACTCTGGCAAGTCGAGAGGCCAGGAGAGAGAGAGAGAGGGAGAGGGAGAGGGAGGGGAGTACCCCCCCCCCCACTCTCCCCTTTCAGTTTATATTCACTCCTCCTCCTCCTCCACTAAAGGGCTGAGGGTGTGAGAGCTCCCAGCTCATTTTCACGGGGTTTCACATTCCATTGGACTCGGGCCCTCCCTGCCCAGTGAACTGGTTCCGCTGTGTCCTCCTCGGTGTATCATATTGTACATTTGTTAAGGTCTGCGAAGGCGAGGACGGCAGCAGGAAGCCTGTATGCCGCATTATCCACACACATGCAAGAGGTGTTTTGGAGACGAGCTGCATGTGTGGGGTGTGTGTGTGTGTGTGTGTGCGCTTGTATGCGTGCGTGCGTGTGTGCGTGCGTGTGTGTGTTGCGTGTGCGCTTTGTAATAGTTTGTAGAAATTGGATTACAGGTATTTTTTTAACGGTCTGTTTTCTTGACCACTCTTGTCATACTCCTTTTGTCCATATGAACATCTGTTCTTGTCCTTTCCATTGTGTACAGCTTTGGTACTGTGTGTGTGTGTGTGTGTGTGTGTACTGTATTTGTTTTGTAATAAAACAAAAATTATCAAATGACATCAATTCTGGGTTTTAATTGCTTTTGATTCTTTGACCTTTTTTTTGATATGTTTGGTTTCACTAGATTAGCTGTATATTTATATCTGTACTGTACACGGCAGCTCCAAGCGGGGGCGGTCTGTCTGTCAGCTAAACTTAGCAGCAGATAGCAGCTGCTCCTTTATGAGTTATTATTCCCGCGGCATATGGTCCATAGATGTGTTTATTTATTTATTCCCCCCCCCCCTCTCTCTCTCTCGAGTTTTAGTTGCATTTAATTTAGTTTTACACCACTCTGGAGCCACATAATGGGACTTTAATCTGTTTATTGGAGCCCACAACTTTATTATTAGTACATACAGTTAAGATGTCCGGAATTGGACGGGGTTGGATGTTGTTAGGGTGAGATTGCTGGCGTTGATTTTGTGGTTTTATATTTCCCAGGAAACTTTGCCCAGGTTAATTAATTGCGTCAGAGACTACAGAGTTAGCAGAACTTGTTGATAAGTCCAGTCGGGTCAGGCCTGTGCTGGATGCAACATTTTACACTTTCTGTTCCCGGTTAGATTAGATTAGATTCAAATGTATTGTCAGTGCAAATGTTGCAGTAAAGTGCATGGTAATAAATAATGTACAGTTGTTGAATAATATGTTAAATATGTAAAAAGTCTACAAAAAAAAAATACTAAAACCAGGTATACAATTACAGTTTACAGCTTAAGTGTCCAGGGTTTGGCTGCCTGGTTGATGTCGGCTCCAACTCCTATTTGAATGATTACACGCCTGTTCGCTGACCTGACATATGGTGGAAGTACTCCCAGTATTCAAGTTAAGGAAAGCCCCGTTCAATGAGGTAATTTAACGCCGTAGCGCAGCAAATTCCACCAAAAATGCGTTGCTGAGCCCACCACCAGAGGGCGCTGTTGGCCCACGAAAGAGGAGTTCAACATGAATGGACGAGCATGAGCATAGTAGAAAAATATAGGTAAATATTTCCAGCTTGACCAAGTGGCTTTCTGGTATTGATAAGAGTCGCAATTCCTCGTCCTCGTCAAATACCTGCGCTTTTTAAAAAAAGCAATCATGGACACATTCTTAAACCTAAAATATATATATAGCACCTAAAAAAACTGAAAGTCTATGACTAAGGAGTTTCTCTATTTCTGCGAGGGGTGTTTGGAGCAGATGGGCTATTTCATTTCAGCCCTCGATCGTTTTCTGACCAATTGGTACACAAATGGCACACGCGCGCGCACGCACACACACACACACACACACACACACACACGGTGTGTTATTGTTAAACCAGCACCAGTATTATTTGAGGTTGAGTGAACCGATGAAATCCAACGGAGTCGTTGACCTTCACACACCCTGCTTGTAGCGGCCGAGCCCACCGGCCTGGAAACCCCTCGGCGGTGATGACATTTATCATAATGAGACACCTGGCTTTGATGAGGAGGACCGGCTCTGTTCGAGCCCTTGGTGTTATTTCCATAAGTCAACCAGACGGAACTGTCGTGGACCGACGAGAGAGATGAAGATTGGCCTCGCCAGTTACCGCTGTGTGTGAGCAGTCTGTCTGAACCAATGCCAAGCAGCTAATAAAGGGTTTCGATTCCTCCGTGTGGTTCCCGGTCCACCTCTAGGCTGTCCGTCCTCCACCAGGAGGATGTCTAACCCCCCCTATCTGCTCCCGAAGAATAATTTATCTTAATTCATTAAGTCTATTTAAGATTCAAGAAGTGTCTTCTTAAGATACGACTGAATGGTTAGTGGACAGACGCCACCAGCGGGTCTCCATGCCTGTCAACAAGATCCATCCACCAGTATTATTTTTTTATTCTAAGTATTATTATTATAATATTAGAGTCTGCAGTGGAACAAAGTGGACAAACACTGGTGTAGTGTCCCTGGGATGAACTAAGCCTGTATATATATCTGCACATATCTATACTCACACATACATTTTATACCTGTTTTTATACCTAGTAGACCGTTTTTACATCTTATTTAACCACTGTGCATTTCATATCACCATGCACTTAACTAACATTTGCACTCTGGTTAAATGCCCACATGTTTTTGCTGTACTGTACTTGTGCTGCAGTACAATGACAATACATTAGAATCTAATGTAATCTAATGTAACATGAACGCTAACGAGGGAGAACAGGTGTCATGTCCCTGGGATTAGTTCCAGGTGTGTGTGAGGTGGTGGAGGAGCAAAGGAACACAGACAGCCCAGTGAAAAGGACAGGAAACCTAACGCAAGGATATTTGCCGGGGAAAGCAGACCCACATTCCAGCACTACAGCAAAGATCAGATCAGAACATCAGCTCTCGAAAGGTCAGAAATACATTCATATTTTGATTGCATGTGCTTTCCCCCAAGAGGTGGATGTGGTGTGAAGCCTACCTTCTACAATGCTAACTAATGACAACCCTCCCCAACACACAGGCAAACACACACACACACACACACACACCTCAATAAGACATTGATGTTACCAAATGGCATGAATTATGAACTCTATATAATTAGCCTCCGTGCATGGGGTGGTGTCTCTGTCTGTGGTGATGACAACTATCACAACAGTGACAATAATCACTTTTGTTTATTTTATTTCTTTGAATAACTATAAAGTAATTTGTGCGCACACATTGCATTATGTATTTCAGTGTTGCTGGGGGCTTGTTTATGAACCAACCAAGGACATCTTGTTAAATACAAATTAAATATATAAATTTAAGCCCAGTCTGGTTCCTTCCCAAACACGATATTTTCCGCTATTGTAATACGTTCTTCTTCGCTCTCCAGCAATTGCCGACATTAGGCTCCTCTGTTCCTCGTTGAGTACAAAGCAGCAAATTAATTCAATCATAAGCGCCCGGCTTAAAGATCCCCCCCCGCTGTGCAACTGGTTTGTCTTGCATTTCAAACACAAAACGGTGATGGCAAGTATACAGTCAACACTTTACAGTCGACATTAGCGCTGTGTAAGCGTTTTGTAAAGTCCCTTAAAATCGTACTTCCACTGGTGTCTCTGCTGCGTGTTGTAAACACCCATTACTGTCCTGTGAATAGACCGTGTTTAGCGCTTGTGTTGTGATGCGTGCTGATGTGTCTGTCTGTCTGTCGCTGGCCAGAAAATAGTTTTGCGAAATTAGCGGCCTGATCAAAATCCCACTGCCAACGAATTGAAGCGATTTGAAAGCTAGTAAAAATACAATTCAATACAAGGAGCTGGATCTGGAGACCGTGTCGCCAGTTAATCAGTTATTGAAAAGAAAGATGTCATCGCCTGGACTCTTCTTAAAGCCTCTTTAAGAACACCCAAGAGGGTGGTAGTGGTAGTACTTAAATGAGGCCTTAATGCGCCTCTCTCTCTCTCTCTCTCTCTCTCTCTCTCTCTCTCTCTCTCTCTCTCTCTCTCTCTCTCTCTCTCTCTCTCTCTCTCTCTCTCTCTCTCTGGGGCTCCTCTGAGGTCACATGATCACAGATCTACTTGCTGCTGATTACTCGGGGAGCAATAAAACCTGAGCCCTAAAGAGGCTGCTGGGATCTCACTTCAGCTTGGTACAAGAGTCACTGAGGTTGGCTCTGCCTGGCCCCTCTCTCTCTCTCTCCCCCTCTCTCTATCTCTCTCTCTCTCCCCAGACAGATCAGTGAGGACAACCAGCGAGACAAAGACGGCAGTGTTTTTCCTTGGCTGTTTTGTGCTCATAGTGTCGCATTGATTTATTTTTGTGCTCATGGTTGTTTTGCTACAGTTTTTCTACAGGTTATGTTCTACGTTATTCAACAATTTCTAGGCCTCAGGCTTACATGAGAGAGAGAGAGAGAGAGAGAGAGAGAGAGAGAGAGAGAGAGTGTGAGCGAACACCGGCTGATCAAAGAACAAGCCGAGACAATTGGTTGATTAGAAGATGGACCGCGAGCACTTTGTTGGGCTGAGATGTCATTTGCTTCACGTGTTTAAACGAGGGAACAAAAGGGGAAACCATTAAGGCTTCCCCTCCCCCCCCCCCCCCCTCCCCCTTCCCTCCCCCCCCCTCCATCCCCCTCCATCCCTCCCCCTTCCTCCCTCCCCCTTCCTCCCCTCGGAAACGTTTAATTGTCCCTCCAGCTCGAGTAGAAAAGCGACGGCAACGCGTGCGATCGAAAATTAATTGGCAGCATGTCGGCGACGTTCCATTTTGTTCCTTTTTAAAGACGCAATTAATTAGGAAGTCTAGATGAAGAAGTCTGTGGAGAGAAAAGGGGGGGGGGGCAGGGCCTCCTCTTCCTCCTCCTCGCGGGATGTCCGCCGCTCTGAGGGAGCGCGACCGGTCACGCCAATTAGCAGCAGACTTGTTGTAAAAGAAAGAGACCCGCGGTGCTCCAAAAGTTTCAGCAGGTAGAACAAGACCTCACACACTTTAAATTGCCAGGTTTTTCCCCCCAAGACGTTTCTGCCAGTTAGTAAAGCGTCGCCCGGGCGCCCCGAGGAGTTAAGGGGAGGGGAAAAAACGTGCTCTTTCATTTCCATGCGCTCTCTCTTAAACTCGGGGGGGGGGGAAACCGAGCGGCGGGAGGAGAGCACTGGAGGGAGGTCTTTGGCGCTGTGTTCGCGTCCCCCTGCCGCGGGAATGTGGTCGTTATTACTAGTACTAAGTCACCTCATCGCCAAAAGAAACCTCTTTCTCCCCCCCCCCCCCCCCCTCATACTTCCACCAACACTGAACTGAGGTTTTGGTTCCTCAACAGAAGTGCAAGGTTTTTGTTCTGGGAATAGGTGATAAGAAATAGGTGGTGGTGGTGGGGCTCCAATTGTCCCACATTCCCTGCTTCAATGATGACTATAAATACGTTTTGTTTCAAAGTGTACATGGGGGTGAAGTTCGACGGAGGGTTTGGTGAAAGGATTAATCACCTTGGCATCTCGCTCCCTTGCTGGTTTCCCGTGTGTCTTTAAAAGCACCTCGGTGCTTCTCCGAAGAAAAAAAACCTGGAACGTTGGCCCTGTTTTTTCGTCCTCAACTATATACTTTTATGAAAGCTTTTTTTAGCGGCGTTTGTGAGTTACTGACAAAAACCCGGACAAAGCTCGATGAACATTGTCGAGATTTACGGATCCATTTTGGGCCCTTTGATCGGTTTTTCGGGCCAATGCACAGTCCTTAAAATGAAAGGCTTGTATCACGTCTAGCCACCTCACTGCCACGTTCAGAGAGACGGAAGGTTCCTCACCACCATGAGATAATAATAATAATAATAATAAATTATATTTATAATGCACTTTTAATTTGCGTGGGCAAAACTCAGTGCTACAGAGTAAAAATGGTTTAAATAAAACAACAGAATAAAAGCAGCGACGTTTACTCCGGCATGGCAACCAGTGGGGTTTTTTAAAATCTAGTGAAAAGCTATTCTAAAAAGGTGTGTTTTTAGGCCTTTTTTTAAAACATCCACAGTCTGTGGTGTCCTCAGCTGGTTTGGGAGGGCTCACCACTACCATGTCCAGAGAGATGGAAGGTTCCTCACCACCATGTCCAGAAAGACGGAAGGTTCCTCACCACCACGTCCAGAGAGAGACAGAAGGTTCCTCACCACCACCACGTCCAGAGAGACAGAAGGTTCCTCACCACCACCATGTCCAGAGAGACGGAAGGTTCCTCACCGCCACCACGTCCAGAGAGAGACGGAAGGTTCCTCACCACCATGTCCAGAGAGAGACTGAAGGTTCCTCACTGCCACCACGTCTAGAGAGAGACAGAAGGTTCCTCACTGCCACCACCACGTCCAGAGAGACGGAAGGTTCCTCACTGCCACCACCACGTCCAGAGAGACGGAAGGTTCCTCACTGCCACCACCACGTCCAGAGAGACGGAAGGTTACTCACTGCCACCACGTCCAGAGAGACGGAAGGTTCCTCACTGCCACCACCACGTCCAGAGAGACGGAAGGTTCCTCATCGCCACCACGTCCAGAGAGACGGAAGGTTCCTCACCGCCACCACGTCCAGAGAGACGGAAGGTTCCTCACCGCCACCACGTCCAGAGAGAGACGGAAGGTTCCTCACCGCCACCACGTCCAGAGAGACGGAAGGTTCCTCACCACCACCACCACGTCCAGAGAGACGGAAGGTTCCTCACCGCCACCACGTCCAGAGAGACGGAAGGTTCCTCATCGCCACCACGTCCAGAGAGACGGAAGGTTCCTCACCGCCACCACGTCCAGAGAGACGGAAGGTTCCTCACCGCCACCACGTCCAGAGAGAGACGGAAGGTTCCTCACCGCCACCACGTCCAGAGAGACGGAAGGTTCCTCACCACCACCACCACGTCCAGAGAGACGGAAGGTTCCTCACCGCCACCACGTCCAGAGAGAGACGGAAGGTTCCTCACCGCCACCACGTCCAGAGAGACGGAAGGTTCCTCACCACCACCACCACGTCCAGAGAGACGGAAGGTTCCTCACTGCCACCACCACGTCCAGAGAGACGGAAGGTTCCTCACTGCCACCACCACGTCCAGAGAGACGGAAGGTTCCTCACTGCCACCACCACGTCCAGAGAGACGGAAGGTTCCTCATCGCCACCACGTCCAGAGAGACGGAAGGTTCCTCACCGCCACCACGTCCAGAGAGACGGAAGGTTCCTCACCGCCACCACGTCCAGAGAGAGACGGAAGGTTCCTCACCGCCACCACGTCCAGAGAGACGGAAGGTTCCTCACCACCACCACCACGTCCAGAGAGACGGAAGGTTCCTCACCACCACCATGTCCAGAGACGGAAGGTTCCTCACCACCACTTCCGGAGAGAAGGAAGGTTCCTCACCACCACCACGTCCAGAGAGATGGAAGGTTCCTCACCATGTCCAGAGAGACGGAAGGTTCCTCACCACCACCACATCCAGAGAGATGGAAGGTTCCTCACCACCACGTCCAGAGAGACAGAAGGTTCCTCACCTCCATGTCCAGAGACAGAATGTTCCTCACTACCACCACGTCCAGAGAGACGGAAGGTTCCTCACCACCACGTCCAGAGAGAGACTGAAGGTTCCTTATACGCTCCATGTTGCTGAGCGTGATTACAATCAAGGGGGGCTGGTGGCGGTCATCAACGCTGCCATTTAAAAATTAAACAAAAGCAATCATGGTGTTTTGATTATGCTCGGGCCGCGCGCGCCGGGGGCTTGTGTTGCGATGGACGGTGCGTATTGATCGGCCAGGAGAACACTGTGTTTAGACCGCCTCTTTAACGAGCTCAGCTGTTATTAGCATAATGAACGTACCGAGCTGAAGCCAGGGCAGAAAATGGCTCTGATTGATTGATCGATCGCCCGTGTGCGCGTCGTTTATATGTGAATCAGCAGGTGTCGAGCTCTGATCCTCTTCTCGACTCCTAGCTGTCCTAGAGAGGTACACGCAACACTAAATGAAGGTTTTTCCAAAGCACACAAAGGTAATGTAACCTTTCTCCAGGAGTAAGCTGTGAAGGAATGCAACGGTTGCCTGCCTTCACTTCACCTATATGCCATAAGCCCCCCCCCCCCCTCCCCCCCCAGAACAGCAGGTGTATTCAACTGTGAAATTGTACCTCTACCCCCCCCTCCTCCTCCCCCCCCACAATGCCTCCCCATATCTGACACAGAGACCCCCACCTGCTCCCCCACATCCATCATATCCTCTACCTATCTCTGACAGGGTTGTGAATCTCTCTCTCTCTCTCTCTCTCTCTCTCTCTCTCTCTCTCTCTCTCTCTCTCTCTCTCTCTCTCTCTCTCTCTCTCTCTCTCTTGGTTTTTTTCAAAAGGCCCAGCGCTTCACGTTGAGGTTGCTCTGCTATGCAACAGAGTCATCACACACACACACACACATTTTGTCGCACAGCCGAAGCACTGACAGGTTGCAGCAGGCGCTGTGCCGGTGTCACAGGCGGTGTGTTTCCTCAGATCAGCGAGCCCCATAGCAGGCTGAGGGCAGTCTGTGCGCTCGCCAAGAGGAAATGGCACAAAGAAAAGCCACCCTCCACCCTCCAAGCCCTCACAGGCTTCCACCCGGGGGAGCATATCACAGAGCCATTACCAGGGGGAGGGAGGTGGTGGAGCGCCTGGAGGTGGTGGAGGGAGGTGGTGGAGCGCCTGGAGGTGGGGGAGGGAGGTGGTGGAGCGCCTGGAGGTGGTGGAGGGAGGTGGTGGAGCGCGGCAGGTTGGCGGCGGTACGGGGTAGCAGCGTGCCGGCGCCTCCGGGTTGGCGCTACACATGTGATTCAGTGGGGTCTTTCTCTAGTGTTTCTCTACTGGGATTTCCCCTTTGTCCTCCGATTCAGTACCTTCTCCACCTACCCACCCCCCACCACCACCACCACCCCAGAGACGGTCTGTTGCTACACCTGCAGCGACTCTTGATGGGAGGCCCAGAGGCCGGGGCAACAGCTCGCCTGCATGCACTGTAGCGCTGTAGCTCACACTGTAGCGCTGTAGCTCGCACTGTAGCGCTGTAGCTCGCACTGTAGCGCTGCAGCTCGCACTGTAGCGCTGTAGCTCGCGCTGTAGCGCTGTAGCTCGCGCTGTAGCGCTGTAGCTCGCACTGTAGCTCGCACTGTGTCACTATGTAGCCTAGCAGGCCGTTTGTAAAGGGTTCAGACAGAGTGCTTATCCAGGTGCATTGCATTGGTATTTACAGTTTGATTGTTCCAAAACAATTACAGTTGGACTCTTATTATTGGTGGAACCTAGTGTCTTCTGCCGTTAGATTTATATCTGCATGAAGACTGCTGCACGCCCACGTGTGTGTGTGTGTGTGTGTGTGTGTGTGTGTGTGTGTGTGTGTGTGTGTGTGTGTGTGTGTGTGTGTGTGTGTGTGTGTGTGTGTGTGTGTGTGTGTGTGTGTGTGTGTGTGTGTGTGTGTGTGTGTGTGTGTGTGTGTGTGTGTGTGTGTGAGAGAAACGACTTGTTTATCCTGTCTTGATTACCCCAATGCACCCCACAGGTGTGTAGCCTCTCCCAGCCCAATCAGAGTCCAATCAGCCTGACTCGGGGCCAGGTGAGGCCACCGCTTAAACCAGCCATCCACCACACACACACACCACAGAAACATTGAATAACTGCTCATTTGTTGCCCAGGGATGTGTGACTAGCAAGTATTAGTTTCACTTCCGAATGCCGCAATCGGCCGTAAAATTGCAGAAAAACTGTCCAACACATAAAGGGAACGGCCACTGGGCGCTTGTGAAGCAATGTTTTCATGTCCCACAACACTCGTATCTAATGATAACGTCCAAGCGGGGACAGTGAGCGAGAGGGAGAGAGAGGGAGAGGGAGAGACACACATCCCTAGCTCTCTTGTCGTTGGCATAGCAACCGGGAGCTTCTTCTTAGGGCGGGAGGATGCGAGGACGGACCCGGCTCAGACACGATTGAAGATTTTTCCGATGCTATCCCTTGATCTGACCACCAGTAGTTGAGCGTATGCAAGACGCTCGGGGAGACACTAAAGGATTTCCCCACGAAAGCCTCAGGAAGCCCTTATTGTAGCTTGCTGGGAAGCCTATATCTCGCGCGCGCGCACACACACACACACACACACACACACACACACACACACACACACACACACACACACACACACACACACACACACACACACACACCACACACACACACACACACACACACACACACACACACACACACACATCCCCTTTTCTCAGCCTTCAAACTAGAGAGCAGGGGAGGGGGAGACTCCTGTGGAATAACAACAGGAACGGCAGCGAGGGCCCCTTAGAGACTAGGGACCCCCCCCCCTGGATATGATCTCAGAGGACCGTGTGGCACAATGCTCTCCTCCTGCCCCCCATTACTGACACCATCGATTACGTCCAACGGGAGTGATGATAGCGCTTTGCCCCCCTCGCCCTCACCACACCCCCTAACTCAATCTCACTCCCCTCCTCCTTCACTCGAACCCAACCGGTGGCGGCGCCCTCCCTCCCTCCCTCCCTCCCTCCCTCCCTCCCTCCCTCCCCTCTCCGAAATGATAGACTCGGGCAGGAAATGAAAGAGGAGGCCATGCCGGCCGGGAGCGAGAGAAGTGAGATGATGGAGAGAGAGAGATGGAGAGAAGTGAGATGATGGAGATGGGGAGAGAGAGAGAGAGAGAGAGAGAGAGGTGAGATGATGGAGATGGAGAGAGAGAGAGATGGAGAGAAGTGAGATGATGGAGATGGAGAGAGAGAGAGAGATGGAGAGAAGGGAGATGATGGAGATGGAGAGAGATGATGGAGATGGAGAGGGGAGAGGAAGGGGATGGAGGACCGATAACAACGTTGCTGCTACCCAAAAGACCCGCGTTGGTGTGTCGGTATCATCAAATAAAGACAGCTTGGTGTGTATGGTGTTTGGTGAGTGTAAGGGGGGGTGGGGGCAGGAGCTCTTTGGAAAAGCATGGATTGTTTTTTTTTGTCTGTTTCGGTTAAAATTGATTCTAGATTTTTATTTTATTTTTATTTTTTATTTGTGTGCACCCCCCCCCCCTGGATATGATCTCAGAGGACCGTGTGGCACAATGCTCTCCTCCTGCCCCCCATTACTGACACCATCGATTACGTCCAACGGGAGTGATGATAGCGCTTTGCCCCCCTCGCCCTCACCACACCCCCTAACTCAATCTCACTCCCCTCCTCCTTCACTCGAACCCAACCGGTGGCGGCGCCCTCCCTCCCTCCCTCCCTCCCCTCTCCGAAATGATAGACTCGGGCAGGAAATGAAAGAGGAGGCCATGCCGGCCGGGAGCGAGAGAAGTGAGATGATGGAGAGAGAGGAGAGAAGTGAGATGATGGAGAGAAGTGAGATGATGGATGAGAGTGAGAGAGAGAGAGAGAGAGAGAGAGAGAGAGAGAGAGAGAGAGAGAGAGAGAGAGAGAGAGAGAAGAGAGAGAGAGAGAGAGAGAGAGAGAGAGAGAGAGAGAGAGAGAGAGGAGAGAGAGAGAGAGAGAGAGAGAGAGAGAGAGAGAGAGAGAGAGAGAGAGAGAGAGAGAGAGAGAGGAAGGGGATGGAGGACCGATAACAACGTTGCTGCTACCCAAAAGACCCGCGTTGGTGTGTCGGTATCATCAAATAAAGACAGCTTGGTGTGTATGGTGTTTGGTGAGTGTAAGGGGGGGGGTGGCAGGAGCTCTTTGGAAAAGCATGGATTGTTTTTTTTTGTCTGTTTCGGTTAAAATTTATTCTAGATTTTTATTTTATTTTTATTTTTTATTTGTGTGCACACACACACACACACACACACACACACACACACACACACACACACACACACACACACACACACACACACACACACACACACACACACACACACACACACACACACACACACACACACACACACACAGTGCCAGGTGGCTTGCTGATTGAATTAGCTCAAAGATGCTCCAGTTAGCTGTGATGGTATTTCAGGCAGTGCTCATGGCAAGCCCTCAAGAGCTCAGTTTTGTATCTCTGGAAAAGAGTGGATTACATTGACATGCGTATGATGATTTATGCACAACTTGTTATCATGTGATGTACTCTTGGCGTTATGTAACATTTCCGTGAATTCCCCATTCGCCTGCGATGGAATTGTGAGCATGAAGTCTAATTATCGTCAGCTCTGACTGTGCTTTTGCCTGGATTGCATTTTATTACGCTGTTTTCTAGCACTGAAATGCTATTTTTTGCACATCATTCCACATGGACATAATGCTGCATAAGGTGTGTGTGTGTGTGTGTGTGTGTGTCCTCTTATTAAATATAGGGACATTTCTGCAATCATACATCGTCCTTGGTCCCTCTAATTCCCTGCAGCCTTTATCTCCATCAGTCATAGTGGGATGTAATTGCAATTTTGACTCAGACACACACACACACACACACACACACACACACACACACACACACACACACACACACACACACACACACACACACACACACACACACACACCTTATCACCAAGAATATTTTCACAATGCAGAACCTGTAAAAAGAGGATAAGCATGGGCCAAGAGTACAATTACATTTGACACGTATGACCTTAATAAACACAAAGGGTTTGAACACACAAAGGTGTGTGTGGGTGTCAGACTTTTGCTGGTTTTGGGAATGAGATGTTGTGGTGTCTCTCCGCCTGCCTGTGTCTGTCTCTCTGTCACCGTCTGTCTCTGCGCCTGCCTGTGTCTGTCTCTGTCTCCGTCTGTCTCTCCGCCTGCCTGTGTATGTCTCTCTGTCTGTCTGTCTCTCCGCCTGTCTGTCTCTGTCTCCGTCTGTCTCTCCGCCTGCCTGTGTATGTCTCTCTGTCTCAGTCTGTCTCTCCGCCTGTCTGTGTCTGTCTCCGTCTGTCTCTCCGCCTGCCTGTGTATGTCTCTCTGTCTCCGTCTGGGTCTCTGCCTGCCTTCCTGCCTGCCTGTCTGTCTATTTTTAACCTCACCTTCTCTTCAGCCAGCGCTGCTTCCCCAGCAAGGCCCTTCAAACAACACGATCAAAGGCCGTCTGACGGCACCTGGCCGGGGCTTGGCACTCCCTGACATGAACATATGCTCCCCTACTCCCTGCTGGGGGAGGGGAGGGGAGGGGAGGGGTGGGGGGGTAGAGGTAGAGCCAGGACTCAGACACCCGGCACAATCACTAGGGACACACGGGGGGGGGGGGGGGACCCCCCCGCGTGTCCATTTCATGTTTATCGTTATTCGAAAACAGCTGTTGTATCACGGCAGATGAGATGATGTCGTGGGCACCGTCGTCCAGGTGTTGGGATTTACATACGTGTAGCGTGTTGTCGACACAGTATTCGGTATTTTTGGAAGTGGTGGCGACTTTACCGCTGGTTTTTCCTCGACAGAATACTGTCTATGGAAGGTCAGTGTGTGTGTGTGTGTGTGTGTGTGTGTGTGTGTGTTCGTGTGTGTGTGTGTGTTCGTGTTCGTGTTCGTGGCAGGGTTGAAAAAGCCATTGTCAATCGAATACGGAAAATGCGATACACTGATCAAGATTGTGCAATTATGGTTTGTGACTATGATTGCATCATTTCCGATTTCCATTTCACGATGAGTGTGTGTGTGTGTGTGTGTGTCAGACTTTTGGGAATGTGATGTTGTGTCTCTCTGCCTTCCCGCATGCCTGAGGTGTGATTTGATTTAGCGGTTCTGGAACGGTTGATTTGAATTTAATTTGAGTTTCAGAGGTTACACTGTGTGTGTGTGTGTGTGTGTGTGTGTGTGTGTGTGTGTGTGTGTGTGTGTGTGTGTGTGTGTGTGTGTGTGTGTGTGTGTGTGTGTGTGTGTGTGTGTGTGTGTGTGTGTGTGTGTGTGTGTGTGTGTGTGTGTGTGTGTGTGTGTGTGTGTGTGTGTGTGTGTGTGTGTGTTAGAAATGACTTCTTTCAAGTTGGAAAACACGCAGTCACAATGGTTCACAGACAGTTATTGGGTCCTCTGTGTTCAGTTGGGTTAGAAAAGAAACCCAGAACTATATTCTTCTCCACAATTAGTTTTAAAAACCATTTTTTTTTTACTGTGGAATTCCAAACTAAACTCAAATGAACTCAACTAATTCCTTCACACACACAAAAGAAACAGTTACTTCACATTTGGTTTAATTAGTTTCCTGAACAAACCCACAGTTTTGCTCTCCTCAGGCCTCAGTAGTCTGGCACCGGAGTGGTTCAGCCTGCCGCTCTTCACAGCCTCCTGTTCCTACGCTATCAAGCATCGTCTTGCTTCTTGGACTCTTTTCTGTGATTCAAATAATATTCAAACAATATTTAACACATTTTTTAACTCGTTAGTTGGTACGGTGATTTGTTGCCATCACCGGGGGGGCCCCTCGATGTTCGTAGCTGCTCTCGTCTCATGGTTCATTGATCGCTCATCGATGACTTCAAGATTTAAGATTCAAGATGTTTATTTGCCATTTGTACAGTGGAACGCTTCCTCCCCATTCCCTCCCGCGGTGTGACGTTTCCTAAACGCTATACTATAAATAATACTGTACACAATAAGAAGAACAAAGAAGTAACTGATGAATAATGTGTACATTACACGTTGAATTGTACAAAAAGTATTTAAAAAAAGCATTTAAAATAAGAGTTTGAACCAGCAAACCTTGCCAGTTGCCAGACTGGACAAACGCAAGGTGTACTGCCGTTTATCGAGTCACAACATGAATGGAGTGCAAAGTATAACTTAAACCTCAAAGGGGTATAACCTCGGTCTAGATCAGTGTAGGGCTGTTTAAAAAGGCCATCAAAATGTCACCACTGGATTGTGATCCTAAAAAGGAAAGTAAAGGAGAATTCTTAAGAGTGAGATTAAAAAGCTTCATATTGGGCCGCAATGATATAATATACATATCAAATAAATTAGTAATTTCTGAAGAGGATGGCCTCCCCTACAACAATTTGCACTAAATTAAATAGAAAAACATAAGCAGTAGTAGCCTCACTGTGTAACGTCATATTCAATTAGCTGTTCATTTTATCATTTTTAACTAAGGTTTTGCGAATTGACTGCTTATTGAATCTCATTGAATTAAAGGAATTGTTGTGGGATAAGGTTATTAACCACTTAAAGCAGGTGGGATCGATTAGCTCCATCAGTGAAGTAAGAGTAAAATCACACCACTCCAGCTTCTCCAAAGTAGAGATATTTTAGCCGTTTCACTCGGATCCTCCCCAGAACGTGCAATAAAAACAAGTTTCCGGGGCGGAAGATGAGCTGTCAACACAGCTTGGCTTCGTCCAATGGAAACAGACATCTTGAAGTAAGTCTATTTCGACTCCTGTTCCCACCACCGCTTTTTCATCCCCAAAGAACCCCCTCACAAGCAAGCGTTCCTGTACTCCTGCTTTTTGTCCTCTGCCGTGTCTTCGTCGCGATTTTCCTGTGGCATCCAAGCTTTCCTTCTTGGGCTTATAAAAAAAAAAAACCCTCCACAAACAAACAGTGGCACCTGTCACTACGACGAGCCGTCTTGTCAGTTCGGCTTTTCGGCGGAAAAATCCAAGCGCACCGACGCCAGCGAGAGAGAGAGAACACACCGGTGAGGAGACGGAGGAACCGTGGAACAATCTGGCTGCGGGCGACTTCCATTTGTGTCTTCTGCCAAAGATTTTTTGAGAACGGGTTTGGCCGTTGAACACAAATCAAACCAATTAGGAGACGAGAAATGTCTGAGTCTTGGGCGAGAGGGTGCGTGAGACAAGCCAACGTGAAGCTTTGAGTGACGGTCACGGATTTGTACGTCAACAAAACAAACCCTATAACACCACACAATGGATTCACTTGTGTGTCATGGATTGTTCTCTTCTCGTGTCTGATGACTACATCCGAGAGTAGTGGTGCAGCCTAGCCTTTTCAGACGTAATGGGTGGATGGATGGAAGGATGGCACACCAAGAGGAAAAGGCCTTCTGGGAAATGGGAGCGGCGCTGAGTCGGGGGAACGATGCTGATGCTGGCTCTCTCTGGGCGTGGGCCAACAACCGCCAGTAGTGACAATAGCACTCATTATAGCTTATCACTGTACCATGCACTATCCCAGGCTCCCTCTGACCTAAACACATTGGATACAGCATGTCAGACCTCAGCTACCACGTCCACACAAGGGCGAGCCCCTGAATTGTAACTAAAAATTAATGAAACCTAATGAATAAAATAAATAAAGGACCGCAATAACCCTGGGCACCATCACCACCACCCCTCCTCGTGGTCCTGTGGCCGGTTCCGCAGCATCGGTACGAGGACTACCAGGTTTAAGGACAGTTTTTATCCACAGGCAGTGACCTACTGAACTTCTAGTGCTGCCACTATCATAACACGGTCACCAGTATTACACTGTCATACTGCTTTACTGGACTTACTGGACTCATTACCGTCACTGCACTGCTCTGCTCTGTTCTGCGCTGTATTCATGATGCTGCTACCACTCACTACAGAGCTGCACTCTTTAGACACTTAATTGCTCTTAATTGTTTGTTTATAGTATTGTTATAGTATAGGAGTGGTGAAGCGTCAGGGCCTTCAAGGTATTCAGAGAAGACCCTGGAACCCTCAGATGAAACAAAAAAAATGGAATTAATTGTATTAATAAAATTTAATAAAATTTGAATAAATGAGAATTGTATCTGTATTGTTATCTGTTATATTACAGTTTTATGTTGATTTGTTTGTCTTTCTCGGTCCATGCACTACGCATTTGAGTGGTTTTGCAACCAATCAGATATTTTCCTGGGTTGCTGGGAAGAATATCCTATCCAACCAAAGTACTCGCGAATGCTTTGTCCCTTAAACTGAATGACAACGTACGTTTGGATTGACAATTTTATCAACCAATCATATATTGGTTGTAGCCAATGGGCGTATTCTTTCAGATTTCCCCACAGTTCCATAGTACGCTAGAAGGTCCAGTTAGTTCACTGGCTCGAGACAGAGGATCTAGCTTAGTGCTACGTTGTTTTTTTTCTACGTATGTTTTTTAGTTTTTTTTGCGGAATTGTTGTTGGTACCCTTTTCAAGGCAACCATTCAGTGAAAAGATTGACATTATAAAACAGTTTTAACGATCCCCGTCACCGCTGCATCTGTGGAAAGGACATTTCCCGCCCTCAAACGGATAAAAACATATGCGAACAGAACAGGACAATCCCGACTCGCTGCATTAGCTTCCATAGCTATTGAAAGGCAACTTATTTTGGATCTGAAAAGCCTGTCAAAATATCTCAACTTAAATCCTACCATTATGGACGTTATGTGACATTAAGTGTTTTCCTCTCTATTGAGCCAGTAAGGAAAATTCTTAACACCGCTTTATGAGAGGAAAACACTTAATGTAACATAACTTCCGTAATAGTAGGATTTCGATTTTTATATTTTGACAGGTGAAAGTGCTAATGACAAGACATATGCCAGAGACATTTGGTGATTATTGATCGCTGTTTTGGAACTTAAAGTTACGTTAAGCCTTTTCACGTTTTAGACTGTCCCTTTCACCGATAGCCTGTGTGTGGTGGTGCTGTGTTGGTCTGTTACTTCACTACATGGACACTGCTTTGACAACTTGGAAATTGGCTGCGACAATCTGATAGATAACGCATAAAGTGACTGTCTCCGTGACGTCCGCCTGACTAGAACAACTACATTTTTGAATGGGGTGGGGGGGTGGTGGCGGTCTACAGAAGGTCCAGTTGTGATGGACACGGTTCGCCACTGTAGTGTAGTGGTGTTTATAGTATAGAATTGTTCATATCATTGTTAATGATATGAACATAAATGCATACTGTGTGAGCAAATGGGGAGAAAGAATCCCCTTGTACTTATTACACATTGCAAAAGTAAAGAATCTTGAACCTTAAAATGTAAATAAATAAATAATAAAATGTGAATCTTTATTTATCTCTGCCTCAGGTGTCATCAAGTAAACTGTAGACTATTTGGAACACTATGCACACAATATCTTTCAAAAATGTATAATAATAATAATTGGATGAGTTTGTTCAGAAAACTCATTAGGAGGGACTTGGTTGAGGAAGTCTGTGAAGGATCCTCTTTAATGAGGAATCTGCCCCGAGGACGAGGACGTCAATGACAGAAGGGTCATTATTAATACTGTTTTAGTGTGGGTTTATTTATGAGTTGTTGTAAACTGGGGTCAGATGTCTGCCCCCGGGGGGTTATGCATGTACAAGTGGATCGCCGATTATAATTATAATAAAAGATTTGACATAGTTATGATGCATGCTGTGTACAGCCATTTCCCCTTGTTGTAACTCTTTACCTTTTTTTAGAATTGTCCTGTTTGGTTTTCCTTTGCTATTCCTTTGGGTTGGTTCAATATATGTGTGTGTGTGTGTGTGAGAGAGACACAACCTGCCACAGTCTGAAACGCAAATACCTTTTTGGCTCTGGCGCAAATAGGGAATTATGTTCCCGCGATGACAGGAATTGATTTCCAATTTCCCCCCTACAATGACGGTGTGATTGCCGGCCACTCTGGCAATTTGGCCAGCGTTACTGAGGGAGCCTGAGGCTGCGGTTCACCTGGAGGGCCGAGAGAGAGAGAGTCTCAGAGATGGAGAGAGAGAGAGAGAGAGAGAGGGAGAGAGAGAGAGAGAGAGAGAGTGAGTGTCTCAGAGAGAGAGAGAGAGAGAGAGAGAGAGAGAGAGAGGAGAGAGAGAGAGAGAGAGAGAGAGAGAGAGAGAGGAGAGAGAGAGAGAGAGAGAGAGAGAGAGAGAGAGAGAGAGAGAGAGAGAGAGAGAGAGAGGAGAGAGAGAGAGAGAGAGAGAGAGAGAGAGTCAGATGGGGAGAGAGTGAGAGAGAGAGAGAGAGTGAGAGAGAGAGAGAGAGAGAGAGAGAGAGAGAGAGAGAGAGAGAGAGAGAGAGAGAGAGAGAGAGAGAGAGAGAGAGATGGAGAAAGTGTCTCAGAGAGAGTTGTTTTTCCATTAGAGATTGTAACTACCAAGAAAAAAAAAAGGAGAGTACAATCCTAAGTAGGGGACACCCTACTTACATTCAGTTGTGTTCCTCAATGCGCTCTTAAGTCTTACAAACCATCATGCTTCCTAGAAGAAGAGGTTGTTAATGGAGGAAAACCTTCAGGTTGAAAGCTGGTCCATATCAGAGTGCAGGCGTATCGTATTGCTAGTAAGACTGCAGACATGCATAGGAATGTGATGGCATTGATACCGTATAACGTGATGTTGGTTGTTGGTCATGGTCAAATATTGAAATCTCCCCTGAACAATGTGTCAATTTTAAAGGAGGATGATTTTAATATACCTATAATATAACGCTTTTGCTTCGTGTGTGTGTGTGTGTGTGTGTGTGTGTGTGTGTGTGTGTGTGTGTGTGTGTGTGTGTGTGTGTGTGTGTGTGTGTGTGTGTGTGTGTGTGTGTGTGTGTGTGTGTGTGTGTGTGTGTGTGTGTGTGTGTGTGTGTGTGTGTGTGTGTGTGTGTGAACATTAACCCCCCACGGCTCACGGTGCTCTACTAGCCTCCTCTGACCATATAGCTTTCATCTCTACACACATCGCCCAGTACGGGTAACCGCACGCCCCGGGCGGCGGTGTTCTCGGACGGTGTGTTTTACCGCCTCTTCTTCCCCCTCCCGGTACACGTCGGCAAACCTCCCGCGGAGACCCTATCGTCCCACGCTGAGAGAGTGGGCCAAACACAAACACAGATCGTAGCCACAGGGAGCAGGGAGACTGGGGGAGGCATACTACACCCACCAGTAGAGCGGTGTCGGCATTCAACCCCGATCCCTCGTTATGGTGTTAAATTGGGTCTATATAACAAGAAGAGGGTGGGGGGGGCAGACAGTGGATCCTATTAAGGTTTATTGTGGGATTTTAGCTTTTATCGTAGGCCAGCTCTTCTTGTTCATGGGCATTTGTCGGCTGCAGTGGATACAGCCCAAGTACAAGTGATTGGATCAAAGTAGGGGAGCTATATGCCTTTGAGGGATGGAGGGGAGCTGGGGGTACCAGATTGTGTGTTTGGTTACAGTTGTCCTTTTTTTATATACATTATATGTCACCCACCACCAGGTGAAAAACAACCCCACTGCAGTGCGGTTAGTTTAGCTGTTTTGGCTGAAGCTTGGTTTTATTTATGGAAATGATCCTGACATCCTATTAAGCTACCATGCTGCTGCCAGAGTAGCTTTGAAGATTTGTTGGTCAGACACGCGCCTCACAATCACTTAAGTGAAGGGCTTCCTGTGTGTACACTAAGTATATTTTTGTTTCGAACACGAATAGAGCAATGTTTGAACAGTTCTGTATCCTGTTCCACTTTTATTACACCTCTGGTCCGTTAACCAACAGCTGAGCAGTATTTTAAACAGTTACCGTTCCGGTTAACGCTGTGCCAGTGTTGACGGATTAGCTGGGTTACAGGGCAGCGAGTGGCGAAACTGATGTAGCTACATCCTACGTCTGACTGTTTGAATTAAGAACATGTGTGTGTGGCCCCGTAAAGCGTTCCGGCCGCATTCAGGTAGCCTAGCCAGCTGTTTTAGCAGCAGGGAAGAAATGGAAATCGATTTAGTAGAATTCATCGCTCCAAAATCCCGGGTTATCTACGATTAGCGTGGTTAAAACACGTTCCACTTGCGGCGGTGCGGGGCCGAGCGCTTCTCAGACACACTTTAAATGACTCCTCGTCTCGTTAATGGGGAGCGTCTCCAGATAGCCGCTAGCCGTTAGCTGAGCGTTATTAAGCCGCATCTCGTTTCTTGTCAATGGTGTTGATTCATATGGACAGGGGGAGTCTGCTCCCCTGTCTGCTGGGAGCCGGCGACTCGTAACCTGGGGGGGAAAAACACCCAGGAGTTTCATCCAGTTGAAGTTGCGCCCGCTAGCTTCATCGTGTCCTCTTCTCCTTCTTCTCGTTATATTTCATCGCGCTCTGAGGACATCCACACGTCAACATGAAATAGAAGGCCTCTCTGTAGCGTATTAAATAGAAAATATCCTGAATTGGCTTCTTTTTTAAGGACATGATGGTTGGACCATCACACTGTATATAAAGAACACTCCCTACAGACACTTGGCTGGGAGTGGATACTGGAGGAGGAGGAGGAGGAGGAGGAGGAGGAGGAGGAGGAGGAGGAGGAGGAGGAGGAGGAGGAGGAGGAGGAGGAGGAGGAGGAGGAGGAGGAGGAGGAGGAGGAGGAGTGTTTAAGGACAAGGTACCAGAGGGGGAGAGTTAATGGCGCTAGTGTGCTTGTCGGAATAATTCAGCGTCTCTGCACTTGGCCACAGGGTGGTGATATCAGCTTATAAATAATGGCCCCATTAAAACATCTGATAGTCTTAAAGGGTTGCCTCTCTATAAGACTATCAGTGTCCTAATGGAAGACTATCAGGTTTTTATGCCAGAGTAGCAACTTTTTATTTTTTCGTCTTTCATAAAATAGTTATGGGCCTATAGCAGGTTAACGACTGTAGTTGGCACTGATGGTTCATTTACAATGCAGTTATTACAGCAATATATTTGAGTCTCTCTCTCTCTCTCTCTCTCTCTCTCTCTCTCTCTCTCTCTCTCTCTCTCTCTCTCTCTCTCTCTCTCTCTCTCTCTCTCTCTCTCTCTCTCTCTCTCTAGCCATTTCCCTGTGTTTTTCCACTAGTCCATTTCCCTCCCTTTAAGACAACAGAACACAAGTCCCTGGTCCTCATCTGGAGCCAAGGGGTGTTTGCTCCTCATGTGGACGGGTGGTTGGTGTTTGGGTGGTCCGACTGCTGGGTGTACTACTACTTTTCAGTATTTCTGTACTTAGTATTTTGTTTTGGTATTTTGTAATTGTTCTTTTACCTGAGCAGTTCTTGAATACTTGTTAGGAATGAAATGCCCTTTTGACTTCTGGTGATGAGTTGTTCTCTTACCTACCTTTGTTAGGCGGCAGTATAGCTCAGGAGGTAGAGCGGTCGCCTGGTCGCTGGTTCGATCCCCCAACTCCTCCTAGCAAAAACTGTCAAGGTGTCCTTGAGCAAGACACCCTAACCCTAACTGCTCCTGATGTGCTGGCTGTCTCCTTGCATGGCTGACTCCGCCGTCGGTGTATGAATGGGTGAATGTGAGGCATGACTTGTAAAGTGCTTTGGATAAAAGCGCTATATAAAAGCCGGCATTATTATTGTTGAACGCAGTATTGTAAGTCGCTTTGGACAAAGTGTCTGCTAATGCTGTAATGTAATGTTATTATTATACTTATATATACTACACGTATATTATTATTATTTTTGTCTATATCCTATAATCCCTTGTGAAACTCATGTCATGATCGTTTGATGAAATGCATCGCGTCTAGGGCAGTTGTTCCAACTGTGGTTATCTGGTCTTGTGCTTGTTTACTGTTTTATCATGTAAAACCCCTGGGAAATGCATGTTCTGCACTATTGCTGTACTATCACTATTGTTATTTTAACTACTTATTTTATCCCGAGGGAAATTACTTCTCTGCATTTTGACCCATCCTAGTGTTAGGAGCAGTGGGCAGCCATTAGTACAGCGCCTGGGGAGCAGCGTAGGGGGTGCCTACACTGGGCACTTAGGCAGTAACCTGGTGTTTCCGGGTCTTGAACCGGCGACCTTGCCGCTCCCAAGCCAAGTCCTTATCCACTGAGCTACTGCCCCCCCAATTCATATACATATATATATACATATATATATATATATATATATAGTCCCAATGGTACTGGGTTCGTAAAAACCCCTATGTCTGCAGTCTACCTGTAGGCATTCTTGAGCAGCCTCTCCAGCTACTGGGTGAAAAGATACTGCCTTTATCAGTTAAAGGCTATTTTAGTCTGTACTCCTCTCCGTTAGCATCGTCAACCATTCTTCTGCTTTTCTATTTTTGGGCTTTTTTTTTACGACTTTAGGACCACCGTCTTTATAGCATTGACTGAGTTCTTATTTCCGTCCGTCTTCAGGGTCTTGATGCGGAGGACGGCCTCTCTCTCCACCTCCATGCCTCTCTTCTCTTTTAGATTATATTTCTGACACTTCCGGGCCGAACGCATCCCTCTCATTGGAAATCTTTTCCTTTTCCAAGATGAAGGACTTCCTATGCATTCGGTGCTCAGACCTTTGTTTTTTGAACGCTTCCGTCTCCAGCCTGAAGTGCTCGTCCTCCTTCTGAAAGGCCTCTTCAGCTCCATCTCTCTCTTCTCCTACAGTTAGGCCTTCCTCAGCATTGCCATTTCTGA
>CM051011.1:6269349-6331849 GCA_027704905.1 Muraenolepis orangiensis | reverse complement strand
TTTGATCAGTCATGTCGCACCAGGTATAGCTAAGGCATTACCGGATGAGAAGGATGCACCGCCATGCAGCAGGTATTTCATAGGTACTCGTTATATTATCACTGCATCGTATATACAGAATACTGGCTTGTCTCCACTTGGCTTGTCTCCACTGGAAATGTGCCAACGCTTACAGATGGTCAACGTTGTACATCTTGGAGATGTTTGCTGATTGCAAAATCGCTTGAAGCGACATGAAGCGCATACGCTGATTCAATGCTTTGATTGTTTCCAGCCTTAGGGATATAACGGTGTCTGCTGAATGCAAATGTACGTATTGGGTACGGAAGGACAGATGTTCAGAAGTATATTCAGTACTCTTAATTATAATTTGCCCGGGGAAAATACGCTGTTTCCTTCCACACTCTTTCCAAGTCTCTTTAGTTCTTGCCCCGGGTTTTCCCGCCGCACTCCGGGCGCGTGTAGCGTTCAAGATGAGGATGAAGGTCTGTCGACGGTTTAAGCTATCAAAGGAAGTCATGTCCTGCCAGGCAGGAGATCCACTTCTACCGCCTCGCTGGCTCCCTTACCTTATTGATTCCCACGCAGATGACTTGTCTAGACGGCACGCCAAGCCGAAGAGGGTGTGAGGCATGAAAGCAGAGAATGAAGGGTGTGTGTTTGAAGATGTTTGAAAAAGTCCAAAAGTCAACTGAACAGACAACACACAAAGGCCAACCTGATTACAAAAAGAAAGAAAAATCCCTTTTGTGGAAGAAGGAATTGATTGAGAATCATCAGTAGATAGGTATCACAAGGTTCTTTTTCGTGTTCTTTTTCTTGTATTTTTTCCCAGTTAACACGTGTTTACTGCTATTTAAGGGGCGGCATGATAGCTCAGTCTGTTGGGACTTGTTGCTTGGGAAACGGAAGGTTGCCAGTTCAAGTCCCCGAAACACCTAGGCACTGCTGCCGAGGTGCCCTTTGAGCAAGGCACCAGACCCCTACTACACTGCTCCCCGGGCAGCTGTGTATACAATAGCTGCCCCACTGCTCCTAATACTAGGATGGGTTAGATGCAGAGAAACACATTTCACTGTGTGTTCACTGTGCATGTATGTGACCAATAAAGACAATTAAAATCCTTCAGATTTAGATTAAGATTTACTATTAAATCAATTATAAAATGGCATTTAATCCAAAGCGGAGGGGGGGGGGGGTGGGGGGAGTGGACAAGACCTTAACTAATACGCCGTCCTGTGATGTCACTTGACCTTTACATGCATCACCACTGTGGATAGCGTCAGAACCACGGCTCACACTTTAGTTCGACGCTGCATTTAGTCGTCCCCCTGAGGTGCGTTTTTGAATATTTTCTTCTCTGGAAATGGAGTTTTTCGAAATAAGCGGCTGCCAAATGTAGCAGATAAATTACCTCTGGGGTCTGTGCTGTCACGGCTGCACTGGTGCTCCATGCTAGTGAATAATGATGGGGTGTTTTTTTTTCAAAATTGACTCTTGTGAATCATCTTCTGAGAGTACGTCTTTTGAACAATCTCAGGCAGGTCTTTTTTTAAATTAAAATCTTTATAATGGAACATTATTGCAAATTCCCGGGACAAAAATCCCACCGACGCTACTACGGTGGGTGGAGGCTGTGATAAACAGCCATTCTTAAAGCTGCTGAGCCCCAGCCAGTCCGTTCTAGCTCTCTGTTGTGTGTATTCCTGTTCATATTCCTGTTGGCCTATGTATAGCTCTCTGTTGTGTGTATTCCTATTCATATTCCTGTTGGCCTATGTATAGCTCTCTGTTGTGTGTATTCCTATTCATATTCCTGTTGGCCTATGTATAGCTCTCTGTCGTGTGTATTCCTGTTCATATTCCTGTTGGCCTATGTATAGCTCTCTGTTGTGTGTATTCCTATTCATATTCCTGTTGGCCTATGTATAGCTCTCTGTCGTGTGTATTCCTGTTCATATTCCTGTTGGCCTATGTATATGTATAACACAATGCTTGCCAGCACTCACACCGCTGACGTTCTCCTCCCTGAGGTTTTTAAAGGCTGTGATTTGAGGCTGCCGAGAGCACGGAGAACAGGGCTGATTGGTTTGGGATTTGTGTCGTCGTGGCTGTGGTGTTGTGTTCGGGGTATTATTGTGTGTGTGTGTGTGTGTGTGTGTGTGTGTTATGTTGGGGTATTATTGTGTGTGTGTGTTGTGTTGGGGTATTATAGTGTGTGTGTGTGTGTGTGTAGGGAAGTGTGTGTGTGTGTGTGTTGTGTTGGGGTATTGTGGTTTTGTGCGTGTGTGTTTGTAGTGTTGTGTTGGGGTATTGTGGTGTGTGTGTGTGTGTGCGTGTGTGTGTTTTTGTAGTGTTGTGTTTGGGAATTGTGGCGTGTGTTTGTTTGTCTGTGGTGTTGTGTTGGGGTATTGTGTGTGTGTGTGTGTGCATGTGTGTGTTTGTTTGTCTGTAGTGCTGTTGGGGTATTGTGTGTGTGTGTGTGTGTATATGTGCATGTGTGTGTTTGTTTGTCTGTAGTGCTGTTGGGGTATTGTGTGTGTGTTTGTTTGTCTGTAGTGTTGTGTTGGGGTATTGTGTGTGTGTGTGTGTGTGTGTGTGTGTTCTTGTTGTATTGGGGTATTGTGTGTGTTTGCTATATTGTGTGTGTGTGTGTTGTGTTGGGGTATTAATGTGTGTGTGTGTTGTGTTGGGGCATTATAGTGTGTGTGTGTGTGTGTTGTGTTGGGTATTATAGTGTGTGTGTGTGTGTGTGTGTGTGTGTGTGTGTGTGTGTGTGTGTGTGTGTGTGGTGTGTGTGTGTGTGTGTGTGTGTGTGTGTGTGTGTGTGTGTGTGTGTGTTGGGGTATTATAGTGTGTGTGTGTAGGAAGTGTGTGTGTGTTGTGTTGGGGTATTATAGTGTGTGTGTGTAGGAAGTGTGTGTGTGTTGTGTTGGGGTATTATAGTGTGTGTGTGTAGGGAAGTGTGTGTGTGTTGTGTTGGGGTATTGTGGTGTGTGTGTGTGTGTGTGTGTTTGGGAATTGTGGCGTGTTGTGAATTGTTTGTCTGTGGTGTTGTGTTGGGGTATTGTGTGTGTGTGTGCATGTGTGTTTGTTTGTCTGTAGTGCTGCTGAGGTATTGTGTGTGTGTGTGTGTGTGTGTGTGTGTGTATATGTGCATGTGTGTGTTTGTTTGTAGTGCTGTTGGGTATTGTGTGTGTGTGTGTGTGTTTGTTTGTTTGTTTGTTTGTTTGTTTGTCTGTGGTGTTGTGTTGGGGTATTGTGTGTGTGTTTGTTTGTCTGTAGTGCTGCTGGGGTATTGTGTGTGTGTGTGTGTGTATATGTGCATGTGTGTGTTTGTTTGTAGTGCTGCTGGGGTATTGTGTGTGTGTGTGTGTGTGTGTGTATATGTGCATGTGTGTGTTTGTTTGTAGTGCTGTTGGGGTAGTGTGTGTGTGTGTGTGTGTGTGTATATGTGCATGTGTGTGTTTGTTTGTCTATAGTGTTGTTGGGGTATTGTTTGTGTGTTTGTCTGTAGTGTTTTGTTGGGGTTGTGTGTGTGTGTGTGTGTGTGTGTGTGTGTGTGTGTGTGTGTGTGTGTGTGTGTGTGTGGTGTGTGTGTGTGTGTGTGTGTGTGTGTGTGTGTGTGTGTGTGTGTGTGTGTGTGTGTGTGTGTGTGTGTGTGTGTGTGTGTGTGTTGTTGTATTGGGGTATTGTGTGTGTTTTTTGTATTGGGGTATTGTGTGTGTGTCTTTGTTTGTCTGTAGTGTTGTGTTGGGGTATTGTGTGTGTGTGTGTGCTTGTTGTATTAGGGTATTGTGTGTGTTCGCTATATTGTTTGTGTGTGTGCGTCTGTGGTGTTGGGGTACCGTAGTATATTTAGTGTGATAATATGTGTGTGTGTGTGTGTGTGTGTAATGGTAAATGGACATTTATGTAGCGCTTTTCTAACCAGTGGTTACTCAAAGCTCTTTACATATCAAGTCTCACATTCACCCATTCATACACCCATTGAACCACCGAGGGCGGAGTCAGCCATGCAAGGAGACAGCCAGCACGTCAGGAGCAGTTAGGGTTAGGGTGTCTTGCTCAAGGACACCTCGACAGCTTTTTGCTAGGAGGAGGCGGGGTTCGAACCGGCGACCGCACCGTGTGTGTGTGGTGAGTGATGAGGGGTTCTGATCCCCCCCCCCCCCCATGGCCCCCCTGTCCTCCCCAGAGGGGCAACAGGCCCCAACGTATTCAAGATTCAAGAACTTTATTTGTCACAACGCAGGATGTACAGTGAGATGAACGGACCGATGGGATCGACCGAGGGGCCTGTGGTCCCGTCAGCAGCTAATGGTCTGCATTAGAGAACGGGGATACAAGGAGGCGATTAGACCGGGTTCAACCGCCTGTGAGGTTCCTTTTAGGAGATTGATTGGAAGGCTTTCGAACGCACTCTTGTTCTGTCTCTCGTCTCTCGTGGGCCGTTCAGACATCATCAAATCTCCATTATCTCTAATACCAGATAAACCAGGGGGCCCTTACCACCGTTTAGGAGAACAGCTCTCTCTCTTTTGCTTGTAAATGACTCAATTGGCTCGTGCAACTCCAGAGTGAATTGCTTATAAGTGAATCTATTATATATACAGTATATATATATATATATATATATATATATATATATATTATTATTTTTTTACTGTTGTTACTTTCTGATATTCTCATCAGAAAGTGACTAACTTAATTGCTTGCTTCACAAAGAAAACAGATTGTGTGTGTGTGTGTGTGTGTGTGTGTGTGTTGTGTGAGCCTTGATAATATTCAGTTTTAATGAATCATGCTGGGGGAATATGCTTAGCACATAGCCAGTCGGCACATGACAAAACTCAGACAACGCTGGATTTGAACAGGTTTAGGTGTTAACCTTCTCCGACGCACCTTCGGAATGGTAACGGTTATCGGAAACTTTAAAGAATGCAGTCAGGCCCTCCTTTCCAATAAATAAAATACATTGTCATTTATTTTTACAGGTACCAAACTTTTGTGCCTTTTTTTTTAATATTCTTATATATTTATTCTCAACCGTTAATGACGGTGTCGGTTAGCAGTCAGCAAAACAATCAGCGTCCCTAGTACGCGTGTACGTCAATAGCGATCTATATATCAGACATGTGTTTGCGGCAGTGTTATTAAATTAGGTGCAGGATTCCCCGAGTTGTTGAGTGGTTGCTGATCAGGCTGGTTCAGTGCTCCGCTCGGTGCCCAATCACCCCGTTCCCATGGCAGCTGATTGCAGGTTATTACACATTCTGCACTAATAATACTTAGCAAGGGACTCAAGAGTATACACACAAACACACATTCACGCAAGCATACACATTCGAATACACACGCCATACACACACACACACACCAACACCCACACACACACACCATACACACACACACACACACACCATATACACCATACATACACACCATACACACACACACACACACACACACACACACACACACACACACACACTTGAATACACACACACACACACACACACACACACAGGCATACGCACATAACAGCCACGTGCGCATGTATGCATGCGCACGCACACACACACACACACAGTAACATGCAGCAGACATATACACGCAACATCAAAGGCACGTTTCTCTTGGTTCCTGCGTCCTTCTCTGTAAAACGGTCCTCCATGTTGAGCTAGTCGGAAGAAATGAAGATAAAACCATTTGGTTTAGCTTATTCCCATTGCACAGGTTAGGAGGGTGGAGGGATGGGGGAGGGGAAAGAGTGGAGGCGGTGATGCAATGCGTTAATAATTCCAACTGATCCACTAGTCAAACCAACACCGCCAGCTACACATAAACGAAACGCCATCAAGGGAAGATCGGCCCAAATGAGAACTGACAGTTCTATCGGGCCTCGCGCATTAGCCTCGGTTAGGCTGGGCCTGCTTTACCCCTGGCTTCTAGCGGGGAGATGACAACTAACAACCTGAAATAAGCAGCTTGATGAAAAGTGGATATCTTTAATACCCATATAGTGGCCAGTAAGTGGCCCGATGAGCTTCATTTCAGTGCTTGGTTTGGCTGGTATTTATGGAAGGAGGTTGCGGTTGGGTTGTGTTGTTGTTTTTGGCCGTTTTTGGCGGGAAGGCAGCTTTCCAGTTGGTTTTTCGCTAACCAAAATGATTGGGAGTTCTGCATAACCTTTTTAAGCAAAAAAGGTCCCCAAGTTCCATTCTACAGGGACAGCTCTGTCGTCAGTCAGGAGCATTAACGTTAACATTAGCATTAACGTTTTCCTTCAACGGTTTTTTTCCTACATGGGAGCAGACGGGTATCCACGAGTGCGGTCTGGAACAGCTGTACGCTTTTCCAATCTGAATAAAGTTTTGTCTGGCATTTGAAACCCAATCGGAGGGATGATTCATTATCTGGAGACGCGTTTAAACGATACTGTTGGCTTGGCATTGTTTTTAAAAGGGCATTTATCATCATGGTTTTGTGAGTTCCCAAAGCAGTTGGAACGCCGAGCTCGGTGGAAAAGCGAACCGTATAAATCAAACTGTCTCCGTTTGGGTAGTGATCCACAAAGTGTTTATAAAACGGTATATTGTTGGAGCTTGGAGCTCGGTTGAGACTGGAGGAAGAGGAGAGCATTATGTGTGTGTGTGTGTGTGTGTGTGTGTGTGTGTGGTGTGTGTGTGTGTGTGTGTGTGTGTGTGTGTGTGTGTGTGTGTGTGTCACGTCAAAGTGTGTAATACACACGTCGGTCCACTTTTGGTTTACGTGTCAGTACAGTGTCACTCTTTAGCGTCACTTAAGCGTGAAATGCACACACATGGTCACCTGGTTAAAATGGGCTGACACCCGGAAGATGACACATCACTTGACGTGATGGAAACAAAATGGCAATACTTTGATTTTCAGTCGGAAAATGCTGTACTTTTTGGATAGTGTGTGTGTGTGTGTGTGTGTGTGTGTGTGTGTGTGTGTGTGTGTGTGTGTGTGTGTGTGTGTGTGTGTGTGTGTGTGTGTGTGTGTGTGTGTGTGTGTGTGTGTGTGTGTGTGTGTGTGTGTGTGTGTGTGTGTGTGTGTGTGTGTGTGTGGTGTGTGTGTGTGTGTGTGTGTGTGTGTGTGTGTGTGTGTGTGTGTGTGTGTGCGCGCGCGCGCGCTGAAGACGTTGCCAGCAGCAATTTCGTCTAATCGGCACGTTTCTCTGGGTGGATACCTCGAAAATGACACACACCAACCAACCAAGCGACCGATCACACTAATCAATCAGACTGTTAAAGCGAGGAGGTTTTTACGTCAACATCATTAGGCAGTCAAATTGCTCCCTTTCAAAAGACGCCTGAGAGCGTTCCTCGCGTCGCCAGAGAGAGACGAGAGATCCTCCGATTTTCCTCTGCTCAGGTCTGTTTTCGCAATTTGATTAATTAAGTGGATTAGCATAATTAGCGCGTTGTAGCGGTAAAGGAAACAAACACCCGGACTAAACGGATGAAGAGCCCTCGTTAGGCGCCTGAAGACGCTGGCTGATTGCCGGGGAGTGGCGGGGTTTTGTCGCTAAACAAGAGGCCACAGTGTGCGGATGAGAATGAAAAATGAACACGCGTCCGTCGATGCGTCTGCCTGTCTATTTGTATGTAGAAATGGGGTTGAGTTAATGGAGACACAACGGAGCTGCTTTGTCTCTTCTTCTTCTTCTTGTCTGGAGTCATATTTCTATAGTCATCTTTTCTAGTCATATCTGTACAGTCATATCTATAGTCATATCTCTACAGTCATATATGTTAAGTCAAATGTCCAGTAATATATGTACAGTCAAATCTCCACGCATTTGAATGTGTTTGTTATTATATTTTACTACCGGACAACTTTTTGGTGGTTAATAAGAAACTACGGAGCGGCAGTATAGCTCAGGAGGTCGCCTCACAACCGGAAGGTTGCCGGTTCGATCCCCCGGCTCCTCATCCGAGCAACAGTTATTGAGGTGTCCCTGCGCAAGACCCCCTAACTGCTCCTGACGTGCTGGCTGTCTCCTTGCATGGCCGACTCCACCGTCGGTGTGTGTGTGAATGGTGATGTGAGGCTTGACTTGTAAAGCGCTTTGGATAAAAACGCTATATAAAAGGCAGTCCATTTACCATTTATAAGAAACCCATGAGCTAATTCAAGGTGAGCAGGCAGTGCTGTTGTACTCCTGATGGAAAAAAAGGGATTAATATCCAGTTATGCAGAGAGCAGCGGGTTGAAATCAAACGTTGGAAATTAACAGCGAAAAGAACAACGGCAAAACCTAAACTCGCCCACTCCAACTACAATCGCCTGCTGTTAAGCTTCTAACAGAATAAGTGACCCACATTCGTGCTCCCTATAACTATAAGCTACAGACACAAGCCCCCCCCCCCCCGTGTATAGGTTCCCCTCCTGCTGAGGGAAGACATCCCGGGTCCGAAACCCCGGCATGTCTTCACGGCGTGGATGGATCGGAAAGGTTAAGTTAATTGAATCCCATCCCAGCGGCACTTTCCATCAGCCCCACCGAGGCCCCCCTGCTGGCGGATGGATTGGGATGTGATTTGCACAGCGAGTTTCAATCACAGAGAGACAAACATTGTTCTCACCGCTCATTAAAGAGCGCATTAGAGAGACGATCGTCTCCAGCGCCGCCGTGGCGCCGGCTCCCGTCTCTAACTCCAACAGAACAATTTCCCCCGACTGTGATCCGGCGAGAACCGCTTTCTTCTTCTCCTTCTCCTCCTCCTCTTCATCCTTCTCCTTATTTCCTCCTTTCCTCCAATCTTCCACCTTCCGAGAAACACAGAGAGTGTAAAGAGATTTTCTTTGATCTCGTCCCATTTGGATCTACACACACCGGGGGGGCCTGAATTCATATCACAGGGACGACTATTTTTGGAACAAAGCAGTCAGCGTGCGTGCTGAACAATAGGGAAAGAAAAGCTCGCTCCCCCCCCCCTGTGTACACACACACACACACACACACACACACACACACACACACACACACACACACACACACACACACACACACACACTTACTTTGTCACGTCGTTAGGAGAGAGAACGATCGGCCCTGTCGCAGGATGCCGTTTTAATGACATGGACTGGTGTGTAAAGTCGAACTGATCCCAACGTGTGGGTAAAAACAACACGACTTCAAGGGGAAGCAAAAGAAGAGAGAGGAGGTTGAAACTGAAATACATCCCTTGGCATTTTCGTCTCCGAGTCTGATCTTGAAAGAAGCATCTCTTTCGGGCGTGAGCAGTGGCGTTCGGAGGGACCGAACGTCAAACCGGGCGGGATACCTTTTAAAACCAAATATCCTGTGCAATGCTGTCGGCCGCCCATCTCTCTCTCTCTCTCTCTCTCTCTCTCTCTCTCTCTCTCTCTCTCTCTCTCTCTCTCTCTCTCTCTCTCTCTCTCTCTCTCTCTCTCTCTCTCTCTCTCTCTCTCTCTCTCTCTCTCTCTCTGGTGGCCGGTCATGATGCCTTTATGAAATTCCTCCACTGACAATATATGTATATAATATATTTACGAACCCAAACATTCTTAGTCACTCGAGTCAAAGCGGTGGGTTTAACTTGGCTAGTGCGGTGGCCGCAGGGGGGGGGGGGGGGTGTGTGTGTGGTGTGTGTGTGTCTACGTATTAAACCTATCGCATCACCAGAGCAGAATATAGGCTACAGTTTATGTCTCGGGGAAATCCCTCCACTGAGAATATTCACTATTTTAGATGCTTTGATCCGGAGCGACTTAGGTGGGGTTTAGGTGTCTTGGAACCGTGGAAGCCGCTTTACCGGTCTTGACGGTGAACAAGGTTCAAACATAAAATAAACCCGTCCAAGAACGGAATAAACAAGGGATCGGGAATAACAACCCAACATTGTTTCTGATCACTTCTGTTTATTCCGTCGGTGCACAAGGTGCTTGTGTGTTGTTGTTTGAGTCATAGGACTATATCTTATTACCGAATGTGGTTCAAAAAAGATTTCACATGGCGGAGGGCTGCGATTAGTCATAGTTGGCTTGAAAGAAGGGGCAATAAATATCAGCTTTTCGGAAATTAACCATGTGATAACAACCTAGCCTCGGGGCTGTGCTCAGAGTCCTGGAGAAAGAAGAGAGTTATCTCTATAACCCCGGCTTCTGTGGTTCTCTCCACACTGGAACGTAATACATTATCCTGACACTGGAAAAGTCTTCCTTTTTCATGAAGTGGTTCAGCGTTGAGTTCATGGAGACACAATGGAGCTGCTTTGTGTCTTCTTCTTCTTCTTCTTCTTCTTCTTCTTTCTTCTTCGTCTGGAGTTTCACCGGTTTGAGTTACAGCTGTGGCAGCTACGGTCCTATTTTTACAGCCATATCTCAACAGTCCTATTTCTATAGTCATATTTCTACAGTCATATATGTTCAGTCAAATCTCCAGTAAAATGTCTACAGTCATATCTCTACAGTCAATCTATAAAGTCATATGTCGTACTAACTTACCTTCCCTTCAAAATGCAGTCACATCACTTGTGTTTTAAAGCAGTTCTTCTCTAACATCTCTTAAAACATCTCTTCGAGGCTGTAGATCATAGAACATATAGAATATATTGTTCCTATTTAAGGGGAACCAAGGTACACGGAGCTGCACACACTGCCAAAAAAGCCGGCAGCCCTTCTCCCGATGTAGACGTTGAATGATGAATAATTCACGCGCTCCACGCGCCGCCGCCGCCGCCGCCGATAACCTGTTATAATAACGAATCATTTGTGTTAACTACGCGCCTAAGTTGTTGACCTTTTTTTTCCCACACATTGCCACATATTCACAGCCAGCGGTTGGTTCTGGCCCGAGAAGGTCGCTCGCTGCTGATGATCCCTTCAGATGAACGTGCTGCAGGAACACTGTTGGCATTTTTGAGCGCGACCGTCTGCACGCCTTCTCCTCCCCGCACGTGGACTTTGGTTCTTGGTATTTTTTTCTCCCATGACTGCCCTTTTCAAAAAAACCCAGCAAACATGCCAGCAGAAAGGTCAGGGAGCTCTGAATAACATTAGTGATCCTCTCCCCGCTTCCTCCCCTCTCCCCCTTTATCCCCTCTCCCCCTTTATCCCCTCTCTCTCTCTGTCTCTCGTCTCTCTGTCTCTCTCTCTCTCTCTCTCTCTCTCTCTCTCTCTCTCTCTCTCTCTCTCTCTCTCGCTTTCTCCCTCATCTGTCCATCCCCTTCTCTCCCTCATCTCTCTCCCTCTCTTTCTCTCTCCTCATTTGTCACTTGATCCAGAAGCTGCTCTTTTGAACAGTGCCACAATTGATCCATAGAGGCAGTTTGTCTCCCCTCCCCCCCCCCCCCACCCCACCTTTTGCAGTTCCTACGCGTGGGGTTAAACGGTGAGCCTAACTGAGATTCACCCCCGGCTTTGACCCCTTGTGGCCCTTGGGTTATAGGGGGTTGTGGGTGGACGGGTGGGGGGTGGACGGGGGGTGGTGATGGTCAATGCAGCGCCGAGCTGCTCGACCTGAATCAATATTTGACTGTAGGGATGGAGGACCGGCCGGAGGTGAGGGGGAAAAGCCTCATGAATTTTTGAGCACGTTGAGCAAGTAGAATAGAGTGCAAAGACCTCGCCCCGTCAAAGCCAAGGGGCGGCAAACAGTGAAAACTAGATTAGAGACCGACTCATTTCATGACCGTCTTCAAGGGTGGAGGAGGAACAACAACAACCAAGATGGGGAGGAGGAGGAGGAGGAGGGGACGGGACGGGACAGGTGCTGAGAATGGAGGAGCTAAACCAACAGCGGTGAGAGTCAAAGGAAGGGATTTGAGTGCAGAGCTCATTCGTGCATGAGGGAGGGGGGGGACCCCTTGCTTCTCACACGGTGGCACTGTTGCACCACCTGTTAAACCCCTCCATCCTCTCCTCTCTCCTTCCTCTTCTTCCTTCTTTTCATCAATCTCCCCCTACTCCCACTCCCATGCGGCTGATCTGCCCTTGCTGTGTGCCTTCCGCAGGCAGGCCTCCCCCTCCTCCTCCTCCTCCTCCTCCTCCTCCTCCCCCTCTCCCCCTCCTCCTCCTCCTCCACTCGTTTCCCCCTGTCTCCCCCTCTTCCTCCCCCCATCTCCTCCTCCTCCCCCCTGTCTCCCCCTCCTCGTCCTCCACCTGTCTCCCCCTCCTCCCCCTGTCTCCCCCTCCTTCTCCTCCCCCTATCTCCCCCTCCTTCTCCTCCTCCTCCTCCTCCTCCCCCTGTCTCCCCCTCCTCCTCCGTCTCCCCTCCTCCTCCGTCTCCCCCTCCTCCTCCTCCTCCCCCCCGTCTCCTCCTGCTGATAGCGGACGTCGGCGTGGTCCGACGCATGCCAATGAGCTGTGGGCGGCAGCAGCAGCAGCAGCGGTAGCAGTGGTAGCACAAACCAGGTCTCTTTGTCTCCCCGGGAATGTACTGCATCCCTTCATTCTGGGGCCTGGTATTGTATGTACACACATTACGGCACGCTATCCTTCACCCGCTTGTTTCCATTTCACAAAGCTCCTTTCCTGGGGTTTTTTCCCCTGTAATGTTCCGCTCCACGCCGCGGCGGTGGCCTATTAGCGGGCCGGCGGCGGAGGGAGGCCGTGCGGGAACAGCGACAGGTCGGAGAGACTGCGGCGGCAGTCGGTAAAAAATAAAAAATAAGCATCGTAATGTGGAATGGTTCCCTGGTTGCCTGGCGCATCCCTCCCTCTCCCATCTCCCTTCTCCCTCTGCTATCTCTCTCCTCTTTCACTACCCCACCCCTCCCCCCTTCCCTTCCCTTCCCTACCACCACCTCCCACCCCCCCCCCCCTCTCTCAATCTCTCTGTGCTGTTATCTCCCCCTCTCTCGCTCTCTTTCTCTCTCCACCGCACCCTCCTCTCTCTCTCGCAAACCCCCTCTCACCCCCTCCTCCCCTCTCTCTCTCTCTCTCTCTCTCTCTCTCTCTCTCCTCTCTCTCTCTCTCTCTCTCTCGCAAACCCCCTCTCACCCCCCCCTCTCTCTCTCTCTCTCTCTCTCTCTAACCCTCCCCTCTCTCTTTCTCTCTCTCACCCTCCCCTCTCTCTTTCTCCCTCTCTAACCCTCCCCTCTATCTCTCTTTCTCTCTCACCTTTCTCTCTCTCCACCCTCTCTGCCTCTATCTTCCTGTGTGTGTGTGTTTGTCTGTACGAGTGTGTGTGTGTGTGTGTGTGTGTTTGTCTGTACGAGTGTGTGTGTGTCTGTACGAGTGTGTTTGCTTTACCCACAGCAGTCATCTGAGGACACCAGCGGTGTGGGCAGTGTTGGTGAGGTGATTTTATTATACAAACTGCTGCTGCAGCAGACATGGGCACATACATTTATCTGGCCGTTGCCAGAGGAGGAGAGAGGAGACAAATAGATTTTGGTGGCAGGAGGAAGGAAGAAGAAGAAGAAGACTGCTGCCCCGGCTCCGTTGAAGTAACCATGAAGTCTTTGGCAATAAAACAGATCCTTCCTATAAATACTGGCCGTGGCTGTCTTAAACCCCCCCCCCCCCCCCCCCCACCCCCCTTTCCGACGCTGGTCTCATGAATACGTAATTCAATTCATACCTCGCAAACAAAAAAACAGTCCTTAAGATATCATTGTGGTCTGCACACTTTTTGCATTTTTGATGCGCCGCACACAAATGTAAATATTCCACAAACAACAAATAAATACACAGAAGTGCGGCGATAACCGGCGTGAGAATGTTTCGGGACGTATAAAAGAGCAGCGGCGGGACCAGAAAGACTTAATCATTCACGGGCCTTCCAGCCGCCCCTCGTACGCTCGCCGCCATCGGCTCTGGGGGCACCAGACCCTGTGGCGGCCCCCAAACCCTTTCAGATAACGCTATAGGCAGTTCCAGAACAACGGAACAGAGGAGAAGGAAATCATCGGCGTGCAGGATATTGCAACAGATCACGGGTGTTCGGGTGTACTTTCGCAGACAGCGATCATGGATGGCGTCCTCTTTTCCATATTTCCATCGTTCCATCATCGTGGAGATGGACTGTGAGCCATATCCGTTCCACACAATGATGTGTATATATTTTCCAGGAAGCAGAAAGAAATCTTTGCTCTGGGTTTTGTCTATCTCTCTCTCTCTCTCGGTCTCTCTCTGTCTCCGTCTGTCTCTCTGTCTCTGTCTCTCTCTGTTTCTCTGTCTCCGTCTGCAGTGAAACCCAGGGATCGATGTGAGAGGGGGTGGGGGGGGGGGGGGGGGTAGAGTAGGTTTAAAGATGGACAGTTTCAAGCAAAGCTTAGATCAGGCAGTCTATCCGCGGTGAGCGCCCGGGACTTAATGGGGGGTTTATCCCAGCTGAAGCCAGGCGTTGACAGACGGGTACCTGGTGAACTGGAATGGAGAAACTGATAGCCAGCCACAACCCTCCTCCCCCGGGGCTCTGCTTCCTTCCCCCTCTTTCTCCTCCCCGTCTTCCTACCTGGATAATCCCTTCACGTGGGAGGGGGGGGAGGGGGGGACGACTTCCCTGGCATTCCTGCGGTGAGAGGTAACCTCTGGATTCCTTTGGTTCACGTCGACACAGCGGAGGGCAAACCCACATGGTCGGGGGTTAGCCATTCCGAAAGGGGCCATGTCATCGAGGCTTCCCTTCGTCTTCCTTCATCCTCGTCCCGACAAGCAGAACAATCGGGAGGCGAATTCAATCAAGGTTCACGTCGAGCGCAAGTGATCTCATCTCGCGATGAGGAATTAGTCATTGGGAGGGCCGAGGGGGGCTGGTTCAGATGAGTGGATTTGGCCCCCGACGATGATGCCTGTTTTCTGAGGTCATGCGTCTGATTTTGCTTCGCTTTTGGTTTTTAGCTTTGACTAACCCTTGGAGCACAGCCTGGAATACAGCGGCTTGTCTGCGCTGAGAACCGCAGACGTTAGGATTCAATCCCGCGAGTGCAGAGTGGGTCTGAGGGGGGTGTCCGTTATGAAGAGTGACCAGACCGTATCATCAGTGCATTCACAGATTCCATCCCTCCCGTCTCTCGGTTGCCCCCGGCGACAGCCGCTTGACGGGTTGCTCTTTTCGCCATGAACTGTGAACACTTCCCCCCTCGTTCGCTGGCACGTCGTAATTGGCCTTAAGCGGCACAGTGACATAAAACATAATGTGTGTGTGTGTGTCCAACATTCACGGAGAGAAGTAATTAATGTTGAGCTCTCTTGGTCTTGGCCTTGCCAAAGGTTTTTTATTAAACACAAAAATCAGGATTCAATCCCCTGTCCACATTTGGCTTTTCGCTCAACCCGGTCAAGAGTTCAGTCACGCTGTGCCTTGTGAATTGTGTCTGTTAGATAACTGTTGATGTAGAATCAATATGTTAATCACCACTTTCAGAGTTTAACATCGCATGTTTTTCCGTTCAGTGTCCGGTTCTCCAGGTGTACACCAATTATTGCTATGAGCTTGTTCTGTGTTTTTTTAATCTTTTGCCCGGGTCACATACCGTACCTCCGCCGCTTCGTCCTCCCCAATTAAACGCGCGAAGGTGGAATGTAAGCTAATAGCGCCGCACACCGTGTGAGCAGCTCGTCGGGCCTCGTAAAAAAAGCGGCCAGCCCGTAAAGAAATAAGACCCCCCGCCGTGCTCCACCGCTCCCAGCCTTTATTATCTGGCACATAATATCAAACAGCTGCTGTTTTCAAAACACCGTTTTTACAGCGCCGGAGTCGCTAATTAGTCATATATTATCGTCTTCATCATCATCATCCTCATCATCACATGGTGTTTAATATTCACCCTAGAATCCCACGCTCTCTTTCTTAAGCACGTTGCACCAACAACGTGTGCAGGTGTAACGCACGCCAGCAGGCGGCGCTGTGCAGGTGGTAAACCTCACTCCCCGACGCCTAAATAGGACGTTCTAGTCATGAAGCTAGAGGGCCTCTCAAGCCGGAGGTCGTCAGTTTGAGCCCAGTGCGGAACACTGACTCTTTGACAGGGTATAGTGTTGTTTATAGTATAGTATAGAAATTCAATGATTCATTTAAGCATTCCATTGTACTTGTTGCAAAGGGCAATTAAACCCTCTTGAACCAGGGGAGGGGAGGTTGATGCAGACCGGAGTCCGAGTGAGGGTAACGGATCTCTTGTCGACAGGCGGGAAAATCAACGATGATGGCTCTCGTGAATATCGAGTAGCGCCAAACACGGCACGTTGCGATCCATCAAAGAACCCCGGCTGGCACCAGAGTTTGTTTGTTCTCTCTCTCTCCTCTCTCTCTCTCTCTCTCTCTCTCTCTCTCCTTGTTTGTTTTTCCCACCCAATCCCTTCCTCCCCTCCAGCTGCACAGCGGTTAGTCCAGGAAGCCCAGGATTTTTCTGAGGGACACGGTGGTTTCGTTAGACCAAAGGGAGTCTTTTCCCCAACCTAATCCCTCCAAGGGACCTACACACATACAGACACACACACACACACACACACACAACCCCCCCCCCCCCACACACACACAAACTCTCCCCCACACACACACACACACAACCCCCCCCCCCCCCCCCCCCCCCCCCCAAGCACACACACACACACAGAGGCTCACATAATAACGTCCTGCATGGTGTGCTCAGAAGGCTCCCATTCCGGTGTCCCTGCCAGGTCTTTCAAGTCTCTGGGGCCTGAAGCTAATATCCATTCCCACGGCGTGAGGGAGCGATGAGCGCCAACTCTTCTGCGGTGAACAATCGGCCGCCGCTGCCGAGCAGGAGAGGAGAGCACACCGGGGATTAGTATCTCATCCAGCAGACATCGTACACACTCATCGTACATCTTGATAGCTTCGGCGTGTGTGTTTTGTTTTCCGTAACGAGCGAAGCCTGAAGCCTGTTAGTGAGTTCACTATTATTTGGATGTTGTTGAGTATTCAAGATTCAAGATTTGTATTTGCCATTTGCCACAAGTACAATGGAACGCCTACCCCCTAATTCCCCCCTGCAGTATGAATTTCTGAAAACACATAATAAAAAATACTATACACAATAAAAATGAACATAAAAGTGACTGAAGGTTGATATAAACATTAGTTTAATTGTGCAAAAAGCATTTAAAAAGCATTTTAAAGTGCCAGTAGTGCAGCAGCATCATGAATAAAGTGCAGAACAGGGCAGTAACTGTAATGAGTCCAGAAAGTCCAGCAAAGTATGACCGTGTACTGTTAATGACATGTTATGATAGTGTAATGTTAATGACATGTTATGACTGTGTAATGTTAATGACATGTTATGACTGTGTACTGTTAATGACATGTTATGATAGTGTAATGTTAATGACATGTTATGACTGTGTAATGTTAATGACATGTTATGATAGTGTAATGTTAATGACATGTTATGATAGTGTAATGTTAATGACAATGTTATGACAGTGTAATGTTAATGACAATGTTATGATAGTGTAATGTTAATGACATGTTATGATAGTGTAATGTCAATGACAATGTTATGATAGTGTAATGTTAATGACATGTTATGATAGTGTAATGTCAATGACATGTTATGATAGTGTAATGTTAATGACATGTTATGATAGTGTAATGTTAATGACAATGTTATGATAGTGTAATGTTAATGACATGTTATGACAGTGTAATGTTAATGACAATGTTATGATAGTGGCAGCACTCCTAGCAGTTCAGTAGCTCACTGCCTTTGGATAAAAACTATCCTTGACAATAGTTCCAACAATAGATGCTTTTTGCACCGTTCGTCATATGTATATACAACAACAACAAACAAATTGTGAGGATTGAATCCTCTTTATTGGTCACATACATGAAGACATACAGTGAAACGTGTTCTCTGCATTTAACCCATCCTAGTATTAGGAGCAGTGGGCAGCTATTCATACAGCGCCCGGGGAGCAGTTAGGGTTAGGGTCTTCCTCAAGGACACCTCGACAGTTTTTGCTAGGAGGAGCCGGGGATCGAACCAGCAACCTTCCGGTTGTGAGGCGACCGCTCTACCTCCTGAGCTAGACTGCCGCCCTATACTGTATCATCAGTATATACAGTATACATTATATAGTGTTGTTTATAGTTGATAGTGAAGTGTATAGTAGGTAGTATATAGTATTGTTTATAGCATTGCATTGTTTAGTATAGCATTGTATATAGTATTGTTGTTGAAATTCATACTGCGGGAGTAAGCATTCAATTGTACTTGTTGCAAATGGTGAATATAAGCTTCTTGATGATGGCCATAAAAGACGAATAAAGACTAATAAATAATAATACGTTGTACATTTATGCATTTGTAAAATGGGTTTTAAAGTAATCCACATATGTTCTGAAACTACTGTAATTCTGGCATAAATAATCGTATATTAAATTGAATGTATTGTTATCTATTCCTTCTGTAGACCTACACTGTAGTCTAAATCTCAGGAAACTCGTGAGCAGTATCTCATGGAGATAAATGGTGTCGTATCCATCACCATTATAGCTTATAGTTTGCCAAAGAGGAACGTATGGGAGAGCTAATGAGAGAGCTAATGAGAGGGCTAATGGGAAAAAGCCTATTAATAATCCCTCTGCCGTTAACTCTATATCAATGTGTAGATATGGAAATCACCGTTAAATGAGACCAAATGGCCCCCCTTTTTTAAATCCTTTCCTTTCTCATTTCTCAGTCCTGTTCCAGTTTTCCCTTCTCCTGCGGGGGAGGGGGGAGGGCAGGGGAGGAGGGGGAGAGAGGGAGGAGGAGGGCGAGGGAGGAGGGAGGGAGGGTGGGTGGGTGGTTGGGTGGAGGAGCGAAAGGCAAATGTGCGCTGAGTGATCGTCAAACCCGCTGACCTCCTGAAGCCGCGTGTTTCATATGCGGTCCGCTGTGTCACCTGAGCCTCATGCTGTTCTCTCTCTCTCACCTCTCTCTCTGTCTCTCTCTCACCTCTCTCTCTCTCTCTGTCTCTCACCTCTCTGTCTCTCTCTCTGTCTCTCACCTCTCTGTCTCTGTCTCTGTCTCTCACCTCTCTGTCTCTGGGTCCGTCTCTGGGTCTGGGTCTGCATTAGAAAGGAAGGGTGCTGGATCCAGACTAGTCTAACAAGCACTGGACTGAGAGTCCTGGACTACTCTACATTATATACAATATATATGAGAGAGAGAGAGAGAGAGAGAGAGAGAGAGAGAGAGAGAGAGAGTGTGAGGCAGGGGGGGGCAGGAGAGAGAGATATATATAAAAAATTTAACTATATACACTCGCATACATACAAAAGGATGTTGATATATAGCCATTGTAAAGCAAGGGGACTGCATGGGGTTAATCTTGGGTCTATGAGTATACTACATGACTACATCAGTCATGTACTGTGACTGTCATGTCTAGATCAGATTACAAGCTGTGAAAGAGAAATATGTGTGTGTGTGTGTGTGTGTGTGTGTGTGTGTGTGTGTGTGTGTGTGTGTGTGTGTGTGTGTGTGTGTGTGGTGTGTGTGTGTGTGTGTGTGTGTGTGTGTGTGTGTGTGTGTGTGTGTGTGTGTGTCTACAGCATCATCAGCCCATTTTGGAATAGCACAGTGGGATTCCACGGGAGAAACGTGCATTACTAACAACCCACGTATGTTACGTTAATGTCTGCCGTCCGTCCGGTGTGCGGTACAGCGTTGTTGTGCACGGTAGCAACCCGGGCCGTTGTGACGGGTCGGTGATGGTCTCGGCCCTGTGAGCTCGCTCTCCATCTCCCTCCAACACACGGCAGCCGTTCCGCCGGTCCTCCAGCGTCAGTCGAGCGCTTGATTAGAATGGTCAGATATGATCTGATCGCTGCTTGGGGAAGAAAAGAGATATGGGGAAATGGAAACCATAACACTCACAGAATTGTCCGCTTTTGTTCTGCATTAGGCCAGTGCATGCAAGGGGGTGTGTAAGGAAGTCAATAGAATTACATTTGTTATCTCTCTATATATCTCTATAATGATCTATATATCTATATAACTATATTGATATATATATATATATATATATATATATATATATATATATATATATATATAGATATGTCTCTCTCTCTCTCTCTCTCTCTCTCTCTCTCTCTCTCTCTCTCTCTCTCTCTCTCTCTCTCTCTCTCCATCCATGGCTGAGCCAGTGTTGTTCTTGTGTTTATACTGTTGTCCAAATTGAAAATATGGAAAATATGTTGTTGAAAATTCTCAACAAACAATTTAGTATTAGGTTGAAAATATATTTTTTAATGTTCCAATGAGTCCACCAAATGTTCCTATGTGTGCATTGAGATTGGGTATAATGAGTATAATGTATATATATTCTTTATCTCCGACTACTACACTTTTTTTTAGCGCTTTAAGTTTTATCCACATTCTCTTTCAACGGATGGGAGTCAAATCTGGGCCGTCTTGGTTAATCTGTGGTAAAACATGTACGGTACGAACATTTCCTCGTACTCGGGGAGGAGGAGAGCTTGAGCAAGTCATCCGAGGGGGACCTTTTAAAACATAACAATTGTCCTCCAATCACACAGGAGTGATTGTACAAGTGTTTTCTCCCCTGTGCGCCACGTACCTGACCAGGTAAGTCTGAGCGTTAGTTGACAAAAAGTCACAGACAAGAGGTTCTCTTTTGAGACTCTCTGTCCTTCTTTCTTCATTCCTGTGGAGTGTGTGTGTGGTCCCACAGGGATGCAGCCTCACCAGCCATAGAGGAATCAGTCTAACTCAGGCTGCTTCAACCAGCCACCGACCACACACACTCCAACAATATCTTTAGAGACATTAGTCGGAGGTCAGGTGGTTTTTGACTGATTCGAAATTGAGTTATTTCGCAAAAGCGGAGATGGAAACAACTTTGCCGGATCAATTCTGACTAAGCAAACTTTTTAACTTTGATGTGACTTACACTGTCTGCTTCTTCTCAAGCATTCTATGTGACCGCCCGATATCCGTCATTCGCTCAAAATAGTTGATGGAAACACAACTCATTTGCATTTCCTTTTTTTGGTTTTGTGTGCGAACTTCCAAAGGTTTGCTTAAAATGAGCTTTGTCTGTTAAATGCAAACCCAGCTAGTGTTGTTATGCAGGTGGAATTGGCAGGAATACTTCATGCTTGGCCCACCCACCTGCCCTCTCTCTCACCCACCACCACAGCATGGGGTGAAAAGCAGACACAAGCCTACCTTATTTTCCGGCCACAGACTTCTGAAGTGTGTCCCAGAAGAAGATGAAGAAGAAGAAGAAGAAGAAGAAGAAGAAGAAGAAAAACTTCAGTTGAAGTCAGCCAGTCGAGGAGCATTTTATTTGCTCTTCTCTCAGAGAGGTCAAGCTACCACTCGAGTGGCACCTACTACCCACGTCTCTGGCAATTTTGTTGCTCTTCTTCTTTTCTTCTTTTGACCTCACAAATTGCTTTGTGAGGTCAACCCCCCCCCCCCACCCCCCACCCTCCACCACCCTCCACCCTCCACCACCCCCTCCTGTTCATTAGTGACCGACCTTTTCAGGGACTCCACAGGACGACGGAGGATCATAACAAGGTTCTTTCTATTCCTTTTCTGTTTCATTTTCACCTCCCTGGAGCCACTTAATGGTCCTCCTCGCCTACTCTCCCGTGTAGGAAGGAAGGAAGGAAGGTGCACCCGCTCTCCCGCCTCACGTTTTAATTGCAAATGTCTTCCACATCCCACACATGCTCTCCGTCTCACCGTGGACCCTCGGTCGTTAATGTAGACTCAACTCAAGGTTATTCAGCACCTTTTAAGATCTCCCGCACGCACACACGGACACACGGACGGACGCACGGACGCACACGCACACAGTTCCTTGCTGAGTATTGCTGCTGTTAATTAATGTTTATTTTCAGTTACATAAGGACACCATTATCGGACAAAAAAACATAATACAGATTAAACATATGCATCTAAAAATGGCTCAGTTTTAACACCTGTTGCAAATGAGTTCACACCCGAGTCCAGCCACACTTACACCACACACACACACACACACACACACACACACACGTAAGCAGCTGCTTCTGCTACAGCGGACAGAACAGAGCAGAAATCCATGGGTAGGTAGAGAGAGAGAGAGGGGGGGGGGTGAGAGGTGAGAGAGAGATAGAGAGGGGTGAGCGAGAGAGATAGAGAGGGGTGAGAGAGAGAGAGACCGACGTAATGGCTTTGACCCCAGACACCTGGACATATTAGGAAGATTCACACAGAGAGAGAGAGAGAGAGAGAGAGAGAGAGAGAGAGAGTGAGAGTGTGTGTGAGTGTGTGTGGGGGTGGCGTGGTGAAAAAGGAAAAACAAGCGCTAATCTCTTGGCCCGTCCGATGCGGGGGGTAAGATGGAGTAGAATGACAGGGAGAGGAGCCCCTCCACCCACCACCACCACTGGGTTAATGGGACTCAGTACAGGTGTGTGTGTGTGTGTGTGGGGGGGGGGGGGGTCCTCCACATTGGTCATCTTGGGGGGTTGAACGAATGGGCTGCGAAGGTCGTCTCACCTTCATCACACGCCCACGAGGAGGAGGGAGGAAGAGGGGGAGGAGGGGCAGTGGAGGAGAGAGGGAGGAACAGAGGTGAGGGCCACACACACACACACACACACACACACACACACACACACACACACACACACACACACACACCATTGATCAAAGATATTCCTTTCCCAGCGGTGTATTATATAATTTTATGCTTTTATTTTGTTAAGAATCCCCCCCCACAGCCCCTGGCTCCCACCCTGAACTAAATCGTGGCCTTTTCACGAAAGGAAAAAGCACTCAGAGTAGAACGAACCCCCCTCTCTCTCTCTCTCTCTCTCTCTCTCTCTCTCTGTCTCTGTCTCTGTCTCTGTCTCTTTCTGTCTGTCTCTGCCTGTGTTTCTGTCTCTCTCTCTCTCTGTCTCTCTCTTTGTCCAATGCCCCAGCTAGCTTGAGGGGGGGGGGGGGGAGAGACAGGCTTCTTTCTCTGCATTTTACTTTATTTCCTTTTTTCTTTTATTCTTCTTTCCTTTTTCTTAACACACCCTGTACGTCGACACGTTGCTCTCCCTGTCGTGTGTTGTTAAGGGAGCGATGACTCCTCTCCACATACCAATTCCCCGGCCTCCGCAGACATGCAGCACAACTACTACAGGGCACCACCACCACCACCACCCCACCAGCCTACGGTGTACAAGACACCGTGACCTCAGCCAGCAGGCATTCTGCGTCAGGCCTCTCCACCCCACCATGCACCGGACAAACACAGCGGAGACACATGACGGATGATGGGGAGACATTTATATTATGAGCCTATTATGTGTCTTGTGATGGGCACAGCTGCTGTCTGTCTGTCTGTCTGTCCGTCCGTCCTGCTGCCTGTCTGTGTTTGTATAATGTCAGCCTGTAGTCAGTTGTCTAGTAAAAATCATGATGAACTAGTTAAAACACGTCCCTTAGTATCCCAAATATCCGGTTCTCGAGTCTATCAACCGAGGTTGATATATACACTGTCTGTTACCCATTGAACACTGGTTAAAAATGCTCCTTAAAACTCAAAACTTTTGGATCTCATTTCCACCACTGATGTGAAGGAGGTCAGGGCCACTGGTATCTTAACCACAGCTCAACTTACCCTCATCGCCTCCGTTATTACCAGCAAAGTACCAGCTTACGGCTGCAGAACTATTACCTGACGACTGGCATTTACATTATTTCAAATGAAACGGCCGATCATTCCATTTGTTTATTGCCTCTCCCTGTAGTACTTCATATTGCATATCTGCTATTATATGGTGTTATTATTATTATTATTATTATTATAGCGTTGCCATTATTTAGCTGGCTGCGAATCAGAGGAACACACATTTCTATGAAAGAATGATGTAAGTCGCTGAAAATGTCACCCATCTTTCAGCCAACAAACCAATAGAAAAACACACTGTCACACTTTCTCTCTCTCTCTCTCTCTCTCTCTCTCTCTCTCTCTCCTCTCTCTCTCTCTCTCTCTCTCTCTCTCTCTCTCTCTCTCTCTCTCTCTCTCTCTCTCTCTCTCTTAAAGGAGCATACACCCAGGGTGGATCTCCTAGGGGGGGTTACACCCCCTGCTGGTGGCTCCCTTGGTGACATGACGGGTGGCAGCGTAGCACCTTAGCGTTAGCGATCCTCCCTAGCCACCGCCTCCAGGGCGAGGGAGGAGATGATGGGGATGATGGGAGGGGGTGGGGGGGGGGGGGGGGGGGTGGGGGCAGAGGAATCTGGAGGATTGAATTTGAATCCTCCTTTAAAATCCTTAAAGACTTTATTGGTCACATACATGTACACACACACAGTGTTTCTCTGCATTTAACCCATCCTAGTATTAGGAGCAGTGGCATTGGATAAGAATGAACATAAGCACAGCTGATCAGAGCTCTACTCCTCTTGGTGTCTGAGACAAACCTCTTAAGATCTCTCTGTCTCTCTCTGTGGCTCTTCTGTGCTGTCTGTCTTTCTCTGTCTCTGTCTCTGTCTCTCTCTCTCACATTCTCTCTCTCTCTCTCTCTCTCTCTCTCTCTCTCTCTCTCTCTCTCTCTCTCTCTCTCTCTCTCTCTCTCAATTGACTGGAATTGAAAGGAATGTGCTGACATGGGAAAATAACATTTGAATTGCCAAAGTGCAAAAAACGTAAAGGAAACCCAATAAGATGAAAGATTTACTCAAACATTTGAACATCTAAAAACATTTTTGTGAAAAGTGCTGAAGTAAGAGTTCTCTCTGTCTCTCTCTGTCTCTCTGTTCCTCTCTCTCTCTCTCTCTCTCTCTCTCTCTCTCTCTCTCTCTCTCTCTCTCTCTCTCTCTCTCTCTCTCTCTCTCTCTCTCTCTCTCTCTCTCTCTCTCTCCCCCCCCCTGTCCCCCAGGCTCCGGTGCCCTTGGCTGACATGGAACTCCTTTCTAACCACACTGGTTAATTAATGGGCCGGGGCCTGTCCTCTCCTGTCCTGTTCTGTTCTGTTCACATCACAGTACAGCCATGCTCTTGACCCCAGCACACAATTGATGGTAATTGGTTGATTGCCCACCCACTCCACCCCCCTTCCACTCCACCCCCCTTCCACTCCACCCCCCTTCCACTCCACCCCTCCGGGCACGCAAAAAGAAAATATCCGATCGGTCATCGGAAGTGACCCGAACATTAGCTTTGTTTACAGCGCTGGATAAATGAAGGCTAATGAATGTTAGCCTTAGATGAGGGAGGGGGCGGGGGGACCTGGCTGTGATTTTGCTCGGCGGGTCCAAGTCCGGGGACATCGTCGGCATTTGTAATCAAGCTAAATACACTCCCGCTTCACCCGCTAAAGCTAATAATGCGCTGCAGTGAATGGAGCGGGTACAGCGGGCCCCCCCCTCAGGGGCTCAGAGGGGTGTCAGACGAGGCCCCGCTCTGTCAACCCCGCTGAATAGAGCCAACAGTGCCTTGTTCTAACCTCGCCTCGACGGTAATGCCTGGCATCAGGGCTGCTGGCTTCACCTCCTCCTCCTCCTCCTCCTCCTCCTCCTCCTCCTGCTCCATCTGGCCTGCAAGGCATCGACTCCCACCACAGGGCTTAGGAGGCTCTCCTGTCAATCCCAGCAGAGAGAGAGAGAGAGAGAGAGAGAGAGAGAGAGAGAGAGAGAGAGACTTGATCTTATCCTCTCAAGGCTCATCAGATAAGTTGTGGCCACCAGAGAGTTTCTCCTCAGAGAAAACTCTTTTTTTCTCTGCACCTTTTTTTATTTTTGGAATTTTCTCACATTTTCACTTCCTTTCTTGGTGTCTCTCTCTTTCTGCCTTTGCTGCTCTCTCGCTCTCTGCCGCTTCTGTTCTTGGTCTTTCTTTCTTTCTCTCTCGCTCTCTCTCTTACTTTCTTCATCTCTCTCTCTCTCTCGCTCTCTCTCTCTCTCTCTCTCTCTCACTCTCTCTCTCTCTCTCTCTCTCTCTCTGCCTTGAATGAACTCTCGCTCTGCTTGTCTGAGTGCCATTCTCCCCAGGGGGGCTAGCATGAATGCAATTCTCAGCAGCTCAGAGTCAAGTTTGGTTTAAGATTGCGGGGCTTTGGTGCCACAGTGAGCTTAGTTCTAGATGTGGGGTTCCTGAGAGACCAGTTCCGGCCTATTGATTAGGCCATGATCAGAAATGGCCACGGAGCTCTTCTGGGACTATTTTAATTCTTTGCGTGTGCAGCATGTTTGGCGTAATTAATGAAGTAAATCTTAACTTACGTCTTTTGGTAAGTGAGCTTTAGAAAATTAAAACGGTATTACTACTCAGGCATGAGACGTAGAGGACACGTTGGTACCGTGAACGCAGTTACATATTACACCCATAGGGGCGCAGTTTGGAGTATGGCGCCGTACGAGATGGCTGCCGTGTCGCGAGCTCCCGCACGACGACGCAGTTTTTTGTTATTTATTCTTTTTATTGCAACTTTTTTAGTTCAGGATGTTAGCAGCAAGTTCACTTATAACTTCTGCACACTTTGGGAGATCAGATCGACAGTCGCTCGCCGCCTACCGGAGTTTTTTCATTCTTTCGACTCGGACGTCCCGCCCGAAGTCACAGCTGGACTATCTCCGTCCATTTTGGGCACGATTACGCGCAAGCGTCGCCGGAGGAAGCGAGGGAAGCGAGCCGGCGTGCTAGTCAGGCTGAGATGTCGATCCGATCGCCCCCCACTACCCACCATTCTACTGGCTAATGTACAGTCTCTGGACAATAAGTTAAGCGAACTACAGGCTCGTATTCAATTCCACCGGGAAACTAGGGACAATTGTATTATCTGCCTTACGGAGACATGGATGTCGGAGGGGGTTACCGACGCAGCTATCGAGCCGACGGGATTTTCCGTTCACCGGGCGGACAGAACAAAGGCTCTCTCCGGTAAACATCGCGGAGGGGGGGTATGTCTCATGATAAACAGATCTTGGTGCAACCAAAGTCATGTACATCCCCTCAAGTCTTTCTGTTCCCCGGACCTGGAGTACCTGATGCTTATGTGCCGTCCATACTGGCTACCTCGGGAGTTTACAGCGGTAACCGTGACCGCTGTTTACATTCCCCCACAAGCCAACACGGACACAGCGCTGAAGGAACTGTACGGGGCTATCAGCGAACAGGAGTCGGCCCACCCCGAGGCTGCTCTCATCGTAGCGGGGGACTTCAACAAGGCGAACCTGAAGAAGGTTCTCCCGAAGTTCTACCAACACATAAAGAGCAACACACGGGGCGAGCGGATCCTCGACCACTGCTACACTCCCTTCCGTGATGGCTACAAGGCCCTCCTCCGCCCACCGTTCGGCAAATCAGATCACCGCTCTATCCAGCTGCTCCCCGCCTATAGGCAGAGACTGAAGCAGCAACCGATCGCTGTGAGGGAGGTCCAATGTTGGTCGGACCAATCAGATTCTACGCTGCAGGATTGTTTTGATCACGCTGACTGGCACATGTTCCGCGTTGCCTCGGACAATAACATCAACGAGTACGCGTCGTCGGTCACCGGGTTCATCAAGAAGTGCATAGATGACGTTGTTCCGACCAAGTCGGTTCGGATATATCCCAACCAGAAACCGTGGATTAACGGCGATGTTCGCGCTGCCCTACATGCGCGTAACGCCGCCTTTGGTTCCGGGAATACGGAGGAATATACGAGAGCCCGTTACGACCTCCGTAAGACCATCGTCACTGCCAAGCGGGAGTATAAGGACAGAGTGGAAGATAAATTCAAGAAACACGATGCGAGGGGTATGTGGCAGGGGCTGCAGAATATAACGAACTTCAGAGGGAGAACCAGTTGTGTAGAGAACTCCTCCACCTCCCTCCCAGGAGAGCTAAATACATTTTTTGCTCGGTTCGACGTAAACGGCAGCCCGCCGAAGCCAGCACCGACTGGGGAGACCAGCCAGCTGCGCATCTCGGAGGCGGATGTGCGCCGCACCTTTAAGCGGCTGAACATCCGTAAGGCGGCAGGCCCCGACGACATCCCGGGCCGCGTCCTCAGAGCATGCGCAGACCAGTTGGCAGGAGTCTTTGCAGACATCTTCAACCTCTCCCTGTCCCAGGCTGTTGTCCCCGCGGTCTTCAAGATATCCACCATCGTGCCTGTCCCTAAACAAACCAAGGTAACATGCCTGAATGACTACAGACCTGTGGCCCTCACCTCGATCGTTAGCAAATGCTTCGAGAGGTTGGTCAAGGACTTTATTTGCTCCGTGTTACCTACCACGCTGGACCCATGGCAATTTGCATATCGTCAAAATAGATCCACGGACGACGCAATTGCCATGGCCCTCCACACTGCCCTTTCCCACTTGGAGGGGAAGAACTGTTATGTGCGAATGCTGTTTGTGGACTACAGCTCAGCATTCAACACAATAGTTCCTGCCAAGCTCGACACCAAGCTGAGAGGCCTAGGCGTACCCCCATCCATGTGCAGCTGGATACTGAACCTCCTGTCGGACCGCCGCCAGGTGGTGAGGATGGGCAGCACCACATCAGAGCCACTGACCCTCAACACGGGAGCCCCCCAGGGATGCGTGCTGAGCCCTCTCCTCTACTCCCTCTACACCCACGACTGCATGGCTATGCACAGCTCCAACGTCATCGTCAAGTTTGCTGACGACACGACAGTGATGGGCCTGATCGCCGGCGACGACGAGACAGCCTACAGGGAGGAGGTCGGATCGCTGGAGCAGTGGTGCCAGGAGAACAGCCTCGCCCTCAACGTCAAGAAGACCAAGGAGCTGATCGTGGACTTCAGGAGGCAGAGGGGAGAGCACAGCCCTATCTCCATCGACGGCGTTGCAGTAGAGAGGGTCAGCAGCTTCAAGTTCCTCGGCGTGCACATCTCCGAGGACCTCACATGGTCCACGCACACCACACACGTGGTGAAAAAGGCCCAACAACGCCTGTATTTTCTCAGGCGTCTGAAGAAATTCAGCATGGGCCCCCGCATCCTGAGAACATTCTACAACGGCACCATCGAGAGTGTTCTGACAGGGTGTATCACCGCCTGGTACGGGAACTGCACGGCACTCGAGCGCAGAGCGCTTCAAAGGGTGGTGCGGACGGCCCAGTATATCGTTGGAGGTGAGCTCCCCTCCCTCCTGGACATTTACAACCAGCGGTGCGTGGCCAAGGCGAAAAGAATTATAAAAGACATTGCCCACCCCAGCCACGAACTTTACTCACTATTACCGTCAGGCAGGCGATACCGCAGTATCAAGTGTCGTACAAATAGGCTTAGAGATAGCTTCCACAGTCAGGCCATCAGGCTGCTGAACAAGGGCGTATAACATATAACAATGTATATTTTATTACATTGATTTATATATATATATTGCTCTTTTCTGTGCTGATTTTTGCATTTTATAAATTGCATTTTTTTATTTTTATTTTATATTCCTTATTCTATTTTTTATTCTATTTTTTATTCTATTTTTATCTATTTTTATTTTATCTTATTCTATAACTGCTGTCTGTCGTCGGGTATTGCACACAAGAATTTCACATCACTGCTTTATACTAAACTGTAAACTGTGAAGTGACAATAAACTTGACTTGACTTGACTTGAGTAGAGGCCTACGAGATCTAAGATAACTTAACTTACTCATATCTAGTATAGCCAAGTCAAGTCAAGTCAAGTTTATTGTCACTTCACAGTTTACACAAGTATAAAGCAATGGTGTGAAAATCTTATGTGCAATACCCGACGAGAGACAGCAGTTATAAAAATAAAAATTTTAATAAAAAGATAAAAATAGAATAAAAATAAAAATAAATATGCAATTTATAAAATGCAAAATATCGGCACAGAAAAGAGAAATATGTATATATAAATCAATGTAATAAAATATACATTGTTATATGCTATACGCCCTTGTTCAGCAGCCTGATGGCCTGACTGTGGAAGCTATCTCTAAGCCTATTTGTACGGCACTTGATACTGCGGTATCGCCTGCCTGACGGTGTATATAGCCAGTATATATCTAGTATATGGCAGTATAGCTCAGGAGGTAGAGCGGTCGCCTCACAACCGGCTCCTCCTAGCAAAAACTGTCGAGGTGTCCCTGAGCAAGACACCCTCACCCTAACTGCTCCTGATGTGCTGGCTGTCTCCTTGCATGGCTGACTCCACCGTCGGTGGTTGAATGTGTGTATGAATGGGTGAATGTGAGGCATGACTTGTAAAGCGCTTTGGATAAAAGCGCTGTATAAAAGCATCCATTACCTCTACCATCTATGGTGTCCGTCTCTATAACTTGTGTCAGGGGTGGGATGAAAACAGTAAACTTGGAAGAAGTCACGCTTAAATACAGATAAGTGCTAAACAGAGGCAAAATGCTAACTAGTAACCAACAGCTAACATGTAAATGTAAATGGATATTGGCTGTACCTCCACCACCAGCATAGTTCCAGATATGCCCCCAATCAGAATATCATTGTTCTCACCCAGAATGAATGGCCACAGTCATTTAAGCATTTCCAACGCTTCAGCCAAGCATCTGGACGAGATGGGTAACTGCTTTTTCAGAACAAATGCAATTAGACGCAGAGCTCACATTCAAATAGAATGCCAAAAAGAGACAATTGAACAACAAACGATGAAAACAATACAAAGCCAAGTAGTCGATCTAAGTAGACCAAGTAGTCATAGCAAAGACAAAACGGTATCCTCATCAGAACACTGCAAGTCATTTACACAGTGACACAACCAGCGGCACAACCAAAAACACTCACCAACAGACCAAAGCAGCGCTCACGGTGTGGAAGATCCCCCACAGCAAACAACACAAAAAAAAGCATGCCTAGCCAGGGAAGGAAAATGCCAGGAAATGCCCAAAAAGGGCTGTTTCGTAGCAATCTGCAGAGACCAGCCAGCACTGTCAGAACTTCAAGTGGGAGATAAGAGAACGCCCTTGGGTCAATAGGAACTGAAACAGAGCAGCCATCGACGGCAACCCTGGAAATGTGCAACCAAAAAGTTAAATTCTAAATTGGACACCGGCTCAGATGTCACAGATATGAACAGCTGAATGCAGATCCGCTTCGTCACCCAGCGAAGATCCTCCAGGGGCCCAGCCTCACACCCCTGGAGGTAAGGGGTAAAGTCCAGGCCATGTTGAGCCATGGGAAAATATACAGTCAACAGGACATCCTGTATGTGTTCCAAGGCCTCCTCCCAGCTCTCACAAATGTTCACCAGAAAAGACCACTGTGAGAATCCTCAAGTGAGCTTTGACTTTGAGCGCGACCTTGATCTAAAGACAAAGAACAGTCTCGCCACTCAGGAGCTCCTCTCTACGACTGCCTGCTCATGGTTCTCCAACGTCTAGAATGGCGCAGGCCTTACCTTGAACGCAAAGTGTGAGCTTGGTCATATCGTAGATGTCCAAGCAGACCCAGAGAAAGTGGCAGCGCTTTCACAACTACCTCCTCACTTCACTGTCCTGTGTACAAATGACAGTGAAGTGTGTGAAAATTCATGGGACTAGTAAACCACCGAGGTAAAAACACCATCGGCCCCATCTCACTGAACAGATCCAGGCCCCTCAAAGAGTTACTGAACACAATCCGTGTGTGGTTTGTGGCTGAGCGCAGCTAAGGAGTCGCTCTCCAACAGAAAGAAATCTACTCAGGCTGGCACTCCATTGCTAAAGCATCAAGGGCCCTGTCAGACACATATTGTCTGTGAACCTAGAAGGCTCCATTTATCTGGTTGTATTTGATTATTTCTCTACAGCTATGCTAGAGATAGCATAGCTGATCGCTACCACGTCCAGCGCAGTGGTGGAGCGAATTCAAATCATGTTTCATGCGCAATACTGTCCCCCTTTCCAACTCATGTCAGACAACGGGCCTAAGTTTACCTCTTTTCACAACTTTGCAAACTCATGGGTTTTCGCACGCAACACTTCACCCGTTATTCCCACAAAGTAATTCCCACAGAGTGCACAGTGCAAAACAGCTAACCAGCTGATGCAAACATCTTCACTTACTGACACCTACCTCGCACTGTTGGCCTACTGTATGTCACAGTGCAAGACATGGTTTCAAATGGTAGGACAAGGACTTTCTGGTCTTTCCTGAGACAGAGGGTTTCTATACTGACCAGAACTTTCCAAGGACCAAGACGGGTTCCTTTGTAACCATATATCCATTTCCTGGAGACAAGCCAGGTTTATTTCAGGAGCTTACTTGCACTATCAACAAAAGGCACTACCAAAGATAGTGTGGTAGTGTGCAGGTCGATGTAAGACCCTGTCCTTGCCCACAAGCATGTGTAAGGGGATTTGTGGGTACAGGGCAACAGCAGGGCAGGATACCAAGTCTTTTGGCTGGGTAAAGGGTAAGGCACTTTGTCTGATTGGTGGTAGCGCAAAATCCCTGAATACCGAACCACTCAAAAGAGGCAGGAGTTGGAGGGTGTGAGAAATATGAGAAGGCCCTGTTACAAGTTGATTGTATTGTCCCAGCTAAATAACTAAAATGACAAAGATACAGATTACCGGTGTGTGTTGAAAGAAGTGAGTTGTTGGGACCACAGCGGTGACTCACTTCAGCCAGAGCTCACCTGTTACTGGGCAGTCACGTATGAGCATAACACAAGGCCACCAGAAGTCAATGGGGTGGAACCTTTAAGGGTTCAAATGTATATTCAAAACCTGTCAGTTAACCTGTCAAATAAATTACGGAAAGGGTTATTTTTTTTATTGATTCTGAAAAACGTAATGGACAAACAAAATAAAGATTGACAAGATAAAGATTGAAGAGACAAGACAACATCCGAGATTTAGAAATGTCATTATGAATGCAGGGCTGATTCAGAAAAATGCATGTGTGCCACATGCCAGTGAACTTGAATCATTAAACATTTCAGGAATGATCTCATGATAAATACAGGCATCCGATTTTAATAATGTTTTATTGACACAAGGAGAATTAGTCATTTTCCATACTGCAGTGGAAATTCATTTATAAAACAAAGCGGCTGTCGGTTGCACTTTATACTTAACTACACGTTACACAAACATTATTGGTCACATCCACCGCTTCAAAACTTTGCTTTTGATCTCTCGAATGGCCTTTCTCTCTTAAGTGGTTTGTCGAAGTGTCGCCTACTTCCGAGACACACGGCAGCAGCCGATCGAGCACTGTGCCCAGTCTAGTAAGTGGCATGAATGGCAGGGTATGTAATCTCCCCCTTTTTTTTTCACATTTACCATGGCTTTCAGGATGGATGCAGGCATCAGCGTATCAAAACGCACCGTAGACACTTACAGACTGGCAAGCTGAGCGTCTCCTCCCACCAATCAGCGGCGACAAGCATGACTACAAAAGTACCTCGCACAAAAACAGCTGCCAGGCTGAATGACAAGCTAAAATTGCCCCGGGATGAAAGCACAATTCACGCAAAAACTGTGAAAAGGTCTTTATTTTCCCGGGTTGAATGGGAATCAACAAGTGATCGAAGCGCCGACTGACAGTAGATGTGGCTGATGAGGAGGAGGCATGCAGTGAAAGGCTGTCAGAGCTTTAGACAATCGTATTATGTAAAACTGGCGTCATGTGTCATGGGTCCAAGGAGGATACAGAAGATACAGAGGCGGATATATTGGGTGTAGTAGACTGTACTGTAACAGGGAAAATCTTTAAAGAGTTGCTGTGTATCATCGTGTCTAGTATTTCAGGCTGCAGGCTGGGAGGTAGGCAGGTGGATGGACAATAGTGTGCAGAAGCTTATAAAGTAAAAAAAAATCCAGAATACTCGCCGGTGTCAAAATATTGTCTTTGAAATGTCAAATATCAGTCAAATGCAATACAAATATGTTCCCTGAAATAAGAGGACTATTTTACTGTAGCAATTCAAATAAAATGAGTTTTGTACTAAAGTACAGTATTTCACACACATTCACACTTGCACATACATGACATGAATGATGGTAACACCTGCACAGCCTACAGGCCGTCCAGGAAAATTAAGACCAAGAGAGCAAGGAGTGAAACGAGTGGAAGTGTGTGAATAAGTTATCGTTTGTCATTACTGAAACATTTCTTCGCTTGCGGTAATAAGTTATCCGTCCAATTTGTAAGGAAATTGTTTAATGGCTGTCTGTGAAAATGACTCACGAGCGCCCTTAAATCATAAGCCACTACTTACGTACCGCTGTACGGCTACTCTCCACTGCTAAGGCTGCCAGCCAGACCCTCGCCCCTCACTCTCTGGAGGAGACAAGCAACAACGCAAATACATTTAGAACCATCACACAACATTATTTTCAAGGTTTTTTTTGCCGTTCTTATTTTCCAATATAAATGTAACTTGGCAGCCAAAGGGCTACATTTTCGAAGATATTCTGAGAAAGAGTTGCAGTATCTATCTTACTAACGAGTACAAAAAACAAAACTTCTTGTACTTCTAACTTCTTATAGTCGATTCACATGATAGTCTCTATGCATGGGGGGTGTGGAGGGAGTGAACTTCCCACCAAGGTGAAACAGTGCATCGTGCCGGGTTGACTGAGAGACCATCGCAGCATGATCAAATTAGCATGTCTCTGACCTTAGCAGGCAGGGTAGTAGGCCCGTCTCTAATGAAGCCGTCGGAGGGGTTCTGCTCTGGCTCTGATGCTGATGGAGACACCTGGTCTCTCCAGCTGCCCCTCTCGGCACACTAACCCCGGTGTATGGCTTCTCTTCTCCTCCGCCAGCTGCCCAAAGACATGCCTTGAACCGTAGGAGGCATGGGTCAATACGGCAGAGCCCTCTGCTGCACTGTGAGCTGTCACAATATTTACAGGTCTGATGTGTTTCCCCGGCTGTAAGGTGAGCGTAGTGGTGGATGCATCGCGTAGACAACCAACCCCGTGGGGGGGGGCGACTGGATTGGCTTGTGGTTCTTGGTGTGGGACTCCCGGCTGAAAGGGTCTACGCTGTACCCGAATGTCCGTAGTCTACCTGTAAGCGGCAGGATAGCTCAGTCTGTTAGGACCGGTTGCCGGTTCAAGTCCCTGAAACACCTGGGCGCTGCCAGGGTGCCCTTGAGCAAGGCACCAGACCCCTACACTGCTCCCCGGGCGGGCGCTGTATATAAAACTAGCTGCCCACTGCTCCTAAAACTAGGATGGGTTAACACTGTGTGTGTAAATGTGACCAATAAAGAGGATTCTATCCTGATCCAGATATAGATATTGCATCCTGGAGCAAGACGCCTAACCCCTCCTTACAATGATTTCATTGTAAGTGGCCTTGGCGTCTGCTTAATGACTAAATAGTCAACTCAATAAACATGGACTAAATAGACATCCACACTTCTGCATACTGCGTCCCCTAACAAAAACCAAAATGAGCTGATGATGTTAATGAACCGGTAAATAGCAATTATTTTCCATGAATCCGACTGAATCCGTTCTGAGAGACTTTATGTGGCTGCTGATATTACCGCTCTAGTCCATCCATTGCCGAGAGCAGTGGGTTGCATACTGTTGAATTAGGATCTATCGGGGGGAAACTTGATTAATGGTGTTGTTAAATACCCTGGCGGTCTCATGTTGATCTATGAAAGGAAACATCTGCGAGCGCTCCTCACTGTCTTCCTCACACCCACACAAATACAGACAGAGTTACCATCACAAGAGGCAGCGGCGGAATGTAGTTTAGTGGTGTAAACAACCTGACAGTCATTCGATAAAAAATAAATACAAAAATCCGAGAGGACAGTTAGGTAAACAAGAGGCGCTCCCTTTTCCTATTCGAGACACGTTATGGTGAAGGGATTTCTGCACAGGCTCCGGCACAACTAAATCGTCGGGGGGGGGGGGGGGGATCTATGGGGGGCGACATACACCGGAGGGAAAGTAAAAATTATCCGTCTTTGATAAAGTCTCTTGCACTGACGCTGGGCACGCCGGAGGTGGGGGTGGGGGGCTGGTTTTAAACGGCTGAAGTGCCACGGCTGAGGTGACGTGACAGATGTGGCCGGAGCGGGGCTAATGCCCGCTGAATGCTAATGGCGATGCAGAATAGCTTGACATTTAGGGAGCTCAGACTGCATGTAATTGGAGCCGTGGCCTTTCTGCGGTGGCCATTCCATTCCGTGCTGTCAAAAGGCGGAGCACCCCCCTTTGTGGGCAGGAGAGAATACATCCACACCTTTTATATCCACGACCAAAGCCAACGGACACCGGGCAGCAGCCATGCGGTGGAATTGGCCTATTGTTGGGGGAAAAAAGACAAAGAAATTATGCTTCTGATGCCTCTTTAAGAATGTGAAAAAAGCTGAAATAATTTTCTGGGAGAAGACGGCTTTCAATAAGGTCACTGCCCCCCCGCCCCCCCGCCCCCCCGCCCCCCCGCCCTCCCCACCAGTGAAGGATAAAACGTCATTCCAATGACATCATCATAAGGCAATGAAGTGCACTTAAACGGCATATTCCCACATGAAGAGGCTTGTAGAATGGCTCGAGATTGATTCTCCATCCCCGGGGCCACAAGAGGGCAGGGAAGAGGAGGATATATACTGCCTTAATGGTCAAGGTGACATAACACTGTTCTGTTGCCACCGCCCTCCACCTCCCAGCCCTCCACCTCCCACCCCCATCCCCAACCCCCCACCCCCACCCCCACCCCCAACCGCCCACCACAAGCGGCTGTCTGCAGTGCACCGAGCGGCCATTCATCAGCCCCCTCTGAGCCATGTTACCCCTGCGCCATGTGAACAAATCAAGGACGAGGACCAGGGCGATGGCTGAAAGGGAGAGGCTGTTGAGTAGGCTGCACATCAGCTGTGACGTAACCCCACCCCCCCTCTCCCCCCCTTCATACACACACACACACACACACACACACACACACACACACACACACACACACACACACACACCTGAGGCCCACGGTCCATTCCCCTGCCCATAATTAAGTCGTCAAAATATCGATCATTGAAAGGATCACATGAAATCGCATGTGATGGCTGCAGTATCCATGCTGTCGGCGTTCCCTTGTGGCTGAGTCTCACTGGGCCGTGATGTCACTTATTAGTTCACCATTTTATTCATAGTGACAATCGCACGTGGGAGTGTCCCCCTAGATGTCACCGCCGTCCCAGGTGTGTCCCAGCAAGCAGATACAAGCAGGAATGTGCGGATAGTGACGAAAGAGAGAGGAGAGGGGGGGAATATTTGATAGAAAGGGATATTCTCTTCTTCTTGCTTGTTTCTTGCATTGGTGTTTCACCAGGGACCTGTTAACTGTTAACTGAACAGACCGTATACAGGCGGTTCAGAATGAACCTCAAATCGCTTTAATATGCAAATGTACATGTAGCAGACTTGAATGTATGACACTGGCCCCATGGACTGGACCGTAGCAAACCCCTGCTAGGGTAATTTAAGGGGAGGATTGACATGGATACAGGGATACTCAATCCATGTCACTCCATGACTGTACAGTCAGTTCAAGCACATTTTAGTGTATATAAACGTGCCTTATGGGGGGAAAATGTGACTGGAAAATAACCCTCTTATTAAATAGATGATGGAAGCTGTTACTCCTGGTGCGGTTCCGTATACGTGTGCAAAAAACCCAAATCAGCCCGGGAATGGGAGTGAAATACGGAGGGAATAAAAAACCTAAGTGCTAGCAGTAAACTTTCATTACAGCGTGGTGGGTTAATCACTTGGCTAGCTCAGCTAATTGAAGGGCGCTCGGCCCGATAATAATAATAAAAAAAAAAAACAGATCCCCGAACCTTAAGACGCCGGAGAGCGGTGAACACACTGAAGACCCTGCAACCCGAGCCGGTTCAACACAATGGACGGGTGTGACAGTCTCCATTGACCCCGCCTCCACCTCACTCTACCAGATAGCCACGCCCCCCCAGTTAATCAGTTGTTGCACTCAGCTGCAGCTCACTGCCAATCAGGACCGTCTCCCCGGTTCACTCACTCACTCACTCTCCTCCAGCGTTTACTTCCGGACAGATTTCCTTGTTGCCGACCCTGCTTGCCTCTGAACCTGCTTGCCTCGTTCCTGAGCCTGTCTTGCCTTGGACCTGCCTGTCTTGCCTTGGACCTGCCTGTCTTGCCTTGGACCTGCCTGTCTTGCCTCGGACCTGCCTGTCTTGCCTCGGACCTGCCTGTCTTGCCTTGGACCTGCCTGTCTTGCCTTGGACCTGCCTGTCTTGCCTTGGACCTGCCTATCTGGCCTGCTTCCTCCTGGTTCGTCTGTTTGGACATTTTACTTGATATTCTGCTTTGCCTTGTACCCGCTCACCTGTGGTATTAAAGGTAATTACCGACTGGTTTCTGGTTTCCCGTGTGCTGCATTTGGGTTCAAACTCAACCTGTGACAGGTGGGTGTATCTAATAAACCGGCAGCTGGTATCAACCTTCACACCAGTATGTTTGGATCCCAGCACAGAGAGGAGTGGAGTAGGGCTTTGCATTGACAGCCTCAGAGGGGGGAAAAATAGGGGGTGGTTTCTTCTTCCACTGAGCTGGGCTCTACAATTGATGTTTTATGAAACCACTGGTTACAAAGCACACAGTAATTTCCTCTGTCTGTCTGGCTCGAGGGTTGTTGAATTTCAACATGACCCTGTAATTTCCCCCCAGTCACGCCTCGAGCCTCACACACACACACACACACACACACACACACACACACACACACACACACACACACACACACACACACACACACACACACACACACACACACACACAGTTCCCCAGGCGGAGGTCTTCTCCGTATCACCGGTCTGTCAATATGGATTGAGATGTGGTGCAGATGGCCTCAGCGCAGCAGTCAAGAGTGATCTACAGTATTCAACGAGGCTCCTATTCAATGACCTGCGGCCAGGAGCTTGAGGAAGCTCCTATTAAAGACCAATGATGACAAACTCCCAGGGCTGAAGGGACTCGTATCGACACTATAGACATGTCATGATCTCTCTCTCGCTCTCTCTCTCTCTCTCTCTCTCTCTCTCTCTCTCTCTCTCTCTCTCTCTCTCTCTCTCTCTCTCTCTCTCTCTCTCTCTCTCTCTCTCTCTCTCTGGTCAGTATAGCACCACCTCCTCACTACAGCTCATCCTCCTACTACAGCTCACTAAATCACCCCCTCACCACCTCCTCGCTAAAACCCCACCTCACTGGCTACTAACTATACCACCTCCTGCCTTCACCTCCTCACTACCTCCTTACAACACCTCCTCCGCACTGCTTCCTAACTACACACCTCCTCACTAAATCACCTCCTTGCCACCTCCTCACTTTTCCTCAATACACCAGCTCCTCCCTTCACCTCCACTCCACCTCCTCACTACACCAGCTCCTCCCTTCACCACCTCCTCACTACACCAGCTCCTCCCTTCACCTCCTCACTACACCAGCTCCTCCCTTCACCTCCTCACCACCTCCTCACTACACCAGCTCCTCCCTTCACCTCCTCACCACCTCCTCACTACACCAGCTCCTCCCTTCACCTTCTCACCACCTCCTCACTACACCAGCTCCTCCCTTCACCTCCTCACCACCTCCTCACTACACCAGCTCCTCCCTTCACCTCCTCACCAGCTCCTCACTACACCAGCTCCTCCCTTCACCTCCACTCCACCTCCTCACTACACCAGCTCCTCCCTTCACCTCCACTCCACCTCCTCACTACACCAGCTCCTCCCTTCACCACCTCCTCACTACACCAGCTCCTCCCTTCACCTCCTCACTACACCAGCTCCTCCCTTCACCTCCTCACCACCTCCTCACTACACCAGCTCCTCCCTTCACCTTCTCACCACCTCCTCACTACACCAGCTCCTCCCTTCACCTCCTCACCACCTCCTCACTACACCAGCTCCTCCCTTCACCTCCTCACCACCTCCTCACTACACCAGCTCCTCCCTTCACCTCCACTCCACCTCCTCACTACACCAGCTCCTCCCTTCACCACCTCCTCACTACACCAGCTCCTCCCTTCACCTCCTCACTACACCAGCTCCTCCCTTCACCTCCTCACCACCTCCTCACTACACCAGCTCCTCCCTTCACCTCCTCACCACCTCCTCACTACACCAGCTCCTCCCTTCACCTTCTCACCACCTCCTCACTACACCAGCTCCTCCCTTCACCTCCTCACCACCTCCTCACTACACCAGCTCCTCCCTTCACCTCCTCACCACCTCCTCACTACACCAGCTCCTCCCTTCACCTCCTCACCACCTCCTCACTACACCAGCTCCTCCCTTCACCTCCTCACCACCTCCTCACTACACCAGCTCCTCCCTTCACCTCCTCACCACCTCCTCACTACACCAGCTCCTCCCTTCACCTCCTCACCACCTCCTCACTACACCAGCTCCTCCCTTCACCTCCTCACCACCTCCTCACTACACCAGCTCCTCCCTTCACCTCCTCACCACCTCCTCACTACACCAGCTCCTCCCTTCACCTCCTCACCACCTCCTCACTACACCAGCTCCTTCCTTCACCTTCTCACCACCTCCTCACTACACCAGCTCCTCCCTTCACCTCCTCACCACCTCCTCACTACACCAGCTCCTCCATTCACCTCCTGGTTCAAACACCACCTCACCGCTGCTTACCAACGTATACCACCTTCTCACAACAGCTCCTCCGCACTGCTTTCTAACTACACACCTCCTCACTAAATCACCTCCTCGTAGTGACACAATCTCATCAACACACAACAGGGGAATCATTAATAAATTATTAATAAACCAAAACAACACGGGGTGTGGTCCGGCTATTCCCCCAAAACACACACGCACACACACACGCGCACACACGCACACACACCACGATCAATAGTGTTCCCCTCTCAGCTGAAAGCTTAATCGTCTGTACTGCCTGACCTCACAAAATAAAAGCCTGCCGTGCTGGCCCAGCAGTCTCTCTCTCTCTCTCTCCCTCTCTCTCTCTCTCTCTCTCTCTCTCTCTCTCCCTCTCTCTCTCTCTCCCTCTCCTCTCCCTCTCTCTCTCTCTCTCTCTCTCTCTCTCTCTCTCTCTCTCTCTCTCTCTCTCTGTGACCTTGCTCAAGCCAACAATCCCCCCATCACCACCTCACCCCACCCACTCCTTCTCTCTGCTGGCGTGGCGTCCTGCTCACCCATTCAGCGGGGGTGGACAGGGGGAGGGGTGGACAGATAACTCTAGTAATGATCGGTTTGGCGACAACTCCCCTGCCCTCCTCCCGCTGTCCTTGTCAAAGGTACTCGCTAAAGAAGGTATCAACATCAACATCTTAAGAACAGTCAATAGACAGTGTTGTCAGGAGGAGGAGGGGGAAAATAACTCCCGGTGCGTGGCAGGTGCATTGTGGGTGGGTCGGAGGTCGTCTAGTGTACATGACCCCCCCCCCCCCCTCTACCCCCCCCCCCCTTTGTGAGAGAAAATCGATGCAGCAGGCAAAATAAAAGGTGTTCTCTCACTTGTTTTTTCCACCTCGCTGCCTTTTGGAAAACACAATTAAATCAGGGCTTTATATATTGCCTCTACAAGGCGAGTTAGAGCGATTGCCGGTGATTCGGTCTTCTGGGTTATAGGGGCGTCACGCGTCAGTTCTCTCAGTGTGTTTACTCTGCATCCTGACCACCAGTCAGACTTCATTTAATTAGCCTCTCGGTGTTATCCAGCTCAGGCATCATTGATATCGTCGCTCCTAGACACGTCTAGATGATGAATTTGATGGACCGTTTTAAATTGAACTGGAACCCGCGACGAAGGCGCCAAATGTTCTTAGCTAAGCTAAGTGAATTTACTTACTGTACTTTAACGAAAGTATTGGTTTGATCCACGGATTTTCATGGTTTTGATACAGTTAGGTGTGTGTGTGTGTGTGTTGTGTGTGTGTGTGTGTGTGTGTGTGTGTGTGTGTGTGTGAACAAGTGAGCGTGTCCCTCTGACCCAAATAGTAAGGATCTTTTTTTTTTTAAAAGCCACAATTTCATACCTCTTCATTGTTAAAAAGCATTTCAAGGGGTTGTGAAATCTCATCCCTTTTGTCATGACTTCTCTCCAGGATGCTGTGACTGCATCAAGCATCAAGCAAGTGCTTGCAAAGGAGGAGCTTACATTCTATTACCTTACAGCCATTTAGCAGACGCTTTTATCCAAAGCGACTTAACAATAGTGTGTTTCAACAAAGGTTTAAAGGTAAGAGAACAACTCGTCACCAGAAGTCAAAAGTGCATTTCATTCCTAACAAGTCTCCAAAGAACTGAGCCAGTGCTCAGGTAAAAAGTGCAAAGGCAAAGATGTACAAAAGTACAAGCAAAGCCTGAATTTTCTTTATAAGCTTCTAATTAGACAAGAGTAGGCTATGGTGGCCTATGAATTAGGCCAAAGTGGTTATATTTTAAACATGCTTACAAACAAATTGCCTGACTTTCATCAAGCTAATTCCTGCAAGTATTATTTTCAACTGGCTACTCCAAACGTGCTACGTTTCCAGACCAAACTATCCAAAATTAGGTTCATGAGTTACAAACTATTTGTATCCGTATATTAGTATTTACTCAGCCAGTTAAGCAGGAATCTCTATATGTTGTTTTTATTTCCCTATATATATATATATATATATCATGATAAATATACTGTCACTTAAAATGTATAAAGCTATAGCCCCTCATTTGGCACAATCGAGGCATGCAAACCTACTGCTAAAACCAGAAATGCAGCTGAAATAATATCCCATTCAAATGCAGAACTGCAGTTTGTTACTGCAGTTTGGCAGAATGTCTCCAGTATTGTCGGTCAGGGCTGAGTACTTTGTCCATACTGTACTGGTGGCAGTGCTGCTGCTGGAGTTGGAGCCAGCTCAGGTTGTGATGATGACAGTAGTACTATTGCTAAGACCTGTGGGAGTAGAGTCCATTAGATCACATCGTAGGCAGAGTATCTGTCTCCAGTATCTATCTCCATCTAACAGTTCAAATACTAATACTAACTAATACTAGTGATAAAAAAATAGCACAATTAAAATCGGTGTGAAACACGTACTTTGTTCGGTCATTGTGAGGGTCCTCGAGGTGGTGCAAGGACGGATGGGAGCTCTTGTGGCAGTACGACAAACGACTGGCCATGGAACTCCTCTACTGGTGGTGGTAGCACCTAGGGGGGTGGATTAGATTATCTATCCCCCTCAACCGGTCCCCTCACTCTCGTTTTCGTTCTCATCCTTGTCTTGTTTTGGTTCTTATCATGATTTTAGTCATTCTCTTCGTTCGTTTCTTTTTCCCCGTATTATTCCCCCCATCTCCTCCTCCTCCGCGCCCACTTCTGTATCTGCTGATATTATGGTAGGAATATATCTGTCTATATCTGTTTTCTTTTAGTTTTGTTCTTCCTCCAACACCTCTAATTGATGTTTCCCTCAGTTTCTCCTTTTTTTCCTCCTCTATCTCCACCTCTCCTCCTTCCTCCTCACGTCAGGCCTTCTTTCATTCTCATTAGTTTTCTCCAACGTGATTCTCCTTTTTTTGCATGATATTCTTTCTCTTCTGCTACTTTTTTGGCATCGGAAACTACTTCCACACTTTTTCTCACACGTTGAGACTCATTCAAAGTCAAACTGTTCAGCTTATATTCAAATCGACGGCTATCACTTTTTTTATTTAAAACTCCTTAAAACTCCTTAAAATCCTTTTTTAAACATTCAACTTATAAACACAGAATTTGGTAATGGAAGTCAACAGAGCAGCCTGCTGCTATGTTGACTTTCAACATTTCAACAATTTAATCCAAGTTGCCTCGCAAAACCCACAAATACACTACACATATATGTGTTCTGTCCATCAAAATAAGTCTATTTTTATTCACTGGAATGTCTCCAAGCGTTTTTCCACAGCCCTCCACTGCTGGCAAAACCCCCCATCGGCCAATCAGCTTGGAGTTTGGCTCTAAGCTGAGAATCAGTAGCCTTGTTCTTGTTGTTAGCCTAAAGAGCTACACAAGATTTCTTTACGATGGCTGCCAGAAATGAATATCAATCTATGGATCAAATGAGGGCCTATAACTTTAGCCAAGTCCTACTGAGTGGAAGGAATGACGGATATTTATTTGAGCCAGAATAATACACAGAAAAGGAAATCTTACAGCCTGAGATGGCAGCAGGTGCAACAGCTTGTCAGGGTCCTGCCATATAGAGTCTCTCATACTTGAAGGGTCAGACATCCACTTGTGGCGTGACCACCAGGTCCACTTTATAGTAAATGGACTTTTTATATAGCGCTTTTATCCAAAGGTGGAGTCAGCCAGCAGGTTGGGAGTCTTGCTCAAGGACACCTCGACAGTTTTTGCCAGGTGGAGCCGGGGATCAAACATGCAACCTTCCGGTTGTGAGGCGCTCTCCTCTCCTCAAGTCCGCTGAGAGGAGGTTCCAGTCAGCCCCTCCTGCTCCTCCACACGGAGGTCTGTATCAAGGGCAAACATCTGCTCTTTCTCCTCCTCCAGTCCGCTCTTCTCCTTGTATCTGCTTTTCTAGTCCGGCCCATCCTCTTCCCTCTTCAATGTGAAAATACACATCCTCTTCTGTGCCATTCGTGTCACTAAGGCTCTTCTCTCCCTAAATCTAAATCTGGAGGACTGAATCCTCTTTATTGGTCACATACATGTACACTCACACAGTGAAATGAGTTTCTCTGCATTTAACCCATCCTATTATTAGGGGCAGTGGGCAGCTATTTTATATACAGCGGGGATACCCGGGGGAGCAGTGGTAGGGGTCTAGTGCCTTGCTCAAGGGCACCTTAGCAGTGCCCAGATGTTTCGGGGACTTGAACCGGTGACCCTTCAGGTTCTCAAGCCCAAGTCCCTACTGACTGAGCTAGCCTGTCATTCCTCCTCCTCCTCCTCCTCCTCCTCCTCCTCCTCCTCCTCCTCCTCCTCCTCCTCCTCCTCCTCCTCCTCCTCCTCCTCCTCCTCCTCCTCCTCCTTCTCTTGTCCAGACTCCTGCTAGTCCTGGGGCAGGGAGGTGGTCAAGGCTTCCTGCAGGGAGCCCAGGAGTCTCCTCTACCCAGGAGCCTTAAAACCTCACCAGGTTGCCTTGTTTTTTATTTTATTTTATTTTTCAAATATGTTTAATGTTTTTTTTTTTTTTATACACAACATACAGTGACAATACAACTTTAAAGACCAGACACCTTACAACATACACACACACACACACATACCTGCACCAATTCAGATTATATACTGTTAAAACAAAACCAACAATAAAACAAAAATAAAAAAGATTGTTGTTCCACATTGCTCACACATTTTTATCACAAATCTTTAGGCAAGACCTCCGCCTCCATCTCTCATGAAACGCATGTATGGCTCCCAGAGTTGGGCAAAATCTTCTTTCTCCTTTGCCCTTAGAAATGTACGTTAGCCTCTCCAGGCCAATACATTCAGAAAGTTCCCGTTTCCACATTTTTAATGATGGCGCATACATATTTTTCCAGCAAAGTGCAATAGCTCTTCTGGCTAGAAGAAGTCCGAAGTCCAGTAGTTTAGTTTGTTTTGCTGTTCGTACAAAGTTCTTTGGATAGATACCAAGCACACAGAGTTTGACATTAAGAGGAACTTCGGTATCAAAGATCTTTGACAAACAATTTATGACACACTTCCAGAAGCTTTTAATCTTTGAACACTCCCATAGACAATGAAGTAAAGTACCTTTCTCTTCCAAACATTTAGTGCAGATATCCGGAATGTTAGCAGACATGTGGTGAAGTTTGACTGGAGTTATGTACACCCTCATTAACCATTTATATTGAAGTAATTTAAACCTTGTGTTTATTGTTTGCTTTTGCGCTTTTAAACAAGCATCACACCAATCTTCCTCGTCAATGACTTCTTGTATGTCTATTTTCCAAGCATTTAATTTATCTAATGATGATTCAGTGCTATATTCAACCAAAATGCTGTAGTACCTAGAAACATGGCCTTTCCCTTCTAAATTTGTAAGTGTCATCTCTTCAAGTGTTGATAAGGGTGGAATGGGCTTTATCTCTTCACATCTCGATGTCATGAAGCTTCTTAACTGTAAGTATTTATATGTTTGCGTACCCCAGTGTTATGCTATTGTCTGCTTCAACTAATGTACACCTTGTAAGTCGCTTTGGATAAAAGCGTCTGCCAAATGCCCTAAATGTAAATGTAAATGTAAGTATTTAAACAAATGTTTTTTAGGTATGTGGTATTTCTGACATAATTGATCAAAAGAAAGCAAAACTCCTTCTACATACAGATCTCCAATTTTTTGAACACCCTTCATACTCCATCATTTAAATCCTCCATCCCTTCTACCAGGTTTAAATAGTTCGTTACCCCAAATAGGAGTATATTGGGATACTACTGGCGTGTCACCTATATGTTTGTGCGTTGCATACCAAACCGAAATGTTGTTTTTAAGAAAATGATTTTTAGTTTTTTTCTTCAATGTTTTAACATCTGAGGAGTATATATACGACTTTAATGGTAGATCTGGAATGGACTCTTGCTCAATGCTTACCCAGGCTGGGGGCGATGTTGTACAGAAGTAATACGATGCTGAAGTCAATTGGGCTGCCATATAATACCATCTAAGGTTGGGAAGCTGAAGCCCCCCTCTCTCATAAGGCAGATATAGCAGTCTAAGGCGGAGTCTAGCCCTCTTTCCATTCCAAATAAATAGTCTAAACAGCTTGTCAAGTTTGTCATAAAACATGTTCGTTAGTGGCAATGGGAGTGCTTGAAAATAATATAACCAGCGACCCAATGTTTCAGTTATACTGTCTACCAGGGGATCATAGTTTGCTGAGATTATTTCTTTGAGTTCAGGGGTGATTTTGATACCCAAGTACCGAAATCCCTCCATAGTTGTTGTAAATGGAGTACTGAGTATGGGATTATGTCTTTCTTCTTCATTGAGAAACATCAATACTGATTTGGAATTGTTAATTGTATATCCGGAGAACGACCCAAAATTGTCAATCAAAGTGATCAGATCGGGTAAACTAGTTTTTAGACTAGTTAGAAAGAATATAATATCATCCGCATATAAAGATATGCAATGTTCTCTCCCACCAATTGTAATGCCTGATATTCCTACATGTGTTCTCACAGCCATTGCTAGAGGTTCGATTGCTAGTATGAAGAGCAACGGGGACAGAGGGCACCCCTGTCGAGTAGACCTACATAAACTAAAAGGTTTTGAGATATTATTGTTGGTTAGGACTTCAGCGGTTGGGTTTGTATATAGTAGTCGAATCCATTTGAGAAAGGTCCCACCTAGCCCAAATCTGGGAAGTAACTCAAAAAGATAATCCCATTCCACCCTGTCAAACGCTTGTCGCGCGTCTACAGACAGCATTGCTGTGTCTTTTTCATTATGTCGTTCATATAGTATATTCAAAACCCTTCTAATGTTGTGATAACCTTGTCTATTTCGTACAAAACCTTGTTGATTATCAATAACAGCCGGCACGTTGGGAGCAGTTAGGCTGAGGGGGGTCTTGCTCAAGGACACCTCGACAGGTTTTGCCAGGTGGAGCCGGGGATCAAACATGCAACCTTCCGGTTGTGAGGCGCTCTCCTCTCCTCAAGTCCACTGAGAGGAGGTTCCAGTCAGCCCCTCCTGCTCCTCCACACGGAGGTCTGTATCAAGGGCAAACATCTGCTCTTTCTCCTCCTCCAGTCCGCTCTTCTCCTTGTATCTGCTTTTCTAGTCCGGCCCATCCTCTTCCCTCTTCAATGTGAAAATACACATCCTCTTCTGTGCCATTCGTGTCACTAAGGCTCTTCTCTCCCTAAATCTAAATCTGGAGGACTGAATCCTCTTTATTGGTCACATACATGTACACTCACACAGTGAAATGAGTTTCTCTGCATTTAACCCATCCTATTATTAGGGGCAGTGGGCAGCTATTTTATATACAGCGGGGATACCCGGGGAGCAGTGGTAGGGGTCTAGTGCCTTGCTCAAGGGCACCTTAGCAGTGCCCAGATGTTTCGGGGACTTGAACCGGTGACCCTTCAGGTTCTCAAGCCCAAGTCCCTACTGACTGAGCTAGCCTGTCATTCCTCCTCCTCCTCCTCCTCCTCCTCCTCCTCCTCCTCCTCCTCCTCCTCCTCCTCCTCCTCCTCCTCCTCCTCCTCCTCCTCCTCCTTCTCTTGTCCAGACTCCTGCTAGTCCTGGGGCAGGGAGGTGGTCAAGGCTTCCTGCAGGGAGCCCAGGAGTCTCCTCTACCCAGGAGCCTTAAAACCTCACCAGGTTGCCTTGTTTTTTATTTTATTTTATTTTTCAAATATGTTTAATGTTTTTTTTTTTTTTATACACAACATACAGTGACAATACAACTTTAAAGACCAGACACCTTACAACATACACACACACACACACATACCTGCACCAATTCAGATTATATACTGTTAAAACAAAACCAACAATAAAACAAAAATAAAAAAGATTGTTGTTCCACATTGCTCACACATTTTTATCACAAATCTTTAGGCAAGACCTCCGCCTCCATCTCTCATGAAACGCATGTATGGCTCCCAGAGTTGGGCAAAATCTTCTTTCTCCTTTGCCCTTAGAAATGTACGTTAGCCTCTCCAGGCCAATACATTCAGAAAGTTCCCGTTTCCACATTTTTAATGATGGCGCATACATATTTTTCCAGCAAAGTGCAATAGCTCTTCTGGCTAGAAGAAGTCCGAAGTCCAGTAGTTTAGTTTGTTTTGCTGTTCGTACAAAGTTCTTTGGATAGATACCAAGCACACAGAGTTTGACATTAAGAGGAACTTCGGTATCAAAGATCTTTGACAAACAATTTATGACACACTTCCAGAAGCTTTTAATCTTTGAACACTCCCATAGACAATGAAGTAAAGTACCTTTCTCTTCCAAACATTTAGTGCAGATATCCGGAATGTTAGCAGACATGTGGTGAAGTTTGACTGGAGTTATGTACACCCTCATTAACCATTTATATTGAAGTAATTTAAACCTTGTGTTTATTGTTTGCTTTTGCGCTTTTAAACAAGCATCACACCAATCTTCCTCGTCAATGACTTCTTGTATGTCTATTTTCCAAGCATTTAATTTATCTAATGATGATTCAGTGCTATATTCAACCAAAATGCTGTAGTACCTAGAAACATGGCCTTTCCCTTCTAAATTTGTAAGTGTCATCTCTTCAAGTGTTGATAAGGGTGGAATGCGCTTTATCTCTTCACATCTCGATGTCATGAAGCTTCTTAACTGTAAGTATTTATATGTTTGCGTACCCCAGTGTTATGCTATTGTCTGCTTCAACTAATGTACACCTTGTAAGTCGCTTTGGATAAAAGCGTCTGCCAAATGCCCTAAATGTAAATGTAAATGTAAGTATTTAAACAAATGTTTTTTAGGTATGTGGTATTTCTGACATAATTGATCAAAAGAAAGCAAAACTCCTTCTACATACAGATCTCCAATTTTTTGAACACCCTTCATACTCCATAATTTAAATCCTCCATCCCTTCTACCAGGTTTAAATAGTTCGTTACCCCAAATAGGAGTATATTGGGATACTACTGGCGTGTCACCTATATGTTTGTGCGTTGCATACCAAACCGAAATGTTGTTTTTAAGAAAAGGATTTTTAGTTTTTTTCTTCAATGTTTTAACATCTGAGGAGTATATATACGACTTTAATGGTAGATCTGGAATGGACTCTTGCTCAATGCTTACCCAGGCTGGGGGCGATGTTGTACAGAAGTAATACGATGCTGAAGTCAATTGGGCTGCCATATAATACCATCTAAGGTTGGGAAGCTGAAGCCCCCCTCTCTCATAAGGCAGATATAGCAGTCTAAGGCGGAGTCTAGCCCTCTTTCCATTCCAAATAAATTGTCTAAACAGCTTGTCAAGTTTGTCATAAAACATGTTCGTTAGTGGCAATGGGAGTGCTTGAAAATAATATAACCAGCGACCCAATGTTTCAGTTATACTGTCTACCAGGGGATCATAGTTTGCTGAGATTATTTCTTTGAGTTCAGGGGTGATTTTGATACCCAAGTACCGAAATCCCTCCATAGTTGTTGTAAATGGAGTACTGAGTATGGGATTATGTCTTTCTTCTTCATTGAGAAACATCAATACTGATTTGGAATTGTTAATTGTATATCCGGAGAACGACCCAAAATTGTCAATCAAAGTGATCAGATCGGGTAAACTAGTTTTTAGACTAGTTAGAAAGAATATAATATCATCCGCATATAAAGATATGCAATGTTCTCTCCCACCAATTGTAATGCCTGATATTCCTACATGTGTTCTCACAGCCATTGCTAGAGGTTCGATTGCTAGTATGAAGAGCAACGGGGACAGAGGGCACCCCTGTCGAGTAGACCTACATAAACTAAAAGGTTTTGAGATATTATTGTTGGTTAGGACTTCAGCGGTTGGGTTTGTATATAGTAGTCGAATCCATTTGAGAAAGGTCCCACCTAGCCCAAATCTGGGAAGTAACTCAAAAAGATAATCCCATTCCACCCTGTCAAACGCTTGTCGCGCGTCTACAGACAGCATTGCTGTGTCTTTTTCATTATGTCGTTCATATAGTATATTCAAAACCCTTCTAATGTTGTGATAACCTTGTCTATTTCGTACAAAACCTTGTTGATTATCAATAACCAGCTGAGGAATGTGTTTATCCAATCTTCTAGAGAGTACTTTGCATAGTATTTTTGTATCACATCCCATTAGACTAATTGGCCTGTATGATGAGCATTCATTTGGAGGTTTGTTTGGTTTTAATATTAAAGTTATTATAGCTAATCTCAATGAATCTGGGAGCTTTCCGTTAGTAAATGACTCTTCAAACATGTCAAGCAATGGCCTCACAAGTCGTCTTGAAAAGGTTTTGTAGAACTCTATTGGTAGCCCATCTGGTCCAGGTGCTTTCCCGCTGTTCATGTTTCCCATAGCTTCACAGAGCTCTTCTGCTGTTATTGGACTATCTAATTTTTTCTTTTCACCGTCTGATACAGTCCGAAATTGTAATTGGTCCAGGAATGTAGTTTGAGCTTCTTTATTTCCGTTATGTTCTGATTCGTATAGCAATTTATAAAAGTCTCTAAAACTATTGTTTATCTCCACAGGATCCATAGTCAAATTGCCAGCAGTTGACGTTATACTATTAATTGCTCTCTCTGACTGCATTTTCTTTACCCTCCAAGCCAGTAATTTACCAGCTTTTTCTCCTTGGTCATAGTATGTTTGTTTAGTCCACATTAAGCTTTTTTAGTTTCTGTGACAAAACATTACCCTGTACAATAATATACCTTCCAAATGTGTCTTGTGTAATCTTTGTCATTTTGAATGGGATTGAGCGGTGAATGAGAACAACCACCTCTTGCATAGCTATTGTATGAAGCGTGAAATACTTGGCCAGGCCATCTTTTACTCAGTTGATGTATGTCTGAAGGAGTCAAATGTGATTCTTGTAGAAAGACAATTTTAGATTTGAGATGTTTAACCCTGTTCAATACTTGTTTTAATTTAGACAGCTTTCTCATTCCCCGCACATTCCAGCTTGCAATGTTTATATCCAAACTACTTTCCATGTTTGTCCTCACCATACATGATTATCTCAGCATAGTATAAAGTCATGACATTGTATTTTCTTTTCTCTTGGTGCAAGTACATACACACACACACACACATACACGCACACACAACAAAAACCACATAACATAAATGACGTAAACTGTACCCGTCCCCCCACCCCCCACCCCCACTTCCCCAAACGAAGTGTTATGTTTCCCCCCTTCTATACGTGGACATGAGAGAGACGCTGATCCACACTCCTTTGAGGAGCAGCTAGGCATGGACTCAGCCCTGAACAGAACAACCATCAATGTCCAACAACCGCACATCTAATGTATCCAAATCAACCCCCTTCTTCTAATTGAAATAATAGCAGAATAGTAGCGCACACTCAACGTGTTAGTAAGATAATATTGAACATAATAAAAAAAAATATATATATATAAAAAATAACAACAACTGAAACATAGTGCAAATAGCCCAATCTACAAGGCATTAACTATTTGAGACTATAATAACAGAGTCCCAGCCGAACAGCTGTCTAGCCCATCTTTGTGTTTTCCGGCTGAGTCTCAAAGTTTGTTGTGATCAGACTCAGTGATCGTTAGTGGAGTTACCGTAATGATGCGTGATGAACGCTACTTGATGTCACAATGGAACTTCTCGGCATCCTGTGGTGTTGAGAAGAGATGAATCCTCCCGTCATGTAGCACTCTGATCTTGCATGGGTTGTGCTGGAAGCCACGGAAGGCCTTCATTTCAACAAACAGCTTTGTAACATCGTTGAATACGCGTCTGGCACGAACCGTTTCTGTTGAAAGATCTTGGGCAAACGAAATCTTGGCTCCGTCGTGCGTGATGTCTCGCCGTCTTGTTCCCCGATAAACGGATTCCTTCTCCTGGAACTTCAGAAATCGGATGAGGACCGCTCTGCTTTGGTTAGGCCTTGCTGGTCCCAGCGTGCGGTGGCCGCGCTCAAGAGCGAAGGTTTTATCCGGAGCCAGGCCAATCCACTGTGGCAGCATGTCGTTTATAAAGTCAAATAGTGGTCGGGTCCCTTCAGCTCCTTCGCGAAGACCATGGAGTCTCAGGTTCTTCCTCCTTCCCCGGTTCTCCAGGTCCTCTGTCTTTGACTCTAAGTAGGCCACGCGCTTGGTCGCTGATGTTAGCTCTGCTTCGGCCCTCCGCAGCCGGTCCTCCGCTGTGGATATGCGCACTTCAGCTTCGTCAATTCTTTTGGTGTTTGAGGAGACATCTTGTTCTACGTTAATCATTTTGCCCTCTAAGGATGTCATTGCGTTTGCCACGTCAGTCAGCCGGTTATCGATGTTGCCTAACTTCAAACCAAAGTCACCAAAGTCACTGCGAAGTAACTTCAGCTCGGCCAGCACCGCTGCTATGTTCGCCATCTCGTTAGCTTCTGGGCTACTGCTAGCAGTCGGCGGGGTTGTCTCGGCTGTTATACCGCGTGCCGCGCGTGCTCTAGTAAATATTTCGTATGCCTGCTTTGTAGAGTCGTCTGACATAATCGATGCCACCAAACTTTTTCACATTACTCAGCGCATTCGTGGGGTTTTTAATTGAAGTAGCGTACGGTTGTCGGAGTCTTTCAGGTTAAGCTGCCATCTTGGCTGAGGCCACACCCCTCCCCCCAGGTTGCCTTGTTAACCTGTTCTTCTTGTCGTTACCTTGTCCATTGTTCAAAGTATAAAAAACAAGAGCAATGGAGAAAGGCTCTGGTATGCTGACATTTAGACTTTTACGCTAACAACACACACCTTTTAGTTTCTCTCTCACAAAGTCTCTACTTGTCACCCAAATGGTGTCACGCTCAAGACAACAGCAATCTTCTCTCAGCAGTTACCGACGGGATATGAAGCAGGTAATGTGCCGTAGGATGTGGTAAAATGCACATAATTTGAGGTTAAAACGCAGGTAAGGCACACGCAATTACCACCAAAAAACGGCGTAAATTGGCTGTTTCCCTCGGGTCGTCTTCTTAATGTTTGGCCTTTGTTCACATAATGGCAGTCTTTTATGATTTTCTGAAATGTTTTTATTCTGGGCATGAGGGCATGAGGGGGGGGGGAGGAGAGGGGGTGGGGGGGGAATGGGGGAATGTGGTCATTGTTGACTGCTGCACATTGGAGAGAGTGTCTTTGAACTTTCAATGCAGGGCGAGAGCGTTTGACTTGGATAAGTTGCTTGAGGTAATGACGTGTCTTTAAAGCGGGATCAAATAGAGTCATTTTCTGCTCCTCATTTGAATGGATGCTGAAGGTCGGGTGGTGATTGCTTTGTTTAGTTCCTTTCCCCCCTGAGCACTTTGTTTCCAGAGCGGGATTTACATCTCAAACCCATGAGAAATGACTATGTGCAACTGTTCCTAACGACTTTGGAGTTTGATGACAAGAGTGTCGTTCTCTTGTCAAGATTCCTTTCTACGTTCAGGATTCCCAAACCAAGTACAATGGAATGCTCCCCATTCCCTCCCGCAGTAAGTTTCAAAAACACTATGCTATAAAATTACTGTACAAAATAAAAATAACAATAAAATAACTGATGGATGATATGTACATAGGTTGAATTTCGCAAAATCCATCCATCCATCCATCCATCTTCTCCCGCTTATCCGTAATCGGGTCGCGGAGGTAGTAGCTTCAGCAGGGGCCTCCAAACTTCCCTCTCCCTGGCCACATCGACTAGCTCTGACTGGGGGATCCCGAGGCGTTCCCAGGCCAGTGTGGAGATGTAATCACCCCACCTGTACCTCGGTCTGCCCCGTGGTCTCTTCCCAGTTGGATGTGCCTGGAAAACCTCCCGACCAGGGAGGCGACCAGGAAGCATCCTTACTAGATGACCGAACCACCTCAACTGGCTCCTTTCTACGCGAAGGAGCAGCGGCTCTACTCCGAGTCTCTCACGAGTGACTGAGCTTCTCACCCTATCTCTCAGGGAGATACCAGCCACCCTCCTGAGGAAACTCATTTTGGCCGCTTGTATTCGCGATCTCGTCCTTTCGGTCATTACCTCATGTTCATGGCCATAGGTGAGGGTACGAACGAAGACTGATCGGTAGATCGAGAGCTTTGCCTTCTGGCTCAGCTCTCTTTTGGTTACAACGGTGCGCCAAAGTGCACCCAATACCGCTCCCGCTGCACCTATTCTCCTGTCAATCTCACGCTCCATCCTCCCCTCACTCGAGAACAAGACCCCGAGATACTTGAACTCCTTCACTTGGGATAAGGACTCCCTCCCTACTTGGATTAGACAATCCATCGGTTTCCTGCTAAGAACCATGGCCTCAGATTTGGAGGTGCTGATCCTCATCCCAGCCGCTTCACACTCCGCTGCAAACCGATCCAGTGAGTGCTGAAGGTCACGTACTGATGACGCAAACAGGACCACATCATCTGCAAACAGCAGCGATTCAATCCTGAGCCCACCATACTGAAACCCCTCCCCTCCATGACTACGCCTTGAAATCCTGTCCATGAAAATCACCAACAGGATGGGTGACAAAGCGCAGCCCTGGCGGAGGCCAACACCCACTGAGAACAGGCCCGACTTACTACCGAGAATCCGGACACAGCAAACACAATTTCGCATTTAAAAAGCATTTTAAAATGCCAGTAGGGCAGCAGCATCATGAATACAGTGCAGTAACTGTAATGAGTCCAGAAAGTCCAGCAAAAGTATGATGGTGTAATGTAATATGGATGACAATGTTACGATAGTGGCAACACTTCTAGCAGTTCAGTAGGCGCACTTGACGTTGCACGTCATCTATTATGTAGATGTATGAAGATTATAGTATGAAGTATGAAGATTATAATTACATTATTATGAAGAATGAATGTCACTTTTATACTTCAAAATGAATATATATCATAATAAATACTGACCATAAGCTCAACAAGAAGGCAGCAGGTTTCTATCTGTCTGTCTCTCGTTCTCGCTCTCTTTCTCTCTGTCTCTCTCTCTTGCTCTCTCTCTCTCTCTCTTTTTCTCTGTCTCTGTCTCACTCTGTCTCTCACTCTCTCTCGCTCTCTCTTTCTATCTCCCCCTCTCTCTCTCTCTCTCTCTCTCTCTCTCTCTCTCTCTCTCTCTCTCTCTCTCTCTCTCTCTCTCTCTCTCTCTCTCTCTCTCTCTCTCTTTCTCTCTCCCCCTCTCTCCCCCTCACTCTCTGTACATTAATAGCCCTCCTGCCCTACTAATTTGTGTGAAACGGCCCCGGTGACACTTAAATCTATGACAGTGATGATTGGCGGCTGGGTTAGGGGGTTTAGATCCCCGGAGAGCAATCAGACTGACGTGTTCCAGTTGGTGTATCCGGATGGCTCGGGGAGGAGGGGGTTGTCTCGGTCGTCATTCATCAGGATGTTGAATCGACTCTCATTATTTCCCTTTTAAAGGACCCAAAATGTCCCGTCCAGAGGATTTCCCAAAGAGTTTACAGCACGTCTGGGCCATGTGAAAAGTGATGTATGTCAAGAACTTGTCAAACCTCAGAAGAGCGGCCAGATGACGAATGCACGTGACGTCCTGGGAAGAAGACACTGTTTCATCCAACAGTCAAAGCTCATTTTAAAAGGAAGTTTTTGGACGTTTGCAGGAATAAAAAGGAAATGGGAATTAGTTGTGTTTCCATCAACAAGTTGGAGCCAACAAACTGCGTCAGTGATGACGGATATTGGGCGGTGACATAAGCCATGTTTTCGAGAAATTAGTTTCTCTGCTTCAGATTCAGATTCAGATTCAGATTACTTTATTAATCCCGAGGGAAATTAAGGTGCAACAGTTGACACAGGGGGAATAAATGCACACACAAAAATCCTAATACCTAAGCTAAAAAACAAAACAACAACTAACTAAATAAAAGTAGTATAAACAAAAATATAGTTAAAATAATTCTAAATGAAATGTATTGATAAATGAAGATAAATGTACAGTATTATTACAGTAATACGTAGGTATATACAATACACAACAATACGTATAGTGCAAATTGGCAGTAATAATATATTAATAAATAACAACTGAAAAGTGACATGTGAAAAGTGAAAAGTGAATTAGGATTTGAAGTAGAATTTACAGTGCAAAGTTACAATGAGATGATTACAGTGCATTGACCAAAAAAAATAATAATAATAAGTACGTTGGCCTCAGGTCACTGAGACTAACCCATCCTAGTATTAGGAGCAGTGGGCAGCTATTGTATAGACAGCGGGTTGCATGTAGCTATTGTATATACCCGGGGAGCAGTGTAGGGGTCTGGTGCATTGCTCAAGGGCACCTCGGAAGTGCCCAGGTGTTTCCGGGACTTGAACTGGCGACCTTTCCGGTTCCCAACAGACTGAGCTACTGCCGCCCCTACTTTGTCTTGAATGAAACGATGCTACACTTCTGTGCAGCCTTCCAGAAGTACAGAGAAGGCTCACTTCCCTCTGTTGCAACGAATGCCCTTTGAACACGGACGAAAAAAACATGCTTCGCCATTCATAATGCAAAATAAGCTTCACCAAAACCCCGTACCACACACAGTTCTGCTGAAAATGTTACTGTTCCATAAACAGTAGCCCTGAACACGGATGTGTTCCCCCCCCCCCCCCCCCCCCCCCGCTGTGCCACTAATGGAACGTTAAAGACTCCTATCACTTGTTTTGGGAGGAGGCGAAGCTGCCATTTTCCCTCTCATTTCATTCGATGGAGCCCTGGGGGCGGACCAATAACCATTCTGCGCCACTCTTCAGTCTCCGCCTCTGGATTTGTCACAGCTGTCTGCGGCATTATAACCGCATTGCTTAATTAAACTTCCCAACAGAATGCCCTTTTGAAACGCTCCCCCAAGTCTATTTTAGCACGCTTCTGCGCCGCCGCTTGTCGACCATCATCTCAATACACCCCCCCCCCCCCACACACACACACGACTATTTGGAAATGGACAACATGTTCACCAATTAAATACTTTAGTTTAGTTTAAAATTATTAAATATTCTATTAAATCTATTTTATGTATATAATATATATATATATACTGTGTATATATATATATATATATATATATACACAGTATATATACTGTACATATATATATATACTAGATTAGAAGTAGGTAGATGAATGCACAATAGTAAAGTATTTACTATGAATTGAATTGCATTTTATAGGCTAAACAATGTGAAATAAAAGGTAAATTATTTTTTTTATCAAATTGCTGGATCAGTTTTTGTGAAATAAACGCCTACAGTCACTCCAGTAGTCCACATGATGTCAATGTAGCTGTGTAGGATTCAAACCAAACCATTTTCCTCCTGGATGCCAGTGCTGTGTAGAGATTGTTCTCAAACACACAGTGATAGGCGATGTATTGCTTGTTGTTCCAACTCATTTATTCAATATGAAGGTGGACAAAACAATAATAATCCTGCCCTCCATGAATCAGCTGTCCGGATCGGACAGGCCCAAGTCGGCTGGTTAGCATCCATTTGTTATACTCAATTGCTGCCGCGTTTTTCGATTTCTCTTCCCCAATCGGTGGTTTCCTCAAGGAGGCCCAACGACACACCTGCAAACTGCCAAGAACGCAAGCGGTGAGGGTTCTGAGAATTGGGTCCAATTGAGCTGCTTAGCGCACGGCTTTTGTTTTCCCCATTGTATTCCATTATCTCAGGTGGGGTTGGCGGTTTGGGGCGAGCATTTCCACTGATTTTCTGCCAGGGTTCATCACATTCAAAAGACTCCAACCGCCCACCGCCCCCCCCCACCACCGTTCCCCCTTTCTTCCGCATATCAACACAGATAGAGAGAGAGAGAGAGCGAGAGCGAGAGCGAGAGAGAGGAGAGAGAGAGAGAGAGAGAGAGAGAGAGAGAGAGAGAGAGAGAGAGAGCGCGTGTGCTACCCAGGGCTTTTAAACACTTCTTGGAGACGTTCCGTACTTCCCGTAGCCCTGATGGCCTGTCCACATCAATCCATCCCTGGCCCTCCTCTCTCACCTCTCTGGTACGGATGAAGCCCTGTGGTTTTGTTATACTGGAAGCTGATGGCACATCTTGTTTTATATTATTTAGGCTTTTGAGGTGGAGAGGTGTGTGTGGAGGTTTAAATGTTTTTAACGACCCTTTACATCATCCAATTGACATCCTTGCTGCACTCATTTTGCAAATATTAGCCAGGGCACAAAGTGGTTAAAGAGAGCCTATTGCACAAACCGATGTAAGGTAATGTGTCATTAAATTGAAAGAGAGATGTTTACACAGTGTAATTCGGTCCCCGAGACGTCTATAAATGTAGTTAGGCCGGGTTGTGGAGGTGGAGGTGGCGGCGGTGACGGTGCTATCGACACTTGGACAATGCCCAAGTAATTGGGCTGAGGAGAATCTAAGAGAGGCGGAACACAAGCAACTTGAGTGTGTCGTTACGTATCGAGAGAGGTTAATAGTCTAAGTGGGGCAGGCCAAGGATATGAATCTCGTAAGTATTGGGTCTTTAAATTTTAATGCGCGGAACAAGGCAGAGGAGATGGCCAATGAGTGACCTCGGATATCCGCGGAGGCGAGCAGAAAGGAGGAGAGTGGTTTCAGGAGCCGGGATGGGGATGAGGGTTTGGATCTTTAGACTTTAGCTCGGATGCAGGATAAAATCTACCGTCTGCTTTGATACGGTAAAGAGCTGTGCTGAGCTGTGCAAATGGAGTGGGGAGACACTGGGAGATGGATGGCTCTAATCTGCAGGGCCGATGCTGTCCAGGGTGCCCCAGATAAGGAAACAGAGGCTCAGGGGGCCATCGGATTCTTGGAATTCATTCGAAAATGTCCTGGAATTCATTTAATCCAAAAATGAATTCCTGGAATTATAAAGAAGATTTCCTGTGTGAGTGTATCTGAAAAATTCCTGGAATTCACCTGGAAAAATTCCTGGAATTCACCTGGAATAATTCCTGGAATTCATCTGGAAAAATTCCTACAATTCATCCGTCATCCATACTGCTAGCTGAGACTCAAGATACACTTATCCTGTTATCTGAAATACCTGTTATTTGCCAGCTGTGGGGGTTAGTTTGGGTTTGATTAGAGTTGTTGTTCTGTACACAGCTCTTTATTGTCTCCGTTGATTGTGTTTTGAGGTCAGTCCAGGAGATAGCCCTGTGTGCTAAAGAACAGACGGCAAGCATACATGATGTTGCCCCATCTTCACCGTCACACGGTGGCGTGATATCTCCTGACGCCAATCTTATCTTAACTGTGGGCCTTTTATACTCTCTGAAGCCACAGATGTTTACTGAGAAATCGAGGGGGAGTGGCTGGTGGGGGGGTGAGACAAGCATGTGGTCTGCTGGGATTAGTTCCTGTCCAGGTCCGCATTGATTTAGTGTTAAAGCCCGAAGATATTGATGTACTCGAAATTCAAGAGCGACATTCTCACCACGCCGAAGGCCCTCCATTAGCCCCCACCGGAGTTTTGTGGCATTCTTTAAGTCTTTATCTCACACACACACACACACACACACACACACACACACACACACACACACACACACACACACACACACACATATACACATACACACATAGGTCTTGGATTCAGCTGGTGTTGCATTCTGTCATGTCCATTGATCGTGTGCGTCTGGGCTGGAGTTGATTCCGTGTTGTCTGCAAACTGGCGGCCGACAGCAAAGTCAGAGTTGCCACAGATGAGGTCCGATATCTCTGATGATCAGTAGAGAGCAGACAGAGAGGGGGAGATAGGGAGATAGAGAGAGCGAGAGAGAGAGCGAGAGAGAGAGAGAAAGATAGAGAGAGAGAGAGAGAGAGAGAGAGAGAGAGAGACTTGCTTCCTTCCCTCTATCTCTCAATCTCTATACCTCTCTGTGGCTCTCTATCAATCTCTCTCTCTCTCTCTTTCGCTGCCGCGATGACACAGAGCCTTCTGACGGACTCCTCCTCCCTGAATTCAATCAGACCAACGGAAGACAAGCGTAAGACAAACTGAAGGGTTTATTCACCGCACGAACGGAAGGGGCCCCGCCCCGGGTACACGGGGTGCACTTGTGGTGTGCTGGTGGGTTATTGCTGGAGTTATTGTTTGTCTGGAATGGATGCTGCGGTTTTCCATTACACAGGAAATTGCCGGTCTGCACCGGCAAAGCAATGACACATTAAAGTGGGGTCAATGTAGCCAGGAAGACAACCCCCCCCCCCCCCCTCTTGAAGGTGGATGACAAGAGAATGGATAAACCTTTCGGCATCCGTTCACCCATCTGGGAAACGCCTGGTAACTTCATGGGTCACACATCATGGTTTGTTTCTACCTCTTAAGGGCCATTCCAGTGTAGACACCCTCAGCTTGACACCAACAGCTGAGCATGAAGGCAGGACAGGAACCTAGCAACAGGGGGTTTGACTCCCAGACGAAATGTCAGACAGACCGATAGACAGACTGACTGACGGGCCAAAAAACATCAGTCTAAATCTGGAGGTTTGGTTCCTCTTTATTGGTCACATACATGTACACACACACACAGTGACATTAGTTTCTCTGCATTTAACCCCACCTTTTTCTCTCTGTACTTGGTCCATTTCAGGGACTTGAACCGGCGAACCTCAAGTTCCCAAGCCAACTCCCAACAGACTGAGCTACTGCTGCCCATATAACACATAACCTTTTTTCAGTAGATGGGAGCAAGTCATACGGGGACCTCTGGTCATACATTATATTCTATACATGACAGTCTGGGTCTCCTGCATGGATATATCTCAACATGGTTCTGCATGGAACAACAGTGGTATCACAGTGCATAGCACACCTACCTACCAAGCAGATGTCTTTCATCCCGTTGACTTTGGATGTGTCTTGTCATTGACTGAAGACCATCCCTGTCGCAGACGTTTTCATCTCCCCCTTCCCAGACGGAGGAGGGAGGAGGGGGGAGGGGGGGGGGGGGCAGGAAGTACAGTAGTGCTAGACGGCGACTGATCTCCGGCAAAAGGTCCCGTTGACACACGGTGCCTCTGGGCCTCGACTTGTGAAGCGTTTGACTTTTAACGCTTTTCAGGAACTCTTTTGTCTATTCTTTTTCTACGAGAGGGTTGTCTTTTTCATGTCAGTGCTGAGGGTTTTCTGGTGACTCCATGGACTACACCACGCGGCTTGCATCACCAAGAACAAAGGACGAGGAGGAGGGGGGGGGGGGGGGGTGTGGGGGTAAGAGGGAGGAGGGCGGGGCTGACAGCAATGATGCCAGTGTGTGTGTTTGATGAAGTTCCCTGGAGATCTCTAGACTCGATGAATAGAAAGAGACCCTTTTTATTATATCCATGCTCACAAAGTGCTTTTTTTTGTCTCCGGGCTCTTTTGAAACACTTGATTTCATTTATCTTGTGTGGCTAACTGATAACAAGGCATTCATGCTGTCTGCGTCTTTGTGGAGGAATACAACGATTATGTCAATTTAAAGTCAGCAAATGATTGTTTTTCTGAAAGGACTTTCATGTCATTAACTCATTAGGCATTTGTGTGTGTGTGTGTGGGTGTGTGGTGGGTGTGTGGGTGTGTGGGTGGGTGGTGGCGGCGGGCGGGCGGGCGGGCGTGTGTGTTTGTCACTCTGTGCTCTCTTTCGCTCTCCCTCTGACACATTATAACTCTACTTGTCTACAAAATGGATAACATTGACATGTTAAGTGATATATTCCAGTAATCTCAGTGGAGTGAATGAACAAGTCAACACTGAGCATATCCGGTTGAACTGGAATCCAAAGTGTAAGAAAAACAAGGATTGCATATCATACATTCAGCCTCCGTCATATTCACCTGTTGGATGCGTCTCTATCAGTTTTCTGGTTTTGACTGACAAAAGTTGGCGTTGGCAAGAAGCAAGCGTCACATCCGATGACGCATCACATCCTGTCTGTCCCGGTCGGTAGTCCTCATTAATCCTGCTGAATGTGTCGCAGCCACTT
>CM051011.1:6246849-6264349 GCA_027704905.1 Muraenolepis orangiensis | reverse complement strand
CAGTATTATTTATAGTTCGTGGTCCATCCCGGTCAATCACCGATGCCGTTGTTCACGGCACAAAACAACATGCCGTTCAATTCGACTCAAGTGCTCGAAGCGATAGAAAATGCAGAAGTCAGCAAGTCTTTCCTTTCCCGTAAAAGTGCTGCTTTCACATCCCCAAAACAAACAATCGAACCGACAAACCGTCTGCAAGGCTTGTGATTTGCATGGCGAATCCCCCCCCCCCTTAAGCCTCCACTAAGGTGGGGGTCTTTCTTGCACCACCTGCCCCTCTGATCCCCCCCCCTCCCCCTCCCCCGCCCCCCCCATTGGCTTGGATGTAATTTATGATGCTAATGAATTTTGAGCGTGCACAGGCCATCAGAAAGCCAGTGATAAATCCCCTAGATAGACCTGGTCATCCATCACTGAGGCCCCCTGTCTCCCCCTCCCTCCCTCCCTCCCTCCCTCCCTCCCTCCCTCCTACCTCTCTCTCTCTCTCTCTCTCTCTCTCTCTCTCTCTCTCTCTCTCTCTCTCTCTCTCTCTCTCTCTCTCTCTCACACACACACACAGACACACACACACACACACACACACAGACACACACACACACACACACACACACACACACACACACACACACACACACACACACACACTGGAGTGGAGGAACCCCCCCCCCCAGCATGCTGCTCGGTGATTAATGGTTTGGCTGCTACGCCGGCGAGATTATCTCCTGTGATTATGTCATTCCGTTGTTATGGCCACTGTGGCCCGCGTCATGTGACATTAGATCATCGACTGAGAGGCTTTTATTTTGTTGTCGGCCGCCATAAGAAATACTTGATGAGGCTTGACGCCTCAGCCGGCGGGATGGGCTCACTCTGCTACTGCATCGCTATGGATACGGCAGCTCTATCGATACTGCATCTCTATAGATAATGCATCTCTCTATATGTAGTGAAGCTCTACAGCTCTGCAGCTCTTTATATACTGCCACTCTATAGATTCTCCAGCTCTATATATACTGCATCGCTATGTATGCCGCAGCTCTACATATACACACAGCTCTATAGAAAGTGTAGCTCTATGTATTGATGGGTTAAATGCAGAGAACACGTTTCACTGTATGTCTTCATGTATGTGACCAATAAAGAGGATTCAATCCTCACGATTTGTTGTTGTTGTTGTTGTATCCCGCAACTCTATAGATACCACAGCTCTATATAAAGTGTAGCTCTGTGTATACTGCAACTCTGTAGATACCACAGCTCTATAGAAAGTGTAGCTCTGTGTATACTGCAACTCTGTAGATACCACAGCTCTATAGAAAGTGTAGCTCTGTGTATACTGCAACTCTGTAGATACCACAGCTCTATAGAAAGTGTAGCTCTGTGTATACTGCAACTCTGTAGATACTCCATCTCTATACTGCAGCTTTATAGATACTGCAGCTAGATAGATGCTGCAGCTCTTTAGGTAACTGCAGCTCTACAAATAACACAGCTCTATAGGTGTGGAAACTCTAAACAGTGCAGCTCTATGGATAGTTCAGTAGGGAAGAGCTTGCACCAGATGTAGTCAGACACACAGTGTCTGGTTTCTTCCCCTGGAAATCCTCATGGCATGTGTTTAATTCACAGGGTGATGTTTATTTGCATGCCAATCATGCCTGATGAGTACCATTGTATGAATGCATATTAGACTCATTTAGTTATCTCCGAGATGGACCATTTAAACAGACGCCGGGGATTTTCATTTTTTTGCAATTACACTTATCGGAGAATGTCAGTCAGTCTGTTCTATAGACTGGAAAGTAATTTTGCTCCGCCGTGATTTGGAGGCACGGCTACAGCTGTTGAATGTTAAGTGGGTTCTCCAGAGCCCGGTGGTGTGCTCCGTGCATATAGTGGAGTTTAACTTTCTCTCAGTTGAGTAAAGTTGATTCTCTCTCTCTCTCTCTCTCTCTCTCTCTCTCTCTCTCTCTCTCTCTCTCTCTCTCTCTCTCTCTCTCTCTCTCTCTCTCTCTCTCTCTCTCTCTCTCTCTCTCTCTCTCTCTCGCTATCTGTGTCTGTATAGTGACTTATTTGTGCTATATCAACACTCTTGTCTTGCCTTTGTTTATCTCGGAAGTGAAACATATACACCTTGCAATTGGGTGCCTCGTCGCAGGGACAAATGTAATGTTTTTTAGACCTTTTTAAAACCTTTTAAAAAAAAGGAAAAAAAACAATGCCAATACAAAAGAAAATCGATGAACTCGACAACAGTACAAACTGTTATTGAGTTGTATTGCATTCAAACAACAGGAAATATTCAGTGCATATTACCCAACCCAAATGTACAATATAAAAATATATATATTGTATGGCAGTAGAGTAGTAGACCAATGGAAACCAATCCCCTTGCATTGTCCATCACTCTCCACTGTAGAGACAACTCAACACTGAGTCACTACAACTGACCTGTAATCACAAAGACTCAAATATACATTTCTTCAATAAAAGTGCAGCGGTGAGCCTACATGACATATACATGAAAAAAGTCATAGAGAACATAGGACCCTTTTCAGGAGGGAGACATAGGACCCAGAGAACATAGGACCCGGGGAACATAGGACCCGGGGAACATAGGACCCGGGGAACATGGGACCCGGTGGAACATGGGACCCGGTGGAACAAAGAACCCTTTTCAGGAGGGAGACATAGGACTCGGGGAACATAGGACCCGGGGAACATGGGACCTGGGGAACATAGGACCCTGGGGAACATAGGACCTGGGGAACATAGGACCTGGGGAACATAGGACCCGGTGGAACATAGGACCTGGGGAACATAGGACCCTGGGGAACATAGGACATGGGGAACATAGGACCCGGTGGAACATAGGACCTGGTGTAACAAAGGACCCGGGGAACATTGGACCCGGTGGAACACAGCACTCTGTGGAACATAGGACCCGGTGGAACATAAGACCTGGTGTAACAAAGGACCCGGGGAACATAGGACCCGGTGGAACACAGCACTCTGTGGAACATAGGACCCGGGGAACATAGGACCCTTTTCAGGAGGGAGACATAGGACCTGGGGAACAAAGGACCCTTTTCAGGAGGGAGACATAGGACCCGGGGAACATAGGACCTGGTGTAACATAGGACCCGAGGAACATAGGACCTGGTGTAACATAGGACCCGAGGAACATAGGACCCGGTGGAATGGATGACCCCTATAATATCTATGGTATCATCCAGGATGTTTTGGCCATAACATAGCTCAGGGGTGCCCAATACGAAGATCGCGATCTACCACTAGATCACAAAGGGGGGGGGGGTCAAGGTCCAGGTCCATATTTCTACATTCCAGGATCTTTTTTAATTTAGGTGGTAGATCATCTTGAACAGGTCATTTTTTAAATAGATCACAATCCTAAAAAGTGTGGGCACACCCCAGGCGTAGCATAGTCACTAGAGACGGGCCTCTCCTCATAAAGGATCCGCCCTCGTCCTTAAAACACCACCCAAATCTGTACGAGTCGTTGGTCATCCCTGAGCCAGCAACCTCCGGCATTTTGCTGGCTGGTAGCTTCCATAACAACTTTATTTAATATGTTTGTGACCGCAACTGACATCTGGGGGTTAAAGGTTAAGGGATTGTACTAAAAGGATGTGCAACCGGAGAAATCTCTTCTCCTTATATTTGATTATTTTGACTTCTTATAGATTGACTTCACTGCGAGTGTGTGATTCACCCATACGTTCAAAACCCAGTGCTAACAATTCGACAAATGTTCAATAAATGTAACCGTAAATAAATGATTTATTTTATTTGATCGTGTCAAATGAATATACATTTTAGATGCTTTGGTTTAAATCATATTACCATTGATTTAATGACAAACCAGCCCTAGACCCCATATTACATTACATTATAGTCATTAGCTGATACTTTTGTCCAAAACTACTTACTTAATAGTGTATTCAACCCCATACATATTTATATATAGTATATAAAGTATATCCCCAATATAATAAGTAGACCACACCAACCTGTTGCTCTCCTCTATTCCTGGTTCAACCACTCCGGCTGGCTGCTTCCCCCATCACTCCCAGGCCACTTATTAACATCTGCCAGCCAGCTGTGTGTGTGTGTGTGTGCGTGTGTGTGTGTGTGTGTGTGTGCGTGTGTGTGTGTGTGTGTGTGTGTGTGTGTGTGTGTGTGTGTGTGTGTGTGTGTGTGCGCGAGTGCGCGTTGTGTGTGTGTGTGTACGCGTCGAGTGTGCGTGTGTGTGTGTGTGTGTGCGTGTGTGCGTCTGGGGCTGCATGCTGAGAGATGTTTCACTCAAGGCGATTTGTGTCACGACCGACTCCATTTCCCGGGCAGTCAACCAACCGCTGTCCGTCACCCTGTTGAAAGAGGGAATCTCTTAAGTGCCGACACATTGAAGTATCCAATCCCATTTCTAACCAAGCTCTCACACAACCATCCATTTAACTCACCTCTCCAAGCTCACCACACACACACCACCACTTCCTCATTATTCACCTCTCTCTCTTTGCTGATGTCCAAGTTAATCCTTTTTTTAAATATATACGTATATACTGTATATCATAAGGCATCGCACACACACACACACGTGTGTGTGTGTGTGTGTGTGTGTGTGTGTGTGTGTGTGTGTGTGTGTGTGTGTGTGTGTGTGTGTGTGTGTGTGTGTGTGTGTGTGTGTGTGTGTGTGTGTGTGTGTGTGTGTGTGTGTGTGTGTGTGTGTGTGTGTGTGTGTGTGAGTGTGCCGGCACACTTTTCTCTTTATTTAGCAAGACATGATTATGTTGTTTGCCCAGATAGAAATGTCCCCCTGTGAGAGCAGAGATGAGGCTTTGAGCTGTTGTTGTTGTTGTTGTTGTTGTTGTTGTTGTTGATTGTTGATGTTGTTGTTCCCTGTCACCCAGGAACTATAGCTTTTCTTTAGTTTTCCCTGGTTTTGTTTTGCAGTATGGAGCACCCCACTAAACATGTTTTAATGCAGATCTCCCCCCCTGGGAGGAACCCAGCCAGGCTGGGCTTGTAATTCAATTACAACCCCACTAACAACGAGACAATCACACACATAAACAAGAGTAATCGCATCGCAAAGAGTAATGGAATAATCATTTCCACATTTACATGTACATGAGCGTCCTTGGGCAGCATCCTGTATGCCCCCCCCCCTGCACCTGTTTCTTCCTCACCTGTGGATGAGTTAGTTTGGATGAACGCACTCCTCCCAACTGTAATTAATTAAACCGTTAACGTTAGAATTAGGGGCCCGAAAGGTTGCAGGTTTGGAACCTCAAATGTCCACAGGCCTGGGGCACCCTGACCTTCCTCCTGAGGAATGATGAATGACTGAAATAGTCAAACGTTAGATGTTTTCCCCTCTTTCTCTTGTGTACCTTTTTATGGTGCTGGGTTTTTTCCCCGAAGGTTTAAAGGTCATGGTCCGTCTGTCATGGGAGTCTTGAGCCCTTCGAGTCCTGCGCTAGTAGAGGCGAGGATCGGTGCTGTGTCCAGCCATCCACTCGGAACTCAGGGCGTCCCCGGAGGATCACCAGGGCACTGTTGGCTTGACTTTTATGTTTCACTCGGGGACCAGACTTTTAGATCGCCGATTAGAGGGCATATTATATATTAACATATTAAAAGGCCTGATGATTTATGTGCTTACCATATCGGGGACACACACACACACACACACACACACACACACACACACACACACACACACACACACACACAACCACAGTTTGCTAGCTCCAGTTCCTGTTTTTAAAAGCATAATTAGGATGGGGGGGAGAAAAGAGTGAGCTTAGATGGATGATAGGAGTTGAAGGTGTGTGTGTGTCCTCCTGTTGGTGTGAATGACTTGTCACTAGTGATGTTGTGATGCCTGATGAATCGGGACCGACTCAAGGCTCTCTGGTAAAAGTGTTATTAATTCCAAATCTGGTAAAAGTGTTATTAATTCCAAATCTGGTAAAAGTGTTATTAATTCCAAAAGCCTGACTCGATGATGGAACTGAATGAACTACAGGAAGTTCCACCAACCTCCTCCCACCAACCCTACGTTCTCATTAGTAAGCGGTTGGTTAGGTCTCGTCTTTCTTTGTGAGTAATTGGGTTATTTTGAAGATGCCGTGAAGAGGTGTGGTTCATTAATTGTGCTCGTCTATTCACGTCGACTGTCACTGTTTCGGTTCATTCGCCCCGCTCCCTTATCGGTATTATTATTATTATGATTCAATACAATTGTTCGCTTCTGAGGGCACACTGGTTCTGCTCGAGTCTCTCTCTCTCTCTCTCTCTCTCTCTCTCTCTCTCTCTCTCTCTCTCTCTCTCTCTCTCTCTCTCTCTCTCTCTCTCTCTCTCTCTCTCTCCGTTTCCTTCATCTGCAGTGCTTCAGTGTATCTCAACCCAACTCCCCAGGCCACACTGCAGACGAGGGCTGGATGGAAAGTACTTGTGTGTGTGTGTGTGTGTGTGTGTGTGTGTGTGTGTGTGTGTGTGTGTGTGTGTGTGTGTGTGTGTGTGTGTGTGTGTGTGTGTGTGTGTGTGTGTGTGTGTGTGTGTGTCTGTGCGGAAAGAAGTGATTGATCTGCAGAGAGAGGCCCGGTAGAAGTGGTGTTTTTCCTCAGCCTCAGATGTAGGATTTACTGCCACTAAAAACACAGCCCCTCTGTATTTGTGCGCCGAGGGTAGGAGGGATGACCGGCTGTTGTCTGTTCCCAACGGACGGATTATAAAGCACTTTTTTGGGGCTAATCGTTCAGGGTGGAAAAGAAGTCCATTCATTTCACACTTCTTACGGTTATTGTATTTTGAATTATGATTTAGGGTTAATTCATCCGATCAGATTTCGGTACCAGACAGCTTGTTTAGACGTTCTTACCCCCCCCCCCCCCCCCCCGTTCGGTTCAACGGCATGCACATGGCTTACTCCACACTCTTGTGTGCTTTCCCTATAAAATAGAAGCATTCCCCTTCTCCAGCCCGAGGCCTGGTTCTCCCTCTCACTCCACAGAGGCTATTAGACAGGATCAAGGAAAACCCAACACAGCCATGACTTAACGCCCCTAATCCTCCACTCTGGCCGCGCTGAGCCATTTTCTATACACAAAAAAACATATCTTGTCTCGCTTTTCCTCTCTCGCTCTCTCTCTCTCTCTCTCTCTCTCTCTCTCTCTCTCTCTCTCGCTCTCTCGCTCTCTCTTTGTCTGTCTTTCTGTCTGTCTTTCTGTCTGTCTCTCACACCGCTCACCTCACCTGATCCTTTCCCCTCAATTTGATCCCCTTGTGTTTTTTTGGTTTAGTTGTTTTGGCTTTCCATCCAGTCTGGGTTTATCTATTTGGCGAGACTCTGACTTGTGCGCTCCTGCTCTTGCTTTCATGGCTGACATTAGATTAGTCTCTGATCACAGACGGCGTATCCTCCACGGGGGGAGACTTTATCCAGGGCTTGTAAGGTGTTGGGTCTCCCAGCCAGAACCATCCTGCAGAACCATTGAGCAACATCCACAGTAGATGGCTAGTACAATGGCTAAGGGTTCAGCAGGGGTCATACACAAACACACACACACAAACACAGACACACCCACACACACATACACACACACACACACACACACACACACACACACACACACACACACACACACACACACACACACACACACACACACACACACACACACACCCACATACACATACCCACACACACACACACACACACTGCAAAATACCTCTCAAATGCCTCCCCCGCCAGGTCACAGATACATGTCACTCTGGCTCAGGGCTCCGATGGAGGTTAGTCCAGGATGGGTTCTCCTGATATTGTTCACTGTGGTTGTTGTTGAGATGTACTACATAGTGTTTTGTCTGAGGTTCTGACCCTTTCATAGACATTGACCAGGTTGACCCTCAGCTCATCGCTACAACTGATCATCTTTACATGTTTTCCATGTTTAGTGTATTCTGACTGCCCTATTATGCACTTTCTATACAAAGTCCCTGAATGGGGAATAGAGAACAAGGAACAAGGATCAAGTTCTTAAGAAAGGAGGTTGGGTCTGTTGGACAGGTGTGGGTGGAAAGGTTCTGGTGCTGATGAGAGGATGCTGTTGATGGAGGGGATGTGGCTATATCAATAGGAGTCATTTATGTGTACTGACCTCAGACTCAAGCAGTTCAGAATATATAAATATATAAATATTACACACACACACTCAATATGATAGTTGATGTGTCCATGCACTCTTGTCCGTTCGGGGAAAGACTGTGGCTGGGGTTTGGCACTGTGTTACTGTCATCAAGTCCCATTGGCAAATCTTAAAGAGAATAGATCTGAAAAGATGAATTCTTGTTTCCAGGGAAGCCTGACTGCCAGAAGATTTCCACAGCAAAATCAGTGAAGCTTTCAACAACAACAATCTACCATGTAAGCGTTTTTTTACCACAGTGACACAACGCTGTATCACCTTGGTCCTATTTGTTTTACAGTTAGCGAGTAAGTCACATCTGTCTGTTCTTTTCTTTTTCTTTTTTGTTGTTGCAATCTTTCCACCTGTGGACTTGAATGGTGGTGACTTGAATCAATGACCCAATATCCCATCGCAGCTGTTTTCCATCTGGTCCTCATGTCTGTGTTTTTCCTTCATTACATCACACACCAGAGTCAGAGTAAGTAATCCTCCGTGCTCTGTTCGGTAACGTCTGGTATGTTGGGGCTTTAAGAGGGGACACACATGCCAAAATAGATTATGGGTTGTTGTTATTATAAACTACTGTGGCAAGCGAGGATGGGATAGCTGGAATGTTGAATCACTGTTTGCTGATTGGTCGCTGAAGTCGATGAGACTGAGCCAATCGCCAAGCTGGAGGCGGTTAACATCTGCCATGTGGTTCAGATGGACTATAGTGGAAAGTGACACATTTTACATCATCTTGTTTTCCGGGCCACTGCTCAATTAATTATTATGTATTAAGTGTAAATTGATGTTCATTATATCTTTGTATACTAAATAGCTTCAAACGCAAGAATCAAGGAAGCTAGACAATGAAAAAACAGTTTTTATGACAAAACTGTCCATGCGTCATAATTCATACGTCAGTCCTATAAGACAAGACCGATCATTAATCGTGTTATTACTTAGAACTATAACTAATAACAGAGCCTTTATCAACAGTAGTTTTTGTCTTTCTCAGACCCCGCTCTAATACTTTCACCTCCGATTATCGTAACATCAAACCTCTGAACTATCTGAACGAGGGCGAGCACTGGCAGCGCGGTAATAAAAGCCCACTCAGTTGCCCGAAGCTTCACTCTGACCCAATTACGCCATTAAATCGGTTCTCCCTCCCGAGTCCACATCATCACAGCGCACATTATGAGCCCAAAACCCTGTCCCCTGTTTGTGGAATTCTGGAGGGATGGTTTGGGAGAGTGAGGCCACTTCCCCCCCCCTGCCGGTCTCGTTGTTTTGGGGTCAGTTTCTGGTTTTGGTTCATGTCGATCGCTTAATGTGTAACTCAACCTTAAAATTCAGCTAAAATATAATGTGTAAAAAGTGTTGCGTTTAATATGTTTTTAACCTGTTGTTTTCCTTGAATGTATTTGTGTATCCATGTACCAAATGATTTTAATAACGTTAAGTGTCTGAGTTTCTTGTTAAGCACTATATAAAATAAATGTATTAATATTATTATTATTAATATTATTATTATTATTATTATTATTATTTCATTCAATTCACATTGTTTAAATGAGTTTTGGGCTGAGAGGTCTAGGAAGGATGGTGGGGAGTTGTTATCCCCATGGTTACGGCTCACGGAAACTTGCGTGGTTTGTATTTTTAGCGCTAGTACACCTTGTTCAGTACGAACCTTATAACGAGTGATGTTGTTGTGTATGAAACGCACCCCGCGGTGTAACACTACAAGCTGCGTGGCGTTAAAGGGCCTCTGCAAAAGCCACTGTTTTCTCTAAATTGTGGTATTTTAGTAACAGTGACAGAATGACATACACTACTATAAAGACTAACGCTGTAACTCATGTTTTAAACTAACAAAGATATTGGGTTCACTGGCACTTTAAAGGGTTTTCCAGCAGTAGGAGTTGAGTGAAAAACACTGCAGGACTAACAAAACGGTAACGCTTAGGAGGTGATCAAGACGGGATCTACTTGTGGACAGTAGCTGATCTTGCAGCTTAGCTAATCGTAATTGAATCATGACTCATTTGCAAATATATATTATTTCTAATTTATTTTGTTATTATTTTGTTATTGGCTCTGGGAAAAACAAGGGTTTAAACTAGATCTTTAGCTGAATACAGTTATGCAGACACTGTTGGGTGTAATTAACTATACAAAAAGATGACATGCCAATCACACCCAGCTAATTGGTTTAACTTTAACACTATAAAATAACCTTTTTTATTATGTTGCCGTGTGGTAGACATTTTTCATTTCACAGTAAATGATTGTTTGATTACCGAGAGAGAGAGAGAGAGAGATATGTAAACACAAATATAGTGTTGAAGGCACTGTGCCTTAAAAAACGAGATGCTCTGCTCTTCAAAGCACGTCCACCATGTGAATACAGCGTGCCCTGTACCACCACATCTGTTCATAGAACTTTGACAATAATAATTATTACACAGCGTCTCGGTCATAAACCACCCAGCTCCACCGCTTTAGAATCAGGGAAAACCCCTGCGGCCTAATGTATGGTATGGCAGTGCACGTACCTGCGTGCGTGGGTGCACGTGTGCGTGTGTGGGTGCGTGTGCACACCCACACACGCACACGTGCACCCACAAATACACACTTGCACGCACTCAGCGGCTGATTAATAAGCGTATAGCTCCGGGTGTTCACCACCTCTCTATAATTCAATGTGATTATCTGGAGGAAATGATAGAGGATTAGAGGTTTTAATGACTTTGGCATCGCCCGGTGGATGACTTGCTGATGAAGACTGTTTTAATCATTGAGCTTGGCTTAGCCCGGTCCGCCCTCCTTCCTCTCGCCAGCGTATTAATGCAACCGTGCTGAAAACGATACACAAACACGGGTTAACGGACCTCGTAAACAGGGAAGGAGCAACATGGGGGCGCTGCCAATTAAAATGCCGTGATTAATACGACGACGCTCAGGAGGAGCTGGGAATTGGTGCTGCAGGGAGAACCCCCCCCCACAACCCCACCCCCCCCCTCCACACCCCCCCCCCCCCTCCAACCACCACACACCAGTAACTTGGGCCGGCTTCGTTTTATGGATCGAAAAGGTAAACACACCCGCAAACATCCCTGTGGTGTGTGTGTGTGTGTGTGTGTGTGTGTGTGTGTGTGTGTGTGTGTGTGTGTGTGTGTGTGTGTGTGTGTGTGTGTGTGTGTGTGTGTGTGTGTGTGTGTGTGTGTGTGTGTGTGTGTTTGTGTGTGTGTTGGTGGATGGCTGCTGGTTAAAGCGGTGGCCTCACCTGGCCCCGAGTCTGAGCTGATTAGACTCTGGGGCTTGGGGGAGGCTGCACACCTGTGGGGTACATTGGGAGGGATAAAAGCAGCTAGCACCACACACACACACACACACACACACACACACACACACACACACACACACACACACACACACACAGGAAGAGCTCTGACATGTCAGCGTTTACCACCTGCTCCGGCAGTAACCTCTTGCCAACTCTCCAATAAGCAGATTTATACAACATCTACCTGTGCCTTGCAACACATGCCGTGTGTGTGTGTGTGTGGGGGGGGGGGGTATTTATTTTGGTATCGAGTCACATCCACACCCATGTTGTAAACAAGCTCTTCACCTGCTGCACGAAAAAACACCTTGTGCATAATCACAGTTTTCATTTTATTTCCATAAGCCGCCTTGTCCCTCTGGACACACACACACACACACACACACACACACACACACACACACACAAAGAGTTGTGTTTGTACGTGCATGATATTGAATAACTTTTCTGATGAGGTGAAATCATATTCCACTCACACGGCTCTCTCTACTCAAAGTGACGGCACATTTGCATTCCTGGTTCCCTTCCAGTGTTTAAAAAGAATATATCAATGTGCTGGAGAAACACAGTGGGCTCTGGATGTGTGATTCATACATAGTGAACCTGTCTGGACTTTGATAGAGACCACGACTGACTTTAAAGTGTTATTAGTATTATTAAGTGCATATCTGTCGGGAGGAAACCTTTCATCTCCTTAATTTGCATATTTGTTCAGACATTAATGCTATTGGTCACCCTTTACGTCTGCAGGTTTTTTTTTTTTTTTTACAAATATTAAACCAATAACGAGTATTAAACAAAGCTTGTGACCAAACCTTGTAACCCCATTGGATCCTCAAAACAGTTCCAAAACATAGTTCCACCTCCAACCTCCTCCATCCACAGCAGTAGGTAGGCAGGTGTTCTGTTGTGGAGACCGTCTCTGGTTGTTTGAGAGCTGCGAGGCTAAATAAAGAACTGGCTGTTTGAATACCTACAGCGCTTTCTTTACTCAAGGAACGCCAAGTCTATAAAGGCTGATGTTTTATGTATTTTCGAGGCCTGAGATGTGGAAGTGCAGAGAACAGTGAAGGCAAACCCACGGTAGGTTGGAGTGTAGTTTAGTATTGCTCTTTGCATCTTTTATAATAAGATATTTTGGGCCAAATAATCAATAATGGGAACAATTTAGCACACAATACACACAATACACATTATAACCTGTCATTTGATGATAATGATGCACTACTGCTTCAGATTCTGTCAAATTCATTCATTCTAATCAATGACAAACACAACACGTATCTCGACATTCACAATCTCGACAAAAACATTTTAACTCTTATATTAATAGTATAATAACACATGCATGTATCTGACCATAAATAGCGACGCATAAGGCTGGAGTGGTATTATGTCATACCGGGCATTTTCCTGGTGGGAAAATGCTAGGATATTTCCTTTTTTATTGAAGAAAAATCCAAAAAGGACCTGCTCATTAAGCAGGTACAGCGGCCCATTGGCCCAGTCACATGAGTCTTCCTCTTTCTCATGTCAGTTGCCACGCAATGTTCCAACTTTCTCGCTAGTTTTAGCGACTTTTCAGACCCTCTTAGTGACTTTGTTTCTGAAAAGCAACTAGAGATAAATGCAGCAACTTATATCTTTAGGTAATCTCTCCCTCGCCTGACACAACCACTAAGGTTTTTTGGCAAATGCGTAAGCTACGTGGCGTTTTTGTAGCTAGCAAAGTTCCCCAACGCAGTCCCAACTTCCACTGACTGATTCTTAATCAACGTTATTTTGTCAGCATAGCGCATGTGCTAAGCCCATGTTGCTGTGCGTGACCTTTGACCTTGCCATCTGCCACACTGTATCATCATAATTCATAATTCATGATTAAAATGACCAGGGAATGAGTCAAGAGCCAGGGGGTACACTGCGCCACCTGTCCACAGGCACTTCCAACTTCCAACTCAGCTTTGTAATGGTGTACTAGCAGGTTCAAGGACAGTTTTTACCCACAGGCAGTGGCCTACTGAGCTGCTAGGAGTGCTGCCACTATCATAACATTGTCATTAGCATTACACTATCATACCTTGCTGGACTTTCTGGACTCATTACAGTTACTGCACTGTTCTGCACTGCACTGCACTGTATTCATGATGCTGCTGCACTACTGGCACTTTAAATAGCTTTTAAAATGCTTTCTGCACAATTCAAAACATGAACATATCATCAATCACTTTATAGTTATTTTTATTGTTCTTTTTATTGTGTACAGTATTTTTATTACATTTTTATACTATAGTATTTCAGAAAGTCCTAATGACGGAGGCAATGGGGAGTAAGCATTCCATTGTTGTTGTTATGGCATATGGCAAACACAAATCTTGTAGTGTAGGGGAATAGTACCGTATGTACACATATTTAAGCGACCACAAGGATGGTGTTCTGTTGAGTGGTGTTCCAACCGATTGTGGTTGGATGTCTGGGCCAAATATGCCCAGAAAAAACACATAGAAAGGACTGATGTCATATTGACGGCCCAAAATTGACCTGTGCTATATGTAACAGAAGTGAGTCAGTGGTGCTGTGCAGGGAAGTAGACCTCACTCCCCGAAACCTAAAAGAAGTTCTAGCGATGAAGCTAGAGCTTGTGGGTTTAAGCTTCCCTTGTTGGAGCATCTTCCTCTACATATATATATATATGTAAACAGGGACACATATATTAGTAAACACATATATATTATAGTAGTAAATTACCGTAAGACTAACCTGCAGCTTTTTATTTCATAATTATATCAAAACCATGACGTGTGCAAAACCTGCACACGTCATCAGGCTGGTCGACAGGACGTTGATTTCTGAGGGTTGTTTAGCAAGTTTTTTTAACGTTGGTCAAATCACATTGACGACACAAAAAATATGCATTATACCAGACCGTACAATACAAAATCGACCACTTAAGTTTAAACATATCGTCAATACAATAGGCCTTGTCTAGGCTACAATTGACTTTTCTATCTAAAGAAAAATATATACTCTCAAGTTCTAATGTGACTATGTGATTGTATTGACTGACACAGGACGCCTAAAAGCACATTTTCCAACAATGTTCGATCGTGATCGCTTACAGCATGTAGCTTGCTAGCAAAAACAGAAAAAGGTCTAGCCAAAGCAAAGTTATGAATGCAATACAAAACAGCTTTGTTTGATAATGGCACACAAACTGAATCTCAATCAATTACTCTGGTCCCTCAGTACAGGTAACCCTTATTTCCACATTACCAAGTTATATTGATTCAATATAATACACGGCCAGATTGGAGTGGGTGGGATATGGGTGGCGTCCTGATGTGACCTCGTTCAGACAGCCGTCCTGCGCCGTCCATCTGACCTGGACTCAACCTTGGTTGTCAAAATGTCTGGTGTGCGGTCTTCAAAGATATCTACCGTGGGTTTTTCACAGGATGCTAGCGGTGTGTTGATTACTCGTCGCGTAGGAATCATTTCCCTTAAAAACCCAGTGGAAGGTCAAATGCGTTATCGCTAATCAGATGTGAGCATCCCTATCCCTATTCACCTTAACCCTTTTCACCGTGTTTGTTGCACCACCGTATTTAACGAGATTGCTCATAAAAACGTATTTTGTACCTTTTTTATTTATTTTTTACGAGCGGCATAACTAACAAGAAATGTGGAACGGCCTTCAACACCTTATTAACCCCGTAACCTGCTGACCTCACCTGCCGTTTTCAGAATGTAGCAATTCAGTTGACAAATATAAACCTGACCTTGCATTATACTCTCCAATGTTATACCACGTAGGGAATTCTGGCTTTTGGTTGTTGTTTTTTTCGCACGTCGCGGCTTGGTCATGTGACTATGGACTTCCTGTGTCTGTGGCTTCTGCACACATCCGTCAAATAGCGTATGAGTGGAAGGACTGGAGGCGTGTAGGCGACTCCAGACAGCTCTGCCTTTGCAGTCGTCAAACGCCAGAAGAAGCTCCGATCTCTTGTGTCGTCGTCACAGACTGTACAAAGTCTGTCTGTCTTCTACTACAGTGAGCGCTCCCCCCCCACCCTCTGCTCCCCAGGGGACCGTGTGGTATAATCCACACGGTTCCAGCTCCCTCTGACTGTTCCGTGTCGGCGCTATAAATCCCACTGAATGGGACTCATTCACCGTGTGTCAACCGCCACAAGCGCCCACACACAAGCTCCTCCCGGGGAGTTCCTCCCGGTGCGGGCGCCACACGTCCACGGGTTCGATTCCCCCTCCCCTCCATCCTACTCCCCCCCCCCCCCCATCCCGCTTGTCACTCACCGTGACAGCGGAGCCGGGAGTTAATGTGACACTTAAAACGACTGTGATTTCCTGAAAGAAATCAATTTGGGAAAAAATAGCCATGGAAATCCATTTTCCTTCTAAACTCAGCCCGGGCTTGGGTAGCGCTTCTCCTCCTCCTCCTCTTCCTCCTCCTCCTCCTCCTCCTCCTTCTTCCAGTAGAGAAAAGCGTTCTAAACCCCCCCCCAAACCCCCTCCTCCCCCGTCGACGAGCAGCGCTTGAATAAATCTGCATTCAATTAAGGGATTAAGCACTGTTTAAACATGGCTTCCACTCTCTCCACGCTAATCCGCACTCAGTGTGTGTGTGTGTGTGTGTGTGTGTGTGTGTGTGTGTGTGTGTGTGTGTGTGTGTGTGTGTGTGTGTGTGTGTGTGTGTGTGTGTGTGTGTGTGTGTGTGTGTGTGTGTCTGGATAGCGTCATACGTCTCCTCGGTCTTCTCCTATACGCTGATCTGTGCAGTGGGTTTCAGCCCGTATAGGCCCCTCCCCCTCTCACGTGGAGGACGATCTCAAGAGCACATCTCTTTCAAGGCCCCTAATCACGAGGAGGGAGGGAGGACGGGGACGGGGACAGGGACGAGGAGATGTCGTTAACCACGGTAAAAGGAAGGGAGGGTGCGTGTTGATTTGTGGCCGGCGATCCATCACTCCAGCGGCGCCTGGTTGAGCGTGGCCACGCGAAGAAGCGAGTAATTAAGAGAGACGGACGGGCTGTTTGACAGGAGTGTCTGAGGACGTTTATAAATTACGAAGACGTCGTCGCTCGCCCGGCATCTGTCATCTTGTGTTGTTGTCGTTATCTTTTCCCGTCGTTTTTAGAAGAAAAAAAAGAAAAAAGAAAAAAAAAATATATATATATATATCAGGGTTTCCGTTAGCCGGTATTTACCGGTTTTTAGCGGGTAAAAATGATAAAAAAACGGTCCGGTAATAATGTTGGGTTTTGGTCATGAAGTGACCAATCAGCTGCCGCACCTCTCATGACGTCTGTCACGAGTGGGATTGTTCGGGGGGACCCAGAACGCAGACCAAGACAGTGGAGCTATAACATAAAGCTTTATTTAAAGCACAACACAACTCAAACACAACACAAGAGAGTGATCACGGACAGTCCAGGGGTCTGGGTACCGGGAGGTCGATCCGCGGAGTACCGACAGGTAGTAGACCGGCGAGTAGTCCGGGACGGGAGAGGAGTCTGGGTACCGGGAGGTCGAGTAGCGACAGGTAGGAGTCGTCTGGAGGAGGAGAGAGTGATGCGACTTATGCGTATTGCAAGCTGCAAAGACACATTAGACACCTTTGATTTCAGCTCGGCAGCAGAGGACTTTGCCGCAATGAAATGAAGGAGAAAGCAAAAAGTTGCCTGGTAGCCTACAGGGTAAATGTGATGCCATGTAGCCTATGTTAAAACGGACTACAGATGTTACAGGGGTTTTGAAATAGCCTCGATTTTTGCGGCTAACGAGGTTTTGCTCAATCGTTTTGTTGTTCATTAAATAGTCAAATTTATTTGAGGTCTTTGTCATTCTTTCGTCAATCTAGGTGTACATTATAGTTGCGTTTGTAATATAGACTGTTTTTGAAACATGACCGGTAAGTTTAGAATTTGTCCG
>CM051011.1:6226849-6241849 GCA_027704905.1 Muraenolepis orangiensis | reverse complement strand
GAGAGAGTGGGAGAGAGAGAGAGAGAACCAGAGAGAGAGAGAGAGAGGGAGAGAGAGAGAGAGAACCAGAGAGAGAGAAAGTGGGAGAGAGTAAATGCAGTGGATTCATGTGAGTTCAAATGCTGTGAGTTGTTCTTTGTGGTCGTCAGATCAAGGGTTTCAGGTTCCCGGTGTCCTGTCTCGTCTGCTCAGCAGCATCCACTGTGTGTCTCTCAATGACATCCTTCATTGGGATGGGGATCACTGTGTGTTCGTTTGAAGAGGGCCAGTTACAGGAACAGGGAATAGATGACTGGCAATGTCTGTTCTGTTCTACCATAAAACCTTTGATTAACTATGCCGGGGAAATGACACCAGGAAATTGGGAGGGATTTCAGCACAGGAATATTCACGTTGTGAATAACACTTTTGTTTATAGCGACTGCGTGTTACTTATGTGAACGTGGAAGTCTCTTGGTCTCATTGCCCCATCAATCCTCTCTCACGGAAGGCCATGCTGAAGAAGGCACTCCAGCGCCCCTTTGCCCTGCGGTGCCTCAGGAGAAGCGGCATAAGTTGTCACAAAATCAGCTTTCACCACCTCAGAATCTCGAGACTCTGGCCATCACATACGGACTCTGTGGCAGAAACCCTCACCCATGCCTCCATCACCTCCCGCCTGGACTATTGCAATGGAGTCCTGTCCAGGGTTTCCAGCAAATCCCTGGATAGGCTCCAGTATGTCCAGAACTCAGCCACCAGGGTCCTCACCCTCACCAAGCCCTGGCATCACATCACCCCCACCCTCATCCACCTCCACTGGCTCCCCGTCAAGTTCCGTATCAAATATATAACGCTCCTCCTCACCTACAAGTCTCTCCATGCCCTCACCCCCCAGTACTTCACAGACCTCCTCCACCCCTATACCCCCCAGTACCTACCAGACCTCCTCCACCCCTATACCCCTTCAGTACCTAACAGACCTCCTCCACCCCTATACCCTTCAGTACCTAACAGACCTCCTCCACCGATACACCATTTCCAGCCCGGAGACTGCGGTCCTCGGACCCGGGCCTGCTCTCCATTCCCCGTTTCCAGCCTCCGACCTGTTGGAGACAGAGCGTTCTGTGTGGCGGCGGCCCCCCTCCTCTGGAACTTTCTTCCCGGAGAGATCCTCAACGCAGCCTCCCTGGACATTCTCAAAAGAACCCTCAAGACTCTAATGTTCACCACAGCCTTGAAGCCATCTCTAACCCATCCCTTTCCCTTCCTTTCACTGGTACTTTGATTGATTTACTTGATTTATTTTGGTATTTTCCTAAGCTGTTGGCGTGTTTGTTTTGTTGTTTGTTGCCTCTCTGTAAAGCGGCCTTCGGTCCCTTGAAAGGCGCTATATCAATTAAAATTCTCTTAAAAGTCTCTTGGGACTTGGGGCTTGGGAACTGGAAGGTCGCCGGTTCAAGTCCCTGAAACACCTGGACACTGCCGAGGTGCCCTTGAGCAAGGCACCAGACCCCTACTACACTGCTCCCAGGGCAGCTGGATATACAATAGCTGCCGACTGCTCCTAATACTAGGATGGGTTAAGAAGAGAAACTAATTTCACTGTGTGTGAACATGTAGGTGACCAATAAAGAGGATTCGATCCTCTTTAGATTTAGATCCAGAGGGTCGTGAGGACGGAGAAGATCATCGGGTGCACTCTTCCATGCCAATCGAGGAGATCTTGAGGACCACGTGTCTGAATAAGGCCACCTCCCTCATAAAGAAGCGTAAAGGATCATACTTCATACTACATACAAAAAAAGAAAGAATCTTGAAGGCAGCGCTTCGAAGAGTTTTATTCAAGGTAGCCGTGACAGCGTTTGTGGAACCTACGGATCCGTCATGCTGGCACTGCCAGAGTGACAAGTACTGCATAAACAAACATGGTTGTGAGCGCGATAGTTTGTTTGTTGGAACGTTTGTGCTGCATCTATATAGAAGCAGCATTTTAGATCTTTATTTCTTGAATGAGATGCTAACGCTGCCAACTGACGTTTGAACTTAGTGGTTGAAAAAAACGACAATACTGCAGAAATAAACTTGGTTTTCAATCATTTTGTCGAATGATCGAGCCGCATTTTATATAAGAAACAAAACTCTGTTCCATATCTGTTTTAGTTGACGTAGAATGTGATGGGGGCGGCAGTAGCTGAGGAGGTAGAGTGGTCATCTTGCTGGTCGAGGTGTCCTTAAGCAAGACACCCTCACCCTAACTGTTCCTGACCTGCTGGCTGTCTCCTTGATGGCTGACTCCGCCGGCGGTGGTTGAATGTGTGTATGAATGGGTGAATGGGAGGCATGACTTGTAAAGCGCTTTGGATTAAAACGCTTTATAAAAGGCAGTCCATTTACCATTGTCATTATCAAATACATTTTAGGAATGTTTTTCTCATTTTCTTACCTAGTGTCCATATCTTCTGTCGTCTCTGTCATCGTCTCTGCCGTTGCAAAGTAATTGCCAGCCAGTTCCCTGTTGTAATACATCTACGGTTGGTGCACACGCTTCGCTGTGTGATCCCTCATTGGTTGTCCCAGCTCAGTGCACATGATTGGTGGAGAACGAGCTACCAGCTCATTGGAGGAATACATGTTGTTCCAGTCCCTCAGGGAAATAGAAAAAATACCGGGATACTTTATAGATCATTAGTCAACATTAAGTCTTGAGTTTAACCAAATGAATTAAATACAATTGCAAATTTGGCAATTCTGGCAAACTAATGGAAGAGTTAAGACGGGACAATTTTCTTGGTAATAATATTATATTCCCATGCAATCAAAGTTTACTTTGGCAGTTACAACAGCTGCTTTAATGTGCACTTTAATGCAATTACTTGGCATACGCACAGAGTGCACATACTATATGATTGGATTACGGATGGGTAGGGGGGGGGGGTGGGCAAAAAGCACAGCAGTTTCTTAAAAACGGAATAAAGACGATTAAAGCTAATTAGCGAAGGAAGGTGTTGAGACAATAGCGATGATTCCCCCCTGTCAGCCGCCCGCTGAGCAGAACAAACGCTGCAGATGCCTTCTCCAAACAGAGAAGAGAAGTGTGAGAGCAAAATAACAGGAAAACGAAAAAAGCTAAAGAAGAAAAATATTGATTTGTTTAACATCATCTCAGCCTTTCCAAAACGTATTACTCCACCTGTGCCCAGAAAAGCAGGGGGGGGAAAAGGCAGAGCGAAAAACAGTTGGTATAGATTTCCCTGCATATTGATTTTCATGTTGAAACGCATTCAGCTGTTAATTAAACCACACATTACCATGACAATGTAACACTAATGTTTTTGTGTGTTCATGTGTGTGTGTGTGTTTTTATGTGCACGTGTTTGCACGCGTGCATGTACTGACAAACGTGTGTGTGTGTGTGTGTGTGTGTGTGTGTGTGTGTGTGTGTGTGTGTGTGTGTACAAACACACACACACACACACACACACACATACACACACACACACACACACACACACACACACACACACACCACACACACACACACACACACACACACACACACACACACACATCAGCATGCAGCGTGTTGCAGCATGCTGTATCTGGGCCGGGCAGATGTCTGCGTGGCTGTCAGGGCGTTTTCTAATCTGACAGCTAATCTGCCCAGCGGAGCCACAGACAAACGACTGACATCACCAAACACCCCCCACCACCACCACCACCACCACCACCACCACCTCCCCCACCACCACCCCCACACTCACCCCTTGTCTCTCTCTCTTTCCGTCTATCGGGGTAAGGCTGGAAGAATCGCGCACCGAACCAAACCAGACCCTTTTGGAGAATGATGGTGACAAGTTTTTCCTCCTGCAACTCCTTTGTTTAAAGCACTTTTGTAGGTCGCTTTGGACAAAAGCGTCTGCTAAATGACTGTAATGTAATGTAATGTAATGTTATGACGCGTCCAGACAAACGGCCTGGAAAATACAGAGTAGTGTGTCTGCGTTTAGTAGTAATACTATATATATAACTATAAGACCAGGGGTCAAGTTTACCTTTTTTAAGAGAGATCGGCATTGGTAGGTTGGGGAGGTTACATCTTCCTTTTGTAATACATATTATACAGGACTTAATAATAATAATAATAATAACACAGCTACAGAATAAAAATGGTTTAATTCATGCACACATTCAAAGGTTATTATGCTATTTAACTTTACGATTCATTTGTGCACTGCTCACCTTTTCTCTTCTTGAATTTTGCAATTCACTTACAAAGACAGTGACCTGAATCTGCTTCATTCTTAAACACACACAGCTATGGCACTATATCTTTATCTCCTTTTATTGCACTTTAACCCCTTTTATTGCACTTTAACCCCTTTTATTGCACTTTAACCCTGCTTATACCGTGATAGTACAGTGTATCCACTGCAATATGAGCATGGCTCACCTTTCTCCCTTTCTCCCCCTATATGGATGTGTTCTTTCTTCCGGCTGGCATTGCTCTCTTCCTCTCACTCTCCTTGCTCTTTTATATATTTATACATTTATATATATTTATTCTGTATCCTGTGATATAACTGCATACCCCTGCTCACTACCTGTTGAATACTTGTATACTACCTGTATATATATACCTATAATTCTGCACATATCTCATACCTACTCTATAAGTTATTTTATACCTGTTTTTATACCCAGTAGACTGTCTTTACATCTTATTTAACCATTGTACATTATATATTACCATGGTCTTTACTGCAACATTTGCACTCTGGTTAAGGCGCTGTCACACCTTGACGATTTAGCCAGTGTATGCCCGACGTATCAAAGATTATCTGAAACGCTAGCATACGTTGAATAATTGATGGGTAAGTTTTGTATAAGTTAAGAGCACGCTGGTATACGTCGTAGTACGGCGAGAAATTTTGAGCGTGCACAAAATTTCGACGTATGAGCCGTACACTGGCATACGCGAGCCATAAGTTGTAGGTAAGTTATGCGATCGTTGACACACGTTCACACACGTAACTTGTAAGTTACTCATAAGTCGTAATACGTCGAGATAATGTCTAGCGTACCCAAAACCTATTTGTAACCTATGAGTAACGTGCTTTGAACCTATGTGTATGTAGGTAGACGTATATGACGTGTTCCGGACGACCACAGAACTTACTGAACGTGTTTCTAACTTACAGCTTCCGTATAATGGCGTATTGGCAGCGTTCTTCAAAGTTTTCTTCGGCATATTGATACGGTGATGTTGATACGGTGATGTTGATACAGTGATGTTGATACAGTGATATTGATACAGTGATGTTGATACAGTGATATTGATACAGTGATGTTGATACAATGATGTTGATACGGTGATATTGATACAGTGATGTTGATACAGTGATATTGATACAGTGATGTTGATACAATGATGTTGATACGGTGATGTTGATACAGTGATATTGATACAATGATGTTGATACAGTGATGTTGATACAGTGATATTGATACGGTGATGTTGATACAGTGATATTGATACAATGATGTTGATTCGGTGATGTTGATACAGTGATATTGATACAGTGATGTTGATACAATGATGTTGATACGGTGATATTGATACAGTGATGTTGATACAGTGATATTGATACAGTGATGTTGATACAATGATGTTGATACGGTGATGTTGATACAGTGATATTGATACAATGATGTTGATACAGTGATGTTGATACAGTGATATTGATACGGTGATGTTGATGTTGATACAGTGATATTGATACAATGATGTTGATTCGGTGATGTTGATAGGGTGATGTTGATACTGCGATGTCTAGTGCGGTTATGATTTGGATCATCGAGGGCCTCTCAGCCTTTTTATCGGCTACGACACGTGACCTTTGGCGATACGCTCGGGCATAAGTTGTGAACGCCGGCAACACGCTAAGCATTTGTTGGTATAAGTTATCGAACGTTCTATATAAGTTACTAATACGTTATGTATACGTTATGTATAAAAAAAAAACATTGATAGTTCAGCGTATGCCAGCGTTTTAGAGACATTTTGATAAGTCGGGCATAAGCTGGCTAAATCGTCAAGGTATGACAGGGCCTTTAGATGCCAAATTATTTTGGCTGTACTGTACTTGCGCTGTGCAATGACAATCAATTAGAATCTAATCTAATCAACGCCTATAATGTCTAAGGAAACGGAGGCCAATAGCCTACCAGTTTCTCCCATGTGTTCTGGCTCAGCTTGCTGCAGCAGCTCAAAATGACCTTCATCAGGAACATCACCTGTTTATGTCGCACTGTTTATATAGATATTAGCATTGCAAAAGAGAAAACTGTGTTAGAATTTGTATCCCTATATAGCCAAGCCTATTTGTATACACACATACATACATGTGTTTTGTTACCCAAGTATGCTTTGGCAATCAATATTGTTTCTTATGGTCATGTCAATGAAGCAATTTAAACTTAAACTGAAAAAGAGACAGAAAAACCACTTGCTGTCAATTCACCCATTTTTGGGCTATCTATTTTGGGGTTGCTTTATAGTTGCTTCAGTAAACATTTGTGGGGCAGGGTGGCTATACATATGTTTGGATGTTGTGTAATACCAGTGCCGGTCTTCTGTTTGAAATTTGATTTACCTTGAGTGTTTTTCTTGAAATAGCAAAGAAGGGATTGGTTTTTCAAACCACAGCACTTCATCATCATAGACAGTATACAGACATAGATAGTAGTTTGACAACATATAAGTCATAAGTCGAGAATCCACGACCCCCGACTAGAAAAAGTGCAATGGAACGCCACCTGAAGTCAAAGACGAGTTGTCTTGAACGCGGCATTACAATGTGCACTGCTTGATTACTCCCCACTTATTTGGACGCTGCATGTTAGGTTTTGCTAAGTTAAGGTAACGATACTGGGAGCGTGTTTCATATAGTGTTGACTATCATGTGTGTTTATCATCCATATAACACCTGAACCAGAGCGGGGGAGCGGCAGCAGAGTCAGCAGCAGCAGAACACCTACTACCCTCAACTCCTTATTGAATTTATTGAACATATTAAGAGGCGGTATTATTCAGCTTCACAGTGTACTGAGAAACAATGATTTCCCGCCCCCCCCCACCCCACACACACACACATACACATACACACACACACACACACACACACACACACACACACACACACACACACACACACACCTCCCACCCCCCTTGTAGGAAAGCCGAGAGGAAGAGGGAGAGAGAGGGAGGGGGAGGGACGGAGAGAGAGGGACGGAGAGAGAGAGAGAGAGAGAGAGAGAGAGAGAGAGAGAGAGAGAGAGAGAGAGAGAGAGAGAGAGAGAGAGAGAGAGAGAGAGAGAGAGAGAGAGAGAGAGAGCAAACAAAATATTGATGCAGCACATAAGTGAGTGCTTGTAAACAGCCTTGGGAGGCAACATGAACCAATAGGAAACCTCCCCTGCAGCACATCACACTCTTGTACATTCGCCAAAGGGCCTGAGAACACACGCCGCAGGTTAATTTTCATAAATATGAAAGTGAGCCTCCCACCACACACACACCCACGCATGCATGCACGCACGCCCCCCCCCCCACACACACACACACCCACACACACACACACGCATGTACAGGCACACGCCCACACACACACGCGCACACATAATTACATTTAAATGCCCGGCTTTGCTGGAGCCGGAAATGTGTTGAACCTTTGTGTGTTTGCCTGTTCACCGCTTGAGGTGTGGGTGGAGGCCAGGTGCAGACCAATGCATACTGCAAGGTTAACAATTCAGAATATTCATTCCTGTTCTGTCAGTAACTATTTATTTTGCCTTTACATAAGCATGCCTCTAGTAGAGTAGACAAACATACACATCATGTTTATATATATATAAACATCGTGTTAACATTGGTTTACATTTATGTATATATTCAGTGTATACTTATATTAGACTCTAGACACATGGTAATACAAACCCCAACCCGTGCCGCTTGCAATCAGTGTGCCCGGTACTTGTTTATGAACTGTACTATTATTATAAACACAGAGTGCCATGCTGGCCGTGGCTCCTCTCTCACCGCCGTCGTCACGGTGATCTTGGCCTGAGACGGACGTGGCAAGGAGCGGCCACGGCCGAGCATGAGAATCGGGGACGAGGCGCTCGGTGGCGGCGGCGGCGGCGCCGATGGCCGTGCCGCGGTCTGCTGCTGTGTCACCGTTGCGGTGCTGCTGCAGTTTGTGTTTTATCACTGAGCAGCTGCCCAGGGCAGAAGGCCCTCATCCATCAGCTCATTTATGTAGAAGCCACAAGCGGGTCCCCCCCCCCCCCCCACACACACACACACACACACACACACACACTACCGCAACCTTTCTCTCTCTCTCTCTCTCTCTCTCTCTCTCTCTCCTCTCTCTCTCTCTCTCTCTCTCTCTCTCTCTCTCTCTCTCTCTCTCTCTCTCTCCTTCTATGTTTGTTTGCACTCTCTCTCTCTTTTCTACTCTCTCTCGCTCTCTCTCTTTGTTTGTCTATCTCTGTCTTTCTTTTGCTCTCTCGCTATTTATCTTGCTTTCTCTCTCTTCTGCTCTCTCATTTTTGTTGTCTGCGTGTCTCTCTATTGCTTTTGCTCTCTCTCTCTCTCTCTCTTTCGCTGTCTGTGTGTCTCTTTATTGCTTTTTCTCTCCATCTCTCTCTCTTTTGCTGTCTGTGTGTCTCTCTGTTGCTTTTGCCCTCTCTCTCTCTCTCTCTCTCTCTCTCTCTCTCTCTCTCTCCCTCTCTCCTCTGTAGAGGCTCCTCATTCATTTGCTTCTAGTTCCAGAGTGCAGGGCACTGTCATCTTCTGAATAAACACTGTGGCGCCAGCAGGAACCAGCCCCTCGGCTATCTGATTTAGTGTACGGCTGACTGGTTATACGGCTGGCTGGATGGCTGGCTGACTGGCTGCTGGATGGCTGATTAACTTGGTGGCTGGCTGACTGGATGGCTGGCTGACTGGATGGCTGATTGACTGGCTGGCTGGATGGCTGATTAACTGGCTGGCTGGCTGGGTTGCTAGCTGACTGGATGGCTGGCTGACTAGATAGCTGATTGACTGGCCGGCTGGGTGTCTGACTGGCTGGTTGTCTGAGTGGGTGGCTGGCTGACTGGCAGGCTGGCGTGAACAGAGACCATTACATCCAGAGATCTACCGTTTGCTGGCTCCTTGAGTTTGATGTGTGTTTGGGCAGAAAAGCATTTATTCAGCGGCGGCGCCTTCCGTAGAGGAAGCTCTTTTTAATGAGCTATTTCTACTGATCCATCCCCACGCCGTGGCTTATCCTCCGATTGGTTATCTTCATTTGCATATGTGGCGTGAATATACAGGAAAAATGAAGCGGCAGAATGAGAAGATAGGGAGAGCCAAAGTGGTTCCAGGTGGTGGCTGTGGTTTTAACAAGGATGGGATAATTGGATGTATTATGAAATCATAAAAGATTCATTAGAGCCGCTATGCCGGAAATGGGATGAGAGGGAGAGAGAGAGAGCGAGAGAGAGAGCGAGAGAGAGAGCGAGAGAGAGAGAGAGAGAGAGAGAGAGAGAGAGAGAGAGAGAGAGAGAGAGAGAGAGAGAGAGAGAGAGAGAGAGAGAGAGAGAGAGAGAGAGAGAGAGAGGGGAAGATAAACTCGTACATCCGTTGCTTTGCAGCACGGACAGGAAAAATCAGGTTTGATTCACAGATCCCAAGTGGAGGAGCGAGCCGATAGGGGTATCATGTCAGCCAGGTTAACGCATGGGATGAGCATGTTACCACTGCTTGGTATGAGAGGCTGTTATCATCCAAGGCAGGCAGCAGCAGATGGGGGGGCGGGTGTGTGGTGGTGGGGGGGCGGGGGTTAGGCGTTATGGATGTTGACGGGCAGGCTGACGAACCAACCCAGTTTGCCAACTCAAATACCCTGTCCCTTAAACGAGGGCACGTCTAAATGCTGCGAGTCAACGATTAGTCACAGACGCTATCAATCTCCCCCCCCCCCCCCCACCACCGCGTGGACTGGAGACAAATTGAATGCTACGCCTCATTGTCCTTTGGATTGTTTTAGTGGAGATACATCCGCCTGACGGAGGCATGTGATTAAAACCGAGCGAGGCTGCGGGACGGGCGTCGCCAGCAGCATCCCAACCCTGTGCATATGCATGAGGCGTTACGTCAGAAGGCCTCTTTACTGTCGCTGCACACGAGTACAGGAACCAAATGGTGAAGCAGGGCTCACGGTCACTCTAGAAATAAACAGATTTATAATTGCCACATATGAGTCAAATGATATATAGATATATATATATATATATATACAGTATATATACATTTGACTCATATTTGATGTATTGATGTTTAAGATCAGTTCTTTGGAGACTTGTTAGGAATGAAATGCACTTTTTGACTTCTGGTGACGAGTTGTTCTCTTACCTTTAAACCTTTGTTGAAACACTATTGTAAGTCGCTTTGGACAAAAGCGTCTGCTTAGTGACTGTAACGTTATGTAAGGTATTATACTTACGATATAAACACTCACTTGTTACACGTACCAGTTCAGAGTGAATACAACAATAACAACCCAAAACGACCTCAGTTACAGTCAACCCGTCAATCAGCTGCTCCACCGCCTCCTGTTGTGCTGTTTACTCTTTAGTCATTCAGCAGAGACACTCTGACCCCAGACATGATGATGGACCTGAGTGATACATGATTATGGACCTGGTGATACATGATGATGGACCTGAGTGATACATGATGATGGACCTGGTGATACATGACAATGGACCTGCTTGATACATGACGATGGACCTGTGTGTTACATGACAATGGACCTGCTTGATACATGACGATGGACCTGTGTGTTACATGATGATGGACCTGAGTGATACATGATGATGGACCTGAGTGATACATGATGATGGACCTGAGTGATACATGACGATGGACCTGTGTGTTACATGATGATGGACCTGAGTGATACATGACAATGGACCTGTGTGTTACATGACGATGGACCTGTGTGTTACATGATGATGGACCTGAGTGATACATGATGATGGACCTGAGTGATACATGATGATGGACCTGTGTGTTACATGATGATGGACCTGTGTGTTATATGATGATGGACCTGCGTGATACATGACGATGGACCTGTGTGTTACATGATGATGGACCTGAGTGATACATGATGATGGACCTGAGTGATACATGACGATGGACCTGTGTGTTACATGATGATGGACCTGAGTGATACATGACGATGGACCTGTGTGTTACTTGATGATGGACCTGAGTGATACATGATGATGGACCTGAGTGATACATGATGATGGACCTGAGTGATACATGATGATGGACCTGGTGATAAATGATGATGGACCTGAGTGATACATGATGATGGACCTGAGTGATACATGATGATGGACCTGGTGATAAATGATGATGGACCTGAGTGATACATGATGATGGACCTGAGTGATACATGATGATGGACCTGGTGATACATGATGATGGACCTGAGTGATACATGATGATGGACCTGAGTGATACATGATGATGGACCTGGTGATACATGATGATGGACCTGAGTGATACATGATGAGTAAGGAGGAGGCAGCCCCAAGTTTGGCCGTCTTGCTCAAAGATGCCTACTGGTCTCTACACGACTTGAGGTAGACTGCAGACCTTGAGGGTTCCAACCCTCCTGAACCTTTCCCACTGGGAGTGCCTCCAGCCCCCCAGCGCCTTAACCACTAGACCATGTTGGCTTGACTACAAACGTACAGCACATAGTGGAGTGGATCAAACCCTGCCCTGAACATGAGGAAGTCATGTTTCCTGGCATGACTACCATCGTACACACTGTTGGTGCAATGTTGCGTCAGCTCGCTTTTCACAAGCGGGAAGAGGGAAAAGAGAATAGTTGTGTGTGGTGTGTCTCTCTCTCTCTCTCTCTCTCTCTCTCTCTCTCTCTCTCCCCTTCATTGTTGAACAGAGGCCTGACTCGCCCTGCAGCAGGGCTCCCTTCCCAGACATGGCTGGAGCTCTAACCTTGCTTAGAGTGTAATGCTTGGCGTGTAATGTGTGTGTGTGTTCAGCATTCTAACACACACGCACACGCACACACACACACACACACTCTCTCTGGTCTTTCACTCTCTCTCACAAACACGCACACACACCACACACACACACACACACACACACACACACACACACACACACACACACACACCATCATCCCAGGGTCCGGACCTCAGCTCTCGCTGAACACGGCTGTGGTGACCAAGGGCCAAAGGGGACCCCCTCTTCCGGGCAGAGTGATACATCATATTAAGCGAGCCCGGAGCTAGGGGTCACAGGGGTCACAGGGGTCACAGGGGTCACGCTGTAGCCGCGGTGGTCCGACAGGTGAGGATGAGGATGTCCTGTTTTTTGTTTGGTTTTTTTTGGTGGACATTGAGAAGAAGATGGACGATGACGGTGAAAGAAAACCAAAATAGAAAAATAAATAAAAATAAACGAAGGTCAGAAGAGAATATATAGAAATATGTAGATAATATAATATATAAAGAAAGAGACAGAGGTGTGGGAGTTTGGGGGTCCAGGTTGTGTGTGTGTGTGTGTGGTGAGGAGGACCGCAGAGGAGACGGATCAGTGTTGGATTAAGATCAGACACAGATTATAGGGTGGGATTACCCGGATATCAGGCGCTGCTGTTAACAAGGATTAGACCGAAGAGAGTGGGGGGGGGGGGCTGGGCAAACAAAATGTTACGTCTGCAGTGTGAGTGGAGAGGATTGAGATGGATGATTGAGAACGAGCGAGCCCGATCATCGAGATAGAAAGAGAGCGATTCAGACGGATACATACTTGGTGGCTAGCGGTATAAGAACGTTTGTGTACGACCGGTGTGTTGTTGTTGTTGTAGTAGTAAGCCATCAAACTCTCATTCATACGGATAGACAAATCATACACCCCCCCCCCCCCCCCCCCCCACACACACACACACACACACACACACACACACACACACACACACACACACACACACACACACACACACACACACACACCAATAGAAGGGAAGAAGGGAGGAAGGAAAAACTCCAACTCAAATTGTAAACAAGTGAGTTTTTAAAATAGTTATTTGCATATTATGCAAATAACTAGTTGAAATAGTTCAGTTCAGACAACTTTATTTATCCCTAGAAGGGCAATTCATTTGCAGCTTGCCAGTCACAACACACAAAAAAAAACACAATTAAGATGACACGAAAGACACTCACAGACAAAGGTAAATTATATAATTGATAACTGTCCAAGCAACAAGGAGCAGCAGTATACATTTGTTTATACATTTATATATATTTATCCTGCTTTTCATAATTGCATACCCCTGATCAATACCTGTTAAATAATTATACTTACTTACCTGTATATCTATATATATATCCCTATTATTATGCTCATATCCCACACATACTCTATAAGTAATCGTATAACTGTTTTTATACATAGAATGTCTTTTAGAAACTGTAAACTGTAAATTATATTTACATATATGTATATGTAAATTACTTTACTGCAACATTTGCACTCTGGTTAGATGCTAAATTATTTTCGCTGTACTGTACTTGAGAATAAATTAGAATCTAATCTAATCAGTAGATCAAATACACATTCCAGTGTATGGTCAATTTAAGATGACTACTGTCAACAAACTATGGAAAAAGAGGAAAAAAGACAGAAACAGCAAAGTCATTTATACACATGACTCGTTAATATTATGGATCTATTCCCGATGTTGAGCTGACAAATGGGGAGGTTTTCCATCTCCTCCCCCTCCCTCATCCTCCCTCATCCTCCCTCATCCTCCCTCATCCTCCCTCATCCTCCCTCCCTCCTCCTCCCTCCTCCTCCCTCCTTCCCTCCTCCTCCTCTTCTCTGCGGGCTGAGATGGAGCTGGCCATGATTTATTCAGCTCCTTCTAGGTCTAGAGAGCCAGCGACCGCTGAGAGAACCGACATGGCTACTGCTGCTTCTTCTTTTTTTTAAACTAAATTAATCAGTAGAGAGTACGAGAGAATACGAGAAGACAGGGAAAGAAGAAGAAGAAGAAGAAGAAGAAATAAGCATGACTGCTTCTATCTACTCCTTGGGCCGTGGAGAGCTGGCCTCACTCGGAGACGGACAGTTTCCACGCAGACACGTGACAGGTGTGTGTGTGTGGTGTGTGTGTGTGTGTGTGTGTGTGTGTGTGATGAATTACACTGTCAGTCTGGCTGAAATGAGAATGGAAGCCTTTCACTCAAAACAACAACAAAATAACATGTGCCACTTTGAGACAAAAGCATTATTTAGACATTCACAGCCCATCGTCTCTGTGCATATTACAGTGTTCTCGAACATCACGGAAATGAGAAGGGACACAAGCATAGACTTACTTTCTATAGACTAACTCACTATAGACTAGCTCACTATAGACTAACTCACTAAAGACTATCTCACTATAGACAAACTCACTATAGACTAACTCACTGTAGACTAACTCACTATAGACTAGCCCACTATAGACTAACTTACTATAGACTAGCTCACTATAGACTAACTCATTATAAACTAACTCACAATAGACTAGCTCACTATAGACTAACTCACTAAAGACTATCTCACTATAGACTAACTCACTATAGACTAGCTCACTATAGACTAACTCACTATAGACTAACTCACTATAGTCTAGCTCATTAAAGACTAACTCACTTTAGACTAACTCACTATAAACTAAGTCACAACAGACTAGCTCACTATAGACTAATTCACTATAGACTATTTAGCTTTAGACTAACTCACGATAGAATAACCGACTATGGACTAACTCAATATAGACTAACTCACTATAGACTATAGACTGACTCACTATAGACTAACTCACGATAGCTTAACTCACTATAGACTCGCTCACTGTGGAATAACTCACA
>CM051011.1:6216849-6221849 GCA_027704905.1 Muraenolepis orangiensis | reverse complement strand
CACAGCTAGGAGCCAACTGATGAGCGGCGGGCCGGTCCACCCTCACAGAGGTAATGAACCTTCAAATTGATCCAATTGCGGTCATGGTTTGGACTGACCCAGAGTCTAATGTTGCAGTAGGCTATCGAACACCATTTATTTTAATATATATATACACAAGATACAAGATGTTTACTAGCCATTTGAAACAACTAGAATGGAATGCTTTCTCCCCATTCCCTATATATATATATATATATATATATATATATATATATATATATATATACAGTATATAGATATATAATTAAACCCGCAGCACTATGGGGATTTCATTTTCCAACCAGGTTCCTTAGAAGCGTATAAACAGCACATTGAGACAGGCTCGAGCATCACGGCAATCAGTCTGTTTCAGGGCTACAGACGCTAAAAGACATTGCTATCCAGCGAGGCGGGCCTCATAGAGAGGAGGTTCTGTCCTCCCAGCGTAAACCTGTACCCGATGACCCTCCTGCCTGCCTCGGTAGTACCTCCAAGTCCCTTACTGTAGAGACCTCTCTTACATGATTGTAATTCGGGTTGAATCATTGTTTTCAATTAATTTTTGCTTTGTATGTCGTTTGTGCTTTAAGGAGTCTTCAGTGTAATGAGCTTGGAACCACCTCAAACCACCCGTCCACCAGCCTCGCAAATCAACAGCTGATCCGATCAGAGGGGCATTCCTCTTTATCCAGTTGGACGTTACTGGTGCTGTTGGACTAAAACATTGAAATGCGTTTATTTCTTACGTCAGTATTCCTTCGGAGGCGGCAGTCGGTTTTGCTCTGGGTTATCTGTGTTGTTCCCCGCCGGGTTTCCCTCTCGCTGGCGTTAACGAGCAGAGACGCTGTCGGAGAGGATGCAGTCTGTACCTGCAGGCAGCCAGAGGGACCAGGCACCCTGGGGTGGGGGGGGGGTGGAATTAACCTGGAGCGACAAGAATGAAAACAAACATCACCTCTGCTCCGGGCGGCCCCCTCAGGTCCCCTGAGATCATCCTCACACCACCACCACCACCACCACCACCACCTCCACCACCACCAGCGCTACCCCCATAGCGCCACCCACCCACCACCACCACCACCACCACCACCGCTACCACCACCACCACCACCACCAGAGCTACCCCATAGCACCACCACCACCACCGCTACCACCACCACCTCCACCACCACCAGCGCTACCCCTCATAGCACCACCACCACTACTACCACCACCATCACCACCACCAACGCTACCCCTCATAGCACCACCACCACCACCACCACCACCACCCCCTACCATCGCTACTACCACCGCCACCACCACCACCACTACCCCACCTAGCACCACCACCACCACCACTACCCCACCTAGCACCACCACCACCACCGCTACCCCTCCTAGCATCCAACGAGACGCGCTTGCCACCATCACCTCCACCACCATCGCTACCCCTCCTAGCACCATCACCTCCACCACCACCGCTACCCCTCCTAGCACCATCACCTCCACCACCACCGCTACCCCTCCTAGCACCATCACCTCCACCACCATCGCTACCCCTCCTAGCACCATCACCTCCACCACCACCGCTACCCCTCCTAGCACCATCACCTCCACCACCACCGCTACCCCTCCTAGCATCCAACGAGACGCGCTCGCCACCACCACCACCACCACCACCGCTACCCCTCCTAGCACCATCACCTCCACCACCACCGCTACCCCTCCTAGCACCATCACCTCCACCACCACCACCACCGCTACCCCTCCTAGCACCATCACCTCCACCACCACCGCTACCCCTCCTAGCATCCAACGAGACGCGCTCGCCACCACCTCCACCACCATCGCTACCCCTCCTAGCACCATCACCTCCACCACCATCGCTACCCTCCTAGCCCATCACTCACCCATCGCTACTCCTAGCACCATCACCTCCACCACCATCGCTACTCCTCCTAGCACCATCACCTCCACCACCATCGCTACTCCTCCTAGCACCATCACCCATCCCCAGTAAGCGCTGCTTGAAACACATTGAATGAGATGAATGGCCGGTTGGTTGGTTGGTTGCAGCACTTTACCCTAAAAACCCAAAACAAACGTCTCTCTGGCCGCCCCTCGCCCCTCTCGCCCCTCTGTCTCCGGGTTTAGAGACGGCCCAGCAGCAGCAGAGGCACTCAGAGTTTATGTATCGCTTATGCACATATAAAGCGGTGGGCCAGGTGGGATCCGGCATGAGGACAGGCCTGGAGGGGTGGAGAGGGATGGAAGAGGCCAGCCGGCCAAGCCCAGCCCCGCTCCCTGCCAACACAATAATAGGAGTCATAGTTTAAGTCCTTACCTCCGAGAGATCGCTTCCGGAAGATTCTCTGGGGGACGCCACCGAGAAAGCAGTAGACCATATTTTATTTTTATTTTTATTTTTAATGCGGTTGGCCCCCCGAGCGTGTTCTTACAGTTTACTTGTTATAGCAATATGTACAACAATATTGTGAGAAAGAGGAAGAGACGGTGAGCAGGAAGAGCTGTTCCCCATTCATCACACAGTTATACTTTCTCTTCTATTGTGTGGCTGTGTGCTGCCCTTATCACCCAAGTATACATTCTATTATTGTGGCATCGTATGGAGATCGCTCTTTTCATGGTAAATCAGCCAAATCACTGTTCAATTATGTTGGGATTGCAACGCAACGTTTTCACTTTGTCACATCTCAGAAATCCTCCCTAAAAATATATTTTCAGTAGAGCACAAGGGCTTGTGTTCTTAAAGAGGGCAGGGTTCGGGGGTGTAGTCGCATATAGTTTGAAATCAAATCACCCGTTTTAGTGTGAAGGCACGAGATGGTCATTGCTGAAGGTCGTTTCATCGTGCTCATCCTTCATGACCTCATGCAGTGTAACAGGTCACTAGCCAATCAACGGCTCCCATTTCAGTTTATAATAGACAGCTGGGGCAACCAATCCATACACAATGCAAATGAATGCTCCCAGGAGGACACGGAAGATCACCTTTTGTCAAGCAGTAGTTTGTTGTTGTCACGTGTACAATCCCTTTAGTAACACAAATCAATCCAATGAACACAGCAGCATACCGGCTGTGTGTGTGTGTGTGTGTGTGTGTGTGTGTGTGTGTGTGTGTGTGTGTGTGTGTGTGTGTGTGTGTGTGTGTGTGTGTGTGTGTGTGTGTGTGTGTGTGTGTGTGTGTGTGTGTGTATCTGTGTACACAGCGGCGTTGCGATTCCCCGCACGTTTTGACGATAACAACGCTAAAAGTGGGAAAATATCTGGTTGCGGAGGAGAGCGGGGGAGGGGAATTGCTTTCATGCTTCAGCTAATGAATTAGCATCAAACGCGGACGCTATCCCGTAAGCCGCACTTATGCGGCCTAATTAAATACTTACTTAAAGAGAGCAGGCTGTTGTTTGACAGCCTGTAAACCCCGCGTCGTCACACGAATAGCGACCGATCGCGGCAATACTTTGACAAATTAAAGCGACATTACACACAAGTTCTGTTGGCACGGTTTGCCCTGTTTTGTTGTTGCCACGGTGAGAAATGTGTTTTGACACTTTTTGTTTTTTTGTCCACAGTGTTTAATGATTATTATTATTGTGTGAAACAGACAGTGTTTATGAACAATAAATGCCACGGCCGTACAATACCGCTTCTAATAGCTCAGCACAGATATGATTTGCAGCCCAAGCCTGGGAGCAATGGGGGGGGGGGGGGGGGGGGGGCGGGGGCGGGGGGGGGAGGGGAGCGAGAGGAGAGAGAGAGAGAGAGAGAGAGAGAGAGAGAGAGAGAGAGAGAGAGAGAGAGAGAGAGAGAGAGAGAGAGAGAGAGAGAGAGAGAGAGAGAGAGGGGCTTTTGCAGTAGTAACAAGAGCCTGCCATAGTTCCTCGTATTCCAGGCACTGAAACAATAACGTATTGTTCGTAAGAAGAAGCATAAAAATCAAAACAACCACCTCAAGAGAACCAAGAGAACCCACAAATACATTTCACCACTTGCAAAACCTCCCCCCCCCCTCCTTGTTTATCATGCAGGCCCTCCATGTCAACGTAGAAGCAGCGGGTTGCCTTTGTGTGTTTAAAAAAAAAAGGATAGAATAAAAAATGATATGGAAGATCTCACTCACATACAGGTTTATACACACGGAAAATATACATTGTTTGGACACATGGTTCCCAAATGTAGTCAGCCTTCATATACTCGGTGGATGCGTCTGCGTCATAGTGACTAAGATGGCGGCAGGATAGGTCAGCCTGTTGGGACTTGGCTTAGGAATGTGGGCGGTTCGAGTCCGAAAGAAACACCTGAGCACTGCCGAGGTGCCCTTGAGCAAGGCACCAGACCCCTACACTGCTCCCCTGGGGCAGCTGTATATAACAATAGCTGATACCCACTGCTCCTAATACTAGGATGGGCTAGATGCAGAGAAACACATTTCAATGTGTGTACATGTGTGTAACCAATAAAGAGGATACAATCCTCCAAATTGAGATTTTAGATGCGCCAGAGAGCTGGAGATAGTCCTGATTGTATTACAACCACAGTGTTAGTTGGCGAGCCAGGAATAAGCCTTATCCATCACCCTTATGAAGGCCCTTCTGCCCTTTGCCGTGTAAAATCCAATTAGCCTCATGAAGTGGCCATGGCTCAGGCCAAGGGAAGGTGGTGGTTTAAAAATGTACTTTGCTGAATACTATTATAGTAACTTATTTTAGATAATACGCAGAGAATTACATTATTATCCCAGTCAAGCTATCAGTAATATTTGCCTTATTTGAACTGGCTTACGGTTATGATTAAGGGTTTATTAAATAAAATGATCAAATCAAATACAAGAATAAACCCAACCTTACATAACATTGTTTTTAATAACATTGTTTTTGGGTGTGTGTTCGAATGTGTGCTATCGATGGTACCGCGTGTGCGATGAAGGAGCTGGTATGTTAGGCCAGGCGTCCTGCACCAGGAAGGTGAGATGCCTA
>CM051011.1:6189349-6214349 GCA_027704905.1 Muraenolepis orangiensis | reverse complement strand
ACAACACATGAAGGGAGGCGGGCGCTTATTCCGCCGCCGAGAGTGCGTTGCTGCTTGCTTCGGTAAATTAACGTGTGTGTGTGTGTGTGTGTGCGTGTGCGTGTGTGTGTGCGTGTGTGTGTGTGTGTGTGTGTTTAATCCCGGCTGATAATTAAGAGCACTTTGACGACGCATTTTGATGATTTCACCACAACATCCACACTGTTGGATGTGATGAACCGTCGGTGAAAGCAAACAGCTGGGTGAGAAATGAAATTTATGTAATAAATGTAATAAATGTAATACATGTAATGTAATAAAATATATGTATTTCCACTGTTGAAATCAAAGCATTCTGTTTAAAAGACAAGCCATTGTGCTGATCATATAATAACCTGATGAAAAAAAATACCATCTGCCAATTACTCACTCGCATTCACTGGCGGCGCCCAATAAAAACTGATTATTTTCGGCCCATGTTATTCATAAAATAAAAAAGTATCAGACAGTCAACATCCCCCAATTGAAAAGAGCCCTTAACCCCGGCCCTGAGCACCGACCGATGTGAGGGACAGGTATAGTATCGTCGATTCAGAACAGTTTCCGGAACATTCTGCCGGTCTCACGGCTGTGACAGAGATACAGTCCACGGGTCACGTACATATCACTTCACTAGTGTCAATACCGTGAAAATATAATAATGACAGATTCATTGTTCCTCCGCCCAGAGATGGTTTTAAAAGATTGAGAGAAACGTTCTCATTTTCCTGGAAAAACCAGTTGGCCTGGAAACCGGAAAGGTCGCAGGTTCAAGTCCCCAAAACACCGGGCACCTGGGGCACTGCCGAGGTGCCCTTGAGCAAGGCACCAGACCCACTACACTGCTCCCCCTGGCAGCTGTATATACAATAGCTGATACCCACTGCTCCTAATACTAGGATGGGTTCAATGCAGAGAAACACATTTCACTGTGTGTGTGCATGAATTTGACCAATAAAGAGGATTCAATCCTCCAGATGTAGATAACCGTCCTATAAAAAGCTTTCTAGGCTCAGGAGGGGAGGAAGGCACACTGCGAGGTGGATGATTTATATTCGATGATGAGTCTCCGGATGAGGAACTTGCCCAGCACCACCCCGACGACACTTAATTAGCACTCATGCATTTTTCACAACGCACGCATCTGTGGATCTTTGGTCTGGTCTCAGTTTAATGTGGGGGTCATGGTGCCGTCAAAAACCCGGGAGACCTGGTTAAGCATCGAAAACAGACGGTGAGAGCGTCAAACACACACAAACGCTACGGCAATATGGAACAGGAACTAAGGTAATTAAGGGAAAGTCGTAGCTTAGCATTAATATTTATCATTACAGATCCATTACAGGGTCAGTATTTCGGTTCTTTTGTATATTTAATGTTAGCTAACAATTTAGCTCTTTTTTTTCCAGAGCTTTTTTGTAGTTTCGTAGCGTCCACAAATGATAGATTGTGGCTTGGCCACAGGCGCTCAGCGTCAACAGGAAGCCAACCGACATTCACCCTGACCACATTTGACAGGTAAATGAGGTCCAGGATGATGCAGCGGATAACCCCAGCGTTCTTCGTCGGCGGAGGAGAGACTAGGTCTTAACGCCTTAACGCCTAATACAAGGAGACGTGTGCTGCTCAACCAAAGCCAACACATGTCAATGAACAGAGGGGGAAAGAAACTAACACAAGCCGCAATGTAGCTCAGATGTTAGTTAGCGCTGATGTACCCCAGACATTAGGAAGGCACACTCACAGAAGAGTTAAGGCGCCAGTCTCAGTGGCAACTGTACTCTTCCTCTTATTTCCTCCCCTGAAGAAGACAAACCCGCTTCCAAACGTAACCTGAATTGAAATGTGAGGAAAGGAAAAAACAACAACAAACAAAAGAAGAAGAAGGCAGAACAAGAACACAAACACAGCCCTGCTGTGTGTCTGTGTTTCTGTCCACTGTGAATAGAGCCTAACCAGGAGAAGCCCACGCCCCCTCGAAACACCGCCGAGGATATTGGAACCGACGGCTGACCTACAAACAAACACCAATCTGTTCAAAGCTACCTAGCGCCACCGCGGTACAGCCGCGGCCGGGAGGCTGTTTTCCCTCAATAAACAGAAAAATAAAGATAGAGATAGAGATAGAGATAGAGATAGGTCTGATAGGTATAGAGGCCTTTCCACCTCCATAATGCCACCTCCCATCCACCTCTCCTCCTGTGTGTACTAAGATGTACTGTCAATGGTTTCATCCTAAATTCATTCATTCATGCATTATGAGTGGATGAATGGGTGGGTGAATTAAATAATGAATGAATTGTTTACTAATTAATTAATGGATGGATGGATACATGAATGAATAAGTTAACTGACAAATGAAGTAATAGATGGACGGATAAGTGGACGGATTCATTAAATAATGAACAATGAACGGATCAATTCATTGATGGACGGATGAATGATGGACGTGTTAACTAATGAATGTTTTAATGGATGGATGGATACGTGAATGAATAAGTTAACTAACTAATTAAGTAATAGATGGACGGATAAGTGGACGGATTCATTAAATAATGAACAATGAATGGATAAATTCATTGATGGACGGGTGAATGATGGACGTGTTAAACGATGTTGAATGATTGACACACATGCGTGATTGACTGATGGAATTCCCCTGAGCGGGGCTGGGACTGGGGCTAGGGAGACGAGGGGAGGCGTGATGCAGCACGGGTCGGACATTTTAGCCCCCCCCCCCCCCCCCCCCGTACCCATGGCAACAACGGCATCTTTAAGAAAGGGAAGGCTGTCAGGGCACGAGATGCCGTTTACAACTAAACGCGATGTCAGCCTCATAAATAATTAAGATAAGAGGTCTAAAACCGAAGCTGCTAGTAGTTTGTACAACACTGTGTACACATCTTGTATAAATGATGTCTCCCCCCATCCCCCCCCCCACCACCTCACCCCCCTCCACAGCTGTATCTATGTCTCTCTAGACCGGGTTCCGGGTACCAGGTACCGGGTGAGTCAGCTGATCACTCTACCATCTCCTCATTCCATCGACCCGTCTGCGAGTCTAATGAGTTTCGTTACGTGAGACTGTGTTGGCTCACGGTGGGTGTTCCCTGGAACAAACACCCTAAGGACACGCACGCACACACACACATACTGTGAGCGCCCACGCTCAAGGAGGCAAACAACAGCGGGTTTTTGAGGGTTAAACGAAGAATATCCTTTTATTTCTTCGCATCACAACTGAAACCAGTAGAACAACAGAACAGCATAACAGCATAACAGCATAGCAGCATATCAGCATATCACGGGACCTCTCGGCCGCAAGGGCTCGGTCCTCTCACCCCCCTTCTCTTTTCCAGCAACCCTCTACCTGTGTGCTTTTAAGCACCTGATTTACTCAGGTGTTGATTGTTGTCAGCTGGGGGTTTCACTCCGGGATCTCGTTCGCCTTCCCCCGGGTCCTAAAGCCCTCCAAGTATCTCCCTCGGGAGATATACGCCTCCCACAACGTAACCAAAGGTAAGTCTCCTATACTTTGCCCTGGTGGGACCCCAAGGGTAGCTTGGGGTACCACATATCCTTCCCCTCATCTTCAGAGCACCCTCGGCAGGCCCAGACCACAGGCCTTCTGACCTTCAGGACAGGGCATCTGCGTTCCCACGCAAAGTTAGGCACCTGTCGGTAGTATCCCCCTCCTCCACGGGCGCCTCCTGGCGTCCAACCCGGCTTGAAGGGGTATTCCCGGTGGCATTTGAGGACAAACCACCGATCACGACAGTTGCGGCGCGGGGGCCAACCCCGCTCCTCTGGACCGTCGGCGTCCCAGTCGATGATCCGGGGCCTCGTGTTGTCCTCCAGTGAAAGCGGAGCGACGTCCTCCGGCGGGTGCGGAGCGGCGTCCTCCGGCGGTTGCGGAGCGGCGTCCTCCGGCGGGTGCGGAGCGGCGTCCTCCGGCGGTTGCGGAGCGGCGGCCTCCGGCGGGTGCGGAGCGGCGGCCTCCGGCGGGTGCGGAGCGGCGGCCTCCGGCGGGTGCGGAGCGGCGTCCTCCGGCGGTTGCGGAGCGGCGGCCTCCGGCGGGTGCGGAGCGGCGTCCTCCGGCGGGTGCGGAGCGGCGTCCTCCGGCGGGTGCGGAGCCAACACGTGGGCCCATTCCTCTCTCGGCCACTTTCCCGGAGTCCTTTGTGTTGCGCGCTCACAGAGCTGTGTGACGGCCTTCTGTAATGTTTGTTGCCCCTGCAACACTGTTGTCAGCAACTCCCTTAAGGCCGGATCCATGTCTTCGGGTTGTGAGCTGGGTCAGAATGCGCGCATCCTCCACCATATGTGAGCGCCCACGCTCAAGGAGGCAAACAACAGCGGGTTTTTTGAGGGTTAAACGAAGAATGTCCTTTTATTTCTTCGCATCACAACTGAAACCAGCAGAACAACAGAACAGCATAACAGCATAGTAGCATAGCAGCATATGGCGGTACCTCTCGGCCGCAAGGGCTCGGTCCTCTCACCCCCCTTCTCTTTTTCCAGCAACCCTCTACCTGTGTGCTTTTAAGCACCTGATTTACTCAGGTGTTGATTGTTGTCAGCTGGGGGTTTCACTCTGGGATCTTGTTCGCCTTCCCCCGGGTCCTAAAGCCCTCCAAGTATCTCCCTCGGGAGATATACGCCTCCCACAACGTAACCAAAGGTAAGTCTCCTATACTTTGCCCTGGTGGGACCCCAAGGGTAGCTTGGGGTACCACAATACATACATACATACATACATACATACATACATACACGTGCACACACACGCACACACACACACACACACACACATACATACATACACGTGCACACACACACACACACACATACATACACGTGCACACACACGCACACGACACACACACACACATACATACATACACGTGCGCGCGCACACACACACACACACATACATACACACCACGCACGTGCGCACCACACACACACACACACACGTCGTAGACAATTTCCCGAAGTGTAAAAAGCCCTTAATACTGTACACCCCTTTATTACTTTAGTACAGCCCGTCTTCTTAAACGTTGAGAAGGTGGAATAATGTATGTTTTATTTCTCAGCCAGGGCCATCGCTCTGGAGATGGAAACTATGCTGGAAAGAGGGGAGGGAGGAGGGGAAGGAGGGGGTCGCTTAAGAAAAGGATATTTTCCAATTACTCTCCTCCCCTCCCCTTCCTGCAAGGGCAGAGGGAGGCAAAGTCAACCTTGTTTATTAGTATTAAGAGAGGGAGGGGGGGGGCCTGCCTGCTGGGGGCCCCACCCTCTTCCCAATCTCTCCTTTCCTTTCCCTTCCCCTCTCCTGTCCTCCTCCTCTACCCTCTCTCCCCTCCCTCTCCTCTGTCTCCCCTCCCTCTTCTCCTCTCCCTTCCCTCTCCTTCTCTCCCCTCCCTCTCCTCCGTCTCCCCTCCCTCTCCTTCTCTCCCCTCCCTCTCCTCTGTTTCCCCTCCCTCTTTTCCTCTGTCTCCCCTCCCTCTCCCCTGTCTCCCATCCCTCTCCTCCTCTCCCCTCCCTCTCCTTCTCTCCCCTCCCTCTCCTCTGTCTCCCCTCCCTCTTCCCTCCGTCTCCCCTCCCTCTCCCTCCATCTCGTCTCCCCTCCCTCTCCTCCTCTCCCCTCCCTCTCCTCTGTCTCCCCTCCCTCTCCTCCTCTCCCCTCCCTCTCCTCTGTCTCCCCTCCCTCTCCTCCCTCTCCTTCTCTCCCCTCCCTCTCCTCTGTTTCCCCTTCCTCTCCTCTGTCTCCCCTCCCTCTTTTCCTCTGTCTCTCCTCCTCTCCCCTCCCTATCGTCTGTCTCCCATTCCTCTCTGTCTCTCCCCTCCCTCTCCTCCCTCTCCCCTCCCTCTCCTTCTCTCCCCTCCCTCTCCTCTGTCTCCCCCTCCCTCTCCTTCTCCTCTCCCCTCCCTCTCCTCTGTCTCCCCTCCCTCTCCTCCTCTCCCCTCCCTCTCCTCCTCTCCCCCTCCCTCTCCTCTGTCTCCCCTCCCTCTCCTCTGTCTCCCCTCCCTCTCCTTCTCTCCCCTCCCTCTCCTCTGTCTCCCCTCCCTCTCCTCCTCTCCCCTCCCCTCCCTCCCCTCCTCTCCCCTCACTCTCCTCCGTCTCCCCTTCCTCTCCTCTGTCTCCACTCCCTCTCTTCCTCTTCCTTCCCTCTCCTCCTCTGCCCTCCCTTTCCTCTTCCCTCCCCTCCTTCCCTCCTCCTCTCCTCTATCTCCTCTCCTTCTCCTGATCTTCCCTCCCTCTCCTTCTCTCATCTCCCCTTCCTCTCCTCTGTCCCCCCTCCCTCTTTCCCTCCATCTCCCCTCCCTCTCCTTCTCTCCCCTTCCTCTCCTCTGTCTCCCCTCCCTCTCCTCCCCTCTGGTTCATCCTAAAGACGCCTTTTAAAAAGCTGGATCACAGAGCAGACACACAAGGCACACATAAACGTCTTTCGTGTGTGTGTGTGTGTGTGTGTGTGTGTGTGTGTGTGTTTGGCTACGTGTGTGTGTGTGTTTGCGTTGGATGGGTTCAGCCTTAAAGGCCCCGTCACACCATAACGTTCTGGTCAGCGTTCTATGAACGTTGTAATCGTTAAATTTTCGAGCGTTCTAGGGTGAGCGTGTACATCTGGCGTGGGACTAACGTGTGACTAACGCATGAATTAGCGTGTGACTAACGCATGAGGAGCGTGTACCAGCGACCAAGTAAGACACCCCTGAAAACTATTAGCGTGTGCTGACGTGTCACTGTGTTCAAACGGGTATAAAACGCGGGGAAATCACAGTGGATTCAGTTGTTCTTGTCACCAGTGGATTGTTCGGTGGGACCCAGAACGCAGACCAAGACACAGTGGAGCTATAACAGAGCTTTATTTCAAGCAAACACAACACAAGAGAGTGATCAGGGACAGTCCAGGGGTCTGCGTACCGGGAGGTCGATCCGCGGAGTACCGGCAGGTAGTAGACCGGCGAGAGTCCTGTCCCGGGACGGGAGAGGAGTCTGGGTACCGGGAGGTCACGACAGGTACCAGACATGTAATTTTAATGACCGGGGAGCTCGTATAGACCGGCGTAACGCGAAACAGGCGGGTGACGCGAGATAAGGATCTGGATCTCCGGGACATCAGCGTGGCGATTCCGTCCAGAATGTACGACGTAACATGAACAAAGTATGACGTACGACCTAACCCCGGGGTAACGGGAAGCCAGGGTCTATAGACCCCAGGTGAGGGGATTAGCAATCAGCCACGGCAATTGCTGACAGTGTGTGTGTGTGTGTGTGCGCCTCCAGCGCACGTGGCTTGGCCACGCCCCCTGACAACCACCGTAACCGTGACAGTTCTTCTGGATATTGAACAGTGCACATCATGCCGCCAAGAGGGAAAAAGCGTGTGAGGGGGGCTACTGCTAAACTCCATCTCCATCTCCATGTCGTCTGTACTCTATCTCCAATCCGAAAATAGGCACACAATGTCGGATGTGTGTATGACTATGAGCACTGGTCCTGACCCACACACACACTCCATCTCCAATCCGAAAACATGCGCACAATGTCGGATGTGTACCAGTGAGTCGTTCACTGCAAAGCAAAGATTGTGAACGATTAATAACAACCAAGTAACGCTAGGGTAACGACTGACTAACAATAGCTGAACGCGTGCAACGTTTGGCGAACGTTCCGCGAACGATCTCCAGCGTTCTCCAGCGTTTAACGCTAAACGTTGAACGCTGGTCTCCATGAGAACTTTTGTGCATGTTCAAAACTTTATTTTCGGACCAGCGTTCTCCGACGATTACCGACGATTACCAGCGTTCACCAGCGTTCACTCAACGCTCTTCTGGCGCTATGCCAGCGACCACAGACGATTACCAACGTTTCCTCAAACGCTGACCAGAACGTTATGGTGTGACGGGGCCATTAGGTACATGCTGTGTTGGAGTTCATTTCATGGACTTTTTCTCTTAACCTACACACACTTTCGCCATACGTGTTTCATTATACTATCAATAATACAAAGAACGTCTCTGTGGCCTATGAGACACACAGAACATCACACGGTCCTATATCGTCAACACTGGCTCAGAGAGAGAGAGAGAGAGAGAGAGAGAGAGAGAGAGAGAGAGAGAGAGAGAGAGGAGGAGAGAGAGGGAGAGAGAGAGAGAGAGAGAGAGAGAGAGAGGAGAGAGAGAGAGAATGAGAGAGAGAGAGAGAGAGAGAGAGAGAGAGAGAGAGAGAGAGAGGTCTTGGGGTGGAAGGAGCTTGTGTGGGATTTCTGTTTTTTAATAATGGCGAGGCATTGTTCTGAGGGATTTGGGGCTGATTATGAGGGGGGATCATGGAGGATGATCTGGGGCTCTGCATGCTCTCCATCCCTCCCTGGGCAGGGATCTCATTGTTGGGGTGTCTGTTGAGCGTGCAGACGACCAGGGGTCTGTGGGAACGGACACCGGTGGGAAGTCAACAGACAGAAAACAGGGAGGGAATACAGGACTAGCGCAACCCTGGCTGTCGGGCGATCCACTTTGTTTACCTGCTGGCTCGTTTAAAAAACAATTAAATCTCTGTTTTGTATACGGTATATGCATTGACATGAAGCTTTCTTGGAGGGGAATGAACTTTTGAGTTGGGTATGAGCACAAGGCCCCTTAAGTCTTGATGAATTAGAGAGAAGCATCCGGAATGCTTCAGTGTGCAGTATGGTACAAATAACGCTGTAAAATAATAGAATATCAGATTGTAGCGTGGGATACGTGTGTGTATGTGTACAGTGTACATAGTGCCTTGGAATTGATTATTCCATCCCAATGTGTAAACATTTAGCTCAATCAAGGGGAATTCTCAATTGGCCCGTGTGTTACATTGAGTCTCTCTCTTTGCATGTTTCTTCTTGCCTCGCGTTCCTCAGAGACGGTGCAGATTGCATCCGGTTGGTGTCCACAGCTCTCCATCTGCACTGGCTCAGCCTGCTCTCAGCTTCTATCTCCTCCATATGGCAGCTGCTGGAAATATCTTGGAAACAACTTCCCCTGCTGCAGTACAGACTGACCTCTCTCTATCTCTCTCCACTCTCTCCTCTCTCTCTCTCTCTCTCTCTCTCTCTCTCTCTCTCTCTCTCTCTCTCTCTCTCTCTCTCTCTCTCTCTCTCTCTCTCTCTCTCTCTCTCTCCACTCTCCTTCTCACCACTCTCCCTCTCTCCCACTCTTCCTCTCTTTATCTCCACTCTCCCTCTCTCCCACTCTTTCTCTCTTTATCTCTCTCTCTCTATCTCTCTCACTCCAATCTCCTTACTTCCTCTTCCTCTCTCTCTCTCTCTCTCTCTCTCTCTCTCTCTCTCTCTCTCTCTCTCTCTCTCTCTCTCTCTCTCTCTCTCTCTCTCTCCTCTCTCTCTCTCTCTCTCTCTCACTCTCTCCACTCTCACTCTCCTCCACTCTCCCTCTCTCTCCACTCTCCATCTCTCTCCCTCTCTCTCCACTCTCCCTCTCTCATACTCTCCCTCTCTCCACACTCTAGACAGGCTCTCTCTTTTTTCACGGAGATGAATGACAGCTCCTTGACAGCTACACGTACTAACCACTCGCTGCCACTCCGAACCAATGGCTGTCAGAAGGTGGGAAAACCCATGCTGCTATACAGGAAAGAAACAGAATGCATAACAACAAATATCTTTAGAAATTTCTAACTGTTGCCCTTTGAAACCAACCACAGCCCGTCGACAACACAGGTTAGAGGAACATCTTTCTCCTTAATGGTAATATCGGACAATCAACCCTGTTTCCACTAAGGTGTCGTGTGTAGTGTTGTTGCGTATTAAGACACAACACAACAACAACAACAACAACTCCCAGGCGTTTGAATAAAGGTTAAGGTACGGTTACGTACGGCTGCGACCGTCGTACGCAATCACTTTACGATTACGTTTGTATGTCAACAACATCATTTAAGGAGAGAAGAGCAGTGTAGGCAGAGACCAGAGGTCACCTGAGAGCAGGGGAGGAGAGCGAGAGAGAGAGATCAGCACAGCCCACTCATCCACTGCTTACTATATACCCATACAAGATGACCTCTTGGTACGGGACCACAACACTGAGAGGAGAAAACACTCTCCTGGGAGACAAGGCAATCTACATGAAACATCATGTAACATAAACCCTGCTAAAAATCCACCTCTAGGGACCACTAACAAACTATAGCAGACATGATGTGGCACACTGCTGCGTTCATGTGTAAGCATTTGGAGAAGAAGAAGAATAAGAAGAAGAGGAAGAAAAAACACATTTTCATAAATAGTTGATGAAGTGGTGCAGAGCCACCATGAGACGTGACTAATGCAGATTATTAGAAATGGACACAGGTCCCAATGGAACTGGAAGGCTGGAGATATATACACGCGCACACACCCACACACACACACACCACACACACACACACCACACACACACACACACACACACACACACACCACACACACACACACACGCACCGCACCGCGCGCGCGCGCGCGTTGTGTTGGAGGTGTGCAAGACTACTGCAGCAGACTTAAAGGTGATACAACACACGTCTGTGTGAGATTAAAAACCAGAAGAAGAAACAAAGCCAGCTTGATGGTTCTGTCTTCCTCTGGCGCTGTGAGACGTGATGAGCGCCCCCCCCCCCCCCCCCCCTCCATCTCTTCATGCTGTGATTGATATGCCGCTGGTCTTCTCAAACACATCGTCAACAGAACGGACAAGGACTTTTATTTTGACATAATGAACCCTGGTGATGGGGGAGTGAATGTGGTGCACACAGGGGGGGGGGGGGGGGTTGGTTATAATATTACATGAGACGCTACTACAGCAACCTGGACATAGAGCGGCCTGGATAGAAAGCAGAGAGGAAAAAAAAATCACATTGACAGAGTGCAGGTGACAGATGGTTAGAGGAGAGAGAGAGAGAGAGAGAGAGAGAGAGAGAGAGAGAGAGGGAGAGGGGGAGGGAGGGGGAGGCAATCTGGTGGATAGACAAGCAATATGTTAATAAATAGCTGCTGGCTGTCAGAGCTGAGAGTATGGATCAGAGCTCCTAAAGATTTACTGAGCCCCCAAAAAAACCCTGTTGACATCATCAATAAAGCATCCATCCATCATTAGCTGTGGGCGCGGCCGGGTCCCGACAGTGATGCCGAACGGATGATCTTTGAGGGACTGTTTTATTTCCGAAGAAAAATCCCCTACACCGCCCCCCCCCCCACCCCCCACCCCCACTACGGCTTCACTTGCGTAACTGAACTCACACACGACGAAGGGAATGTCTCCGTTCCAATCCGATGTCCATTCACTGACCAGCCCATACTGGAATGTAAAAGTAATTCCAAATGTGGGAGAACGAAACCAAATCAATGGCCTGGCCCATTCCACAGCATGAACAATACAGGGGGGGGGGGGGGAGATGCCTGATCTTAGCATTCAACAATGGGCCATCGAGAGCCGGGGAAGGCTAGGGCTAGCTTTCTCCCCCCCTTGTTATAGTGTCCGCAGCCAAATGTGTGGGTGTGTGTGCATGGAGATGTTTACCATCTGCTGCATGAACATAATAGGAAGGACCCGGAACATCACCAGGCGTGGCCAAACAGGTGGACTGAACCTCAAAACTCAATGAAAGTGGTGATCAGCGATTGTATACATGGCATCTTCAAATGCCTGGAAAAAAAAACACCGATATATTATTCAGGAAAAGTTGTATATCTGTGAGATTTGGACCCTTTTTGGAGGATGGTATACTGGTATACATACTACTACTACTACTTAGGAAGACGCTAGTAAAAAGTCATAACGATAATGAATGATCGTGTACATCAGTGTGACAAATTGAATGCCTTATAGCAGATTGTAGCAGTCAAACGCTGCCACCAGCGATTTAAAAGGCTACTTGAGGACTCCTCCTGAAGACAAGGACACTGGGTGATGAGGAACCAGGTGTATTGCAAGCGTTTGACTCATAGTGAACCGAGCAGATCTCTCTCTCTCTCTCTCTCTCTCTCTCTCTCTCTCTCTCTCTCTCTCTCTCTCTCTCTCTCTCTCTCTCTCTCTCTCTCTCTCTCTCTCTCTCTCTCTCTCTCTCTCTCTCTCTCTCTCTCGTGGTGGAGGACCGGTCAGGTGTGGAGCCTCACCAGCCAATCAGTCCAGCTTCAACCAGCCACCAACCACACACACACACACACACACACACACACACACACACACACACCACACACACACACACACACACCACACACACACACACACACACACTCCACACAGATGTATTGATTATCTAGAGAAAAAAATAAAGTGCTCTATCATAGTTCTGCTATCCATCTTTCTTACACTTGTTGGACAAAAATTAGTTCTCCTGCATCGTTAGTCATATTAGCAATTAGTGACTGTCAAGAAATGTGGGTTTTGGCCTTTTAATGAAAAGCAAACACGTTTGATGAATTGTCCAGACGGGGGAAACTGCATCGAAAAAAAGCAAATCGAGAAACACACACAAGTATTTCAACCAGCGGCACACATTCATATTAACAAAACAGGCCCGCCGTGATATATGTGCACAGCGACGACTACACCATCAATCTTTTTAATTCATAAGCTCTGAGGATATTTTGATTTAAATCTACACGGGCCCCCCCCCCCCCCCCCGAAAATACATTTGACTAATGTTCTTGCGTGCGGTGTTGGCTGTGGAAAAACACCATTTATGTTATTGATCACGTCAAATATTTGTATATATTTTTCCTCCACGGGCATTCCAAATATCTCCCTTATTTTTCTCTTTCCGTCTCGAATGTCATTTTCCTGCCTGCGCGCAACAGACGGCACGGACGCCGGGGCGCCAAGACGCCTAATTTAGGTCATCTTTTGGGAACAGGCGGTCGTTTGACGAGACTTGGCAATTAATATGCCACCCGCTCCCCCGTGTAATACCCTGCACTTTAATGGTTATGGTATTAACCACTTGTTAGGCCTCCGGGGACAAGTCTCTGGTGATGAATGCCCGGCGCTGCCTTCAGCCTGCACGCCTCTGAGCCAACACTTGTCGTCGTCTCGCCATCTTGATATTGTGCGTGTCGGGTGTGCCAGTAAAGCGATGATGATGATGATGATGATGATGATGAAGAAGTGATGTTTGGATTGGGAACGCGTCTCGGCCAACGGGCATTCAAGTAACGCTCTATTGTGCTATTGACTTGTCTTGGAAACAAATAGCGGTAGTACAGTACGTAAGGCTATTGGGATTTCCTGTGTGTGTGTGTTTGTGTGTGTGTGTGTGTGTGTGTGTGTGTGTGTGTGTGTGTGTGTGTGTGTGTGTGTGTGTGTGTGTGTGTGTGTGTGTGTGTGTGTGTGTGTGTGTGTGTGTGTGTGTGTGTGTGTGTGTGTGTGTGTGAAGGAAGCCAGGTACCTCTCTGAGGATCTCAGTGTGACTTTTAAAGAGGGGACTTTAAGCACATAAGCGTCAGGGGCAATTTCAACGCCCGCCAATTTTGCTTTTGTATCATTTATTCAGTGTCTAATGCGCCTCCCCCTCACACACTCCCCCTCGCCCCCCCACACTCCCCCCCCCCCCCCCACACACTCCCCCTCCCCCCAGCCCTCCCCCCTCCCTTCTCCATCCCTCCCCCCTCCTCCATATTGATGTACACTTCAGCTTCAAGAGGCTCTCGAGAGCACAGAAAGCGAATGAGGAATACAAAATGGAGGGAAATAGACAGTCAACAGGTGTGTGTGTGTGTGTGTGTGTGTGTGTGTGGGGGGGGGGGGGGTGTGTGTGGGGAGGGGAGGGGAGGGGGGGTGTGTGAAGGTGGGATTCCCATTCGCTTGTTCTCACCATCTGCTGTGTCCCGGAGAAGAAGCGTGGAGTAAGTCATTTCTGGGAGGAGGAGGAGGAGGAGGAGGAGATATATAACGTTTGCCATAAGACAGATAAGTAAGAAGTAAGAGTGTTCTTGTGACCAAGTGGAGAACAATGCACACACACAGCCTGGCGGTGTTTTCAAGGGGCCACGCACTACACACACACACACACACACACACACACCGTACTACACACACGCCAAGTGCTACACACACACACACACACACCAAGCGCTACACACACATACACCACACTACACACATGCCAAGCACTACACATACACACACACCGCACACACACACACCACACACACACACACACCGCACGCACACACATACACACACCGCACGACACACACGGCAAGTGCTACACACACACACCAAGCGCTACACACACACACACACCGCACACACACACCGCACACACACACCGCACTACACACATGCCAAGCACTACACATACACACACACCGCACACACACACACACACACACACACACACACCGCACTTCACACACGCCAAGCGCTACACACACACACACCGCACACACACACACACACACCGTACTCACACCACACACTGTACACACACACCACACACACACACGCCAAGCACTACACACACACACACACACACCACACTTCACACACGCCAAGCGCTACACACACCACACACACCGCACGAACACACACACTGTACACACACACGCAAAGCATTACACACACACACCGCACACACACACACACACACACACACACACACACACACACACTGCACACACACACACACAGGAGTTTGAGTTCAGCGTTATCCTCCTGGAAGGTCTCTTCTCGACTGACAAAGGGCTGAGAGACGTGTATTGGATCAAACGCCGTCAGGGTTCCCTCTGTCTTATCAGGGAAAAGCAACAAGTTACCGTGCTGACATCTCGCTGCTGCTTGGTCCTAAAACGTCTGTCGGTTCGTTATTTTACACCCTTTTTCTTTCCCGTCTTCAGTTTGGTTGTTAGGAGATGAGAGGTTGAAGTTTCTGCTCGTTGAAGGAGAATTGTGGAGTAATAGGGTTCAATGAATGAATATACCTTTTGACTTCTGTGTGAAGTCACCTTGTGTGTTTGACTTTACTTACATGAGCTGCCGGTGTGTGTGTGGTGTGTGTGTGTGTGTGTGTGTGTGTGTGTGTGTGTGTGTGTGTGTGTGTGTGTGTGTGTGTGTGTGTGACTGACTCACTGATCTGTGATTGGCTGGAAGCCAGAGTATTATATTTATAACTGGTGCAAGTTGAGACCGCTAACGACCAATCAGAAGTCCCCTGGTCGATTTAGCCTCATCACAGCGTCGTTACGTAAACGCGCGGGTTGGTGATTCCTGAATCACCAAGCACCAACATTTAGCTTGGTCCCGTCCCAAGGACTCTGGAAAGAACTCTGTGTGCCGTTGCCAATAAGACTCCAATGAACTCCAAACTCGTAATAGATAGCGCGGAGAAAAACACGTACAGTACATAAATAGCCGAGGAAAAACAACGGTTTGACCTTACGTCGTCGTCCATTCCAAATGTATAGGAGGAGCATACAATATAGTAGTTTGCGTGTGTGTATGTTATTTACTACAACATACTATTTGTGTATAGTATTTTTATAGAATTGTTTTGTTTTAGAAATTCATACTGCGGGAGTGAATGGGGAGTAAGCGTTCCGTTGTACAATTTGGAATCTTGAATTTTGTTACACTGCACCTTTTGTATGGATATACATATCTCATTCGCACTATTGTACATAAGCACATGGCAATATTTTTACCTTTTTCATTTGTTTAGTTTTGTTTTTTGGAATCATTTTAATTTTTTTAATTGCTGATTGTAAGTGAGTGACTGTGAGGAAAGCTAGACAATGTCGTTGTAATCGTACAATGACAATAAAGGCATTCTGATTCTGATTCTTATTCTGAGAATGTTGGGTATGCAAGGTAATTAAAGCTGATTATGAGTAGGCAGAGAGAGAGAGAGAGAGAGAGAGAGAGAGAGTGTGTAGAGACTAACAGCAGAACGTTGGTCTGGTCCCTGGAGGGTGCTGAGGCTAAATGACCCCCACCCGCCCCCGCCCTCCCCCCTCCTCCCTCCCCCCTCCTCCTCCCCTCCCCCTCGTGACACTTTGTCAAAAGAATGCCCCCCCCCCTCTCCCCCCCCCACCCCCCCCCCCCCCCCCCGCCCCCTCCTCCTCTGCCACGAAATGATCCAAGGTCAAGTGGGTTTGCCCTCCCTCCCTCCCACCCGCCCCCATTCAACACGCGCCCATACAACCACATTCTCATTGAGGAGGCTGGAGACTCCCAGTCTTTTACAGCCACTCCAGTCGCCACATCTTCCCCACACACACACACACACACACACACACACACACACACACACACACACACACACACACGCATGCACACACACACATAAACACACACACACACACACACATGCACGCACACACGCACACGCACACATAAACACACACACACATAAACACACGCACACGCACACACACACACATACATACACATACACATACACACACACATAAACACGCACACACACACACACACACAGCCCTCATCCACGCCGTGTGAGTGCCGTTCTTCCCAAATCGCTGGGGGTTCACTCGATGAAATAGCTATCTGCTGTTCTCTGAGTTCTCCTCCACCCTCCTGCAGTTTGGGCTGAAAAAACACGGCTGATCCTCCACCCAATTCACATTCCCACTCCCACAGGGTACGACAACAACCACGCCTGCTCCATCCGCAGGACCTTCTCCCTTCCAGTCGGGGCGGCAGGATAGCTTTGTGGAACCGGAAAGGTCGCCTGGTTCGAGTCCCCCGAAACCCCCCGGGCACTGCCGACGTGCCCTTGAGCAAGGCACCAGACCAGACCCCTACACTGCTCCCCGGGGCAGCTGTATATAACAATAGCTGCTCATTGCTCCTAACGCTAGGATGGGTTAAATGCAGAGAAACTAATTTCACTGTGTGTGTGTGTGTCTACATAAACAAACAAATAAAGACAAATAAAGAGGATTCAATCCTCCAGATTTAGATTAAGATTCTCCACAGGGTTAATTACATAACATCACATTACATTACATTACATTGCAGTCATCTAGCAGTCACTTTTATCCAAAGCGACTTAACAATAGTGTGTTTCAACAAAGGTTTAAAGGTAAGAGAACAACTCGTCACCAGTCAAAAAGTGCATTTCATTCCTAACAAGTCTCCAAGAACTGAGCCAGTGCTCAGGTAAAAGTAAAATAAGTTCAGCTAAAAGTACAGTGGGGTAAAAGTAAAATAAGTTGGCAAGCAATATAGAATAAAATATATATGAATAAACCCAGCGATACACAGAGTGTCTGGTGGTCGGGGTTGAGCATGCGTCTGTCCTGGTGCATCGCCCTCGCAGGGTCGGCTCCTACGGCACTTAATGTGGAATAAAGACAGCCAGCGCAATTAGGCAGGCCAAACAGTTGGTCAAGAGTCATCCATTCAGTGGGGTAGGTTTATGGGAGAAACGGTCTCACCAAGCCTCATAAACCACGGCGGAAAGACTTGAGGGAACGAGGCAGTGACATTTGAATATGTTTCGTGTAGTGTGCTTCTCTTCTTCCTTTCGCCGTGACAGTAAAACAGTGTGTGTCAGAATCTGGTACGAATGCCAACAGCACAATGGAAATAAAGTGTATAACGTCCTTATGCCATTACAATGTCATTTAAGAGGCTTTTTCTTTGTAATTGAGTTTGAGATTCATTTGATTTGTGATGCTGTTCAGTCAGCGCAGTTGAAGTATTCATTCTACTTGTGAGATTGTGTTTCATTGAGGGCTGACTAAGGACATATTGTATGCTTCTTGGCTTGAATATATTACTGAAGAAAAATCATTTTTTTCGCTGTAGATAAATAGAATCCAACTGATCTGACACAAAAGTGAGTATATTTGGAACAGTGGAAATTAAATCATATCTATATAATATGATATAACATTTTGCGTTATTGGCGTAAATAACTATTTGGTAAATAGTCAAAATGCTGTGGTGTTCTTTAAGGTGGCCCTTTGTCTTGTGGACGTAGTTTACACTAAAACAAATCCCATGGTTTGCACACACACTGAACTGTAGAGCCCGTTGCTATAGGTTTGAGAGTTACTAATGCCTGTGTGAGTGTACGTTTACCACAGGGTTTCACATGTCTCGCATACCTTCACGTCTCAGTCTCCAGTCCACACACACACACACACACACACACACACACACACACACACACACACACACACACACACACACACACACACACACACACACACACACACACACACACACACACACACACACACACAGCTCATCAATCGCATCACCTCATTTCCACCCACACACACACCCACGACCATCCAAACTCTCTAAGCAGCAGCCACTGACTGACTGACTGGCTGCACTACTTGCTCTGTGGAAGAAGCGTGGAGCCAGCCGTGTAAAGCGGCACTGCGGCATCGTCGTATCACTACGCCGGGTCCTCCGATTCTCCGGATCGGATCCTCGTCCGCGGATTGTGGAGAGGAGGAGAGAGGAGAGGAGAGGAGATACCCTTTGGTTCCTTGCGGGATTTATTTATCAGCGCAATTTCTTTTTTTTCCTCCTCTTTTAATGACCATTCGAATCGGGAAGGGGCTGCGACTTGTCCGGACGGTGCAACACCACCAACCCCAACCCCAACACCACCACACTTGCAAGGGTTTGCATTTCTTGGTTTTGCATGACGAAATAGCTTCGCTTTGTGTCTTAGTGGGAGTCTGAAAGCTGGAGCCCGGAGGAGCACGGGAGGAGGAGGTGGAGGAGGTGCTGCTGGTGGTGCTGCTGGTGGGGCTGCACCGGAGACAGTGAGGTCTACTGACGGAGGAGAGAGGAGCAGACACTCAAAAAGACAGACACACACACACACACACACACACACACACACACACACACACACACACACACACACACACACACACACACACACACACACACACACACAGAGAAAGGACTAAAAAACGAAGACAGGAGGACAGTGTGTGTTGTTGTTTTTATTTTATTTTAATTTTTCTAACCCAGAGAACACTTGGACATAGCGTTGAGTTGAGTGGAGCTGGATCATGTGTTGCCTGTTGTCATGTGTGTGTGTTGCATGTGTCACTAGAGGACCACCGGGTTAAAGGGACGCTCTGGGAGGACCATGCATGCAGGAAAGGTGAATTTGGCTTTTTAGTTAAACCAAACGGCTGCATTGAGGATATTTTTGCAGCACACACACAGTCGGGGGGGTTGGCAAGCTGGCTTCTTGCATGCTCCCCTTTGTTAAGCATTTAAACATCAGCTAATTCTGTCGTTATACTGTCATATGCAGAAAATCCAAGTCCACTTTCAGGATGGGACTAAATGTGTGTGTGTGTATTTCTGCGAATGCCAGGTCAGTTCCAACCTAGTGCAACCGTCTACCGATGAGCTAATGCAAAAGTTGAAGATGGTGGTTGACAATGATATAGATAGCCTTTGGTTTCGCTCCGGTGATGCAACAGAAATAAGGTGTGTTCCTGGTCTGTCCTTGACATGTTCAGAAGCACTGGGTGCCATTGAACTGAGACATACTTCAGCATGTCTGTACTTAGTTGACGCTTAGTCTTAGTCTCTCTCTCTCTCTCTCTCTCTCTCTCTCTCTCTCTCTCTCTCTCTCTCTCTCTCTCTCTCTCTCTCTCTCTCTCTCTCTCTCTCTCTCTCTCAATAGTGTGCCAATACTATGATGTCATGTCAGAGAATTGATATTCTGGCCCCCATATGTGTTTCAGACTCGTCCACTATGCCCCACACTGACTTACCGTGATGTTTCGCACTGTAGGCTATTCCAGCAGGAGAGCAATTATTTATAAAATGGCAGTTTACTGTTTACAGAAGATGAATGCCAAAGGTCACAGACTTGAGTGTGTGTGTGTGTGTGTGAAGACATTTTCTTCAGCTGTCTGGTTGACAGTTGTATTGTCACATAATGCCTCAAGGACAAAAGCACCGTGTGGTGAAGCTAAGTGGTTATTAATGAAAGGATGTAGGCCTCTTGTACTGGTTCATGATGTCTTGGTGGATACATGTCTTGTTCATGTACTGGACCAGAGTTAGAAGTCCTAAGCCCTCTCTCTCTCTCTCCTCTCTCCTCTCAGACTGCTTACACATGTCTTACATGTGTTGACTGTTATATGGGGTTCTGGGTTAGTTCAGAAATTCTGCAACAATTCTAGTTTCAACCTCGATCCCCTTGCCAGAATGATACACTCGATACCACTTTATTATTTAGTTAGGAATTCTGAGTAAGAAAGAGAAGTATTGTGCTATCTGGACATTAATGTTTTACACACTTATGAATGGAGAGAGAAAATTGTTTTTATGATAGGCTTAGCCACTGCCTTTTGACAACTGTTGCTGGATGTATAAGCCTTCGACTCACGCTACAATTAATTCAACTTGTGTTGAATTGATTGGGAGGCCTTAAGTAGGCCTTCATGGTTCATCAATCTCAAATGGTATAGTTTTGATTAATATGAAAAGATCCATCTAATTAAAAAAGCTTACCTTTAAAGTTATATATAATTGGAACATAAACCCCTTCCATCAAATGCAGCAACAAAAAAAAAGAATCCAGATTTGGCACATGTTCAGATGCTTAAGAGATACAAGTGATGGAGCACTTGAAGCATCTCAGCATCTCCTTATCCTTAATGACTTGGCAAAGGGAGAGAGAGAGCCAGTGAAGCCAGCAGCTAATGGCTCTGGCCGGTGCGAACGATACATGCGTCTTGCACTATAGCGCCGCTACACCCGAAATACCCGCCGTCTTCGGTCAATAGCTGACATAGTGTATTCTGGCGAGGGCGTTTGACGCCCAACCCAAAGGCACTTGGTAATGTAAGCTGCCTATTACGTTTTGAGCAAGATGTCTTAACCCCTACCTGCTACCCTCATGATCTGTAAAAGCGTCTGCGAAATGAAACATCCTTGAAGAAAATCTTAATGAAATGCTTTTCTCTTTCTCTCTGTCTTGTAGGATTGGGACAATGTGGCGTCATCAACTGGTCTCACCACCATGGCACAACAGCACGTCCACTGAACACACGTCTGCCTTGACTTGAAGCGACTTTGGAAATCCTAAGACTAAAGTTACAACGTCCGAGCGGGCTTTTCTCACCTTACCGTCCCAGTGGCTGGATTTCATGAGTTATTTCGAGTTCTTTCGTGGATCTTTTTAGCTCGGAACCTAACCTAGCTTAGACGACGTCCTGCGTGCGTGCGTGCGTTAGTTCCGGCGGTTTCCGTCCCTCGCTCAACGTTTGGACAAGCCTCCGTCCGCTGGATGTACACATAGCATGGTCGCCTTGGATGTAATGCGTTGATACACCGCCGTTGGTTTGGCAACAGTGTGGGAAGTTCTACCGTGGGAGTATACCTGAGGTCTACCGGTAGCCTCCTTTCATCGGGCCACACCACCCCGCCCGAGGAGGCGTTGTTATTCCGGCCGGCTCCTTTCCGTAGGAGACATGGACGGCCCTCGGTCCGGCGCCCTGCGCAAGAAGCGGAAGTCGCGCGCAACGCGTGACAGGGTGCGCGGGCCTGGCAGGATAGCCAACGGCCATGCCGGGGCGTCGCCGACGCTGCCGGCGTTGCGCTTCTCCTCGGATTCGGAGAAGGAGGGGGGGCGGGGCCCGGCCCGCCCGCCACGGCCCCCGCGGAGGAAGCGCAAGGAGTCCACCTCGGCCGAGGAGGACATCATAGATGGCTTCTCCATCGCGGGGTTCATCTCGCTGGATGCCCTGGAGGTGAGTACCACCACCAACACCGCTTCCCCCCTCTCCCTCCCCCACACACACGGTCCATCCTCCTCGACAGCCCCATGTGAGCCCAGCGTGGGCGGTGCTCTGAGTGGACTGTATCTTGTGTGCACAGATCGACCTTCCCCCCCTCGACACACACACACACACACACACACACACACACACACACACACACACACACACACACACACACACACACACACACACACACACACACACACACACACACACACACACACACACAGGTTACACAATGGGACAAGCAGGAGGAGGAGGCCTGCGAATCGGCCAACTCTGTGTGAGCCGCGATGTCTTTATTATTGTAAACAGCTGACCGCCTGTACTTGGCCCTCTCCTCCCCTCCTGCATGGTTTGGTCGGTGAGCGAGCCGAGGTTTGGCGACAGATGTGTGGCCTCAGAGCCCCGCTGGGCGGCCAGAAGGAGACGTGTGTCCGCGTCAGGAGGAGGATGGAGGTTACCGCCGCCCTGCGTTGGGCTTTCGGGGTTTTGGGTTTGGTTGATGGACGGACAGGGTGGCTGGGGACAGTTCTGGTCCCGGGGAAACACTTTACACGCTATGCAAAGCGGGAGTTTCATAAAAAAAAAGTCATAAAAATTGGTTTATTTCTCCAGTAGTGGAACGTTGTTTCTAAACCGATAGGTAAGGCATTTTGAGTGGGTCGACAGCGCATATATGCCAAACCTTAATCTTAAGAAAAGAGGCCTGTGAATTAACTGATGTTTCAATGTTAATTCATATTTGAATGGCTTACTATTTCATTGAGTTTAGCCCCAATTGTTCAGTTCACTCAATATTGGAAGATACTTTATTGTTATGGCTGGGTGGTGATTTAACGACTAACGACACGCGGTCCTGAGGCCATGAGTTGAGAACGGCAGTAGATAATGATAGCGTTTCTCTTCTGTTACGAATGATGTTGGTTTTAGTTTGTAAGAGCATCATTTGTATCAATCTTTATTAAGCGTGACCTTTTATGTTAACAGGATGGGATAAATAATGCATATCTACAGGCTGATCTCTCTCTCTCTCTCTCTCTCTCTCTCTCTCTCTCTCTCTCTCTCTCTCTCTCTCTCTCTCTCTCTCTCTCTCTCTCTCTCTCTCTCTCTCTCTCTCTCTCTCTCTATATCTCCACACACACACGCAGAGTCAAATATCCAGGCAAAGTGGGAAGGCTGCCTGCTTGCTGGTAGGAGAAGCGTGAGGCTTGTTCTGTGAGGCTGGTTGTTCCTTCTTTCTGCGGGGCTTAGCTTCCAGCCTGTCTGGTTGTGGACCTCCGCACCTGGAAAGGTTTTGCGGTTGTTGTTTTTTTTCAGAGGGGTTTTCATACATACATGCCCTTGTTACTTTTTCCTTTTTCCTTTTTTTCTTCTTCTTCTACTACATTTCTCCTCCTGTACTTTTGTGCTGCAGAAAGAAGGTCTGGCCATGTCTGCAGAGATTACCCCTGTTTCCCCGACACCACCCCCACCCACCCCCCCTCCCTCTTCTCACCCACCCTCCCACCCCCACACACACCCACCCCACACAGCCCCTGATCCTTCCCTCCCTTTTGTTCCTCACTGGCCTTTTGCCTGCCTCTCCCTTTCTCCGCCTCTCCCTCTCGCTCTCGCTCTCTCTCTCTCTCTCTCTCTCTCTCTCTCTCTCTCTCTCTCTCTCTCTCTCTCTCTCTCTCTCTCTCTCTCTCTCTCTCTCGCTTCCCCCTCCCCCTCTCTCTCTCGCTTCCCCCTCCCCTCTCTCTCTCGCTCCCCTCTCTCCCCCTCTCTCTTGCTCCCTCTCTCCCTCTCTCCCCCTCTCTACTCTCCCCTTCTCTCTCTCCCCCTCTCCCTCTCTCCCCCTCTCTCTTGCTCCCTCTCCCCCTCTCTCTTGCTCCATCTCCCCCTCTCTCCCTCTCTCTGCCTCTCTCAAGCTCCTTCATCTGTGTAGTGTCTCTCTTCTAGCCGCCAGGTCATTCTGGTGTGGAGTGGCCAGTTTAAAAGGCTTTGGCCATTTGATGTAGCGACATTTGACCAGAGTAGCTAGCCCCCCAACCCCCCCCTGTCGGGTAGAAATGGTATGATAATATTAATGCCATGGGATGTAAATGTTCACATTTAAGAGAGATTTTTATGCCCTTTAAATGCTGATCCTTGCATTAAAGGGTCCTAGGACCCATTTTTGCATCGGATCGTATTTTGTCACGGACAGTATTTGATTAACTATTCCATTGTTTTGTTTCAAGTGCTCGTGGCCAGTGGCTGACGGAAGCTAAAACTAGACTAACACAGGAGAATATACCAGGGTATGCCATTAGCAACATCAAGTTAGCCTAGCTTGGTTAATCCTTTCTCCATCAGAATCCTATCCTATTGATTCCTGGAGTTTTCGTATACAATATATGTTTTGGACATGATACTGTAGTATATAGTGGGATAGTAGTCTATATTTATAGTGTAGTAGGGGGGGGGGGGGGGGCAGTAGCTCAGTCTGTTGGTGACTCCGGGAACCGGAAGGTCGGCAATTCAAGTCCCCGTAACACCTGGGCACTGCCGAGGTGCCCTTGAGCAAGGCACCAGACCCCTCCACTGCTCCCCAGGCAGCTGTGTATATACAATAGCTGATACCCACTGCTCCTAATACTAGGATGGGTTAAATGCAGAGAAACACATTTCACTGTGTGTGTGTGTGTGTGTGTGTGTGTGTGTGTGTACATGTACTGTATGTGACCAATGAAGAGTATTCAAATTCTCCAGATTTACATTTTTAGATTTAGATTTATATAGGTTTTCAGACCGCTATGTTTCTTCAAGGTGTGCAGACTCGGTCCACGGAGAGAGAAAAACAAAACATGACATTGCTCCACGCAGAGGAAACGGATCTGGGCTTTGAGGAGCAAATTGGCCTTTGATTCGATTCGGCTTTGAGACGGCAGGCGCAGGAGTGGAAATAAAGAAACCGACAGACCGACGGACGGAGATCCTTTGGTGTCGACGAGGGAACCTAAAGCCTGGAGGTTGGAGAGTGGATTTATGCTGCTCAGGGTACTCAGCCCTTTCAGATCCCCACATCCACTTGGGAAATCTAAGCAGAGAAGCAAAACAGGAAGCTCTTTCCCTTTCCTCTGTGGATACCCCCCCAAAAAAAACAAAAAAAACCTAAACAACAGAATACAAACGACCCAACAAAAAAACAAAAAACAACAGTACTTTCTTGTGTTGTTGGAAATGTT
>CM051011.1:6176849-6184349 GCA_027704905.1 Muraenolepis orangiensis | reverse complement strand
GCACATACTAGGAGGGGTTAAATGCAGAGAAACTAATTTCACTGTGTGTGTACCATGTACCATGTACCATGTACCATGTACCATGTACCCATGTACCATGTACCATGTATGTGACCAATAGAGGATTCAATGCTCCAGATTTAGATTAAGGTTTAGATTAGGATACTAGCCTGCGTTACGAAAAGTAAACGGGATCTTTATGCCTTTTTTTTATTTATTTTTTAGTTTCTTTATGTATTTGTTTGTGTATGTCTTATTCGTGATATTCGCAAAAGCCACGCTAAAACTAAGCGTTAACGGTTTGCAGTCATAGACACATCTATTGTTAAATTACCGCTCGGCTATTAAAACAACATGCCTGCAATCTTCCTCACAGTATAGACACAGAAGACGACGGCAACAAAAACACAAACATCATTTCCATTCTTAACGTCTTGCTCTCCTTTGTTTGGAATAACACCAGCCGAGCTGTTCTGCGTGTCTGCAGATAGCTGAGCTAATGCCGTCTTTTTGCATATTTTTTTACTTAAATGCTAATTTCTTTCATTGCCTGCTGGCTCACGTGGTCTCCAAAAACGATGCTTAAGCGCACAACGCCTGGAGTTGAATCATGGGTAGAGATCATCATTCTCTTGCCTATATAATTCCCCCCCCCCCCCCCCCGAGATGATGTCTCTCGATTTAGTTTTAATCAGGGTGTATGAGGCAGGGAGAGAGAGCAGGAGGTAGGGAGGGAGAGGGGGAGAGAGAGAGAGGGAGATGGAGGGGGAGGGGGACGGAGAGGGAGGGAGAGAGAGAGGGAGGGAGAGGGAGAGGGAGAGAGAGGGAGAGGGGGGGGAGAGAGAGAGAGGGAGGGAGAGGGGGAGATGGAGGATGAGGGAGGGAGAGAGAGAGGGAGGGAGGGAGGGAGAGAGATGGAGAGAGAGGGGGGAGAGAGGGGAGATGGAGAGAGAGGGAGAGGGGATCTTTACCTACAGCTATAAGCCTTTTGATCCTTCCCCTCTCAGATCACTCTCTCGTACCCCTCAAGCCTGCCTCTGTTCCCACACATCTGGGCCCTTGTGTCTTCTTGCTCAACACAGCTGAACAAGGCGTTGCATTTGTCCTTCACTACCATCAAACTAAACGGTTACGCAACTCGCAACGTTTACAATGAAATGAATACGTGTGTCTGCATTCCATCGTTCAGTTAATGGCTGATGCCAATCTGATTCGTAATTGTTGAGTAATATACAGTACATATGCTGCACAATATCTTGTTTTTCTCCGGGTCACCAACTGAATAATTGATGTCAGGGAGGGACGACCAGGGAGAACTACAGGCTGTGCACTTGGATTTCTCCACCTTATGGTCAACCTTAGCCAGGGGGCGTGGTCTTGATTGTCAGAGGTAGCCAGGGGGCGTGGTCTAGATGTTCAAAGGCAGCCATGGGGGCGGGGTCTAGATGTTCAAAAGCAGCCATGGTGGCGTGGTCTCTATTGTCAGAGGTAGCCAGGGGGGCGTGGTCTTGATGATCAAAGGCAGCCATGGGGGCGTGGTCTACATGATCAGAGGTAGCCAGGGGGCGTGGTCTAGATGTTCAAAGGTAGCCAGGGGGGCGTGGTCTTGATTGTCAGAGGTAGCCAGGGGGGCGTGGTCTTGATTGTCAGAGGTAGCCAGGGGGGCGTGGTCTAGATGGTCAGAGGTAGCCAGGGGGGCGTGGTCTAGATGGTCAGAGGTAGCCAGGGGGGCGTGGTCTAGATGGTCAGAGGTTGCCAGGGGGGCATGGTCTAGATGGTCAGAGGTTGCCAGGGGGGCATGGTCTAGATGGTCAGAGGTAGCCAGGGGGGCGTGGTCTAGATGGTCAGAGGTTGCCAGGGGGGCGTGGTCTAGATGGTCAGAGGTAGCCAGGGGGCGTGGTCTAGATGTCGCTCCAAAACGACAGTATTTTGCAATAAAAGCTAAGCGAAGTTGGACATCTCTTAGCTTTTAAATTGCTACGTTTCCAACAGCGAAAATGGCATCCCAGAATATGACCGCAGAGGACGTTATGGAGTCGGATCCATTTTACAATATTTTGGCTGACTCGGGTATTCAGCCGCAAATCAGCGACCGGCGGCGCCTTTGCTCATTCTGGCCCTTCTGATGCCAACCGAAACGGAATAATTCTGTCACGATGAATTTCAGCATGAGCCGATTTAGTTGGGAGTTGTCGACGACCCCGAGAGCCTGTGTGTGCGTTCCCATGCAGGGATGTTTTTGGACGGATGTTTTTAAGGTGTGCTGGAGACCTTCTTCAGGACCCTGAGGATCCTCTTAGACCAGCGAGGGCTTGATAAGAGTCCCACAATTGCCGCTTTTTAATAATCGCTACGGAACAAACGAGATGTACTGGTTTTGAACCGCCCGTGGGAAGAATGAACATGGAGGAGATTTCACTGTCTCCCTTTCTGTTTTTAGAGACTCCGAGTGTGTGTGTGTGTGTGTGTGTGTGTGTGTGTGTGTGTGTCTGTGTGTGTGTGTGTGTGTGTGTGTGTGTGTGTGTAATCTGCTCGCTCACTGACAACAGCGATTTGATTGGTTGAGTAGCGTGAGATGATTTGGGCCCTTGTTGTAAAGGCTAGAAAAGATTGTTGTTGGTTGATTTGATCGGTAAATAAACAGTACTTTATCAGGTCTTAAATATATTTAGTATAGTTACTTTTATTGCTCTAAATAGTAATTCAACATATTATACGACACTATATGGAACTTTAAATAGATATATATGGAACTTTAAAGAGAAGATCCCCATAGGCCCCGCCCACTATGTGATCGGCAACCGACCATCTGTCTCGGCAGATTCTGATTCTGGTGATCGGCACCAAAAACCCTGATCAAGCATCCCTAGCTTCTATATAGCACTGTGTGTGTGCGTGCGCATGTGTGTGTGTGGTGTGTGTGTGTGTGTGTGCGCGTGCGTGCATGTGTGCGTGCCCGCGTGTGTGTGTGTGTGCCTGCATGTGGTTATTGAATGTTTGTTAAGGACCCACTGGGAGACTGTGGGCGGGGATGTGATCTGTTCAGAGGCAGGATGCAGACAGGATGTTGAAGAGCCATTGCGGACGGCGGTACTCCGGTAAGAGGGATGTAAGGACGCAGACCCGGGTGGTTGAAGAAGCACGTCGTTCCAAGGGGGCCTGTGTGTTCTCTACACCTACTGTACATTATATTGTGTCTGTATCTCAGACCTATGTATGTATTCCAGAGGATTTTATAACAACAATTGCTTTCCAACCAATGCACCGATGTTCAGCTGTATTCTGAATGGTGGCCTCTTTAGAACGGCGGATCAATCCCAGGGTTGATGGTACACGGGGGGGTGGGGTGGGGTGGGGGAGGGGGGCGGCATGCATGACTGACGTGTTCACGTGTCATGTTTACATGGCTGGAGTATCAAACCCGCGACTTTTAGAGAGAAACGGTCGTATTAGTTGAAACAGTGACAAATCCCCCATCCCAACCTGTCATTGGTATATAGAAGGTGTGGGCAAAAGTGGAAGATACACAGTTCAGTGTGTGTGTGTGTGTGTATAATAATTGCGTGTGTATAATCGTGGGTGTGCTAAGCTGTGTGTGTGTGTGTGTGTGTGTCTGTGTGTGTGTGTGCATATGCCTGGATGTTTGTGCATAATTATTGTGTGTGTATATACGTGGCTATATGCATACGTGGGTGTGTTCTGTGTGTGTGTGTGTGTGTGTGTGTGTGTATGCCTGCATGTTTGTGCAGAATTATTGTGTGTGTGTGTGTGTGTGTGTGTGTGTGTGTGTATATACGTGGCTGTATGCAAACGTGGGTGTGTTCTGTGTGTGTGTGTGTGTGTGTGTGTGTGTGTGTGTGGCTCTAATGCTCAGGGCCTGTCATTCATCACGATGTTATTGTGGATATTGGATTGTTGCTATTTATTTCAGTGCTGAGGATGAATCCATAAACGACGTCTGCATGACACTCTGGTAAATAATGCATGAGCAACCTGGCCCGGCCCGCGTCTGCTTCAGCTAGCAAGCGGCGCTGCACTTGACACATGAAGAATCAAAGGCGCTTTTTAAATATCCCATATTTGGGAAGAAGTGGGGTGGTTGTTGGGGGGGGGGGTGGGGGAAATGGAATTCCAGCGGTATTAAAGTCAAGCTGTTTAGTATTACCGCTGATAGAAAAAAATAAATGAGAAATCATCAGCAGCCGCTTCAAATGTACTTCAAATGGAGACATTCCACAGCTCTACTACTACTACTACTTAGCCCACGTCTTTCATGTCAACCTTCCTTGTCGGTAGTAAAAAGAAACGTATTAAACAAACACATGTACACACACACACACATACGCTTTACATATACATCCCGCTGGAAGGGGAGCGTTTTAGCCCGATTCCTGCTAACCAGCATTTCTCCGAGAGTCATTCAGTCTCATCCATTTTTGATGGATACACGGATCCCTCTCCTCTCTCCAGTGTTCTGAGCTGCGAGGCGGTGGTTGGTAGTTAGTAGTTAGCGTCACGGCGGATGAATTACTTATAATTGAGCCGAGCAGTGGAGTAAAAATATGGGAGAGAAAAAAATGAATGTTTTGGGTCGAGTGAGTGAAGTTAACGGAATAACAGAGAGGGAGATGGAGGGGGAGATATAGGAAAGAGAGGGGGGGGGGGGGAGAGAGGGAGGGAGAAGGAGAGGGAGGAAGAGAGGATGGGGGGGGGAGGGAGAGAGAGAGAGGGAGATGGAGAGAGAGGGATAGGGAGAAAGGAAGGGAGGGATTGGGAGAGATTGGGAGAGATTGGGAGAGAGAGAGAGAGAGAGAGAGAGAGAGAGAGAGAGAGAGAGAGAGAGAGAGAGAGAGAGACTGTGTGTGTGTGTGTGTGCGAGGGTCCGCTTGTGTGTACAGTGGGGCCGGCGCTGGTCCAAAAAGCCAGATGGACCTGGCGCTCCCTCGTGCCAAATGAAAAACATCGGCGTATATTGTTCCCAATACGGACCCCCTCGCTTTACAAGCCCTCCTCCGTCGAGGAAGAGAGGAAAAGCTTTGACACGGTACACACATTGTACACACATTGTCCTGAACAACCACAGGATGGATCTGTATCCGGGCACTTTATGCTCATGACACACACACACGCACACACACACACACACACACACACGCGCGCGGTGAAGAGGGGCGGCAGTAGCTCAGTCAGTAGGTGATTTGGCTTGGGAACTGGAGGGTTGTTGGTTCAAGTCCCACGAAACGTGTGAGAACTGGTTCTTGTGTGCCCGTTCGCCTCCTGGGCCACTGCCGAGGTGCCCTTGAGCAAGGCACCAGACCCCTACTCCCTTGCTCTCCAGGCAGCTGTAAATACAATAGCTGCCAAGTGCTCCTAATACTAGGATGGGTGAAATGCAGAGAGACACATTTCACTGTGTTTACATGTGTGTGACCAATGAAGAGGATTCATATATGGTAAATGGACTGCCTTTTATGTAGCGCTTTTATCCAAAGCGCTTTACAAGTAATGCCTCACATTCACCCATTCATCCACCGACGACGGTGGAGTCAGCCATGCAAGGAGATGCCAGCACGTCAGGGGGCAGTTAAGGTGTCTTGCTCAGGGACACCTCGACAGTTTGTGCTAAGAGGAGGAGCCGGGGGATAGAACCAGCGACCTTTCGGGTTGTGAGGCGACCGCTCTACCTCCTGAGTTATACTGCCGCCCCGGATTCACAGTCCTCCACAGTTACATTTAGGTTTAGAAGTGGTGGATCGGGAAAAAAAAAACGGAACCGAACCGCGCGCGCGCGCCGCGAGGGACGATGTGAAGGAGCCTTTAGTGGGTAGCAGCGCGGCGTTGAAGGCCAAAATAAAATAAGAATTAGCGCTCCTCCACCAGCGCTCCGTCCTTCAGCGGCGCTGAAGACTGAAGTAGCCCCGCGTTGGAAGTCAGAGCCGTTAACGCACCGCCGAAGGGGCCGCGATAATTAAGTCTAATTTTAGCGCGCCTGGTCCAAATTAAGTCGGCTCCTCTTTATAAGAACGTGAGCTACGGGCCATGGTGGTGATGGTGCCCTACCACCCCCCCCCCTCCCCCCCCGTCCCCCCACCCCCCTCGTGAAGAAGAAAAAAAGTTTAAAAAAAGATATATGAATATATAATCTTTGGATCATATCTCTGTAGCAGACGACGCTGCCACCAGCCGTTAAAATGGGTGATGAGGAATCCGGTTCATTGCAAGAGTTTGAATAATGGTGAACACAGCAGATCGAACATGCTAGAGCTCTCTCTCTCTCTCTCTCTCTCTCTCTCTCTCTCTCTCTCTCTCTCTCTCTCTCTCTCTCTCTCCTCTCTCTCTCTCTCTCTCTCTCTCTCTCTCTCTCTCTCTCTCTATCTCTCTCTCTCTCTCTCTCTCTCTCTTCAACAAGGCCTCACCAGCCATAGAGGAATCAGTCTAACTCAGGCCATGAGGTGAGGCTGCTTAAACCAGCCACCAACCACACACACTCTACAATCTCCAAGGGCATTCTTGATGGAGTTCTGGGACACATGGAGAGGGTAGGAACCGTGGATCAGAAAGAGCACATCCTGTTGGGAACCACTGCCCCCCCTCTCCCCCCCCCCTCCCCCCCCCTCTCCCCCCCCCTCTCCCCCCCTCTCCCCCCTCCCTCAGGGAATCGGCGGTATTCCTCAGCGCTAAGCGCCACGCGTTTACTGCTATATACTACTCTGGCTCTTGTTTTTTTGGGGTTTTACTGTGTTAGCATAGCCTCTGGCAGCCACTGCAAACACACACACACACACGGAAGGGTGGCCTTATGGAAATACCAAGGCAATCTCCCTCCATTGGATCCAAACAACACCCGAGGCTGGCTGGAAAGTGTGTATCTTTGGCACTCACACGCGCACGCACACGCACACGCACGCACGCGCACACACGCACACAGTGTTAGCCAGCTCATAGCGGGGTATGGGCTGTGCTTGGAGCAGTGGGTCTGACCTGCGATGACCACATGGGAGCATATTAGGGATTTCACAATAGACCTGCTGCTATTTTTACACCTATCGTTAAATTAAACCTGCATTGGCTGTATTGTTAAAAAAAGAAAGAGAAAGAGTGGCCTTGAGGTGAACTCATTGTGGTGTTATTATGGTAAACGCTAATCATTTCAAGTGGGGTCACAGTGTCAGAGTAGTTATGGGAGAATAGGCCCTGGCTGTTTTATAATGGCTTCATGGCATGATCTAGAGTTTAGTCATGATCTAGAGTTCAGTCATGATCTAGAGTTCAGTCATGATCTAGAGTTCAGTCATAATCTAGAGTTCAGTCATAATCTAGAGTTCAGTCATGATCTAGAGTTCAGTCATGATCTAGAGTTAAATCAGTTCAGATCCTTCTAGAGTCTAATCACATTATCCTACTAACGGAGCCCACAAGCTTTTAAAAAATTATTTCCAAAAAGATATTTCTGAGCATCATAGGATTTAATTAATAGTGGAAAGTTAAATGTCAAATATT
>CM051011.1:6166849-6171849 GCA_027704905.1 Muraenolepis orangiensis | reverse complement strand
GTGTGTGTGTGTGTGTGTGTGTGTGTGTGTGTGTGTGTGTGTGTGTGTGTGTGTGTGTGTGTGTGTGTGTGTGTGTGTGTGTGTGTGTGTGTGTGTGTGTGTGCGGTCCCTCCCTCCCGTCGGCCTCTCGATCATCTGATGTCTTAACAGTCCTCTTTAGAGGAGAGTCGCTCTTAATTGGAAGCAGCTGGAGGCGAGACGTCAGTCTGAGGACTCCTTCAAACAGAGGCTCAGGGTAAGGTGTCAATAGGATGGGAAGAGTCGAGTGCAAAATGCCGCAAATGTTTCCCCCTCGATGAATCGCCCAGGTTCCCAAGGTCGGCTTCCCCCCCACCCCCCCGCCCCCCCCCCCACCTCTCCGACGTGTTAACTGTGAAAACCAAAAAAAAGCCAAAACCTGCATTTGTGCACCGAACAAGGCCTGTTTCATCCGTGCCGTGAAACATCCCTGTCGATTGTGTTGCATAAACGAATAGTCTCTCTTCCACCCTCCCCCTCCCCCTCCCCCCTCTCCCCACCACCAACCCTCCCCCCCCCCCCGTCCCTCCCCCTCCCCCGTCCCTCCAAGACCAACCCCCACCCTTCCCCTGCAGCGTCGGGCGAAACGCAAGCCTCTCATCCTGCTATCAGCCAAGCCCATCGCACATTCATTGAAAGGCTGACTAGGAGGCCCACTGGTCAATCTAGTTGAATGCAGGGATAGGCAACTATGTGTGTGTGTGTGTGTGTGTGTGTGTGTGCTTGTGTGCTTGTGTGTGTGTGGGGGGGGGGTTGTTGTTGTATTGTATTTGGAGCATGTAACTACTGGACGGTGGCCAGCCGTCGGTGCCCCTTCACTTTGTTAGATTTCATTAGCAGAGTGGCTTCTGTAATCCGCCCGGCGACTTCCATCAAGGAGCGATCAAGTTGTTGTTATTTTCGGCGGCGCTTGCCAGGGAACCGGCAGCTGGTGCGTCGCACGTCCCCCAGTCACCACACTACAGCACATTATCACAGGGGGGTTTGATGTGATTTATCCCCTTTAGTCACCAAACTCTCTCTCTCTCTCTCTCTCTCTCTCTCTCTCTCTCTCTCTCTCTCTCTCTCTCTCTCTCTCTCTCTCTCTCTCTCTCTCTCTCTCTCTCTCTCTCTCTCTCTCTCGTCAATAACCCCATCCAGAAGAGTGAGGGGCGGGCTGATGGAGGAATTTGCGCATTTCCTTGGGTGGAATTTTCCCCAGTGAATATTGTGCATCTGTTTCTTGCTAAAGTATAGTTTTTGTCTTTTTGTTTCACAATCAGACAAGTGGAACTGTGTGGAGTGCGTGTGTGTGTGTGTGTGTTGGGTCAGACTTTTTTGAGTCTGGGGCTGCTGGTTGAGGCTGCACACCTGTGGGTCCTTGTTAATCAAGGCCCACATGGGTTCAACCAGCCACCACACACACACACACACACACACACACACACACACACACACACACACACACACACACACACACACACACCACACACACACACACACACACACACACACACACTCCCAGTGAGTGCTAGCCTGTACCCTCTGCTCCGTTGGTTTCCCTTATCACCCTGTGTCCTGTGTCCTCAACGTATCCATTTGAATGGCTTGTGGCGGCGTTGTCTGCTACAGGTTCATAATAAATGCACACGTTTCTTGCTGTAATATAACTTATGAGTTGGCTACTTTTCAGCCTGTCTTGTCCTGAGTGAGAATTGAACTGCTCGATAGGAATAGGAAGTCCTTGGGTGACCGTGTCAGTGTCACCCAAGGACTAGTTCTGAACTCACAGCTGAACGCTAACCTCAGATCGCGCAGTGGATGTTGAATGAGGAAATCTAAAATCGGAAAATCATGAAATCATCAACCTGACACTCGACCTGAAGAACAGACTCAACAGTTCGTGTTCACCGCCAGCGCTGCGTTGGTGTTGTGTTGTGTATTCTGCAGCCGTGAGAGAGAGAGAGAGAGAGCCTTGCGAAGAGCACGCCCATTGATATTCATGTATTCAGAATTCTTTAAGTTTCGAGCAGCACAGGGAATATAACCAGGGTCTTATGCAGCCGAGTTGATCTGCATCCCTGTCACTATATTTCACTGTCTCGTACATTCTGCGTGAATGAATAAATATATATATTGTTAATGTTAGCACTCCGCCGTGGAGCTGAAAAGGTCAGTAAACTCTTATGCTTACAGAGTTTGCTTGTGTGTTTTTTTTATTTTTATTCTTACAAAGGGTAAACCAGGACAGAGGAAACAGTATATATATATATATATATATATATATATATATATAAATATAATCTACAAGCGCCTCAGCCTTTTTAGATTTTCTTAGAATGCCAGATGCCGATGTTTCACACTTCACAATGCATGTTTGTGCATTTTGCAAGATGATGGTGTGAAGCTAGTCATATCAGTCACATGACTAGAACAGTAGAAACAAAATCTCCCAAAGCGTCCTCAAACGACCCCCCCCCCTACAACAACTAAAGACCCGGTTCCAGTTTACCGAGGCAGTGCCTGCCGTCTTGTCCCATCGATGCTCCGCCTTTCCTTGGTCTTCTCGCCCCTCCGCGGAGCCCAAGTCATCCGTGTGTCGGTCTGTGTCCCCCTTGCTTCTCTTCTTCCCTGGGACTCCTGGTCCCTGGAATCAAACACAGAATTCCTTGTTTCTGTCCCAGCTGGTGCTGGGACTGCTATAGTCTGTAGTCTGTAGTCTGTAGTCTGTAGCCCGGAGAGAAAGCCTTCCGCTAAGTGACAAGTGTTTCATATTTGAACAGTCACATCGAGTGAGAGCACTCGAGTGATTGTACTGTGCAGAGCTTCGCCGAGAAGAGCCTAAGCGGCTTTTAAAAAAAAATAAAAACCCTTTCATAGATGGGCGAAAATTGATATTTTCTTTTTTTTGGAGAGTCTGAAACACATTATTGTAGGCTACTGGGTTAATTGTGTAATCCATGTCCAATAAACCATGACAGAGGGGTTAATCATACTAATTATAATCATTGTAATGCAATGTATAATTTTAGAAAATGACATCCACTAGATGTAAAGACAAAAGAAAAAATGGTTGTTGAAAAAAGGGTGTTTAGTGTAGCGGTGCCTCTCTGCGGGTGGCCTGTCGAACCGGTGGACATTTGGTTCTAGTATATACTGTATACATATTTTATGTTCACGCCGCGGATTGCCAAATCCTGTGAATCTGGAGGCTGGAGATGCTGGCTGGTTGGATGTGTCTTCTGTCATATCCCACTGTTTCATCGTCGGCTGTCGAGGCCTCGGATTTCAAGGTGGAACTGAGGTTCTGGCGGGCGGAATGCATCTAATCCAACCAGAGACACCGCCGCCGGGAGCAATGTTACGCTCGCCTACGGTCTTCGGAAAAAAACCTCCCGGCGTTCACACTCCGCCGTCATAAATATCTCGCGCGCCACTCTCTCTCACGCCGGGAGAGAGAGTGCAGTAGAAATAAAGCACTTTTACTGCCTGTTCTGTCGCCCGTGGCGAGGAGTGGGCTTTTTTTTATTTTGTGAATGCATTAACGCGCAAATCATCGCTCGTCGTTATGCTAATCACGCGCGTTAGCGAAGGGGAGATTAACAGAGTCGGTGTGGTGCCGTGGTTTATGAAAGTCCTTGTTAAACAACCATAATGGCCTCGCATGGTACTCAATCAGTTAGCGGCAGGCTAACGCGCCACGCCGCTACACCGAGGAGCTGCCTCCGAGGCTGATTGTAGCGGAGTATGAGTGGATCATATTTTGGCATTGGACAAACATGTGATACGGACAGATGTATACCATTCGGGTGGTGGAAAACAACACCTTGAGTGCATACACTCACAGCATGGGCGCGGCCCCAGTGGGAGCAAAGCTAACCCTGGCGGCGGTGTTAACGCCCTCCTCTACCGCTTGAGCCGCACAGAGGACGGCGCGGGATTATTCTGGGATTTTAGAGGGGGCTCAAATCTAGTTTCCCGGGCTCTCTCTCTCCGTATCGTGAAAACAATCAATCCGGACGATGTTGTGGTCCGGATGGCTGCTCTGCTGGCGGTGCTAATGGGAGTGTATATGGGTTAGTAATACCCAGCCTCACCACACCCTCTCCCCAATGGCTTCATCCTAATGTAATGATGTGCTGGAGGCACTGGTTTACTCTGGGATCAAATTAGCCTGGCGGTCTTCCCCTCCCGGCATCCAGCAGAATTCTGCCACGAAATGCCCCTGGCTTCACACCGCCGAGCTTTTTATTGACTCAGCGAAATGTGGCTAGCGTTCACTGCCCCGCCTACACTCGGTGTGTTAAACACCGGGCACACAAAAAAAAAAAACCCACACTGTTATATAATTTACACCAACTACACCTGATCCCATCGTGCATGAGAGGTAATACACAACTTTTACACCACTTTTACAACCTTTATGGGATCAGACGCTTGGCAAGACTCGTTCTCCCTATTTACACGCAGTCTCAAGTGCATTCTGCGAGTAGCCATGGAGCATAATGCGGTGCATTCTGTGAGTAGCCATGGAGCATAATGCGGTGCATTTTTTTCCGTTAATAAACCGAAACCCACTGGCTTCCTTAACGGACGATTCGGTATGTTCTACAGTACAAGGGGGGGTGGTCTGGGTATTCCTGGTATGGCTTAATAAAGAGACGGAGGCAGTGGGATGACAGCCTCAGCCTATAGACGTTACATACATCTCACCTCGGCTTTGGCGGGTGGCACAAAGCAGGCATAAATGTCAAGCTGCAATCTCCCCTGCTTCTCTAGATTCTCCCTGGAAACCCGTCCACGTATGACAGGTGGACATAATTCAGTTGCCTTCGAAAAGCCTGCGTTGCTAGACTACCTACGATAACGCCTGGCAGATTTCCTCCTTCTTTTTCCTTTCCTTTCTTTGCTGGCAGTCCCCTGTTTTTCCTCCTCCTCCGCCGCCGCCGCCGCTGCATCCATCCATCCATACGTCTTTTGAGAGCGGTAATTAAAATGAACGC
>CM051011.1:6099349-6164349 GCA_027704905.1 Muraenolepis orangiensis | reverse complement strand
GAGAGAGAGAGAGAGAGAGAGAGAGAGAGAGAGAGAGAGAGAGAGAGAGAGAGAGAGAGAGAGAGAGAGACACAAAATAAGGGAAAGCTGTTTGTTTCCCCCAGAGACTCTGGTGTGTGTGTGTGTGTGTGTGTCAGTGTGTGCGTGCATTTGTGTGTATGACAGTGTGTGTGTGTGTGGCGAAGATGGCCTCCGTCAAGAACACAGAGAACCTGGCAGAAAGACGAGGAGGGTGTGGGAGGGTGGGGGGGGGGGTGGTGGAGGGTGGAGATGGACAAGGACAAGATGGATAAGCCAAGAGGATGGAGGCTCACTGACAAACAAACAGACACACAGAGGCAGAAAGGCCCATAAGCCTGACCACACAATCAGAGGAACATCGGAGGATCCACTGGGATATGGGTCTATGCCACAAACGTGTCTCCAATACACATGGAAACTGGGAAATAAAATTGATATATACAGTATATATATATATATATATATATATATATATATATTTATCTATAATATATATATATATGGGGTGGCTGGATAGCGCAGTCTGTTGGGGCTTGGCTTGGGAACTGGAAGGGCGCACTGCCCAGGTGCCCTTGAGCAAGGCACCAGCTATTTGTATATACAAATAGCTGATACCCACTGCTCCTTATACTAGGATGGGTTAAGTGCAACACATTTCACTGTGTGTGTGTACATGTACTGTATGTGACCAATGAAGAGGATTCAAATCCTCCAGATTTAGAATTTAAAGGTATATATTATACTAAGCCATCATTGATAATAGACTACTACCGTACAGAAACTTGATGTTTGAGAAATGAAGATTTCTCACTTGACTCTTTGCTTCCATTTCGCCCAAAGCGACTTGAATCAGACGGTCCTGATACAAAGTTTGCTCAATACTGAATCAATCAACATACAAAACTAACAAAACCCCGGAGTTCAGATGCCTAGCTTCGGTGTACAGGTGTTGAATTGTGTGAACATTGAACATTGGGGATGGAACCCAGTTCAGTTTGGAAGTGTCCCACCCTAGTCACCACTACACATCCAGTACCACCTATGCTGATGAATACTGTATATAAGTACACATTGGGACCATAATACCACAAAGGCTGTCCTGTCCATACTGTATGTGTTCGCGTTTCCTCCACTGATGTGTGTTGGCATACACCTTCAGCAGCTGTGTGTGCGTGTGTGCGTGTGCGTGTGCGTGTGTGTGTGTGTCTGTGTCTGTCTCTGCCCTGTCCTGCTGTGCCACCTGATTAGAAATTCAGACGTGTGACACGATTTGTTTTCATCACACCTCACGTCTCACATCTCACCTCCTCCCTCTCAGGGGTCCCTCCCCCTTTCCTCCCCCACATCCCACCTCCAGACCCCTTAGAGACAACACCACACAGCACACACACAAACACACACACACACACACACACACAGAACACATCAAGCCTCAGTTACAGCCGTCCTAATGACATAATCACACCACCCATGCTGACGGCGTATGATGATGTAAGACGCTTTGCGAAAAGCACTCTCTCTCCGTCTCCGAAATTTCACCCACCTGGAATTCCTCCAGGAACGTTTCACCGTGACGAATCCGCTTGATCTCCGGTTGCACGCCGGCGGTCTATCCTACGATACCGTAGCTGCTATACATACACGCGTGTGTTCTTAAGATGTCAACGTTTAATCTTCTTGAGTGCCGCGATATTTTTATTTATCGGCTTTTTTTTTTTTAAAGATAATAAATGCATGACTCAGGTTTTCAATTCAAACGACGATCCAGTGCATAAACAACTTCGCTGAAAATTGCTTTTTCTTTTATTTCCTCCGAGGCGGCGCCCCGGTGCATCGTACTGATGTACAGTTCAGTGAGAGGGGGGGGGGTTTGAGGTGTTTATGTAAGAGTGCAAAGACTGCACCGATCCCATGGTGGTTGTCACGGTGATAAGGGATGTATCCATCATGGTGATAAAGGAACCAGGGGTGAACTTTTGAGAAAGACAGGGGTCAGAATGGGTTCAGGGTAACAGCTAGGATATGTTTTTTGTTTTTTTTTACCACATTCTTTATTCCCTTCCCAGTCGCACTGTTCAAGAAACTCTAGCCTTTAAGAAACTCTAGCTTTTTTACGTCCGGAGGTCAAAAGTGTAGGTTTTTTTTCTCTCTCTTGCACACAGCACAAACCAAGGCAGTATTTCCCAGTATTCTCTCTCTCCCCCACTCTGCCCACCTTCTCTTGTTCTCTCTCTCTCTCTTTCTCTCAACTCTTTGCTCCTCCCCCCTCTCTTTCACTTTCTCTTTCTCTTTCTCTTTCTCTCTTCCCCTCTCTCGCTCTCGCTCTCTCTCTCTCTCTCTCTCTCTCTCTCTCTCTCTCTCTCTCTCTCTCTCTCTCTCTCTCTCTCTCTCTCTCTCTCTCTCTCTCTCTCTCTCTCTCTCTCTCGTACTCGCTCTCGCTCTCGCTCTCGCTCTCTCCCTCTCGCTTGTTCACTCGCTCTCTCTCTCTCTCCCTTCATTTTGCTTGCTCTCTCTCCTTCTCCCCCTTGTTCACTCTCTCTCTCTCTCTCTCTCTCTCTCTCTCTCTCTCTCTCTCTCTCTCGTACTCGCTCTCTCCCTCTCGCTTGTTCACTCGCTCTCTCTCTCTCTCCCTTCATTTTGCTTGCTCTCTCTCCTTCTCCCCCTTGTTCACTCTCTCTCTCTCTCTCTCTCTCTCTCTCTCTCTCTCTCTCTCTCTCTCTCTCTCTCTCTCTCTCTCTCTCTCTCTCTCTCTCTCTCTCTCTCTCCCTCCGGTTTCCTCTCTTGAAAGCAAAGTCCCTCATGAAACGCCCTCCTGTCCTTGAGTGCTCAGACGATGAAATGTGGAACCTTTCGCCCGCCAGGGAGAAACACTTTGCTGTTGCATCTCAAGTGTGAATTACACAGTCGGACGGACGGAGCTGCTCCTGTGAGGCTTGTAGATCATTCACCCCCCCCCCCCCCTCTGTTGGGAGACCACCACTCTCTTAACCATCACAGCTAACTTGGTTCACCTGTGGCCACACAGGGGCTCGACTTCACACGCACAACAGAGGAACGGCGTGGAGGAACCTCACCACATTGGGGTGGTTTATGGAAACCCGGGACCACCACTATGGCATCGAGGTTGATCCCTTACCGATGCGGTACCTACTGGATAGGTTTTTGCTTTTACTACCGATAACGTCCGGTTCAACCAAAACAATAACCAACCCTGAGCAGCACATCCTGAATGTCAAACACCTCATCGATGATGGGGTCAATTATTTGTTTAAAGAAACAATAGTTGAACCTACTGATATACTAGTTAAACTAAAGGTGCAGTAATCGGCTTCTACCGTTCACTGTGTTTTTCCACATGGCTCCGAGGGACAGCTAGAGTCTAAATGTAAAGGCAAAATCCTCCATTCCTTTAGTTTGACTTTCGTCCCTCCTATGTGCTTGTGTGTACCAGAGAGAGAGAGAGAGAGAGAGAGAGAGAGAGAGAGAGAGAGAGAGAGAGAGAGAGAGAGAGAGAGAGAGAGAGAGAGAGAGAGAGAGAGAGAGAGAGAGAGAGAGAGAGAGAGAGAGAGGAGAGAGAGAGAGAGAGAGAGAGAGAGAGAGAGAGAGAGAGAGAGAGAGAGAGAGCAGTGTGTTTCCTTGCTTTCGTTTCCTTGCTCTTGTGTTTCCTCCACCCTGTTTCTGTCCTCTCTTCTCTTTTAATTTAATTGTGGCAGGAGGAGGCAGTTGGCTGGCAGCAGGGAGCAGCCAGGGCCGCTGCAGTGCATTGATAGGGGCCAGAGTCATCGTTAGGCGCCCGTCATCCCAGAGCCGTGGGATAAGCACCTTTTTTATTCAGTCCTGTTTGCTTTTTCCGTCTCGTCCAAATGCTGCCGCGTGGTAGCATCTTACCGCGCGGTAGCATCTTACCGCGCGGTAGCATCTTACCGCGCGGTAGCATCTTACCGCGCGGTAGCATCTTACCGCGCGGTAGCATCTTACCGCGCGGTAGCATCTTACCGCGCGGTAGCATCTTACCGCGCGGTAGCATCTTACCGCGCGGTAGCATCTTACCGCGCGGTAGCATCTTACCGCGCGGTAGCATCTTACCGCGCGCGAAGACCCGGGAGTGCTTTGTGTATTTTACAGATGATTCTCGTGGCGTGTACTTCTCGATGGGTTGTGAGTTCTGACCGTGTTGCGATGCAACGAGGATATTAACTTGATGCATGCAAGCAACCCTTCAGGAACATTGTTTATATAAGTGAGAGAAAGTGCTGTTGAAATGCAATTCAGCAGGGCGTTCCACTGCTTACTGCGGGGGGCCGTGATGACAAAAGCCTGGCCCGCTAAGTTAATTATACCCGAGAACAGTGTAACAGGGCAGTAAACACAACACAGTTTTAATGCCAAGTTCAAAGTTCACAGTGAAAGGTTACGTTGGACGGTGTAGGCCTCACCGCAGCAGGTTAAACAGCCGTTCACCAGATCCCAGGGCACTGTGCTGCATGCTTCCATACTAGCAGTGAAAGGATACATTATGCCCATTATGAATATATATATATATATATATATATAAATATATATATATATATATGACCATGTGGCAAAGAGAGAGAGAGAGAGCGTAGATTGAAAAATGAAAGTGTGGGCCTAAAATAGAACTTTGCAGTGGGCTACAGCGTGAAGGAAAAGGAGCAGCTGGAGGGAACAGTAGTTGCCTATTAAGCCGGAGCATGTTACTCCTCAGGAACATATGCCCAGGAACATGAGCCAAAGGCGGAACTCAAATGAATAACTATCTCCATGGAATGGAATGGAGCTGCGATATGCAAAATCTTTTGTTATATTTGGGACTGCAGCAGTAGAGGTTTTTATTTCAATTTTCTTTTCTAAATGGGACAAATTGGCCTGAATTAAGTTTTTTTTTTTAAGCTGTTAAAAAACGGAATGTTTCGCTGAACAACGCGGCTACTGTTTTCGCTCGGTCCGAAAAGTTTTCCGCTGAACTGAGAATGGTTTCCCTGTGAGGGCTTTTCCCCATCATGTTTATCTAATTTTTTTTTTTGTTACCGGCCAATATAATACACAGCCCATGTGTTGGACGACTGCCCTGAGCTGGTACATTACTCCGGACCGCGGGTTAAAGCTTGTTTCGGATAACATTCAATAACTCTAGAAGAACCTGCTGTACTAGGCTATCTAACTGTGGTTTCTACATAACTCTCTACCTATAGTTGACATATTTATAGTTTACCTATTTATTGTTTACATACCTATATATATATATATATATGTATATACATTTATATATATTTATCTTTTGATACAACTGCATATCCCTGCTCACTACCTGTTTGTACTTGTGTTACGCCCCAACCAGACCGACGAGCCAAATGTGCCAAAGAAACCAGAAGTAGAGAGACACGGATACTCAAAACAACGGAAAAAATGTCTTTACTGGTAAATATCTCCAACATCAAAAACACAAACTAGGCAGGGTTGGACTGGTTACTCGGCGAGGTCGGAGCTGGAACACGCAGTCTCTCGTGACAGTGGTTCTCAATAACCAAGCGCCCCGACGGCGGTCCTCGGCAGCCTAAAGAAGGGTAGATCCCATTAGAGCGTTTATATATATATATAAACCTACTCTATAAGTTATTTTATACCTGATGTTTACATATTTTACATATTATTCAACAACTGTACATTATATATTACCATGCACTTACATGCAACATTTGCACTCTGGTTAGATGCCAAATTCCTTTCGATGTACTGTACTTGTGCTGTAGTACACTTGAATCCATTTGATACATCCAATACAAATACAAATCCAATACATTTGAATCTAATCTACACACCCTGGATTGCTGCAGTAGATCAAATGGGTTTAAAAAAGTACAATTAGATTGTTGTTAAATGCAGGAATTTTGAGTGCGGATGATCAACAAGATGTAACCGCATTCCCACTGGTTTTCTGCCTTCAAGTAAAGGACTTGTTTATTCTCACCAAACCATAGTGTCAGTTTGTTAAAAGCTAGACTCATCCAGTATAATTTGTGACTGTCGACACATTTTTCGGAAATGTTTTAACACACTGCAAAACCGTTTTAGCTTCCCCCGCCGGCGCACACTGTCAGAGCTTCACACGACGCACATTAGTCTCCTCCACAAAACGAAAGCAATCCGCAATCTTGGCCGTTCAAAGAAAAAACATCCTAAACACAAATACAGCCAACAAACTCTCTCTCTCTCTCTCTGTCTCTTTTCTCTCTCTCTCTCTCTCTCTCTCTCTCTCTCTCTCTCTCTCTCTCTCTCTCTCTCTCTCTCTCTCTCTCTCTCTCTCTCTCTCTCTCTCTCTCTTTTAATGGTGTCTTGTTTGTACGAGAGTCACACACACACAGAGCGAGAGGTTTTTTTTGTACCGTTTGCGCTTTGTGTGTGTGAAAAAAGAACAACATTTCAAGCGGCTGCCTTGTTGTTTGTGTGTGTCGTCTGTGTGTGTGTGTGTGTCAAGGGTGTGACGGCAGGTCATCCTGTCATGATGAAAACAGCTGAGAGAGAGAGGGGGGGGGGCTGAGACCTCACCCCCCGGGGGCCCTGTGAGACTTAGAAGAGGCTCCTCTGCCTCATGGGGACATTTTAATAGACAACAACAACCCACATTCATCTCCACCTCCATGTCACCTTCAAATAGACTCGGATAGAGACGGCGCTAGGGATAGAAACACAGGGAAACGGCAAAGGAACAAGGCTGTGTGTGTGTGTGTGTGTGTGTGTGTGTGTGTGTGTGTGTGTGGTGTGTGTGTGTGTGTGTGTGTGTGTGTGTGCAGGGCAGGCTTGTGTACACATTTGTGCATAATCTCTTTCTGTGCGTGCGGGCTTGTGTACACATGTGTGCATAATATCTTCCTCTGTGTGTGTGTGTGCATAGAGAGACACACATCTTTGCATGTGTCGTGTCTATGTACATATGTTTGCCTGTTGGCATGCATGGCCCGTGTGTGTGTGCTTTTGTGTGTGTGTGTGCTTTTGTGTGTGTTTGTGTGTGTGTGTCTGCGTGTGCATCGGAATTCACCGGCATGCGATGGCGTTTGTGTGTGCCGTTTGTGATTGCGAGCGAAAGATGGAGAAAACATCAACAAAAAACGTGCCGAGGGCCCCCTCCCCCCCCCCTCCCTGTATATTTCTCATCCCTAAGCCCCTCAACCCCTGGCAGTCACAGCCGATCACTTCTTCCTCTTCCTCCTCCTCCTCCTCCTCTTCCTCCTCCACATTCTTCTTGGATACAGAGCACCGGGAGGAGCGGAAGCACATCAATAATGCACCTTCTACCAGTGTTGCAACACGGGCCGTGGACCACCCTAACAATGAGCATGGAGGACTCCCCGCCTCCGTCCAGCCTGTTCTGACCGCGTGGCTAAAACATGTGTGCTCTGAACACACACACAGTCCCACACACACACACACACACACACACAGTCACACACGCACACACGCACACAGTCACAAACACATACTCACACACGCACACAGTCCCACACACACACACACGCACAGTCACACACGCACAGTCACAAACACATACACACGCTTACAGTCACACACACAGTCAGTCACACACACACACACAGTCACAAACACAGACACACGCTTCCAGTCACACACACACAGTCAGTCACACACGCACACAGTCACAAACACATACACGCGCTTACAGTGTGAGCGCCCACGCTCAAGGAGGCAAACAACAGCGGGTTTTTGAGGGTTAAACGAAAAATGTCCTTTTATTTCTTCGCATCACAACTGAAACCAGCAGAACAACAGAACAGCATAACAGCATAGTAGCATAGCAGCATATGGCGGGACCTCTCGGCCGCAAGGGCTCGGTCCTCTCACCCCCCTTCTCTTTTTCCAGCAACCCTCTACCTGTGTGCTTTTAAGCACCTGATTTACTCAGGTGTTGATTGTTGTCAGCTGGGGGTTTCACTCCGGGATCTCGTTCGCCTTCCCCCGGGTCCTAAAGCCCTCCAAGTATCTCCCTCGGGAGATATACGCCTCCCACAACGTAACCAAAGGTAAGTCTCCTATACTTTGCCCTGGTGGGACCCCAAGGGTAGCTTGGGGTACCACAACAGTCACACACACAGTCCCACACACACACACACACACGCACACAGTCACACATGCACACAGTCACAAACACATACACACATGCAGCTAGGCCAGTGTTGGAGGGCTAGAGGATAATGTTGAGAGGCAGGTCAAGTCAAGTCAAGTTTATTGTCACTTCACAGTTTACAGTTAAGTATAAAGCAATGAGTGCAAAACCCAACGACAGACAGCCGTTATAAAAATACGATAAAATAAAAACAGAATAGAATAAAATAAGTATACAGTATACTGTTTTGTATAACTTTATACAAAACTGTATAAAGTTAAAATATATAAAAGTAAAACTGCAATTTAGAAAATGCAATATATCAGCACAGAAAAAGAGCAATATGTATATATAAATCAATGTAATAAAATATACATTGTTATATGCTATACGCCCTTGTTCAGCAGCCTGATGGCCTGACTGTGGAAGCTATCTCTGAGTCTATTTGTGCGGCACTTGATACTGCGGTATCGCCTGCCTGTCGGACTTCTCGGGGAATCGAGAAGGCACAATCCAGGGCCAAGCTAGAGGGTCTGTGTGAATGTGAGTGTGCGTGTGCGTGCGTGTGTGTGTGTGTGTGCGTGCATGTTTGTGTGTGTCGGATGTGATTGGTAAATATACATGCTTATGTGTAGGTTTAGCTACAATGCAAGTACTAGAGGAAATTAGGGAATCCTGTGTGTGCGATGTTGCCTGACTGGCAGAGCGGACCAGGCTGTTGCCTCCCACAGCTGCTTTGGGTCACACACAGCGAGGGCCAAACCATTCAAGAGTCAAGATGTTTTCATTTGCCATTTGCAACAAAAGTACAATGGAATGCTGCCTCCCTATTCCCTCCCGCACTACGAATTTCCTACAGCAATACCTTACTAAACGTTACAATACTATACCATAAACAACACTATATACTACCTACCATATGCTATACTATATACTATATACTACAAAAAACACTATATCTTATACCATATATTATTCTATATACTTTAAACGACACTATACTATTACAATAATAAAAAGAGTGATACAATAAACAAAGTGACTGATGGATGATACAGTATAAATATATGATGAATAGTGCAAAAAGCATTTAAAAGCATTTTAAAGTGCCAGTAGTGCAGCAGCATCGTGAATACAGTGCAGTGCAGTGCAGAACAGTAGTTCTGCAGTCACTGTAATGAGTCCTGAAAGTCCAGCTAAATAAGTATGACAGTGCAATGTAATATGGATGACCATGTTATGATTAAATGAATCATATTACGGAGGAACAAAAGCTCTGTGACTTGTTATCGTACCGTTTGGACATCAACTAGAAGAAGTCAAATCCACCCAGTCAGTGCTTACTCCCATTCCCTCCCTCGGTATGCATTTCTAAAACACAATACCATAAAAATACTATACACAATAAAAACTGAACATAAAAAGAACGATAAAGTGACTGATGGATGATGTGTTGAATTGTGCAAAATGCATTTTAAAGCATATTAAAGTTCCAGTAGTGCAGCAGCATCACCAATGCAGTGCAGAACAGTGCAGAACAGGGCAGTTACTGTAATGAGTCCAGCAAGTCCATCAAAAGATGTATGACAGGTGCAATGTAATACGGGTGACCATGTTACGATCGGATGAGTCACATTGCGGAGGAACAAAAGACTTGTTCTCGTGCAGCTTGGACTTCAACCCAGTGGGGGGGAGGGGGACACGCAACCTTGGACATCAAATCCACCCGGTCAACGGAGCCACAGCGCTACGTCCTACTGTCCCACCGCTCTCCTCTTCATTCAGACGGAGCTGGAGCAGCAGCCGCCGCCCTTAGCGTCGCGGGTGCAGAGCGCTTGTCTGTTTACCTTGGCAGACGGTGCTCTGCTAGGGGGGCAGACGGAGAGACCCGGAGAGAGTGTCTGGGATATATTGTTGCTTCCCCCCCCCCCCCCCCCCCCCCCCAACACGCTGTTCTCCATTCGTCTTCATCAGCTGCCGAACCCCAGGTAATGAGACACGGAGACGACAGCCACTCATTAACGGAGTTAGAGGGAGGGGGAACACCGGATTGACAAATTCATATTTATCATTATCGTCACCACTGGCAGCCCCGCCAATCAGCCAGGCGACAGCGCCAAGTCATGTCGGCCGCAGGGAACTGCAGCTTCGCTTAACTTTATCGACATATGAAGTCCGACAGCAGCACAACATGTGAAAGACCTCATAGGGAAGTTGTTTTCAGAGCTTGCTTCCATGATGCATTTCCAAGTTAGACGAGGGTTAATTAGCGATGGTTAATGTGGGAAAATGTGTGACTTCATTGGATTGTGACACACGGTGTTTTCCATTGGGTGGTTAAGTGTGTTGCAAGCTTCAGTTCGTGAGCAGGAGGTGTGTGGTGTGGTGTGATGGTGATGGGGATGTTTGATTGGGCCAGCCTGGCGTGAAGGCTGCAACAAACTGGCCACTGATTGGCTTGTGTCACCTTTGCACGATCCAATGAAATCGATAATCCTCCCAACATGCGCCTACATTGTCCAATGCTAATAATGAACTCAAATTGAAATCTACATATGGAGGATTGAATCATACATGACATACATGTACACACACACAGTGACATGTGTTTCTCTGCATTTGACCCATCCTAGTATTAGGAGCAGTGGGCAGTGTTTGTATATACAGCTGCCCGGGGGGCAGTGTAGTAGGGGTCTAGTGCCTTGGTGCTCAAGGGCACGGTGGCTCGGTGCTTCAGGGACTTGAACCGGCGACCTTTCGGTTCCCAAACCGGAAAGTCCCTTATGGTCCCCGTGTTTGGATTATTCTAGTATTCAAAACCAATACAATACTCTTTCACAGTCACTGCTCAGTGGATGAATTGTTATCTTTTCGGAGACAGACACAAGACAAACACAGGTAGCAAAGCGCCGTTCTGGCTCATCTGCATGGTCGACGCCCACTTCCTCTCATTAGCATGGCCGTAACTTCTGCCGCGCTCTGATTGGTTCATCAGACGGGACGTGCGCTGGTTAATTCAGCCTTAAGACATTCATCATACTGCAGCTTCATCGCCCGGAGACATTATCACAGAGGAAACAGCTGGCGGTGACATCTCTCTCTCTCTCTCTCTCTCTCTCTCTCTCTCTCTCTCTCTACCCCCCTCTATCTCTCTGTCTTTCTCTCCCCCCATCTCTCTCTTTTACCTCTCCCCCTTCTGTCTCTCTCTCTCTCTCCCCCCTCTCTCTCTTTCCTCTCCCCCTTCTGTCTCTCTCTCTCTCTCTCCCCCCTCTCTCTCTTTTACCTCTCCCCCTTCTGTCTCTCTCTCTCTCTCTCCCCCCCTCTCTCTCTTTTACCTCTCCCCCTTCTGTCTCTCTCTCTCTCTTTCCCCCCCTCTCTCTCTTTTACCTCTCCCCCTTCTGTCTCTCTCTCTCTCTCTCCCCCCCTCTCTCTCTTTTACCTCTCCCCCTTCTGTCTCTCTCTCTCTCTCCCCCCCTCTCTCTCTTTTACCTCTCCCCCTTCTGTCTCTCTCTCTCTTTCCCCCCCTCTCTCTCTTTTACCTCTCCCCTTCTGTCTCTGTCTTCTTTCCCCCCCTCTCTCTCTTTTACCTCTCCCCCTTCTGTCTCTGTCTTTCTCTCCCCCCCTCTCTCTCTTTTACCTCTCCCCCTTCTGTCTCTCTCTCTCTCCTCCCCTCCCATGCTCTCTGATTTATTTTCCGTTTCCCTTGCTCGCCGAAGTAAAAAAATCGGTGATTCATTGTTCGTGTTGCCGCCTCCGTGATTGATTCCTCCCTCCGTTAGGTTTCCTATTTGTCTGTAAGACAGACACCGTGTTCCCGCTCTTTGATACGCACATTTGTTGAATCTCTCTCTCTCTCTCTCTCTCTCTCTCTCTCTCTCTCTCTCTCTCTCTCTCTCTCTCTCCTCTCTCTCTCTCTCATTGTCAAATGTAATTGCTATTCTTTTTTGCGGCCTGTTTACGGTCCAGTCCTCAGTAACGTCACACCTGTGCTCCAAAGTCTTAATGCCACTGTGGAGTGTGTGTGTGTGTGTGTGGTTGGTGGCTGCTTTAAGCAGCCTCACCAAGTCTGAGTTGGACTGATTTGCTGGTGAGGCTGCTTACCGGTGGGCCTTGATTAACAATGACCCACAGGTGTGGAGCCTCACCAGTCAATCAGTCTTACTAAGGCCAGGTGAGGCTGCTTACAGACACACACACACACACACACTTACACACACACACACACACACACACACACACACACACACACACACACACACACACACACACACACACACACACACACACACACGCACACACACCCTCTCTTTCTTCCCCCTTTCTCCTCCCTCTCTCTGTCCCCTGTCCCCCCATTTCTCTCCCCTATATCTTCTCTCTCTCCTATATCTTCTCTTTCTCGCCCATCTCTCCCCCCTCTCTCTCCACCCTCTTTCCCCTGCCCCCCCCATCTCTATTTCATCTCTATCCCCTCTCTCTTTCCTTCTCTCCCTCTCTCTCCCCTCTCTCTTTCCTCTCTCTCCCCTTTGTCTTCCCTCTCTCCCCCATCTCTCTTGCCCCTGTCCCCCTCCCCCCTCGCTCTCCTCTCTCTTCCCTCTCTGTACCTTCTCTCTCTCCCATCTCTCTCCCCCCTCTATCTTACCTCTCCCACCTTCTTCTTCTTCACCCTATCGCTGCTTTCTAGTGTCCTTGGTGTCCCTGGACTGTTCCCAAGCCTCTGCGGTGCTTTTGAAGATTTGAAAGAGCTGTGTGTGTGTGTGTGTGTGTGTGTGTGTGTGTGTGTGTGTGTGTGTGTGGACCTTGGAAGTTAGGCCTGGCTCACAAGATGTCGGTCCCTTGGTTGTATATTTCAAAAGAATGCAGCACTGCACTGTGTGTGCGCACACACACACGCACACTCAGGTACACACACACACAACACACAATACACACAACACACACATGCACACGTTCTGTGCACGGAAATAGCACTACGAACAAAGGCGTATTTGTGTTTTGTATACATATCAGGGCATGCAAGTGTGTGTGTGTGTGTGTCTAAAATATTTGTGTTTTCTGTACATATCAGAGCATGCACGTGTGTGTGTGTGTGTGTGTGTGTGTGTGTGTGTGTGTGTGTGTGTGTGTGTTACCACCAAGCAGCGTGTATCCTGTTTGCTCGGACACCTACAGGGACTTGGTTTTGTCCTCATTTTCCTCCTGGGCTGGTGATTCGACCTCTATCTCCTCCGCTTGTCCCGCATCCCGCTGCATCAGACCCTCTGTTCTCACACAGTGCTGTCACTTACCTCCATCAACACACCAGGCTAGCCAGGGCTGTGTGTGTGTGTGTGTGTGTGTGTGTGTGTGTGTGTGTGTGTGTGTGTGTGTGTGTGTGTGTGTGTGTGTGTGTGTGTGTGTGTGTGTGTGTGTGTGTGTGTGTGTGTGTGTGTGTGTGTGTGTGTGTGTGTGGGGGGGGGGGGGGGGGTGAATGATAAAACCCGTGTTTTACATCACATTACATCATTCATAACAAACATTGTTTAAACGTGCACATACAGAACAGTATATAGTAATATGACACACACACAATTACTTTATTATATCGCATTGGAAGTGATATAATGCTTTAGGACAAAATACATTTGAGCGAAACAAAGCAGTCAACGCGATCCGCCGTGAAGACGGGGACGTTCAATTCTTTGTTATGATGAAATGATACGCAGCTAAACGATAACACTTATCTTGCTAAAGGCGTGCGTACGCGTCCGCCGGAAGTGAGATCCATAATAAAATAATTAACACCTGAGACGAAACGTCGGCAAACACAACATCGGATTACACATTTTAAATCCCAAATGTCTTTAAATTGGTTTGCCCACGCTCCCTTTCTGCATGTTTCAATTATGCGAATCAGTGAGAGAGCGAGAGAGAGAACGGCCTCGGTAGGAATACTTAAAACCACACTTGATGGATCCTGAGCCGGGGCGTCCAGAGAAGTTTTCGGGGGGGAGGAGATCAAAACAATCGGATCGTCTCGCCACCAATCCACCAGCAAAGATGGCCGCCGGGCGCCACCCCCACCCACAACCCCACCCCCACCCACAACCCCACCCACACCCCCACCCCACCCACACACACCCCCACACCCTCAACCCCCCACCCCCCCCCCCCCCCCAGGGATGTGAGGGGTCATGAGCGTTCCTCGTGAAGCCATGTTTCAACAGGGTTACATCATATAAACCAAAACATCAAGGATACATTTAGCCCCGGGGGGGGGGGAAACCACACTCTCCTCCAGATGGATCATAGCCCCCCCCCCCCCCCCCCTCCCCCCCCTCATCCTGGCCATGAATCGGAAGTGTGCCAATTTAGTTGCTGCAGAAAATAATGAGTTTTTTTGGCCGTTTTCCGAGTGCTTCATCATAGCCCCCCCCCCCCCCCACCCCCACCTGCTGCAACCTCTTTCAACCCAGGTGCCTAGGGCTCAGTAGGGGATAACAGATTTCAGATTTGGTTTATTTGTCGCATGTATAACTTTGGGTACAGTGTACAGTGTACAGTGAAATGTTAAAGCCAGCTCCAAAGATGTGCTCATAAATGTCAGGAATATACACAAAAATTGAATGAAAGTTGAATGAATTACAAAAAAACCCTGAAAAGATAACACAGATGCACAAATAAAATGGACTGCATTTATATAGCGCTTTTCTAACCAGTGCGGCCGCCACTCAAAGCGCTTTAACAAGGTCACGCCTCACATTCACCCATTCATACGCACATTCAACCACCTGACCGCGGAGTCAGTCAGCCATGCAAGGAGACAGCCAGCACGTCGGAAGCAGTTAGGGTGTCTAGGGTGTCTTGCTCAGGGACACCTCGACACTTGGCTAGGAGGAGGAGGAGCTGGGGAATCGAACCAGCAACCCTCCGGGTTGTCAGCGACCGCTGTACCTCCTGACATGCTACTGTCCCCCTAACATTACAAGTTACAAAATTCCACATCTACAAAAAAAAAATAATATTAACACAAATGTACATATATACATAAGTGTGAACAGTAGAAATATAGTATATAAGTATATAGTATGTATATAGTAAGTATAAAGTGTGTAGTAAGTGTAGACTCCCAGTCCTTTGACAGGTAGCCAGCGGGTGGGGGCGGGGCCTGATGGATGCTAGAGACACACTGGCGGAAAAATAGTGGAATGTGCGCACTGCAAAAGCCCTCCGTAAATGAAGCAACAAAGCAATTAGGTAGAAGTAGTACAAAAACCACTACAACAACCACAACCACAAGTGTGGTGTGAAGGACCCGGGGCGGACACCGGGGTGGTTAGCGGGTACAGCGGTAAAGCGGTCCAGTCGCTAGACGCGCTACCACGCGTTTATGTACTGTATGCGTTGCTAACATTAGGTGGCGGTGGTCGACAGCGGCGTCTGGAACACACTGGGCGCGGTTATGACCATGTCTATACAACCAGCCACCGGTTTGTTATCCGGCGTTGAGTAGAGGGGGGGACCTGGCGTTGGCTTCTGAGTATTCTTTGATTTGCTGGATTTTTTTTTTGGGCTCCAACCGGCGTTTCAAACGATCACGAAAGTTAACACACTTTTGAATTTGAATATATATATTTTTTATCATGGAAACCCATTGTTGCAATCTCACAGGGGCTGAGACGGATCTTGGCGATCCTGGTCCAGGGATTGGCTGGAGGAGTGCGATCAATAGCCGCTGGATGAGCAGCCGTTGCATCATACATAGCGGTGACTTTAGTGAGCCTCTCTGGCCTTCAGGCCTGTCTGAGAAGCTGCAGCTACAGTATGTGTTCCCATTCCCTTCAACGGCTCTCTGAACCCCGAGCTCCCCCGTTTTTCCACTTGTCTCTTCAAGTGTCTGTCCTCTCCCTCCTCTCCCTCCTCTCCCTCCTCTCCCTCCTCTCCCTCCTCTCCCTCCTCTCTCTCCTCTCCCACCTCTCCCTTCTCTCTATCCTCTCCCTCCTCTCTCTCCTCTCCCACCTCTCCCACCTCTCCCTCCTCTCTCTCCTCTCCCACCTCTCCCTCCTCTCTCTCCTCTCCCTCCTCTCCCTCCTCTCCCTCCTCTTGTTTGAAGCACACCAGGCCCTCCGAGCAGCAAAATGTACCCAGCAGCGAAACGATGGCGGCTGCCACTGTACTGTACTGTTCTGTTCTCTCTTAATTCACAACTCCTCCAAACCACCCTTTACTCCCCCTCTCCATCTCCGTCTCCTCCTCCTCCTCCTCCTCCTCGTCATCCTCCTCCTCCTGCCTCTTTTTCCCGTTCTCTGTCTCCTTCACAGCGGCGCTCGCCCGCCGCTGTCTGCCTCGGCTCACTCTATCTGTGTCTTATCTATCTGAAGAGGCGGCTACAGCTACGGCGGCGCTAGCGGCGCTAGCTGACAGTTGGCCCAGATTTCAACGAGACATGAGGCTTCAGAGGTTCTCCCGGGCCGCGGCTGACGGCTGATGTATGGCTGGGCGAGAGCAGCCCCGACAAGCCATTAGTCCTGCTCTCACACACACACACACACACACACACACACACACACACACACACACACACACACACACACACACACACACACACACACACGTGTGAGCCAAGTTCATCAGCAGCACAACAGCCCTGCTGTGTGTGTGTGTGTGTGGATGGGGGTCAGGGGGAGGGGGGGCCCTAGGGGTTTGTAACTGTAGACACCAGGGGTGGGGGTGGGGTTTGAGGGAGGGGGGTTAACCTGGCCTATCCCATCCCCTCCCCTCCCCTCCCCTCCCCGCCCTTGCCCTATGCTGTCAGGTAAGGGGGTGATCTCAAGAGGGTGGGGGTGGAAGGGGCAGACAGGTGTAGGGATGGGTGGGCTTGTCATCGCTGTCGTCCAACGCTTGCACTATTGCGGGGATTCCTCCACTGGACCACCACCTCCACCAGACTACCGACTCCACCATCACCTCCACCACCATCACTTTCACTATCACCACCACCTCCACTAGACTACTGACTCCACCATCACCTCCACCACCATCACTTTCACTATCACCACCACCTCCGCTAGACTCACACCGTCACCACCATCAACACCATCAATACCTCCACCACCACCGCCATCACCTACACAAGACCACCACCATCCCCACCACAATCATCACCTCCACTAAAATACTACCATCACCACCATCACCTCCTCTAAACCACCACCACCACCACCCACATCACCACTACCACCCACATCACCTCCACTAGAGCAGCACCATCACCACCATCACCTCCTCTAAACCACCACCACCACCACCACTCTGCTTCCCACCTTGCTGCCTACCCTGCAAAGAGTGAAAGCTTCTTGTTGACTAGAGGTCGAATGGGGGGGGGGGGGGGGTGCTGTCTGTGTGGGTTGTTGATGGGCAGCTTCTTCCAGTTTCCCAGCGTCTCTTCTTCCCCTTCCCAGCAGAGGAGAGCCGTGGTTCAGCCCCACAGGACGCTCGCCATGCAGTCGTAAAACTCCTGTATTTCCGCCCTGCTCAGTGTGCGTTTTTTTTTTATGATTTTCTCTTTTATTTCTTTTTTTACTAGCTAGGGTTCTTACGAGCCGTAAAAGCTGCCATTTTCCTGGGCGCTGTTGGGCTCCCTGTTACTCCCGAGAGCACACTCCCATGAACATTAGCGCATGGTGGACGATGGAGCTAAATCAGGCAGCCAGCCCAGAACAAGCTGCAGCCACCGACGCCACCACTGCCACCGCCACCGCTCTCCAGTCAGCACGCCGAGCTGCTTAGCCAGCCCTGCAGTGACTGTATGCATGACTGCACACACACACACACACACGCACACGCACACATATGCACACACACACGCACACGCATACAATGGCACGCACACAAGCACACACAGCCACAAAGCACACGCACACACAGCCACAAAGCACACGCTCGCACACACACACACACACACACACACACACACACACACACACACACACACACACACACACACACACACACACACACACAGCAAATGTGTACACACACACACAAAATCGCACACACACAAAATCACACACACACACACACACAGCAAATGTGTACACACACACACACACAATCGCGCACACACACACACACACACACACACACACACACACACCTGCAATCATACTCTTGTGGTCTTGAAGGGGAACAAGACCGTATGGGTGATATCCTGATGTGCTCCAAATATGAAACAATTGTACAGATATTTCCCCTCCCCCATCTCTCTCTCTCTCTCTCTCTCTCTCTCTCTCTCTCCCTCCCCGACCCCCCCCTCCTCTCTCTCTCTGTTTGTCTTGCTCTAATCTATCTGCCAGTCATGCAGAGATTAGGTTTCCCGTAGAGGAAAACACAAAGGGGTAAAAGACTAAACCGATTTGGGAGAACATGGTTTTTCCTTCCAAATATGCGTTGTGAGTGCATTCCGTTACGTCTCCACCCGGGACCTCATGGATCCATCAGTCCGTCCGTTCTGCTTTTCATTGGCCGGCGAGTGTATCTCGCCGTGTGTCTCGCCGCCATGGAGGATGAGGGGAAAGGCTTTGCATGTACATGAAAACTCTTCCTCTTCAGGAAACGCTACCCGAATCCTTCCTCCCAGCGCACCTCTCTCGTCGCTTTTTACGAGCGTCTTTCTAATTTGATTGTTTGCGTGTTAGTTAGATATTGTTCTGTTGTTTGCCAATTGATTGTACTTTTACCTGAATTGATTGCACTTTTACCTGACTGAGCACTGGTTCTGTTCTTGGAGACTTGTTAGACATGAAATGCACTTTTGACTTCTGGTGACGAGTTGTTCTCTTACCTTCCTTTGTTAAACGCACTATTGTTTATCTTCTATTATGTTATCTTTTGAGTCGCTTTGGAAAAAAGCGTCTGCTAAATTAATGTAAAAGTTATGTAATTTTCTGGAAGAAAATGAAGCATGTGTGTGTGTGTAATAATGGACTGCATTTATATAGCGCTTTTCTAACCAGTGTGGCCACCCAAAGCACTTTACAAGTCATTCACCCATTTCATACACACATTCATCCACCGACGGCAGAGTCAGCCATCAAGGAGACAGCCAGCACGTCAGGAGCAGTTAGGGTTAGGGGGTCTTGCTCGACAGGTTTTGCTAGGAGGAGCCGGGGGATCGAACCAGCAACCTTCCGGTTGAGAGGCGACCGCTCTACCTCCTGAGTTATACTGCCGCCCGACACACACTGTGTGTGTGTGTGTGTGTGTGTGTGTGTGTGTGTGTGTGTGTGTGTGTGTGTGTGTGTGTGTGTGTGTGTGTGTGTGTGTGTGTGTGTGTGTGTTGTTTGGTTCTGCTTGAAGGAGGAACTTGGTGACACACAAATGGTGTCGTAAAACGCTAGATAAATACACAAAGGAGTGTGTGTGGTGAGAGTCTGGGTGGTTTGACGCTAGAGAGAGAGAGAAAAAATCAATGCCTTTGGTTATGGCGGTGACACTGTAAGTTATATTAAGGCTCTTAAAACTAAATGGTCTCTGTGAAGGGAAGCATCATTTAAAGCATCGACCGGAACAACTCTCTCTCTCTCTTGGTCTCTCTCTCTGTTTCTCTGTCCCTGTCTCTGTTTCTGTCTCTGTCTGTCTCTCTCTCTGTCTCTATTTCTCTCTCTCTCTCTCTCTCTCTCTCTCTCTCTCTCTCTCTCTCTCTCCTCTCTCTCTCTCTCTCTCTCTCTCTCTCTCTCTCTCTCTCTCTCTCTCTCTCTCTCTCTCAAACAGTAGGCTGAGTCATTGATTTGTCTGACTTGTGTGAAATATGTGCCTTCTAATAAAAATACAAAGGCAGTATTTTCAAACTTGATGTGTGTGGCCCTGCGGGTAATCACTAAAAGCATACCTACCTGCCGGAACATTCAACTTATTATTGCTTTTTGTTCATTTAAGTAGGCCTGTTCATAAGGAGGCTAGACATTGTCGCATGGATTCAAGATTCAACAATGGAACAAGTACAATGGAATGCTTCCTCCCCATTCCCTCCCGCAGTACGTTTTTATAGAACACAATACTATTAAAATACTATAAATACTAAATACTAAATTAACAATAAAGTGACTGATGGATGATATGTGCGTGTGTTATATTGTGCAAAAAGCATTTAAAAGTAAAAATATGTAAAGTGCCAGTAGTGCAGCAGCATCATGAATACAGTGCAGTATAAACAATCCTTGAACCTGGTAGTCCTCGTACGGATGCTGCGTAACCGAGGACCAGACGGTAGGGGGGGGGGGGTTCCAGAAGAGGAGGCTTTCTCTAAAGCTGCTTTTCTTTTCCGTGTTACCAAATTTGTCGCAGCGAACAACCGACCAAAGAATAAAAATGATTTACTATAGAAGCAAGCAGAGAGGCGTTTCAAAGTGTTTGCAACGCTGGGATGTTTCGTCACAGAATTCCGATTGCCCTCAGGAGAGAAAGTTTAGTTCTACTACATGTACATTCTGAGACAGGGGGGAGACGGGGAGTCATGTCAGAGGGTCTTGGACTCGATGCTGAAAGATGGGGGTGGGTGCCATGTCCGAATGAAATGCCTACAGTTTACCTGTAGGCAAGATGCCCCCCCCCCCCCTACCATCTCAATTCACAGTCAAAGGCGGTTGGATAGAAGCATCTACAAGATACAAGATCCAAGATTTTTATTTGCCATTTGTAACTGTAAGTACATAGGAACGCTTACTCCCCATCCCCTCGCGCAGTATAAATCTTAAAAACAACACCATTAAAATAAAAATGATATATACAATGAAATAAACCAAAAGGAGCAGCAAAGTGACATCAATTATATGTACATGGTTTTTTTATTTAAATTATTATTATTTTTTTACAAAAATGTTTCAAAAACATACAAGTGCCAGTAGTGCAGCAGTATCGTGAATACAGTGCAGTAACTGTAATGAGTCCAGAGAATCCAGCAAAGTATGATAGTGTAATGTTAATGACATGTTATGCTCCTAATACTAGGATGGGTTAAATGCAGAGAACACGTTTCACTGTATGTCTTCATGTATGTGACCAATAAAGAGGATTCAATCCTCACGATTTGTGTGTTTGTGAAAGTGAAAGTGGCAGCACTCCTAGCAGTTCAGTCGGTCACTGCCTGTGGATAAAAACTATCCTTAAACCTGGTAGTCCTTGTAGTACGGATGCTGCGCAACCGGCGACCAGACGGTAGGGGGGGAGAAGAGATGGTGCCCAGGGTGGTTGCCGTCCTTTATGATGGACATGGCCTTCTTCCGGCATCTGGTCCTAAAGATCTCCTCAATGCATGGAAGTGCACACCCGCTGATCTTCTCTGCCGTCCTCACGACCCTCTGGATGGCTTTCTTGTCCTGTGCAGTGGTGTTGCCGTACCACACAGTGACGCCACTCGTCAGGACGCTCTCTACGGTGTCACGGTAGAAGTTCACTAGTCACCTCTGGCCTATTCTGCTTTTTCTGAGGCACCGCAGAGCATAGAGGCGCTGGTGTGCCTTCTTCAGCATGACCTCCGTGTTGCGTGTCCACGCCAGGTCATCGGACATCTGTAGTCCCAGGAAACGGAAGCAGCTGACAACTTCCACCAGTGTCCCGTCCAGGCTGATGGTGGAGTGGGTGCCCTGGTGGCTCCTGAAGTCCACGATGAGCTCCTTGGTCTTGCTGACATCCGTCTCATCACCCTCGCTTATCAAGCCGATGACTGTGGTGTCCTCTGCAAACCTGATCAGATTATTGCTGTGCGTGGCAGCACAGTCATGTGTGTACAGCGAGTACAGCCGGGGACTGAGGCAGCAGCCTTGGGGTGCTCTGGTGTTGAGGACCAGAGTGGATAAGATGTTGTTCCCAATCTTAACCACTTGTGGCCTGCCCGTCAGGAAGTCCATAATCCAGTTACAGATGGGGGCGCCCAGACCTAGGTCCCTCAGTTTCAGGACCAACTTGGAGGGAACGATGGTGTCTGCTCCATAACTCCAGTAAGAAGTCAAGCGACAGCACGAACCACCAAGTGCATGTTGCCGCTGGAGGGACCAGAGTCGTCAGACTCCTCTGTCGAGCAGGTAGTGCCTGATAGTTGTCGATTGCAAATGGCCAGGCTGGTGGATCACATCTCTCCTCCTATTTGGAGCCTACCACTTGATTGACATAACGAGTGGAAAATATGCCACCGCTGCTGAGAACTTTGTTCGATTAGGTTACCATGACAACGGGGGGAGGGGTAGGGGGGAGGAGAGAGTGGTGCTGGCAGCCCTAATCCTGCCCCTAAAAATGATGGGGGTCAAATGAAAATCTAGCTCTTTTCTTTGGCTGTAGATTACTTTGAACTGGACCATTTTAGTAAGTAAGATCGCAAGCCTAATAAAGTGTTCTGGGCACCCCCTTCTGTAGAGACACTGTCCTATGGCGGTGGATTCCTCCACAAGACAGAACCTGACGGCATGTCCTCTGCCTTTCACTGAAACAACGCTGTACGCAGCCAGCTGCCGCCTTGCCGTTTTCCCCGTGGGACTCACCGAAATTCCGCTCGGTGACCCGAATCAGAGCTCGGGGGGAACTTCAGACTTGGTTGGCGGAACGGTGGCGGAGGGGGGAGGGGGGGGGGTAGAGGTGGGGGTACGGCTGGGGGGGAGAGGGGGGGGGGGGGGTATAGCGAGAATACCCGGGCCACGCGCCGACAAGTTTGCCGCTAACCTGCTTCTGGGACCCGCAATATCAATACTGGTGGGAAGTGTCGGAATGTGGAACGCCGCGGTGCAGAGAGCGCTCTCTCGCTCTCCCCCGGGGGGGGGGGGAGACAATGGCTGCTGTGCAGGATCATAATAATTAGAACAGATTGTTAACCGACATTCGGATGCGCTTACCTAAGCAGCGCCTGGGTGATCCGCTTTGTGTTGACGTACCCCTGTTGCTTCTCCTGTGCTGTGTGTGTGTGTGTGTGTGTGTGTGTGTCTGTGTCTGTGTCTGTGTCTGTGTGTCTGCGTCTGTGTGTGTTTCTTTCGTGTGTGTGTGTGTGTCTGCGTCTGTGTGTGTGTCTTTCGTGTGTCTGTGTGCGTGTGTGTGTCTGTGTGCGTGTGACATTGTATGAGTGTGCGCATGAGTGCGTAATGTCTGACATTTTCAATTCATGAGCCTTCAATTCATCTCCCGGGTAAGAAACAAGGTTTTTATTTCGTTTGTTCAGGTAGCATTTAGAACGTAATGCTCCAAGGTCCTGTTTCCCTGGTTATGGAGGCAGTAAGTGGCTAAGAAAATATGGAAATTAAGCAAATTAATCAGTTGTGTTTTTCAGATGCGTTTGACCTGTGGTTGTGCGTCGTCCCCGCCCTCATCTCACACGCTCTCCTCTCTGTTGTTTTCCTAGCTTATACAGTTGGGGTTTCGCGGTGTGAAAGCTATGGCAATATTGACACACAGTTAAGGCTAATTGGGCTAATAATGAATGCTTTTGTTTCAGGCTTTGAACGCGTTGTAGTAAAAGCCAACTAACACTTTGCTTTGCGCTGCGTTTCCAAAGCTTGCCGGCTGGTCTCCCTTGGGTACAGTGATATCAGAAAAATATTATCATTTTTTTTAGTTTCGAATCATACTAATAATTGAAAAAAAGAACATTGCTTGCTGAGCACTCAATATCTATTATCATTTTTACAAGAGCGTATCAATACACGCCGCTAATGTCAAGTCATTATTTTCTTCCCAAGTCATCAATATTAAATCGAGCTGAGGGCGCGAAAACGATGACTAAGCTAATTGGCTGCTCTGGCGTTTACTGCTCAGAGGGGGGGCCAGGGAGGAAGTCCATTAATGTGTCGCCTTTAAGCTAATTCATCATCTCAGATGAACGCCGGGTCAATGGACCTCGTCCGCACTATGGATGGATAGCCCTTTCCCTTTTCTCTTTAATTAAATTATTCATTTTTAGTTATATTGGTTATTTTTAACAGTCCCCTGACCCCAATGTGTTTTTCCGAAGCTGATGCAATAATGTCTTAATTTAATAATTGATTCATGTCATTTGTTAATCACACTTACAGTCTCTAAGTAAAGGGCTTCACAGGCTACGTGTTACACAACACCCCCCTAATGCTAACCATCCCTTTGGGATCGGAAAGGTTTAAAAACAAACACAATACAATAGTTTTTCCTTGCCTCCCCCCCCCCCCTCCCTTCACTCCCCACACCGCTCAGCTTTCACATTAGTCCTGTTGTTCTGTACTTGTGTCTCCACACCCCGATACAGAAGGTGGCGCTATGCACCTAGTGGATTCCCCACCAATAGACTCAAAAAAGAAGAAGACGAAGAAGAAGAAGAAGAATAGGCTTCAACTACATAAACAGTAGCAGGTCCACTTCTGTGTGTGTGTGTGTGTGTGTGTGTGTGTGTGTGTGTGTGTGTGTGTGTGTGTACCGTACCCGAGTACACATGAACCGGACAGGAGACCGCTCATCATTCCCTCCCGCAATATGAATTTCAATACATTTTATTTGTGGGGCGCCTTTCAAGACACCCAAGGACACCTTACAGAGCATATATGCTACAGTAAAAGTACAATTATAAAAATATAAAAAAGGAAAAACAGTGTACTTCACAAAGTGTCCGCAGGGTTTAAAACAAGACAAACAACAGGAAGTCAAATGAAGAAAGGAAGAAAGATGGTACAGTTTATAAGGGATTTGCCAGTTTAAACAGATGGGTTTTTAGTTGGGTTTTGTAGGTTGTTATAGAATCAGACTGTCGGATGTGTAATGGCAGGGAGTTCCAGAGTCTGGGAGCCGAGCAACTGAGAGCTGGAGCCCCCATGGTGCTGAGGCGTGAGCTGGGGACGGTGAGAAGTCCAACGGAGGAAGAGCGGAGGTTGCGGGAGGGGGTGTACTCCTGAAGGAGGTCAGTGATGTAGATGGGGGTTAGATTGTGGAGAGCTTTGTAGGTGAGTAAGAGGTTTTTATAGTCAATCCGGTAGCGCACAGGAAGCCAGTGTAGTTGAATGAGAACGGGGGTGATGTGGTCAGATGAGTTAGTGCGGGTGATGATCCGGGCAGCAGAGTTCTGAATTATTTGCAGTCTGTTGAGGAGTTTGATGGGAAGGCCAGTCAGAAGTGCATTGCAGTAATCAATCCGGGACGTGACAAATGAGTGGACCAGGATTTCAGTGCTGGATTGGGACAGAGATGAGCGGGGCCTCAGTTTTGCTAGCGTTGAGCTTGAGGAAATTCCTGCTCATCCAGCTCCTGATGTCCTCTAGGCAGGTGGTGAGGGAGGTGGGGGGCAGGGCAGTGGAGGGTTTGGAGGAAATGTAGACCTGTGTGTCGTCGGCGTAGCAGTGAACGACACCCAGTGCAACAGAACACCCTGACTTTTGGTTCCCGAGTTGTGCAAACTGTTGTCTGTCAGTGAGGTATGATGTGAACCAGGAGAGTGCAACACCAGTGATCCCAATGCCAGCCAGGCGGTCCAGGAGTAGTGGGTGGGAAATGGTGTCGAATGCAGCGCTGAGGTCGAGGAGGATGAGGACGGTGAGAAGTCCAGAGTCAGCTGCACGGAGGAGGTCGTTAGTGATTTTAACCAGGGCCGTTTCAGTGCTGTGTTTTTGGCGGAAACCGGATTGAAAGGGTTCATGGAGGTTATTTATTTACAGATGTGACTGAAGCTGTGTGTCAACCACCCTCTCAAGGGTCTTGGAGATGAAGGGTAGGTTGGAGATGGGCCTGTAGTGGTTCAGATCGGCTGGGTCAGTACCGGGTTTTTTGAGGATGGGAGTGATTGCAGCCAGTTTGAGGGTGGGGGGTACAATTCCAGAGGTGAAGGAGGAGTTAATTATGTCAGTGACCATGGGTGATATGGCTGGTAGACAAGCCTTGACCAGGGTGGTGGGAAGAGGATCAAGCTGACAGGTGGTGGTTTTGGCTTTACGGATGAGCTCTGAGATGGTGTATTCTGCTGGGGTGAAGTTGGAGGGGGAGCTGATGAGTGGTTGACCAGTGGTAACCATCCAGGGTGGATCACAGGTGCATGATGAGGCCAGTTGTAGGTGAATGGTGTTCATTTTAGAATGAAAAAATTGCAGAAATCGATCTGTGGAGATGTCTAGGGGGAGGGTTTGAGGAGGCTGAAGTAGGTGATGAAGGTGATCTGAGTACATTTGGCTAGTAGCTGCGTCATCGGTTTAACTAATAGCACTAAAACCACTCGTTATGACCACTAAGCGTGGCGTTAGCGCCGCTGTTCTGTGAAAGAACCGGCTTCTCAGTACAGCGGGGCTCCTGGTAGCGATCAGCGTCATGCGCTAACAGCAACATCTTCCACACGCTGTTCAGTATGATGGTGACATCATCATGTCCCGGTCCTGAGACTGCTGCAGGAATACACACACACACACACACATGAGCCTCATGAGTTCAACTTGATGGAAAGATGGGGGAGGAATTATTCCAGTGTGTCTCTATTACACACACACACACACACACACACACACACACACACACACAGATGAACATACACACTCTCTCTGGACAGCTGGTTTTCGTTGTTATATGGAGCATGTGTTTTTTCAGTTTGTTACCAAATTGCTTTTGAGAGAGAGAGAGAGAGAGAGAGAGAGAGAGAGAGAGAGAGAGAGAGAGAGAGAGAGAGAGAGAGAGAGAGAGAGAGAGAGAGAGAGAGAGAGAGAGAGAGAGAGAGAGAGAGAGAGAGAGAGAGAGAGAGAGAGAGAGAGAGAGAGAGAGAGCGCGCGCAGAGAGAGAGAGCGAGCAGAGTACAGCTTTTTGTTTAATAGACGAGTGAGCTGAGCTTCTTTTGCCTGACGGTTGTATTGATCACCGAGAGAGAGAGGGCATTGACTTGGAGTGAAGCTGGTTCAATGTGAGGAAGAAAAAGAGGAAAGCAAAACATAATGAATAGCTTTGATGTAGTCCACTACTTTTGGCCGTTGTTGCTTTAGCTCAGCCTGTGTTACGTTTGTCGTTGAGTACCTGGTAGCTTACCTCACTGCACAGGCCAAGTAGCTTGCCCAACACTTTTGTTTTAGTGTAAATACTTAAAGATTTAAGTGGTTCACTTGCTGTGTATGAACTCGTATAAAAGCGATACTATGGCAACTGGAGGATCATTATAACCAAGACTCTCTGTACTTTCTCAAAGTACTGGAGAAAGAAAACTCATAGCACTGTGAGTTGTGGCTAGTGAGTCTGTCAATTGTGTTGTTGTGTGTGTGTGTGTGTGTGTATTTCTTTTGCTGGGTTCTTAACATTCTTAAACACAATATATTTATGTATTTATTTATTCTATAGATTTTTAGCCTCTGTTACACTCACATGAGGACTATTTTTGAATGAAGGGTCATAGACATGGATTGGTAATTACGGGCAATTAATGTCAGTTCCTCCCGTCCTCCCTCTCATTCTCCGTATGGTTCTGTTGAATCATAGTAGAACAGATTCTAAATAACAGATTTAATCCGTAAAAAAATTGGCGTTGGTAAAAATGTGCGTGGTTATTGTGATCCTCATTATTGGTTTTTTATTTGAGCTTTTAACGACTCAATTGTGTTAACCTTGTGACCCATTTTAATGAGTGAGTTATACCACCCTCCTCGTTGGTGGAGATGGAGACTTTTAGCGGAGTGTTTCTTCGAGGTGAGGCCAAGCCACCTCATTAATTACCACCGATTGTCTCAAAACTCAATTATCATTGCTAATTAAAGTTTTTAATAGAATAGTCTTTTTTTGGTATCACAACGGCACTATTAAAAAAAAATGAAGAATTGCCTTTTTTTCCCCCCATCGTCTCACAGCGAGCATTAAACCCAATTTCATGCACAATAATAAAATACTAAGTGTAAAAATGGGAAGGTTTGTTCAAGAGTTTATACATTTCGGCAAGCACACACACAAATGTGTGTGTGTGTGTGTGTGTGTGTGTGTGTGTGTGCATGCAGGTCTCAACCACTCTCATTCAGTTATCACACCAATGTCTTATCTGGCTACCCGCTACTCCATTTTGTGAAGTCAGTTCTATTTCTCCCCTTATGGGTCTATCTGCAACGTATTCCGCTTATCCAGGTTACAGCGGGGATCCAGAGGGAGAGAGGGAGGGAGAGAGAGGTATAGAGAGATGGAGAGAGAGAGAGACTCTGCATTTATCACATGTCATTACCGAGCCTCGGCTAGTTCAGTCAGAGCCCTCTGCAGCGTCAGCTCAGCACTGCAGTGGAAGCTTAGATCACACACACACACACACACACACACACACACACACACACACACACACACACACACACACACACACACACACACACACACACACACACACACACACACACACACACACACACACACACTCTCTCTCTCCACAGTTCAGGATGAAGCAGACCTTCATGTGCAGACGGTGAAGGTGGAGCTCGCTCTAAGTGCAGTGTATTTAAAGGGCTTCGGTGGTGTAACTGCAACGGCTACACCCTTAACCTCCACCTCCACCCCTCATCAGTCCATGGAGACCTGCTTCATGGACATGCAGGTGGAGAAAGCGCTGATTTTCCCTTCCCCTCGCATACCAGTAAGTTAGGAGTAGATTCATCTTCCTCTGGGATCCAGCAGTCCTGCCGTGTTACAGCAGGACTCCTGAGGGGAGACGGCACAGGGCCTCCTGCTGGGAACCAGAAACCGCAAAGGGGGGGCGGAGTCACGCCTTGCTTCCTGTTTCGTTACGAAGAGACACTCGTTAGCGCTGATGAGTGCATGAATCTTTCATAATGGAGATTTAATCAGTGTATGTTAATACGTTTATATTTATACAGTGGCCAGTCCACACAGTGTTGATTTGAAACCTTTACAGACAGTTTCAGTTTGCAACTGAGTTTACGCCCAAAAAAAACCTCTCCAATTACGTCTGATTTGTGAACTTCTGAGAAGATTGGAGTCACTAAGCAAACTACCCAAGCAAAGTCAGCATGTGCATTTTCATAGATAGGCCCGACAGTTACAATAACTACTCTCTCCGCTGAGAGAAGTTGCGTTGTTACAGCAGGCTGCCGTCAAACAGGCAAACCAACGGAGATATAATGACACACTGACTCCATGAGTGAGTGGACGGGTGATTACCTGTCTGGAACCCAGCCATTTCATATTGACTGGCGCATTTTTTGTCCCCCAGAATTAGCCAAGGTACACCGCTCGGATGTGTCATGTTGGTTGATGAGAGCGAGGGAGAGGAAAGGGGAGGGGGAGAGAGCGAGGGAGAGAGAAAGAGAGGGAGAGAGAGAGAGAGCAAGGGAGAGGGGGGGATGGGGAGAGAGAGAAATAGAGAGGGAGAGAGAGGGATGGGGAGAGAGAGGGACAGAGAGAGGGAGAGACAGAGAAAGAAGGAAACAGAGAGAGAGAGAGAGAGAGAGAGAGAGAGAGAGAGATAGTTGCTCTATCGCTATCTAATTAACCCTCATTGACCCGAATATGAATTTGCACCTCACCCATTCACTCAGACCGGCAGGCAGTACCCAAGCCACCTATTATGGGGCATGTTCTTTTTTCTGTTGCTCACCCATTTCCTGCTTAAATTTAGCTGTGCCTCCCCAGTGAGCTCAAAATTGTAGTAATCCAAACACACTTTGTGAAGGAGGAGGATAATGGACCTTTACTTTGAAAGAGGGGCTTTGTGGCAGCCCTAGCGTGTTCACCTACTGTGTGTGTGTGTGTGTGTGTGTGTGTGTGTGTGTGTGTGTGTGTGTGTGTGTGTGTGTGTGTGTGTGTGTGTGTGTGTGTGTGTGTGTGTGTGTGTGTGTGTGTGTGTGTGTGTGTGAGAGAGAGCGAGCTAGCAGCTCGTCACTGAATAATTCTGTCAACGGCATAATGGCTCTGAAAGGAACACCATAACTTTAGTAGTGCAGTGTAGTGTAGTGATTGTATAAACCCACTCCAACACTATCGGTCCCATCAGGCCCAGCCCTATACTCATGTTAACTCAGTGAAAAGCAGCACACACACACACACACACACACACACACACACACACACACACACACACACACACACACACACACACAAGGGAGGATAATCACAGCGGTCCAAACACAACACCAGCCGTTATGTTCCATTATCCGCACTGAGCTCCCATGTCACATGCGCTCCCCAGCTCAGCCTGGGTGCCAGCCGGCCCCGTTTGTCTTACAACAGTCTGGCCCAAAGTCTATTGCAATAGAGAGGCACTTTATCCACACTCACAGCAGGTGTGTGTGTGTGTGTCGGCGTGCACGTGTGTGTGTGCGTGTGCGTGTGCGTGTGCGTGTGTGTGTGTGTGTGTGTGTGTGCGTTTGTGGGGGGGATTTATGACCCGCACTACAAACCATTGATAATGTTTACTGTTGAGCGTGACCTCGACATCGCTGGGGGTGATTGAAGCGATGCAGGGATGAGGTTGTTCTTTCTGTGTGTGTGTGTGTGTGTGTGTGTGTGTGTGTGTGTGTGTGTGTGTGTGTGTGTGTGTGTGTGTGTGTGTGTGTGTCCCGGCTCGTTGAATCTCTGTGTTTGAACGCTTCATATTTATACCTGTGCGCTGTAGGTGTGACCAATACATCACAGAGCTGTGTGTGGGTGTGTGTGTGTGTGTGTGTGTGGGGGGGGGGGGGGGGGTGTGTATGTGTGGGGGGGGGGGTTAAAGGTAAACAGTTTACTGAACATGAAACCCAATGGTTGCAGAAGCAAATACATCACGACACATTGAACACAATGACACTGATACACACTATTACAAAGGAAGCCACAAGCATTTCTCCAGCCAACAACAACATTTTAGAGCAATGGACAATGGAGTGATGCTATAGCTACACTATTGTGTTTTTAGTTTTATACTTAGGTTTTTAAGGCTGAGTTGATCGATCTAAATAGACGTTTCATGTACTGTATGTATATTGGCTTTTTTCACGGCTGCGCCACGCCTGTGGAATGGCCTTCCTCATCATTTAAGAGCACACCACAGACCCTGGGCTCTTTTGAGACTTTTGAAACCTTATTTTATTATTATTGTATGCAAGTAGGCCTGTGTATGCATTTTCATCGGATAGCACATCATGGTCTTCTAGAAGTAATATCAGTCAGTTCGTTCTAGTGGGGAGTAGACTGTGAGCACATCTTTCTTACCTAACATGTATGCTGCATGTTGACTGTTAGAATAAGCATTTCAACTGTAAATATTCCAAAACACAAGCGAGTTTAACAATTGGACACTTATTTATTTATAATAACTCCCTTCCCGAGCAGTCGGGCATAATATCTGCTTTCTTTCATTGGCAGACGTTTATTTTAATTGCCTTATTAGTTTTTGATATCCCCAAATTAGCTATAGTAATTAGCAGTAGCTGTTACTATGTGATCCAGCGCGGAAGAACGGAAGATCCCTCTCAGAATCCATCTGTGTATCGTCGATTGAAAACATAAGTTACTGCTCTAGATTTTGCCGCCGCATTAGCGGCGGCGTTATCGGCGGCACACGCACGAGAGGTACCTGATGACGTCGGACGAGTTCGGACGTTAGCCGGTAATTAGAAACCCCTTGTCGCTTGTCGGAGCCTGCGAGTGCGCTAAAACTATTGTGAGGGAAGGCAGTGAGGTGATTGCCAGAAGCACTCATTTTATTCCGTCGTGTTGTTTGGAATAGAATGCGCTCTTTCATTTGTTTCCTAGATTAACTCCGCTTGTGGTAAATGACAAAAATATCCTTTTTTTTAAACACATGAATCAACTTTTTAATTGTGCTTTTAATTGCGCTTGGAATCACCGCAGCATGGATGCAGGATTCATTAAAAACGGTTATAATGAAAGTACGAGGAATCATCATCATTATCCTCACCATCATTATCACAGTCATCTTCATCACCATCATGATTATCACCATCATCATCATCATCACTATTATCACCATCATCATCAACATGATTGTCATCACCAATATCGCGATTATTATCATCATCATCATCATCATCACTATTATCACCATCATCACCATACCATCATCATCATCATTACCATCATCATCATTATCACCATCATCATTACTATCATCATCATCATCATTATCATCATCATCACTATTATCACCATCATCGTCATCATCATTACCATCATCATCATTATCACCATCATCATTACCATCATCATCATCATTACCATCATCATTATCACCATCATCATCATTACCATCATCATCACCATCATCATCATCACCATTACCATCATCATTATCATCATTACCATCATCATCATCATTACCATCATCATCACCATTACCATCATCATCATTATCATCATTACCATCATCATCATCATCACCATCATCATCATCATTACCATCATCATCACCATCATCATCACCATCATCATCATCACCATTACCATCATCATTATCATCATTACCATCATCATCATCATTACCATCATCATCACCATTACCATCATCATCATTATCATCATTACCATCATCATCATCATTACCATCATCATCATTACCATCATCATCATCACCATCATCATCACGATTATCATCATCATCATCATCATTACCATCATCATCATCACCATCATCATCACGATTACCATCATCATCATTACCATCATCATCATCATCATTACCATCATCATCATTACCATCATCATCATCATCATTACATCATCATCACGATTATCATCATCATCATTACCATCATCATCATCATCATCATTACCATCATCATCAGCATCATTACATCATCATCACGATTATCATCATCATCATTACCATCATCATTACCATCATCATCATCATCATCATTACCATCATCATCATTACCATCATCATCATTACCATCATCATTACCATATCCTCATTACCATCATCATCACGATTATCATCATCATCATTACCATCATCATCATCATTACCATCATCATTACCATCATCACCATCATCATCATCATTACCATCATCATCATCATCATCATTACCATCATCAGGATCATCATCACCATCATCATCATCATTACCATCATCCCGTTTATCACCATCATCATCATTACCATCATCATCATCATCATCATTGTGAGACTTCTCTGAGCCTCAAATGTCTGCCCATGCTGACCACCTCCGTCTGAGTCTTCTGTAGAGCTGAGGCATGTGGGCGTTCTACCAATAGACCCAGGGTCTGGACAGGGGCAGGAAACAGACCCCAAAGAACCTACACACACTCACACACACACACACACACACACACACACACACACACACACACACACACGTGGGCGCTTGGTCGATGTAACCCTTTGTCGAGATAAGACCTTGTTTCCTCTCTGTTTTTTCCTTGTGTAATTAAAATAACGAAAACCTTTTTAGCTCGATTTTCTTTTCTTTTTTCTTCTGCTTTGGTTTCTGGAAGGTGGTGGTTTGGTTACCGTTTATAACCAGGCAATACAAACATCTCTCTGTCTCTCAACACAATGGCACAATTCAGCGATGTTTCTAAAACTATTTGGTTTGTGTTTGGACTCTTTGGTTTGTTTGTACCGTTTCTGGCTTCAGCCGTCTTGGTCTCCTCTGAATGTGTCTGAATTCTTCCATTTGGCCTTGCAGCCCACGGGTATGAGCCCGATAGGGTGGTGGATATCCAGGAATCACTCACACATCACTGGTGGTGCGGGCTAGTCTCTAGTCAGAACCAGACCAGATGTACGTAGATCGCCCAGCTTTGCTGTTGTGGTGGATGTTGTCCTTCATGTTTAAATGGTAAATTAAATGCCTTTTATATAGCACTGTACAAGTCATGCCTCCCATTCACCCATTCATACACACATTCAACCACCGACGGTGGAGTCAGCCATGCAAGGAGACAGCCAGCACCTCAGGAGCAGTTAGGGTTAGGGTAGGGGGTCTTGCTCAAGGACACCTCGACAGTTTTTGCTAAGAGGAGGAGTCGAGGGGAGGGGATCAAACCAGCAACCTTCTGGTTGTGAGACGACCGCTCTCCCTCCTGAGCCATACTGCTGCCCATGTTTACTTAGCACCCTATCCCTCCCTCCCAGCAGGGGTGGGTGGGGCTGGGGGTGGGGTGGGGTGGTGGTCTGTCCTCCACACTCCCTCCACCCCCATGTCCACCACCGCCTCCACCCCTTTTTTATTCATCCCTCATCCGCGTGTCGTGTGCACGGCGTGTCGTCGAGTCCTGCCGCGTCGGAACACTCGGGGCTCGGGATGAAGTGCTGCTCCGCATTCAAACTGTTCCCCCGACTGTGTCCAGTTGCTAGGCAACCCCCCCCCTCCCGGCAACACTTTGCTCTGATCGGGATGCGTTTGCCGCCGCCGCCACCGCCACTGTCCTGGTGTTTGCTGCGGCTAGCCAGCCAGCTATTCAGGTGCATATGGTGGAGAATGGTTAGGGGGGGGGTGTGTGTGTGTGTGTGTGTGTGTGTGTGTGTGTGTGTGTGTGTGTGTGTGTGTGTGTGTGTGTGTGTGTGTGGCTTAGTCTGCGCCGCTTCACCACAAATGTTCTAATTCATCGGAGGGGATGTGAGGCCCTCCCCCCCCCAGCTGGGGATGTGAGGAGCCCTCCTCCCCCCCCAGCATGGGGGTCTCCTGGGCTCCGGTGGAAGATAAGTGTCTCGACAGGACCGGAGCTGGGAGCCCATTGAGCTGAAGCTCGCTGAGCTAATATATTAGCAGCAGGGGAGAGAGAGAGAGAGAGAGAGAGAGAGAGAGAGAGAGAGAGAGAGAGAGAGAGAGAGGCCTCTTTTGTTAAGATGCCGTTAACCAAAGACTGGCGTGCAGGAAGCAAGAGGTGTAGAGGGAGGGAGGGAGGGGGAGGGAGGGGGAGAGAGAGAGGTATTAAGAAAGGGGGGAGTGGTACAGAGATAGGTCGAGAGAGGTATGGTATTGAAAAGGTGGGTGACTAGAGAGAGAGAGAGAGAGAGAAAGAGAGGGTGAGAGAGAGAGAAAGATAGAGGGACTGGAGAGAGGTAGAGAGATACTGATGGAGTGAGAGGGTAGAGAGAGAATGTGAGAGGTAAAGAGAAGGTGAGAGAGGTAGAGAGTGAGAGAGGGAGAGAGAGAGAGAGGCTAATAAGAGAGGGTGAGAGAGGTAGAGGGTGAGGCTAGTGAGAGAGAGATGGAGGCTAACGGATTGTGAGAGCGATGATGATAACGTTAAAACCGGCCCTGTGCCATTTCAGTTTCTCACTGATTCATTTATTTTTTATTTTATTAGCGGCAATGTTAGGAAAACAAGGCGTTTTATGAGAGGACAGAACAGACGATGTGCTGCTCCGTGGTGTTACTGCTTCTTAATGGAGTGGATTTCACAACAAAAGTTCCATATGATGGCCTCTTTCAAATTGCTCTATTAACAGGTCTCTTTATTTTTAATGAAGCATATTACTGTTCTATCTTAAAAAAAAAGTATATACAATATGCTGTTTTTTTTTAATTATGTATTAAAAACAGGGATTCTAGCTTAAAATCCATAATGGGGGACATAATGTACATTTATATGTGTAGAGAAAAGTGTGTGATTATTTGAAATGCATTTTTGGTTGAAATGCATGGTGTGTTATAATAATAAACTGCAGTGGAACAAGTTAGAATGAGCGTGGCGGCATTGTGATAATAACCTTTACAACCATGCTAAAGAACCGGGATGAACTAATGGTGCATTTCCGTCTAAACTGGGAAGTCATTTCCAATCTGAAATTTCAACTGAATGACTCAAGATGAAGTCGCATTTCTGAATCGTGAGAACCTTGTGGTAAGAACCTCACACGACCCTGACCCCTGACCCCTGACCTCCAGGTCAACAATGGCTGCTATGCGCATCAACATTCAAAGTGAAATCTGTAGTCATTTTCTGTGTTTTAGCACTTCCGTCTTATTTGTGCGTCGTCACACACACACAGTCGTACACACACACAATTTGTCCAACTTCTAACTGCGGAACATCTGCGGCAGCAACATGTCCGCAGTTGGACCCAATTGTTAGTGCAAAAATATACAGCGTAATGAGTCCTATCAATGGCTAACCTGTCTGGTATTGCTAACGGGTTTCTCCGACTTGTAGCGGAACGCAGACCACTTATAAGTGTAGCGGGATTCCCAGCTCCGAACTTCCCGAGGTAAATAGAATGTAGCATGACTTTGGTTGCTGCTGCACGTCTGGTGCTTTTTTGCACAATTCTACACATAAAATATCATCCTTCCGTCACTTTTATGTTCATTTTTATTGTGTATAGTCTTTTTTTATAGTATTGTGTTTTAGAAATTCATACTGCGGGAGGGAATGGGGAGTTAAGTATTCCATTGTACTTAAAATAAAAATCGTAAATCTTGGTTTGCATGAGGTGAGTCCCTCTCGAAGGTGAAACACATTCTATTCCATGCATAATTGAATTCTTATTGGCTGATATATGGTTACGGTTATGGTTGTTGATTTGACAAAAGGTGATAATAACCAGTCAGCCTAGAAGTCATTTATACATTTAATGGTTGAATGTCTTCAAGGTTGCTGGGCTGCAGCCTTTTGGGCAACAGACAGAGCACTGATATGATGACATGGCGTATGACTCACAAACCAACAGTGCTCCTCACAAAACATTTGTTATTTAGTTTTTTGGTAACTAGTCAGAGGGATAGAAGGCAATAATTGTTTGTTCCTACAAACAATATACAATTAATTTACTCCGGGGTAACAGACTGATAACTTCAGCAAAGTTATATAATACGAAGAAAACAATCAAAAGTCAAGTCACAGATGCCTTCACATCTGTGAGCCATCGGGGCACCGCTTAGCTCATGGTGAGATGTTGCAGGCCGGTGCTCCCACTCTCAGAAGCCCCCCCCCCCTCCTGCTGGTCAGCTCCCCTCCCCTCCAGATGCATGGCTCCTATTCCCTCCCCCCCCCCCCCCCCCCTGATGGTCAGCTCCCCTCCCCTCCAGACGCATGGCTCCTATTCCCTCCCCCCCGCCGTTTGTTGTTGGGGAAGACGCGGTCGCCGATTTGAATCCGGCTATAGTGGACACAAGGAGATTCATCGTAAAAAGCGGTGTGATAAGTGACTCCATACCGCACACCTACCGCCTGCTGATGTGGAGAAATATGGAATTCATTACTGTAGTTTTTCTGTTTTTCATTTATTTATGTAGTGCTTTCTTTTACTTGTTGTTTATTGAATCAGTGCAAAATGTGGAAATGTTCTTGTGACTTTGTGCTGCATGTGTTGGCTGTTCATTAAGTCGTGCACTCAGCTGGCAGGCCCCCAGACAGCTGTTGAGATGGGCATGTTAATTCAAAACAAAAGTGCACGGAAACACACACGCCCGCACACACACACAAACACACACACACACACACACGTGCACACACACCATAAGCAGCAAGTCAATGCAGTGTCCATAAGCAGTAGGCCAATGCAGTGTCCATAAGCAGTAAGTCAACGCAGTGTCCATAAGCAGTAAGCCGGTGCAGTGTCCATAAGCAGTAAGACAATGCAGTGTCCATAAGCAGTAAGCCGGTGCAGTGTCCATAAGCAGTAAGACAGTGCAGTGTCCATAAGCAGTAAGCCAATGCAGTGTCCATAAGCAGTAAGCCGGTGCAGTGTCCATAAGCAGTAAGACAGTGCAGTGTCCATAAGCAGTAAGCCAATGCAGTGTCCATAAGCAGTAAGCCAGTGCAGTGTCCATAAGCAGTAAGCCAGTGCAGTGTCCATAAGCAGTAAGGCCAGTGCAGTGTCCATAAGCAGTAAGCCAGTGCAGTGTCCATAAGCAGTTAGCCAGTGCAGTGTCCATAAGCAGTTAGCCAGTGCAGTGTCCATAAGCAGTTAGCCAGTGCAGTTAGGGCAGGATTCACTCCAGCGGGCCTGAGGGCTCCTCCTCACACACACTTTTGAAAAGTCTCTGGTGCCAACGTTTCATCGGAGAAGTGTTATGTTTCGGCGTTGGCCATCACACCCTTTATCATGGCTCTTCTTCCTGACTGCCAATAACACTGACAGCAGCTTATAGGCCCGACAAGATAGCCATACGCCAATAATAGAGACCAATGATACATGCCAATAATATACACCAATCGACCGACTTAGAGAGTCTCAAGGGGGCTATTACTTTTTTCCATGAAATCCACAATATGTGTGTGTGTGTGTGTGTGTGTGTGTGTGTGTGTGTGTGTGTGTGTGTGTGTGTGTGTGTCTGTGTTGAGCCTTACGTTTTCCTTATATTCTAGTGATTGCGTGTGCAGGGAAGAGGTACAAGGGAGCAGGTGCATATCTTGTTCATCGGGGCCCATTTGCAGGCTGTCTGCGCAAACCCACTTGCTCTGCTGGCTCGGCAGAATACACCGTATAGTCATGAACGACATAGATTATTATTATTATTATTCCCCAGCGAACTGCATGGTAAATGGGCGTGTGTGTGTGTTTATGTGTGTCTCGGTATGATAAGTGGATGGTGGCGTTTAGAAACCACACGGCAGCCCCGTGGGAACAGGAGCTGGGAAGATGGAAGAATGTTTTTTTAAGGGATTCGTGCACGACTTTGGAATAGCCCTTTCTGTACGTGTTCGTGTGTATATGCGTGGGATATGCTAATTTAAGGAATGATAAAGGTTACAGATTTATCTTCGGGAATGAAAACGCCTCTCTTTTAAAAAACTATGTAAATGTTATGTAAAACATTTCGAAGCATACGAGACGTGTGTGTGAGAGTAAACTCTTGATTTTGATCGGGTGTCTTTTTCCTCTTCCTCTTCTAATAGTCCTTTATATACTGTTTGTTATACCACAGAGCGGTGTGTGTCGCATTAAGAGAACGCTTAGATCTCCTACATAGACGCGAGAAGACACTAAACTATTACCGCGGAGCATCGTCGCCCAGTCCCCATCTCGTCATTAGTATCTCGTCAATATACCTATATAATATAATATATTATACGGTAATATTTTTTTGGGCAAAAGACCCCATTTTCACACATTTTCATTTTTCCTCCCGGGGATAAACGACGGGGGGAAACGTATGATAATTGAATGCGGACACTCGTCGGAGGAACAGTGTTGAGCAGCGCTTTAGCCGGTGATTATTATGGTCTAATAGTCTGACTTTTAGAATGTCAATCCTGGAGAGTGGTTAAAAAATGGCAGTTACAAGTCAGTCAAGAAGAACGGTTAGAGTGGAATAATAGTAGGATCTATTAAAGCGCTCAGAACCGCTCGACGCTCTTGAGATGGTGAAGAAAAAAAAACGCACTGCTGCTTTATTGATCTGAAGAAGGCGCTGGTCTGTGTGTAATGGCCGCCAGAAGAAGAACAGAAAAAAATCTGTTTCCATCATCTTTGAGATTGTGTTTCACTGCTGCTTGTTTTTTTTATTGCCGCGGTGGTAGTTGTTTATTTGTTCATTTTCCGTAACACTTTGAAACACACTTTCAAAACAAACTTCCGATGTTCTTTCGGGAAGTTCGAATAAAAGAGCATTGAGAAGCAGTTCAAGACGAACTCTCGACTTGCTCTGCTGCGCAATGTATTTCCGACTCTTAATTATCCTTTCCCTTAGTGTTATTTTCCTTTTCCTTTGACATGAATCCTGGTCATCGCTGGTCCGGCGGTGACCGGTTGGTTATTGCTGCACTTGAAGTTAAGATATATTTGGGAAAAACCCGTGGCTTGTAACTATGTTATCATGTCTACTTAGAGTGTCTCGGCTCTTCATGTCACAGTGGTGACGTCCGCACGCTAGATTCAAGATTCAAGATTTTTTAGGTACAATGGAATACCTACACCCCATTCCCTCCTGCAGTATGAATTTCTAAAACACAATACTATAAAAAAACTACTATACACAATAAAAATGAGAATAAAAAGAATAATAAAGTGACAGATTGATGATATGTGTTGAATCGTGCAAAAAGCTTTCTAAAAGCATTTCAAGTGGCAGTAGTGCAGCAGCATCATGAGTACCATGCAGAACAGTGCAGTTACTGTTATGAGTCCAGAAGGTCCAGCAAAAGTATGATAGTGTGATGTCAATCAAGTCAAGTCAAGTCAAGTTTATTGTCACTTCACAGTTTACACAAGTATAAAGCAGTGAGTGACTTGTGCAATACCCGACGACAGACAGCAGTTATAAAAATAAGATAAAAATTGAATAAAAATTGAATAAAACAGAATAGAATAAAAGAAGTTAACAATTTTAAATAAAAATGCAATTTATAAAATGCAATATATCGGCACAGAAAAAGAGCAATATGTATATATAAATCAATATTATAAAATATACATTGTTATATGCATAACAAAAAACTGCGTCGTCGTGCAGGAGCTCGCGACACGGCAGCCATCTCGTACGGCGCCATTCTCGCCATACTCTACTCTCTTCTTCTACTCTCTTCTACTCTCTACTTCGTGATGACAATGATATTGTCATTATGATAGTGGCAGCACTCTTAGCTGTTCAGTAGGCGCACTGCCTGGTAGTCCTTGTACGGATGCTGCGTAACCAGAACGGTAGGGGGGAGAAGAGATGGTGCCCAGGGTGGTTGCGGTCCTTCGTGATGGAGATGGCCTTCATTTCAATATCTGGTCCTAAAGATCTCCGGTGTTGAGGACCAGTGAGTGGATGAGATTTTGTTCCCAATCTTCACCACTTGAGGCCCTGTTTACACAAGATAAATACCTCTATCTATATACACAGACACATTGGCATATATACCTATGCCAATGTAGAAAATGAATCTGGAATTTGTATTATTTTATTTAGTTCAAAGGCGGTCATTGTTGATCCATATGTCTTCTGTTGACAAAAATAAATGTGTAGGCTCATCTCAAATGGGGCTACTCTGTTATTATTAGATTTACACACCGGGGAATATTCCTATTGTTCACCAACCCTCTGGTTTCTGCCAAGACTTTGATGGCGTGTGTTTGACTAAGAACTGCAGCCCAGAGAGAGCGAGAGCGAGCGGGCTTCTTGAAAGGCTCTTAATGATGACAGAACACACAGTGATAATGCACTGTGTGAGTTTGGCAATCCCCAAAACACAATCATTGGGATTGCCCTCAACAATTATGCGGGAACGTTTAGTAATTTTCTTTTTTTTGGCACACTTTGCTACATCTCATAGTCGTTTTGCAGGGCACTTTGTGTGCTGAGATAAAAAACGATATTGAATCTTAACGATCATAAATAGAGATTAAGCAGGGACAGTCTTCTGTCTCCATGCTAATTTGAGTAAATGTAGGTCTATTATGATGAGGGAACGTGAGCGGACAAACTGGGACTATGCTTTGATGGCTCTCTGCAAGGCTTACATTTTCGTAAATTGCAAAGAATTCATTCAAATCATTGAATTAGTGAACTTTGTTTACTCAAAGTGTAAGCCAAGTGTTACCATGTAAACAACACTACAGAAGATGTTGCTATTAGTGTGTGTGTGTGTGTGTGTGTGTGTGTGTGTGTGTGTGTGTGTGTGTGTGTGTGACACATGTAATGGTATTTTCCTCTCTCCCTCTCCTCCCTTTCTTTATTCATTTACTTTTAATTTGTATGCGTTTCTGTTTGTACCCCTTACCTCTCTCTCTCTCTCTCTCTCTCTCTCTCTCTCTCTCTCTCTCTCTCTCTCTCTCTCTCTCTCTCTCTCTCTCTCTCTCTCTCTGTCCCCTTCTCTCTCTCTGTCCCCTTCTCTCTCTCTGTCCCCTTCTCTCTCTCTCTCTCTCTCTCTCTCTCTCTCTCTCTCTCTCTCTCTCTCTCTCTCTCTCTCTCTCTCTCTCTCTCTCTCTCTCTCTCTGTCCCCTTATCTCTCTCTCTCTCTCTCTCTCTCTCTCTCTCTCTCTCTCTCTCTCTCTCTCTCTCTCTCTCTCTCTCTCTCTCTCTCTCTCTCTCTCTCTCTCTCTCTCTCTCTCTCTCTCTCTCTCTCTCTCTCTCGTTGTGTAAACTCATTAAGCTGTCAGTTGGAGGTATGTTGGTCACACTCTTTTGGTCATCATGGTTTTAACAAGTTGTGTGTGTCTCCTCCCCCAGGAGTGTAGATCGGTGCATACGGTGTATTCTCCCTCCCTCCCCTCACATGAGAAGGAGGGAGGGAGGGAGAGAGGGAGGGAGGGGAGAGAGGACATACACAAAGATGAACAATGAGAGTTGATAGACAGTTCCCAGGGGAAGTTGTGGGAAAGCTTCCTCAGAGCTCACTGACACTGACACACACACACACACACACACACACACACACACACACACACACACACACACACACACACACACACACACACACACACACACACACACACACACAGACTAGGATCAGGTTATTCAAAGGGAGCCTGTGTTCCTGATTCGACATGAGCTGGCCCCTTCCCTGTGTATGGATAATGATAAACCATGATGATAGTTATGATCATAGCACACTTATAGTTTCAAAGCATCGTTTACATGGCATTTTTTGCCACTTCAGGATAACCTCGGCCAGCACCACAATTTAGCACTGTATGCTAAAATAGTTTTTTTATATATATATATATATATATATATATAAAACTATTTTAGTACACAGTTTCTCATTGTTATACAATCCCGGTTCCAGTGAAAGTCTCAGGCAGTATTTTTTCCAGCTTTGTTTTACTCTGGTTTAAACAAAAGGCCTGTATAAAATATTAGAGGCGATCTTTGCTTCTTTTGGTCTCTATGAATTACTAATGACTACTAGATCCACTGCATTTCACTTTCTCAACGTGTCCACCCGCCCTAACGTATGAGAGAGAGAGAGAGAGAGAGAGTGTGTGTGTGAGTGCTTAGATATTTCTTGTTTAGAGGGCAACACTTTGTCTGCAGTCAATGTATCATGGTCGTAGTTACGATGAGATCTGTAATTGGCCAGTGATTATCGCAGTTGCAAAAACAAACAAGAACCTTCTGAATGCCACAGTGTGCTGTGTAATTAATTTGCTCCCAGCCAGACTTTAAGAGAGTGAGAACGAGTAAACAGTTTGTTATTTTCCTCCCAGTGCCAACTGATACACACACACACACGCACGCACACGCACACACACACAAATTCACAAAACACAGCACACGCAAATACAGAAATACTATACGATAAGCAGTCGAAATAAGCAACTAGTCCGGCCATTGTAGCGCGGAAAAAAACCCCACACAGCATGAATAATTCATTGCTGAGAAGAGAAATAATACATTCGGTTTTAGAGGCTCACAGCCCACATCGCCCCCCTCTCCCTCCCTCCCTCCCTCCCCCCCTCCCTCCCTCGCCTCTCCTCCTCCCCCCGCTTACCAACTGTCAGTTTTCCCTCTTGACGTTGGCTACGCGTGGTGGTGTTGTTGCCTCGTGTGGACGATGACAGACAAAGAGAAACACGTGTGAGACAGGAACAAGCCCTCTGCGGAGGAGGAGGAGGAGTCTCCCAGAGTGGCACGCCGCGAGACACGCGCCGCGAGACACGCGCCGCGAGACACGCGCCGCGCCCACCTGCTGCCTGTTGTGTTCTGACAGCCTCTCCCCTCCCCCCCCCCCCCCCCCCAAAACACCCCCCACCACGCTAAGAGCTACGCCCACACGCCAGGTACACCTCTGAGGCTGCCAACGGATTTGCCACACTAATGTGGGGGTGGGGGGGGCTTTGTTGTTCCAAACGTTGCGTTATGTGTGGAATCATCTCCCGTTTGTGTGATGACAACATGATGGACAATATTTTTTGGTTTGTTGAACATCTGTGAGAAAAAGCGTTTTTGGTTTGTATTGTTTTATTGTGTGTGTGTGTGTGTGTGTGTGTGTGTGTGTGTGTGTGCGTGTGTGTGTGTGTGTGTGCGTGTGTGTCGGTCGGTGTGTGTGTCTGTGTCTGTGTCTGTGTGGCTGTGTGTGTCTCTGTTTGTGTGTCTTTGTGTGTGTGTCTGTGTGTCTGTGTGTCTCTGTCTGTCTGTGTGAGAGACAGACAGAGAGAATTATGTACATAACTAATCTCCTGAATTCAACCCATTTCTGAATACTGTATGAATGTCATATTAGCTCTATATTATCAATCCGACTACTAAAGAGGGCATTTAGTCAAGTATCCCCATGCAGCCCATTTTTATTTTCTCTTAAAATCTTTTCATTTCACGTTTTTCATTAAAAAAACAAGTCAGAGTTCAGATCATTTTAAGCTGGAAGTGACGCCAAACCAAGACAGTTTGTCACACCTGAGCCTTTAAAACCACATCATCATACAACAAACAGACAATACACCAGCACGCGGTGACCAGACGTCTGTCCGTGGGTTTGTGTGCCAGGTTCAAGCTGGGTACTTAACGTAAATAGTGTACTTGTTTGTTTTGTTTTGTTTGTTTGTTTGTATACTTGTTTATATTACATTTACATTACATTTACATTACATAACAGTCATTTAGCAGACTTTTTATCCAAAGCGACTTACAATAGTGCATTCACTAAAGGTGGGCAAGAGGACAACTTGTTACCAGAAGGCAAAAGTGCATTTGATTCCTAACAAGAAGTCTCCAAGAACTGAGCCAGTGCTCAGGTGAAAGTACAATAAGTTGGACAATCTCTAACGAAGTAACAAGCAAACAATCTACTTAGAAAGACACTAGTACGCTAGTAAAACGTGATAAGACGCTAACATAGACTAGTGTATCATGTTCTGTGTCACTCATTGCTACCTAACCCAATCCAAAAACACAAACAATGCAGAGCACGTCTGAATTCAACACTGATTGGTCTGTTATGTGAGTCAATCAATCAGCGTGTCGTTGTCAAGGCCGTTGCCGGGCCTAGGACGCTCGTGTCTGACAGAGTCTGTCAGCGCGCTAACGGCTTAGCTGTCATGCCGAAAAGAGAAAGGAGGCCTTTTCTCTAAAGACCGCCAGAAGGCTTGCTCTTAGTAGCGGTGGTAAATGCCGACATAAAATATCATATTACGATATTAAGCCGAACATTAGCGGCGGCTACAAGTCGAGAAGTGGCACCGTATTTTGACCTACTGTACTTCAGCGGCGGACGGGGATCTGAGGTGTGCTAAAGCGCTGGAATAATCACCCCCGTCCTCCCTTATCCTGACAGAAACACTGATGGTGCATGGCGTGCATAGGCCTGAACGTTCAGCACACTTAAGGGTCTGAAAACGCCGTCACCCGACACCAGCTGTCACTCGTCCGTAAAGTTTTTGTCATCTCTGGTGTACAAGAAAACTCTCCCAAAACATAGGAAATGCCCCCCTCTGGGTGCATCAAAGTGATGAGTATGACTCAAGCCTCTCCGCCTTACTCCTGCTGTTGGCGTGTGACATTACATTACATTACATTACATTACATTACATTAGTCATTTAGCATTCGCTTTTGTCCAAAGCGACTTACAATAGTGCGTTCAACAAAGATAAGTACCTGAACCGGTGCTCAGGTAAAAGAACAATAAGTTGGCAAACAATAAAACAATATCTAACTAACTAACAAGCAAAGAATGTACTTTGTAAGACGCTAGTAAAAAAGTGATAAGAGGGACACGCTAGGAGTTAGGATCCAGGTAGAGTTTCCTGAAGAGGTGAGTTTACAGCCTGCAGCGGAAGACAGGCAGTGACTCTGCAGTCCTGACATCCGTGGGAAGTTCATTCCATCAATTTGGGGCCACAGGACAGAGAGGAGCCGTGACCATGTGTATATCGGCCACAAAGGTCCCTAAGTGAGGGGTTCAAGCAGACGGCCCGAAGTAGCAGAGCGAAGTGGACGGGGGGGGAAGCATTTCACACTATGCACTGTATGTAATATGGTCATTAGCGCAGCGACGGCACCCTTGGCACCTCTGCTCCGTCAGGTGTGTTTGTAAGCTAGCTCCCCAAACCGCTGAGCCTCCGCGGCCCCACTCGCAAGCTATCCCATGCGTCGGTCACCTTCCAAGTACCCGGTGCTCTTTTATTTTGTCTGTCACACTAAAACACTGAACACACACACACACACACACACACACACACACACACACACACACACACACACACACACACATACACACACACACGCCTGCGCACGCACACATGTACGCACACCCGGGCAGCGTCCGCGTTATAAATCGTAGGAGGAGATCGATTGGCCCCCGTAACTCTCACCTCTGACAGGGGGCTGTAATGCATCGCCCCGGTGCGCCAACGTGGCAGATGGGTTGCGTTATTGATCGTCGAACTGTCAACCGTCATCAACCCCGCTGTCAGTTTAGAAACTATTCTGCTGTATTGGGACTTATGGGGGCGGGGGGGGGGCGGAGGGGTGGTGGTGGTGGGGGTTTGTTTTCACGATCCAATTTTGTGTGTTTCCGCTCGGTTATTGTGAGGTTTGACGACGGGCAGGAGGCAGTTGCGCTGAGGTTTTCCCGCTATTATGCTAACCTGTCTGTTTAAGTGCTCAGGAGAAGTGCCTGGGGGTGGGAAGGAGGGGGTGGGAAGTTTGATGTTTTTTCTTTCTCCCGGTTTTTGGGCGTTCGCTACACATGCCTTTTGTCGCGAGTTGTGAATTCCACCCTCATTGTCTGTCTGTCTGTCTGTTTAGTCTCGCTCATGGGCAGCCATGTGTCTCCTGTACACACAGGATGTCGAAACCTCACAGTCCATCACGTCAAGTCTTTAAATGTCGACTTTAACGTTACAACAAAGAGACGGATGGACATACAATTCGCACGCTGTGTTTGGGTGTTTGTTGGGGTTCTGGTTTGCTATGTTTCATGATGATGCTGTCTGTTCTCTGTCTGGCTTGTTTCCTGGCACTTTCACCATATATAGCTCTGGGTTTATTGCAACCCAAAACGTCCCCATCTTCTTTCATTTAACTCGATCTCTGCAATATCATACAAAATCAATACAGCCTTTAAAACTCTCTAAACCACAAACACAAAAAGACGGAAGGACTGATCCCTCATACCATTTCTTTCCGATATCTCCACAGAAGGACACGAGCGGGAAGGTCAAGGGTCATGATGAGGACCAGGACCACCACCCTGCTGGACCCCTGCGCAAGAAGAAGAAGGCAGCAAAGGTCCCCAACGGCTTGACCCTGGACCCATGCAAGAACAACAACCACCACCACCATCAGTACCACCGTCGCAATCCCCACAACCTCCACAACAACCACCTGCCCTCGGACCAGGAGAACGACAACCCCCGTCTGACCCACGCCGCCGGCAAGAGGAAGAAGAAGCACCTCCACAAGAAGAACACCGCGGTGAGTCTCGGCGCTGGCCGCGATTGGGTGGAGCTAACGGACTGCATGTGCTGCTTTTAACCTAAACCGCTTTACAGTTATTACCTCACATTCACACACCGTTCAGACACCGACGGTGGGGGTCAGCCATGCAAGGAGACAGCCAGCTCTTCAGGAGCAGTAAGTGTTATGACACTTGGCTAGGAGGAGCCGGGGGAATCGAACCAGCGACCGGCCTCCGGTTTAACCTCCTGAGCTACTGCCGGCCCGCCGGGTGTGGTCGGGGATGGTGTTCATCCATGCCTGGGAGGGGTGATGCGTTGATTGCGATTGTGAGTAATAGCTAATCTTATGAAGCGTGGAGATCTCTGGTTGGAAAACCAACTGTTAGTGCCTTAGGTTGTCGCTGAAAGGAAATACTTAGAATCACCCAAGACCCCTTAACTTCCGTCTCCATCTAGACTCTCGGGTCTCGGGCTGATTGTAAGTATTTCTCTGCATTTTTGCCAACTTTCAGTTTGAATAGGCTGTGGAGCTTTGGACGATGGTGGGCGATGTTATGCAAAACACCTTGTTATTAGTGCTCTTGGTAACATTTCCTCTCCTTCGAAGGGGATCGTGGTATCCCTTTGAAAATGAGGGTGTTGCGGTACATAATATGAATATTTCCTTTAGTTATGCAGCTGACCTTTAACTACACTTGTTTATATAGTTCAGTGTTAGTTTGAATTTTAGAGACTCCACTGAAACAAAAAAATTTCTGTCAAGGGGGAAAGAAATGAGGGCCTTGTATTGTGTATCGTGTTTTCTTAAAGTTGTGACACTGGTTTGATTCTGTTCTTTGTGAAAAAAACTAAATCAGATATAAGAGAAACTGTCTTCCTCATCTCTTCATCGCTAGGCCTCTTTCTCAGTTTTTTTGCCGAAATAACATACCCAGTGAAGAGAGTGAAGAGTATATCTCCACAACTACAAGGGCTCAAATATAATCTTGGTACCAAAAGAAAGATAAGACCTGTGAGATTGCATTTTGTTAGCGTTCCAGCCCTTGCTTGCATACTGTGGTGTGGTTCTCAGCTATACATGATTGTAAACACTGTGTCAGGGTTCCAATTAGTGCCCAGACACTACATGATCTGCTTTGGGTGGTTTTATATACGGTAAAACACAGCTGTGATGACAAAATCAACAAAGATAAGACATTGTGTGAGAGCAGGGTTGTGATACGGTTTGGACTGATGGAATCAGTGGAGTCTCGGCTTTCGTAGGATATATATATATACATACATATATATATATATACACATATGTATACACACATATATATATATATATATATATATACATATATACAGTGGGGAGAACAATTTTGCAGGTTTTCCCACTTACAAAGCATGTAGAGGTCTGTAATTGTTATCATAGGTACACTTCAACTGTGAGAGACGGAATCTAAAACATTGGCAAACCTCAGACGGGCGCTGGCTTGAGCAGGGGGACCTTGCGTGCGCTGCAGGATTTTAATCCATGACGGTGTAGTGTGTTACTAATGGTTTTCTTTGAGACTGTGGTCCCAGCTCTCTTCAGGTCATTGACCAGGTCCTGCCGTGTAGTTCTGGGCTGATCCCTCACCTTTCTCATGATCATTGATGCCCCACGAGGTGAGATCTTGCATGGAGGCCCAGACCGAGGGAGATTGACCGTCATCTTGAACTTCTTCCATTTTCTAATAATTGCGCCAACAGTTGTTGCCTTCTCACCAAGCTGCTTGCCTATTGTCCTGTAGCCCATCCCAGCCTTGTGCAGGTCTACATTTTGTCCCTGATGTCCTTAGACAGCTCTTTGGTCTTGTCCATTGTGGAGAGGTTGGAGTCTGATTGATTGAGTGTGTGGAGAGGTCTTTTATACAGGTAACAAGTTCAAACAGGTGCAGTTAATACAGGTAATGAGTGGAGAATAGGAGGGCTTCTTAAAGAAAAACTAACAGGTCTGTGAGAGCCGGAATTTTTACTGGTTGGTAGGTGATCAAATACTTATTTCATGCAATACAATGCAAATTAATTACTTAAAAATCATACAATGTGATTCTCTGGGTTTTTGTTTTAGATTCCGTCTCTCACAGTTGAAGTGTACCTATGATAAAAATTACAGACCTCTACATGCTTTGTAAGTGGGAAAACCTGCAAAATCGCCAGTGTATCAAATACTTGTTACCTAACTAACCCTCCCCACTATATATATATATATATATATATATATTTTTGCCTCTCTGTGCATGTAATACACCCTACTTAAGTGTGTAACAACTCTTGTTGTTACACACTTATTAGTTATTTAGTTTGGAATTGGGTTTAACTTAGCTAACAATGTTATGATATCATCCGTTAGACAATTTGATTTTTTACTTTGTCTATGTGTTGTATGTAATAGTATATTTATATGTTATAGTATAGGGTTGTTTATAGTATAGTATTGTTAGTATTGTTAATAGTATTGTTGTTGAAATGCATACTGCGGGGGTGAATGGGGGAGTAGGCATTCCATTGTAGTTAGTTACACATGGCAAAAGTAAAGAATCTTAAATCTTGAAAGTTGAGAATTGAGTTCGCTCTAGGGGTGTGTCACATGACACATGCTTTCTCGTGGGTTGGAATGCCTTAAGACGTCTTTGCTTTGGGGACGTCTTTGCTTTTGGGACGTCTTTGCTTTCGCCTTTTGGGCCCGGATAAGGGTCCGCTGGGGAGGAAGAGGTTAAACACAGTTGGACACATCATTACGTTCCATTCACAGAACCGACAACAGCCATTACTGTTCCATGGTGACCCAGAACTGCTTTTAGTTCTTTTTTTTCTTCTTCAACCCTGATTACAACGTAATTGAATGGAACCAATAATTGTGGTCGATCTATAGCGTGACGCTGCTGTCTGGTTAAACAACCCCATTCAGATGTGGCTTAAGGAATTTAATTAAGACCCCCATTAGCCTTTTAGTGGCCTCTTTTACAGCACCTGCAGTTAGCTAGCAATAGGGTTGAAGATTTGTGCTGTGTTTATTTTCGGCTGTTGTGTCATTAGACTTTTCCTTGTCCTGCTTGCATGTAACGCACTGGTGTGTTCACCAGGTCTATCCATCACAGAGGTAGCTGCCAACTATGCCTACAACATATTTGCCAATATATATCAGTTTTGTAGGTATTGACCACTGTTGATGCTGGTTTGGTGGTATTCTTTCACTCATTTCATTTCATGTGTTATGAGCTTGTTCAGTGGTAGCTGGCCCCCTGGCTCTGATTATCTCCCAAAAAAAAAGATATATACAAAAGAATACAAATATATATACTGTATATTCCCATGTCAAACGAAACTTTTATTTTGTGTTGAAAATGCTCTTAAAAGTGTTTTTGTGTATGTGGGTGTTGCCTATAAATCATACAAAATTGTAGGTCAAAGTCTATAGGCCTCCCCTTATGCTCAAGGAAGAAGGCTTGAGGTGGCATGAAGCGTTGCCATTTTTCAGTGTTTAGACGGCATTGGTTTTATATAGCTTGTTTATCCAAAGCTGAGTTCGCTACCTGGGTTGTGATTTTTCAGACTTTCTCCCTCAGAGGAGAAACTTCTAAACTTCTAACAGCGTGGTCCCCAAACCCCCTGAGATGAACATTTTGGACAGAGGCACGAACTACGCCCTGAATCATTCCTTTGGCTGAATAATTCATAAATTCTGCACCGATTGGCAAGTTCAGAACACCTTTCTCCTTAGAAGAATATGCAGTTTCCAATGGGATAACCCAGAAATCAACCATTTGAAGTGCAAGTGAACCCCCTGTTTTAGCTGGTATTAGAACAACACTATGGCTGTGCCCTATATATTGTGCACTCTATATAATGATAGTTCGCTGTTTTTTAGTGCTGTCTGAATGTACAGTAATAATTCATATACCCTATATAGTGCACTCATCGTATCCTACCATGCTTCATGAGAAGCTGTGTACAACCAATGGTTCACTAACCAAGCTTATGCACCGTCATGCATTGCACTGAAACAAAGGTGTCACGTAGATCTGGCATGTTTAATTATAACATTATTGAAAGCAATGACCTAATTAACGGCGACTCAAGTAGTGTCCCAAAGTGTTTTGGCTTATTTAGCTAATAAGCTCACTATATAGTCCTCTTCATTAAACTCCATAGAGAGCGAGTGATGAAGGATTTCAGACATAGCACGTTGTGTTATAATGAGCGATGCTGTATACCACGGCGCTTAAAATAAAAGTGTCCGAAAAAGCTCAACACTCTCTCGGACACGGATATCAAAACTCCACACATCCACACACACACACACACACACACACACACACACACCTCGCCACCGCTGTTCCTTCACCGTGACGTGGAAGTAGAAGCATATTACACAGTATTGTGGACTGTGGACTGTGGACAATACTCATAATAATCGTAATTACTAACACTCCTATTTTCATTTGAAATGTGAGGAATAGTTGATGCTGTTCCAAGTTGATTCCGCCGCTTGGTTCGTCCTCTGGAGAGTCTGCGATGAACCCCGGTCGCTATGGCAACCGCCTGTTTCTAAGTATATCTTCAACTGTAACTCAGTTAGAGAAGAGATTTCATTTGATATTATATATTAAACGTGGTGTGTGTCCTCATGAGTTCCCAAAATGCCGGGTGTTTTAGATTAATTAAGATTCCTTGGTCCAGCCTTTCAGACAGGTGGTTCTGGGTCCCTGGTGACATTAAGGTTGTATTGTAAATGGTAGACCCCACTCTCCACACACGCACGCACGCACACGCACACGCACACACACACACTCTCTCCCAGTGCGGGTTATTGCTCTTTTGGCTGTGCTGCAGCATCCCTGCTCTGTTGATGTTGCTGCAGGGGGGAGGCCGGTCTCCAGCAGGTAGTGAAATGTTTTACTTATGGAGGCGGTGTTTTAAGTTGCCCGGCCGACGTACCAGAGTGGCGCTCCAGGATGGCTTTTTTGGGAGTCGCTACACACAGGTACATAAATCCAATGTGGGTGTGGAACGACACTTCCCTCCCTCAGTTGCTCGCTCACTCACCCACTCGCTTGCTCACAGACACTTAAACACACACACACATAAACACACGCACACACACACACACACACATAAACACACGCACACACACACACACACACACACACACACACACACACACACACACACACACACACACACACACACACACACACACACACACACACACACACACACACACACACACACACACTCACACACATACACACACACACACACACACACCTACCTCTTCTTTTATCACGTATACACTGAGGGGGTGGCAAACGTTTACAGTAAACAGAGCACTCTACCTCCGGCCTCTTCCTGCCCCATGCATAGAACATCGAGTGGAAGGAATATAAAATAAACTCACAGATATATGGCTATAATCCAAAGTATTCCGATTCCGAAAACACCGGAGTGTTTTCAAAGTCGCACGTCCCCCCTCCACACGTCTCCCCTCCATGTCTTCTTCAAGTCGTTTTCCGAGTCTCTTAAGTCTACATTGGTGTACCGTCACGAAGTTCTGGGTGAAGGTTTTTGAGACTCGTCGACTAGTAGTCTTACAAAACTGTCGGTTAACCGTTAAGGGAAAGATGTGTCTCCTATAAGAACATTGCGCAAGACTTCAAATATCTGGTGCTTTGCAGTCAAATCCGCTACTCGGACTACTGTGGTTCATAGCAAGCTAAATTACGTGACATTACAGTCATTTAGCAGACGCTTTTGTCCAAAGCAACATGAGTGCGTTCAAGCAACCAACGCAGTCCTATCGCTGAGTGGTAGACGTGTTATTTTAGATATCTATATCCACTCGATACGTAACCGGCGGTGGAGTCGAGTGAGCTGACGTCCGACGGTGTGTCCACGACGGGCCCTTCGGGGGTTCATGCGAGTGAGTGACGGTTGATTTAACGACCTATAAAACAGGTCAGTTTAAACACTCACCTTCCTTCCCTGAGGAGGAACAAAAGGGGAAAAAACGACATAACAAACATGTCTCTTTTTCAAACACTGTTTTAATCCACGGAGCTCTTTAACAAGCCGCGGTCTGTCACGCTCTATGACACGTTCATAATTGAAAAGATCATCTCCTCGCCCGCAATGCCCACAAGACAGGGGGAACAATCCGGCACTTTCCCGCCAGGGTAATTATCTCCGGCTGGCGTTTTGCTATAAATAAAAATGATGTCTGCCACATTGTCGTTCCGTCAAGGTTAGGTTTTGAAAATGTCAGACCTGTGTCTGTGTCGAGGGTTTAATTGAACAGTCTGGGGATGAACACTTATCTCCACTTTATTGGTTTACTGGTTTGTTTGTTTTTTTTCTGACAGAAAGTCTACTCTTTTTCACACACACACACACACACACACACACACACACACACACACACACACACACACACACACACATACACACACACACACACACACACACACACACACACACACACATACACACACACACACACACACACACACACTCAAGGCTAAATGAAGACATTTGAAAGCTTCTGCATTTCTTTTTAGTTTTTTTAAACCTTTTTGACCTCCTCTGAAAGTTTTAACGCTACAGAATGCCAATGCTGGAGGGAGGGAGGGAGGGAGGGAGGGAGAGAGAGAGAGAGAGAGAGAGAGAGAGAGAGAGAGAGAGAGAGAGAGAGAGAGAGAGAGAGAGAGAGAGAGAGAGAGAGAGAGAGAGAGAGAGAGAGAGAGAGAGAGATGATGAAGAAGTCACTTTCTTTGGCTTGTTAAATTGAGAATGTAATTACAAATGACACACACACACACACACACACACACCCACACACACACACTCAGACCTCTCCCACCTTGATGGTGATGGAATACAAATTACGTTATTAAGCAATAAAAGCTACAATAGTAGTAGAAGTAAAACGTTAAAAATATAAAAGTCACAGATTAAAACCAAATGTAGTCATTGCTTGCTCTAAGGTCACCCAGTTGAAAGCAGATGGTATATACTGTATGTGAGCTTGTTCTCACTGGAATTTCTTGTATTATTTTCACAATTTGTGTGTGTGTGTGTGTGGGGGGGGGGGGGGTATGTGTGTGTGTGTGTGTTTATGTGTGTGTGTGTGCGTGTGTGTGTGTGTGGTGTGTGTGTGTGTGTGTGTGTTGTGTTGGCACGCTGTCCTGTTGCATGGAGTCTGTCTGCTGTGAGGCCCATCTGTTCTGAGGGTCTTCTTCCTGAGACGGGTCTAACCTGGACATGAGAACCTAGCCCCTCCACCCGCACAGCCGTTCCCTCCACTCATCTTGCCTGTCAATCTGCTTGTCCTGCTGTCTGTCTGTCTGTCTGTCTAACTGTCTGCCTCTCTGCCTGCCTGCCTGCCTTTGTGTCTGATTGATTGTCTCCACTGCTGGCCGCCCGTGTTTCTGTCCGCCCTGCTGCTCTTTTTTCAGGAACCATAACCGTCTTTTAACGGTCAATTCTCCTCACATGTCTGTCCTTCTTCCTGCCCTGTAAGGGCTGTGCTTTTAAAAGGTCTTACTGGAACCTTTGATTGAGTGTTTTGTCTTGTTTTCATTCTTGTTTGCTAAATGTATTTGAGTGCCTAGAAAAGCGATAAACAAATACAATATATTATTATTATTATTATTATTATTATTAATATTATTATTAATAATAATAATAATTAATTCTTATCATTTAGTGTTTTAATTAGAACACCGTATCCTGACTGCATCTGCTGTGTCTTGTAAAATCAATCCTATATTGATACAGAGTCTAAATCTAAATCTAAATCTGGAGGATTGAATCCTCTTTATTGGTCTCACACACACACAGTGAAATGTGTTTCTCTGCATTGAACCCATCCTAGTATTAGGAGCAGTGGGTATCAGCTATTGTATATACAGCTGCCCGGGGAGCAGTGGAGGGGCCTCTGGTGTCTTGCTCAAGGTCACCTCGGCAGTGCCCAGGAGGAGACAAACTGGCACCCCTTTTCCCAAGTACCAATTCTCACTCCGTACTTTTGGGGACTTGAACCGGCGACCCTCCGGTTCCCAAGCCATCCACGTCCCAACAGACGGAGCTGGTGCCGGCCTGACGGCGGTGCTGCTCGTTGTTCACGCCTGTTTGCGTGTTTAGCGCATTAGTGACTAGTGCACCGCGACGCGCGCGTGGAACATGTTTACCACAAGTGTTGACACGGGCGGATGGAGGCTTGGGTGGCTTCCCTCTTCCCTTTGTGTTAATAATCCTGCACACAGATGCAACGCTACGCCCCGCAGGACTGGCTCCCCCGGCGCCCCCCCCGGGGGGGGGGGGGGGGGGGTCGCTCCCTAAACAAGCTTATCTGCTAAGCCAATAGAGGAAGAGGAGAGAAGAGCAACGTAGCGATGTCACGATAACATGCAGAGCAGTTGGATCCAGTCCAATTCTAATCCAAGTTTACGACGGCAGACAGGCATGCATACACATACGTGCACTCACACACACACACACACACACACGCGTGTGCGCACACACACACACACACGCACACGTGGGTGCACACACACACACACACACGCAGCGCGCGCGTGGGCGCACACACATACACACACACACACACATGGGTGGGTGCATATTGTTTTTATGGGGGGGGGGGGGGGGGGAATTATTTATTCCAATATTTTTAAGTGTGATTTTTTTTTTTACACTTAATCTCGACGGAGAGAGAGGCCGAGGTGCCGGACGGAGGAAGCTGCAAGGCGAGTGAAGATAGCAAAGACATTCAAACAGGAGTAAGACAGACGAGACGGCTCTTCATCCCCTCCCTCCCCCCCCCTCCCCCTCCCTCCCCCTCCCTCCCCCGGCCTCTCGCCGTTCCGCCCGTCCGTTAATACTCTCCACTCTCCTCGCAAGTCAATTTGCCAGAATTGCGCGGCCGGGGATACTTTGGACCAAAGTGCTGCCGGCTTAAGCCCGTGACCGCAGGCGTCTGTCTGTCAGCGGGTTCCAGGGGGGGGGGGGGGGCGGGAGGATGGGGGGGGGGGGGGACGACAGGAGAGCAGACAAAGGTAGTTTTAAAAGCGGTTTTCTTTTTCATTCTTTTATCGCGGCTGTCCAGCATCCTGTCATAACAACTCTGGCCCGCTGAGTCCAATCCAATCCGCCACGCTGTATGACGGGCAGAGCGGCCATCGCTGGCCGCTAGCCCCCCCGCCGCCGAGGGAGAGAGAGTTCGGAAAGCCTGCGCACTTTAAGCTGTTTTCTCTGTATATTTGTCCGTGTTTCTGAGGTGGTGACACAAAGTTGTTGTTGTAGTAGTAGTAGTGGTGGTGGTGGTGGTAGGAATACATAATGTTATGGTCATTTCATTAAGAACACGCACGCACTCACACACGCACACACACACGCACACGCACACACACACACACACCGGCATAGCTCGGTCTATTAAGCAGTAATGTTTCCTAAGATCTTAAGATCCCCCGGTCGCACCTGAGGTTTCAAGTGTTCCACTTGCAGTGAGTTACAGTTGCAACTTGAAACTAAAGCCACATAATTACAAACCACTTAAGGCGAAGTACGGGGGTACGGACACACGCACACACACAGACACACACACACACACACACACAGACACACACACACACACACACACACACACACACACACACACACACACACACACTGTGCCCTTCTAAGAGTCTCAGTACATTGGCTTAGTTATAATTGCTGTAACCCCTCCCCCTTTCCTTCCACATCAGCCCACCCTTGCCCTGACAGTCTGCCAGTGAACTGGAAAAAAACAATCTTTCTCTGTACATTCAAATGAGCTGCTTCCTGGAAGCCAGTCGGCACACAATGCACACACATTCTACCCTTGCACAATGTCAATAGCAACGTGTGTGCAAAGAACGTCCACCCGTTGGGGGTAGGGAGAGCGTTTAATCATCTTTTTCCCAGGTCTGACTGCTGCAACGGGTCGCATAGTTGGCGGCAGCACAGCTCAGTCTGTTGGGACTTGGCTTTGGAACCGGAAGGTCACCGGTTCAAGTCCCCAGATGACCTGGCTGCTGCAGAGGTGACCTTGAGCAAGGCACCAGACCCCTACACTGCTCCCAGGGCAGCTGTATATACAACAGCTGCCCACTGCTCCTAATACTAGGATGGGTTAAATGCAGAGAAACAAACATCATGTATGTGTATCATGTGACCAATTAAGAGGATTAAATCCTCCAGATTTAGATTCAAATCTGAAAGTTTGGTGGCGGACAAGCTCAACACATCTGGGTGAACGGGGCGTTTCATTTTCTTCCGCTTGTTTTAAATGTGTTTTCGACCAATCATGTCGCTGGGGGGCGGGGCTCTGTCTGAAGCACGTGAGATGGAACCGGTCTCTGCTGGAGAACACCAACCAACAACCTCACCGGCGATACCGCAACCAACGTGATACGACTGACCGTTCATCTCGGATCCAGAAGAGAACTTCAACTAAAACGATAGCATCTGCTTCTTCCCACGGTTGGTTTTCCTCCTTGGGTCAACCGGAGGAAGACCAACCAATACCAATAGATACCAATACCAATAGATATTGTTCTATTGGTTGCCAACTTATTGTACTTTTAGCTTATTGTACATTTACCTGAACTTATTGTACTTTTACCTGAACTTATTTTACTTTTACCTGAGCACTGGCTCAGTTCTTGGGGACTTCTTGTTGGTAATGAAATGCACTCTTAACTTCTGGTGACGAGTTGTTCTCTTACCTTTAAACCTTTGTTGAAACACACTATTGTAAGTCGCTTTGGATAAAAGCATCCGCTAAATGACTGTAATGTAATATAATGTAACAGCGAAAGCGAACTCTTGGTCCGCACTGGTAAACTTTTCCCGTAACCAGCGGGGAAGACGAACGCATGTCACTCCTGAAGGAGGAGGGATCTCCTTCCACTCTGAGTTCCTTCTTCTCAAGATTTCTTCCTCCATCATTAAGGGAGTTCTTTCTTGCCCTTAGGGGGGGGCTAAGGGGTCTGAGGGGGTGTTGTAAACATGTAGCCTGTGAAGCCCTTTCAGACTGGAACTGTGAATTAAGGGCTAGACGAATAAAATTGACTCGACTTTACCTGATGAGCTGGAACGTCCTGTCCGGCACACCGCAACGTCCCTACAAGACGTTTCTGTCCTCCCTTCTGTCTCTCTCTCTCTTCTCTCTCTCTCTCTCTCTTCTCTCTCTCCTCTCTCTCTCTCTCTCTCTCTCTCTCTCTCTCTCTCTCTCGTCTAACCGTCTCCTTGGTAGAGGAAGAGGAACGGAGGAGAGGATTTGTAGCTCTGAGCAACCAAAGCAGCAGTTTGACTGCCGCTTTAGAGTAAAGTGCTTGATCTCTTTTTAGATCTCCGCAGGTCTGTCTCCGCTGCTGTGAAGCCTCCCGTCGTTTTTCCTGCCTCGGGTTTTTGCCTCCACTAGACCTCCGACCTCCGACCTCCGACCTCCGACCTGTACGCCAGAGTGTAGAACTTATGTTCTTATGAGCGCGGACGGACCCCCTTGGATTTCTCCAAGGGTGAGGCGGTATCAGTGTGTATCAGCTGTGGTGTTAATTCAGAGCCGTGTGTGTGTGTCCCGTGACGAGCGTTCCCCTCCGGAGAGAGAGAGACACAGACCAGGTTCGACGCCTCGGGGGGGGGGGGGGGGGGAATAGGCTAACAGGTCACTCTCTCTCTTTCTATGACACTCTGCACTCATATTCTCTCTCTCTCTCTCTCTCTCTCTCTCTCTCTCTCTCTCTCTCTCTCTCTCTCTCTCTCTCTCTCTCCATCTCTCCCCCCCCCCCACTCTCTCTCCATCTCTCCCCCCCCCCCCACTCTCTCTCTCTTCACCATGACACAGTAGAGTTTTGCTCATCCATGTCGGTGTACACATTCCAATAGTCTAATATCTGACTCCTACTACAGAGCCACGGTGTCTAAGGGACTTAACAAGCAGGTGGCAACAGGAGGCCCTTAGACCAGCAGGAAACAAGCAAGGGAAAGGGAAACCTTAGCGTACTACAAAACCCCTAACAAAAACCGAAAGCTACGGCAGCCATGAATGTATCTAGACAGATCTGGGACTCTTGGTGTTTGTCTTAAGCGTGTAAACATCCAGTGAGGACGGCCTCTGGAGAAAGAGGGGGGGGTGGGATGGGAGAGATTATGTGCAACCTTGTTTATGCTAACGCCGCGTCAGATAAACCTCACGGGGGAAGTCTCGATCTGATGTCGCTTTTCATTTCGAGATTCATATCCCCTCCCTGGGTAAAGAGAGAAAACAAGCCGATAAATCAATCCAATCCCCCCCCCCCCCCTCCCCTCTTCTCCTCTCCTCTCCTCTCCTCTCCTCCCTTCCACCTCATTACCTCAGGTTTAATAACTCGGTGCGGCCGGAGTCCTCTGAGTCATCCTCTCAGCCTCACAGGAGTGTCTGCACATTTCAGCACTCTGGCGGCTTTCTTACCGCCGCCATGCAGGTCTGAGGATGAGGATAGGGACAGAGAGAGAGAGAGAGAGCAGCTCTCTGGACTCAGCTCTCTCTTTCTCTCTCTCTCTCGCTCTCTCGCTTTCTCTCTCTCTCTCTCTCTCTCTCTCTCTCTATCTATAGCTATATCTACTGCATGGGGGGCTGAGATGCTAGAGATGAATTCACCCGTGTGTGCTGTGTTATGACTGTTTTCCCTTCCCCCCTCCTGGGTTTGGGGATATCTAAGTGAGTTTGTTTGTGTTTGTTTAAAAGTGACAGAGGACAGGAGGGACATTTCCACAGCCGCTACCATTTAGTTTTGAGGCGGAATGACGTCTGTCTTCTGGCTGGGCTTTATCCGGTGATTGAGCGAGTCGCTTTACTGTTTAGCTTTTACTGTTCACAAACGCTGTTCTAGGCTCTAGCTAGCGTGGGTCTTCGCGCGTTGAGCGCTCAGTGTTGAGCGCAGTAGACAGGGAGCAGTGTTTCCGCTGAATCCTCTTTATTTGGTCACATACATTTAAACACACAACTCAATTCGTTTCTCTGCATTTAACCTATTAACCTATTAACCTAATTGAAGTATTAGGAGCAGCTATTGTTATATACAGCTGCCCGGGGAGCAGTGAAGTAGGGGTCTGGTGCCTTGCTCAAGGGCACCTCGGCAGTGCCCGGGGTGTTTCAGGGACTTGAACCGGCGACCTTCCGGTTTCCAAGCCCCAAGTTCCTACTGACTGACTGATTAGCTATCCTGCCTTCCCCACTGGAAGGAGAGACACCCAGAGTTAGTGTTTTCTCTCCAAAAGTGTGAGGTGGGGGCGCTGGGCACTGGGGGGGAGATGGGGCGGAGGGCGGGGGGGGGGGCGCCAATGACAACACTGACGACACTCATTTAGTTACAGACCAAAGAATGTTGTGAACCACTGCCCCAAGTAGAGCTCGCGAGCCTTAATCTCATGTTAGATATGAGTGAGTCCAAGCTCACACACACACACACACACACACACACACACACACACACACACACACACACACACACACACACACACACACACACACACACACACACACACACATACATACACACACACACACAGGTTACTGTGTTGTACATCGCCACTGAGTGGTGGCAAACACCTGTGGAGACCTAAGCAACACTGATAGTCGTGTAGTGGCTTACTGTGACTGTCTTTCTGTGACCTCCTCTCCCAGCTGTGGTGGGTGGTGCTAAGGGGGTGTGGGTAATGATGTCATAATGTTAAGGTTGTTCAGCCATCCACTGCCCCCCCCCCTTAAGTATGTGTTAACTAACGCTGTTCAAGGCTACAGCTAGCGTGTGTCTTCGCGCGTTTCAACACAGAATACATGAGTGTATACAGAACACAGAATGAGTCACGGAAAAGCCCGGAAGTGAACCACCACCGCTAGCCATCGTCTTCCTCTCTGCCTTAAAGTGGTCTGAAGCTAAATTCAACTGATTTAGGATTCAAGATTCTTTATTTTTGCCATATGCCATATGTCATAAGTACAACGGAACGCTTACTCCCCGTTCACTCCTGCAGTATGAATTTCAACAACAATGCTATACTACACCATACTATACCAATACTATACCAACACTATACGATAAACAATGCTATACTACACCATACTATACCATACTATACCAACACTATACGATAAACAATGCTATACTACACCATACTATACCATACTATACCAACACTATACGATAAACAATGCTATACTACACCATACTATACCAATACTATACCAACACTATACGATAAACAATGCTATACTACACCATACTATACCATACTATACCAACACTATACGATAAACAATGCTATACTACACCATACTATACCAATACTATACCAACACTATACGATAAACAATGCTATACTACACCATACTATACCATACTATACCAACACTATACGATAAACAATGCTATACTACACCATACTATACCAATACTATACCAACACTATACGATAAACAATGCTATACTACACCATACTATACCATACTATACCAACACTATACGATAAACAATGCTATACTACACCATACTATACCAATACTATACCAACACTATACGATGAACAATGCTATACTACACCATACTATACCAATACTATACCAACACTATACGATGAACAATGCTATACTACACCATACTATACCATACTATACCAACACTATACGATAAACAATGCTATACTACACCATACTATACCAATACTATACCAACACTATACGATGAACAATGCTATACTACACCATACTATACCAATACTATACCAACACTATACGATGAACAATGCTATACTACACCATACTATACCAATACTATACCAACACTATACGATAAACAATGCTATACTACACCATACTATACCAATACTATACCAACACTATACGATGAACAATGCTATATACTATGTAGTATAAACAGCCCTAAACTATAACAGTACTACTACACAATAAAAAAAGGAACAGTAAGAACACTAAAGTGTCTAATGGATGATATATATATATATATATACATATATATATATATATATACATTCACATGGCGATTGGTGCAAAAAGCATTTTAAAGTGACAGTAGTGCAGCAGTAAGTGGTAGCAGCATCATAAACAATACATCAAGTACAGAACAGTGCAGTCGTAACGCTGATGAGTCCCAGTGAAGCCAGTGATGATTAGTAAGGTACGTCGTCGAAAAGACTAACAAGAATAATTTGAATAATCGAATCCCATGAAAGCGACGCCGAGGATGTCCTCATCCCTGATTCGCCGTCAGGCGGTCACACACCTCCTTGCTCATCTCTTGGATCAGTTTTTAGCTGTTTTCTTTGGTTAGTTTTGTTTTATTAATTTTTTGTTTTATTTTTAGGGCTCTTCGGATCATTTACAAGCTAGTTAGCTTCAGCCTAAACCCTCTCAGTCAGCTGATGATGATTCATTCATTCATTCATTCATTGATAATCTGAGTCTGATGGCATCACATCAACCAGAGCCTCCCCCCCATGCGGTTCGCTTTGATACACTAAAGACGCTAAAGCGCCTAGCGGCAAGCTAGCAGAAGGGGGGGGGGTTTGCGCTAGCAGATTAGATAGGCAGACATGAAAGAGGCGGACGGACGGATAGCGGCTAGTAATAAGTAGGCTAAAGAAAAACGGAAGAGGCACCGGCGTGCAGACAGACATGCTAGCGTCAAGGCCCTCGCTGGCTGGCTGGCTGGCTGGCTGGCTGGCTGGCTGGCTGGCTGGCTGGCTGGCTGGCTGGCTGGCTGGCTGGCTGGCTGGCTGGCTGGCTGGCTGGGCTACAATAAGGTCCTATTGTTCCGGAGAAATCTGGACTAACTTTAGCTTTTTGTGGGTTTGTGATTGGACTGATTTGCCTGGGGATGAAGAAAATGTTTGTCCTAACTTGAACCTGGTGAAATTATCCTCGCCTCTCCTCAAACACACACGCACACGCACAGGCATGCACACACACACGCACACATACACATACACGCACACACACACACACACACAGTCTAGTTTACTATTGATCCTTGCAGGGGCCACTACAAAAGAGAGCTGTGATGTGCTGTGAAAACGACTCCATGGGCTTGAAAATAAAACAGGCATGATCCATGCATCCACACGCACATGCGCACGCACGCACACACTCGCACGCACACACTCGCACTCACACACGCACACGCACACACTCACACACACACACACACACACACACACACACACACACACACACACACACACACACACACACACACACACTCACACTTACATACACACAGACATACTGTATGCACAGACATAAGCACGCACACACATACGCACACACATATGTGCACACGCACACACATATGTGCACACGCACACACACACACACACACGCACACACATACTCACCACACACACCACACACACACCACACACACACACACACACACACACACACACACACACACACACACCACACACACACGCACACACATACTCACACACACACACACACACACACAGACATACACGCACACGCACAGACATCTGCACAGACATATGCATGCACACACACACACACACACACACACACACACACACACACACACACACACACACACACACTCACACTATGCAATCAATGTGATCTAGTTCTGGGTCCTGTAGGGGCTCCCGGGGGATGGTGTCATTCACATCCACTTCACAGCACCAGAGACAATCTGTTTAGTGTCTGACGTGGCCCAAATGAGCAGATGGATCCGGGGGAAGAGCTATAGACTCGCACAGTGCCCCCTATCCCTTCCTCCCCGGGTCCCCGCGAAGTCCCAGGAGTTGGCTGTCGTCTCGGCTCTCGCCCCTAGCCCCCCCCTACCCCCACCCCCTCCGGGCAGAGAGACAGACAGAGAGAGAGAGAGAGGGATACGCAGAAAGAAGGAGAGATGAGGAGAGGGGAGAGGAAGAGTGCCATCTGGTCATCCACCCCGTCCTTCTCCCGGAGCCCTCAAAGAGCTGTGAAGAGGCATGTGGAGAGAGACGGGGGAACGGGTTCTCCAGAAACCGCTCATCCTCACCGTGTCACTCAAGCCGCGGTTCAGAACCACATGTTTGAATCGAGCCGGCCGCCATGCGGTCCGTCTGTCCGCTACATCCTAGGACCTCGGGGATTTGCCGACGTCGCGTGCGTAACTGGTGCTGGGGTTTTTGTAGCACTAGCACAACAGCGTAGGGTAGTTTATAGGTTGGGGTGGGGGGGAGGGGGTTTCCCTGCTCTGACTTCCTACCTCACGCGACCCACACAGAGCCACGCGGGAGACGGATGGTATCCGCTTTTGAACCGCTAACAGAGGATGGAAATGAAAAATAAAAGGAAGAAGAACCCACTTCAATGAAACGGCACGGGTCCAAGTATCCGCTCTCCATGGGGCCACTTTCTTTGTTTGTTTGTTTGTTTATTTTTGTTTTTTTGCCATGGTGGTCCACGTTTGTTTCCCTCCCAGGCACTGTGAGTGTGTGTGTGTATGTGTGTGTGTGTGTGTGTGTGTGGCATGCGGTCGTCTCTGGGAGTTTTTAGGTGATCAGCTGGCACCCTCTGCTGCCTGCAGTTGAGAATGCCTTCACTTCACACAACGC
>CM051011.1:6086849-6094349 GCA_027704905.1 Muraenolepis orangiensis | reverse complement strand
GAGAGAGAGAGAGAGGAGAGAGATTGTTTGGTATGGGCCGATAATTAGCTAAAAATGCCACCAGCATCTTGGAGAGAGAGAGACAGAGATTCTGTTTGATGCCAGCTGCTCAGCAGCGGACAGAAAATCCCTTCAGAGGGTCATCAACACTGCCCGAAATATCATAGACTGCCCACTGCCCTCTTTGCAAGACATTTCCAGTTCCCATTGCCCACAGACGCTTCAGGTCCATCCAATCACCGACAAACAGGCTTAAGAACGGTTTCTTCCCCAGAGCCATAAGGTAATTGAACACTGTCAAACACTGACTGTTCTATTTCACTTAAATACTGTATTGCAGCAATACAACAATACTTAGTTACATGTTTACATTCCATCGCACCTTTGTTTATATATTTAGTTTCTGTATTTGCCCTACATAGGGGTCACTGCAATATGTATATATATATATATATATACAGTGCTGCTCGAAAGTATGTGAACCCCTTGAACAGTTAAGAGTTTTCTGTTGTTTTACCATGATTTTCCTATTTTATCATCACAAGTTTTACATATATGAAATGTCAGGTTTATGTTTAACAGTTCCATGTACTTTTTTAGAGGGAATTGTGTGAGTAGCCAAAAAATACATGAAACATGGAATTAGTGGATGTGCAAAAGTAAGTGAACCCCCAGCTGTATTGGTAAAGTCAAGGAGGTAACAGATTCAGGTGAAACACTTTTGGGTGCTTAATTAGTCAATTAAGCAAACCAATCAAATGAGACATCATTAGGAAAAGGGTTGGACAACACAGATTAAAAGAGAGAGAAAAACAACCAAACGACTGCAGTGCCAGGGTGTACCCATACGAATCAACCATGCCAAGAGGAAAGGAGATACCCGAGGAAATCAAGAAAATGGTACTGACAGCCCATCAGTCTAGAGAAGGCTACAAGACAATCTCCAAACGATTCCAGCTCCATCCATCCACGGTGAGGCAAATCATTTACAAATGGAGGGCGTCCAAGATGACCGCATCTTTGCCTAGAAGTGGACGCCCATTAAAACTAACATCAAGAAGCACCCGTAGAATAATAAATCAGGTAAAGGACAACCCACACATCACCTCTAAAGAGTTGCAGAGCTCTCTGGCAGCGTCAGGTGTAAATGTACATGCGTCTACAATTAGACGAAAATTGAACCAACACGACATTCATGGGAGGGTTGCTAGAAGGAAGCCTCTGCTCTCCAAAAAGAACAAAGCTGCCCGTTTAAACTTTGCCAGAGAGAACTTGGACAAACCAGAGGCCTTCTGGAAGTCCATTCTCTGGACAGATGAGTCCAAAATAGAATTATTTGGTCATAATCGTAAGCGCTTTGTTTGGAGAAAAACCAACACAGCACATGAAGAAAAGAACCTCATCCCAACAGTGAAGCATGGTGGTGGAAATGTTAAGGTATGGGGCTGCTTCTCTGCTTCTGGACCTGGACAACTCCATATCATCCAGGGAAACATGAATTCTGAAGTGTATCAGCAAATTCTTGATAAGAATCTCCAGCCATCAGTCAGGAAGTTGAAACTGGGCCGTAAATGGGTTTTTCAACAAGACAACGACCCAAAACATACCAGCAAATCTACCAAGGAATGGTTCAGAAAAAAGAGGATTCGTACTCTGGATTGGCCAAGTCAAAGTCCGGACCTCAATCCAATTGAAATGTTGTGGCTAGACCTGAAGCGGGGGGTACATGCCAGATGTCCCTCCAACCTTTCTCAACTGGCTGAGTTCTGCAAGGAAGAGTGGGCAAAAATCCCCCACAGCAGATGCGAGAGACTGGTCAGTGGCTATAGAAAACGTTTGATTGCAGTAATGGCTGCAAAAGGAGGTGCCACACGCTATTAACCAAAAGGGTTCACATACTTTTGCACAAGTCATATTTTCAGTTTTTGTGGGAGAAACCACTTTTTTTGAATAAATAATGAAAATACATCATTTTTCTTTGTTTGTGTCCATTATTTGGAAAGTCCTGCTTTACAAATTGGTGTTTGGATATACATTTAATAAGGTTATTTTACATTTTTGTACAATTACAATGACCATGTCTAGGGGGTTCACATACTTTCGAGCAGCACTGTATATATATATTATTGTAATCATTAGTTCAGTTTTTTAATCATTTACTGTGTATATTTGAATTGCAGTTGTGTGTAAAGAGTGCAAGAGTGCACCGTGCGCATTTAGAGACAAGTTTGTTGAACTCGTTGTCCTGATTCTGAATAGAAGTGGATCCAAACACATCCCTTTTGAAGCAGGGATGTTTCCACGAGAGAGAGAGAGAGAGAGAGAGAGAGAGAGAGAGAGAGAGAGAGAGAGAGAGAGAGAGAGAGAGAGAGAGAGAGAGAGAAGGGGAGAGAGAGAGAGAGAGAGAGAGAGAGAGAGAGAGAGAGAGAGAGAGATGAGAGAGAGAGAGAGAGAGAGAGAGAGAGAGAGAAGGGGAGAGAGAGAGAGAGAGAGAGAGAGAGAGAGAGAGAGAGAGAGAGAGAGAGAGAGAGAGACCTCTGTCTACTAGTACACACTAGTCAAAGAGGAGAAGAACACCGCATCCCGCCTCTGGAACGGCATGCACCCATCTCTCCAAGGCTCACCTTAATGGTTTTATACAAAGGTAACAAAAAACGATTTCAACCCAAGGTTTTCCAACTCTTTTTTTTCTCCCTTTATAGAAACCCCTGAAGTTCACTGTGCTTTCCTGCCAACTATTAATTTGAGCCACATTAAATATAATGGAAATAAATATGTTGTTTTGGTTTTGGTTCCCCATCGGACAAAATAGGCCTATTGTCGTGTCTTCATCCTACTTCAGATTCGCAGACACAGAATGGGTCTGGTCGCCGTCGTTTATCAAAATGAATGAGAGCGTTTATGTGGCACTTTCAGCCACTCTGCTGGTGGTGGTGGTGGTGGTGGTTGTGTCTGCTCAAGGAGCTGTACCCTCCACGCTTATTACGCTGTCACCAAATACTCAGGCTAGGTGGATCGGCTGTCTGCTCGACCGAAGCCACCCGGGGGGGGGTCAAGTGTATTCCTCAAGGACACCTAGGTGTAGCCGGTGAGTAGCGTAGGCGGTGCTCAACGTTGGATTAGTGAGCATCGTCTCCTGATCTCCTCGAGTCCTAAAGAAACCGAGTTCTCCTTCTGGCACAGATGGTACCCTACCGGGAAAGATTGCATTGAAGTGCGGCTTTATGCAGGACGTAGTCAGTAGTGGTGTAGTGGTAGGACATGTCGTGTTAGTCTCCCACATTCTGCTACCCCTGATGTTTTACCACCATCTGTCCCCCCCCCCCCCCCCCCCCCCAGAGAGAGAGACATTCCCCTGGAGATGTCGTCCTAACCCTAAGCACTGTGTGTACTACTACACACTTATCGCTTATTGTGTCAAACAGCACAAGTACTTGGTGTACTTGGGTACTTGGCGGATACTTGGCGGATATAGTCAGCGGTGAGTCACAACCCATGTCGAGATGTGTGCGTTTATGTAGAAGTCTCTAGACACAATATGAACATACGGTAGCTCCAGAGTTCAAGGGGTTCTATCTCTAGTCGTACCCTTCATGTTCAAGCGGTTCTTGCGTTCCACAGACGATGAAGACATTGGTGGGACCTATGTACTTTTTGGGGTTCTAATCGCTTGTATGTAATTGTGCTTATCCTGTATGCTCTGGTGCATGGACTATAACCATGATATTACACCTCTATGACCACATGTTGTGCTTACTTGAGCAAACCTACAAAGGTTTTGATCGACATGCAATATGATTTGTGAATCTTCAAGGCTTTGGGATGGGAAGCCTGGCCTGCATCATCCCTTCACCACGAGGTGAACCTGTTTGCATATTCCTGTGGAGACCCTCCAAGACCGAGAGACAGAGCTGGTTGTCCTCTTGCTTTCAAAAGCGGTGAAGGATGATTAACGGTAATGGGAAGGGAAGGTCGTAATGAATCTGCTCTCTCCCGGTGTGTCTCTCTCTCCGTCTCCCTCACCTCATGTTCCCTGAGTCCGTGCACTCCTGTGCGTGGCCTCTCTCTCTCTCTCTCTGTTTCTCTCTCTCTCTGTCTCTCTCTCTCTCTCTCTCTCTCTCTCTCTCTCTCTCTCTCTCTCTCTCTCTCTCTCTGTCTCTCTCTCTGTCTCTCTCTCTCTCTCTCTCTGTCTCTCTCTGTCTCTCTCTCTCTCTCTCTCTCTCTCTCTCTCTCTCTCTCTCTCTCTCTCTCTCTCTCTCTCTCTCTCTCTCTCTCTCTCGCTCTCTCTCTCTCTCTCTCTTTCCCTGGCTCTCTCTGTGGTTCTGGGAGTAATTTGGGTCTTGTGGAGGTCTGGGTCTCGGGTGCACACGCAAAGCTCCTCTGGGCCGCTGCTAGCCAGAGCCAATCATTCCATCTCCAAACCGTGGCACACACACACACACACACACACACACACACACACACACACACACACACACACACACACACACACACACACACACACACACACACACACACACACACACACACACACACACACACACACACACACACACGAGAGAGAGAGACACACACTCTCTCTCTCTCTTTCTCCCTCCACCCCCTACCTATCCTTCTCCTCTGTGAGCAATTAGACCATGTTTATCTCTGTTTCCTGCTTTCCACTGATCGGTCTGTTTGCACACACACACACACACACACACACACACACACACACACACACACACACACACACACACACACACACACACACACACACACACACACACACACCCGGAAGGCAAGACAGAGATGAGAGAGAGAGACGTCCGTGCGTGCAAAGGTGGGTTTCTGTTTCTTGAGAGAAGGTGGTGCTGCTGGCGGTGGGGGTGGTGGCGGTGGTGGTGGTGGTGGAGATGGGGTTGGTGGTGGTGGAGATGGGGGTGGTGTGGGTGGTGGTGGCGGCGGTGGTGGTAGCGGCGGCGGTGGTGGCGGTGGTGGTGGTGGTGTGGGTGGGGGGGGGATTTTGGGCACTGGGTTGGCATCCGGAGGTTTGGACTCTCGTTCCCTCGTGTTGGTTCTGCTTCTTCTCCTTCTCATCGTTTTTTCTTTCTCCTCTCTCTCTCTCTCTCTCTCTCTCTCTCTCTCTCTCTCTCTCTCTCTCTCTCTCTCTCTCTCTCTCTCTCTCTCTCTCTCTCTCTCTCTCTCTCTCTCTCACCCCCTCTCCTCTCTTTGTTTTCCCATCCTCTCTCGCCCGGGTTGACAGCTCTGAACGTTAATTGATTTCACAGTTGATATTCACAGGGAGAGAAGCCATGAGAGGATCATGTTACCGTCGGGTCTAGACCGTGAACACATCTGATTATTTCTCCCCAAGTCCTTATTATTAAATCACAGCCCACACATGCTACAAGCATAATCAATTATACATATTTATTTATACATCCCATACATTTTTATCCCCTCCACCCCCCTCCCCAAACATCAACCCAACCCAAACTAAATAACTAAAAACCGGTTCCCACAGCGGAACTGGACAGGACTGGACTGGTTAAAGCCGGTTCCTGACTTCCAGTGATCTGTGCCCGTACCCCCAGTTCTACCCCCAGTACTAGCAGGCAGAGAGGGGGAACATCACTAGCATCACTTCCTCTGGCCTGGAGAAATGTTCCATGGTGATCAGAGAAGAGCATCGCCAGCCCCCATCAGCTGCTCAGGCTGCGTGTGTGTGTGTGTGTGTGTGTGTGTGTGTGTGTGTGTGTTGTGTGTGTGTGTGTGTCTGTTTGTGTGTCTGGTTGTGTCTCTGTTGGTCTCTGTTGGTTCCTGGGGTCATCGCGTGCAACTCTGTATCCTCTTGCGTGCAGAGACATGAAGGAAATTAGAGAGAGGTAAGGAGTGAGAGAGAGAGAGCAAGATGCAGAGAGAGAGGGAGAAAGAGAGAGAGAGAGAGAGATTTAGAATCCGGGCAGAGCGCTTTACAGGGGTTTTAGGAGTCGTTGGATCTCCTTGCGTTCTGTCTGTTCAACTGATACATCGTAGTGTAGGCCGGGTCCACAGTACTAGCACCGATGGTTACCTACCCCCCCGGATGCCCCCCCCCCCCCCCCTGCTAACCCTAACGCTAAAGATTAGAGCAACATCTAAAGGCATTGAGAGAGAGAGAGAGGGAGAGATAGAGACAGAGAGACAGAGCGAGCGGCCGAGCTAGCTCCAGGGGAGTTTCCCCCTCTTGCTATTCCTTTCCTCTGCTTGGTGCCAGCTGGTTCCATGCAGAGGGGGGGGGGGGAGATGGGGGTGGGGGGGGCAGGCTGTATCTGTAGCCCTCTCCTGGAACAGCACAACATCTGGGCTGCTTGCAGAACCCAACACAGCACAGCGGAGCATGCAGCTCACGTTGTGTGTGTGTGTGTGTGTGTGTGTGTGTGTGTGTGTGTGTGTGTGGGAGGGGAAGATGAGACGGGGGTGGGGGTGGGGGGGTGTAAGGGGGTCACACGCAGACCCCCTGGCGTGTGCACATGTCAACGTACTGTCGTGCGGCCCTCAGCTGCTCCCCGTACCTGGTGACACCGGGGGTGGAATATGTATCCATACATACACATGGCTTCAGATGAACCCACACACACACTGCATATGTGAGGACACACACACACACACACACACACACGTGTAACCCCACAGATGAAATCATATGATCGTACATGAAGACACTGACTTATTGATTATAATAGAAACTGCAAATAAATGCTTGGAATTCCTGATACCTGAAGAAAAGTAGTGCATAAACAATAGGGGGAGGGTGTGTGTGTGTGTGTGTGTGTGTGTGTGTGTGTGTGTGTGTGTGTGTGTGTGTGTGTGTGTGTGTGTGTGTGTGTGTGTGTGTGTGTGTGTGTGTGTGTGTGTGTGTGTGTGTCTGACACTAAATAACCGTAATGTAATGTGTGTGTGCGTGCGTGTGTGTGTGTGGGGGGGGGGGAGCCTGTCACTTAGCATTACCCAGCTATGGGGCCCCCTGTTGGGGGAGAGGGGGTGAGGGGGGGGGAGAGATCGGAGTGGTGTAAATAGTATAGAGCACCTCACAAAGACACCTGCCGCCCAGCTCCTGGTCAGCGCCAGGTTCTGTTATATGAGAAAGTGTTGCTTTCACAGAGAGAAATCAACTTGAATGGTTGCCAGAGCTTTTGTGTGTGTGTGTGTGTGTGTGTGTGTGGGGGGGGGGGGGGGGGGGGGGGGGGGTTGTTTGTGTGTGTGTGTGTGTGTGTGTGTGTGTGTGTATGTGTTATATTCCAAGCTGTTGTGGAAATTGTGGCAAGCTACTGTAGGTATTGTTGACAGGGAGAATCAGCTGTGAAAACGATCAATCATCAATATTCTACGAATAACGGTATTGATACATTAAGATGTTAAAGGTTTTTTTGATACAAAACACGACAAGATTGCATTCCAATACTCGGTGGAATTGATCCCGCGACTCGAATCACTGCGTCGTCCTGACGATGTCCATAAGGAGGTTTGGATTAAGTG
>CM051011.1:6076849-6081849 GCA_027704905.1 Muraenolepis orangiensis | reverse complement strand
GAAGGCATGTCCGAAGATGACTTTTATGTAGCGTTTTTAGCCAGGCGACAAGGAGACAGACAGCAGGTTCAGATTCAGATTCAGATTACTTTATTTATCCCGAGGGAAATGAAGGTGCAACAGTTGACACAGGGGGAATAAATGCACACGCAAATATACTAATACCTAAAGCTAAAAACTAAATAACAACAAACTAACTAAACAAAACTAGTATAAACAAGATATAACTAAATGAACTCTAAATGAAATCTAAATGTATTGATGTATTGATGTATTGCACAATTACAGATTTTACAGTAATACGTAGGTATATACAATACACAACAATACATATAGTGCAAATTGGCAGTAATAAAATACTAATAAATAACTCAGATGAATACTGAAAAAGTGACATGTGAAAAGTGAGGTCAGGAGCGGTTAGGGTTAGGTGTGTCTTGCTCAAGGACACCTCGACACTTTTAGCTAGAAAGAGGAGCTGTGGGATGGAACCAGCAACCCTCCGGGTTGTGAGGCGATGGCTCTACCTCCTGATGGTGGAGGAGCGAGGGCTAACTAAAGGTTCTTTGAGTTAAACCTCAACGGCGGCGTTGAGGTTTCAGAGCCGCGTTCAGGAGGAGCACAGCGATGTCTGATCTTTGTGTCTAGCGGAACAAAAGAAAAGAAAAAAAAAACATTTTTTGAGCGTTGTTTTACTACAACAACAGCAACAAAAGTATTCGTACTGTATCGTCGAGGTTCATTAATTATACCGTTTCGTAACTTAACCTTTTTTTTTTTCACACATTTTGGGAACACACATCGGGGGGGGGGGGGGGGGGGGGGGGAGGGCGGGGGGGGGGAGGATGGAAGAAAGAAAAAAAGACGAAGCAAACTGTGTTACACCGTGACAACGTGCCGGGGTGTTGGAGAAGGTGTTAAACCGCAGTGGGAAGGAGCCCAGTGTCACGCTGTACCCTCCACCCACCCTCCCATCACCCACCCTCCCATCACCCACCCTACCATCACCCACCTTCTCCACCCACCCTTCCATCCTGCCTCCTCCCACACCTCCCCCCTCTCATCTACCCATCTCTCCACCCACCCCTCCACCTTCTCATCCACCCATCCCTCCACCCACCCCTCCACACACTGCTCTTGTCAGCAAGGGCTGAACAAAATGAAGTGTGAACTCCTCCACTTCACAGAGAGAGAGAGAGAGAGAGAGAGAGAGAGGAGAGAGAGAGAGAGAGAGAGAGAGAGAGAGGAGAGAGAGAGAGAGAGAGAGAGAGAGAGAGAGAGAGAGAGAAGGGAGATAGAGCACGAGAGAGAGAGAGAGGAGAGAGAGAGAGAGAGAGAGAGAGACAGGGAGAGCAAGAGAGAGACAAAGACAGAGACAGAGACAGGGAGAGAGAGATGGAGCACAATAGAGAGATGGAGAGAGAGATAGTGCGAGAGAAAGATGGAGAGAGAGAGACAGGGAGCAGAGAGAGAGAGAGAGGAGAGAGAGTGAGAGAGAGAGAGAAGAGAGAGAGAGGAGAGAGAGAGAGAGAGAGAGGAGACACACACACAGCGTGGGAGAGAGATGGTTTGGGATGGAGGACGATTGGGGGAAATGGAGTGAATTGAAACGGAGAGAAGTGTGACAGGACGGCTGGGTGATTTCTATTGGACATCTTGGCGGGAGGAATGGAGCTGAGAGACGAGGCACGCGTCCATGTGGATCGCTTGTTGTCCCAGGGCTCGTTGAGCTCGAGGTGTCTCTCTCTCTCCTCTCTCTCTCTCTCTCTCTCTCTCTCTCTCTCTCTCTCCTCTCTCTCTCTCTCTCTCTCTCGCTCTCTCTCTCTCCTCTCTCCTCTCTCCCCCCCGCGGGTTCACGGTGATTTGGATTTGGCAGGAGTAAGTCAAGTCACGCTATCGGATGGCGGAGATGTTAACAAAATTGCAAACCGTTTCATCAGCCGCCGAAATAGCGATTTTTCTTTTATGAAATGACCACTCTGCTTTTCCGATGTCTCTTTTTAGCTGGACTTTCTGGACTCGTTACAGGCAATGCACTACTGGCACTTTAAATGCGTTTTAAATGTTTTTGGCACAATTCAACACTATGTACATATCATCCATCAGTCACTTTATTGTTATTTGTATTGTGTACAGTATTAATATAGCATAGTGTTGTATAGTATAAGTATAGTACATAGGATAGCATATAGTGTTCAATTGTAGGAAATTGGGAATGGGGAGGAAGCATTCCATTGTACTTGTTGTTGCATACGGCTTATTAAAAACATCTTGAATCTTGAATCTTTTCTTTTTGAGACTACCAGACTATCAGACAGAGAGATATAGAAAGAGTGTGAGAGTGTGAGATTGAGAGTCAGTCAGTCAGTCAGTCAGGACAGGACACAGTTTGAACCCGTCGGCTCCCTCAGGCACCCCCCAGAGTCATGCCCGCTGGTGGGGGGATGGAGGGATGGAGGGATGGGAAGATGGGGGGGTGGGTGGGAGGGTTGGCTCATGTCCTGCTGCTAGAGAGAGTGGGAGGGAGGGGGGGAGGGAGGGAGGGAGGGAGGGAGGGAGGGAGGGAGGGCTGCTGGTGGTTGGGTGGGTGGGTGGGTGGTGGACAGGGTAACATTCCAGCGAAACGAGCAAAGGGGAAGGCAGCGAGCGCGGTCGGCTGTTCTGCCTCTCAGCGTTCGCTGTGCTGCTCTTTGTTCTTTAATCCACTGCCAGCATCCTCTCCCCCCCCCCCCCCACCCTCACCCTCACCCCCACCCTCACCCCACCCTCACCCTTACCCCAGCCGGCCACGACTCTGGAGGGACTAAGTGAGGACCAACGGGTTCAAGCTGTGTCCGGACTCACGCCAGACTAATTCGATTAGAGCCTGACTGACGACGCGTTCTCACACTCTCTTTTTATGTCTCTCTCTCTCTCTCTCTCCCCATCCCTCTTTCTCTCTCTCTCTCTCTCTCTCTCTCTCTCTCTCTCTCTCTCTCTCTCTCCTCTCTCTCTCTCTCTCTCCTCTCTCTCTCTCTCTCTCTGTCTCTGTCTCTGTCTCTGTCTTGGTTTTTGTGTTTCTTTTGCTTTCACTCTTTTTTGCTTTTATTCTTTCCTTTTTTCACTACCTGTTGAACACATACACACACACACACACACACACACACACAACACACACACACACACACCACACACACAACACACACACACACGCTGACACATATCTGGTGTCCTGCATGTGATGGCTCTTGCCAATGTGGGCTATCCCTGCAGACGTACATTTACATGTGAGCCACTTGTTTAGCGCTAGAGGTTACGGTGGAGACTCGAGGTCATTGCAGAATATCTTCTTCTGATTCTCAAAGACCTTGGTTTCATCTTTAACCCCGCTGCTCCTCACTCGTGTTTCAAGCCAACGTTTCTTGTTAATACATTTTACAGTCGAGGTGGGAGATATATTGCTATTCTATCGTTGGCAGACCCCACTTGTGGTGTATGATGTGTGCGTTTGACTCAACTTACTGTCAAATTGTAGCACACAGGAACCCTTATGTTATTATGGGATTGCTGTGATTCAGCCCTCAATGTGGAAAAAAAATGAAATTGTCATTTTTGTTAATACTGTCAAAAGGTTTGATAGCTGGAATTATGGTCAGATTTTAAGATTTGGTTTAGTTGTCATTGTGTATAAGGTACATTTCACTGTACAATGTACCGAAGATGTGCAAAAAGTTGCAGAATTTTCCAAGAAATGTTCAAAGCTACAGAAATACACTACAAACAGTACAGTATAACTATAAATATTAAGTGCAAAGTAAAAAAGTGTAGGTAGGACATAGGTCATTTGTGTCTTTTTCTTTTTTCTTGTACATCTCTTGACATTCACATGAACCATGGCGGTGGGCGTGGCCAGACGAGAGAGAACGAAAGAGAGAGAGAGAGAGAGAGAGACTCTGTGTTTATGGAGCCCGTGAAGCAGCAGCCCTGATTGGTTCAATAGCAAGGGGAGCTGTAATCACTCTAATGACCCACCAAGGGTGATGGTGTGGGCAGGCGTAGAAGTGGTGGTTGTAGTAGCATGGGGGTTGGAGGGGCGGAGGTTACTGTGGTCTGAAATTACAGGATGATGTTGGGTGTGATAGGCTGATGATGATGATGATGATGATGATGATGATGATGATGATGATGATGATGATGATGATGAGGTAGGTTCTCCCTCTGTGGTGGCATCTAGGGTGGTATTGCCCGAAGTGCACACAGCCAGAGGAAGAGAAAAAGATCTGTCGAAATCCATGTGGACTGTTTAGAGAACGGTCTCTGGATAACGGCTCGCTTCAGATCTCATCCCTCGTGTTATCCGGGTATTTCTTGATCGTCCTAAATCAGCCATACGAACATCGCGTTACATCATACCGTGGCAATGTAATCCCACCTAGTTATATTCTCTATCGTTAGACATGGCAGACGTAGTTTTGGACGTTTTGATGTACAAGACGACTGCTTTAGATAACGATGTCATAAAAGTCTTCGATGTAGATCCCGGATTTGTCTGTGAGTCAATATGCTCTAGTAACGTTCCTCTGGTCCTAACCATCCATTACCAACCTCCTCTTTCTCTCAGGCCAATCGGGAATTGGTCGATTATTTTTTTTGTTAGCATGGGAGACCCCCCCCCCCCCACCCCCTGTGCCGCTCGAACAAATTCTAAAGCCTGTTCATTGGAGCCGGAGTTTAATTTATTTGCGCTTAAACCAAGACCAAAAAAACAATTCGCCACTAAGAGGCTTATGGAGACTCTTGACCCTACCTTGGCGATGCTCGCCGGCAAAGCTTGTCTCCAAGCTAACCCCCCCCCCCCCGCCCCGCCCCCTCCCTCCCCCAATCTCCATCCCCCAACCTTCAAACCCCCAACCCTTCCACCCCCCGGGAGGGCTTGCTTACTGTGCGGAGACGCATTGCAATTCCAGGGAAGCGCTCAGCATCTTGCCGAGGGGGTTGGGTGGGGAGTGCGGGGGTGGGGA
>CM051011.1:6061849-6066849 GCA_027704905.1 Muraenolepis orangiensis | reverse complement strand
TTGTGCAGCGAAAGAAGGGAGGGAGTGTTTTCGTCCGGGGGGGGGGGGGGGGGTGGGGGGGGGGGGGGGAGGGGGGAGGGGGCGCCCGGGGGGGGGGCGACCTTTGCGGCAGCAGATCGCAGACAGAGGAGAAGTAGACGGATGATTGTCTTCGTCGAGGGTTTGTGGACTGCTGGGAAAACACTAAAAAGAAGGGAGATTCAAGTGCCTCAGCAGAAACCGATAAATATGTATATATATATAAAGAAAAGGGATATTGTGTTTCCGGCTACAGCATGTGGCTTTTTTTACACAAATCAAAAGTGTGTGTGTCCGCAACCTAGAGGAGGAGGATACTGCCGTCCTCTCAGACATCTCACAGACACACGCACACACACACACACACACACACACACACACACACACACACACACACACACACACACACACACACACACACACACACACACACACACACACACACACACACACACACTGCCTCCTGGATAGTCACAGTTAAGTCCCAAGGTGCTTTGGTTTGCAGGTCCGGCGATTGAAGCCAGTGCCGTGTAAACAAGTGGCGTCCACAGCTTGTTCTGTCTCTGTTACTCATACATAATGTATGATCCATCTATTATCTCATGGTGAGACGCTGGAGAGGAGGAGAGAGAGGAGAGAGAGAGAGAGAGAGAGAGAGAGAGAGAGAGAGAGAGAGAGAGAGAGGAGAGAGAGAGAGAGGAGAGAGAGAGAGAGAGAGAGAGAGAGAGAGAGAGAGAGAGAGAGAGAGAGAGAGAGAGAGAGAACTTTGGTTTGGATTGTGGAACTGAGTTTGGGGTCACTTGAGCTAAAGATACTGTGACTTGATTATCATTATCATCAGCGGTGTTGCATGTATGTGAAAGGGGTGTAGAAACTACAAAACGTATGTTTCCTCACAATTCTCACTTTTTGCTATACTCCTCGACTTTATCCGGAACGGTACTTTAGCTTTCTCAATAGGGAATATAGTTCAATAGTTTCCAAGAATCTGACACCTTAGGGAGCAGTGAGTGAAACAATAATACATAACCTACAGTGTTATAAAGTATTGACATATAACAACAATAACAGGAATGAGCCCACAAGAACCCCAACCAGTTTGTGTGTAATGTTTTTATATAAAATATAAAATATAAAAATCTCTTTCTCACGTTTTTTCCTCTAAAAGCCTCACAACCCTGTAACCAACACACACACACCACACACACACACACACACACACCACACACACACACACAATCCCCTTGCCCGGTCCTTCAGTGTCCCCTCAGCCCCCCCTCCCTCCCTCACTGGAGACTAGAACCCCATGTGTTGTCATGTAGCACCACCTGGAGGTCGGAAGAGGTGTGACAGGGCTGCTGTGCTGCATCTCTCTCTCTCTCTCTCTCGCTCTCGCTCTCGCTCTCGCTCTTGCTCTTGCTCTCGCTCTCGCTCTCTCTCTCTCTCACACACACACTCTCTCTTTCTCTCTGTCTCTATAGCTCTCTCCCTGTATCTCTAGCTATCTCTGTCTCTCTATAGCTCTCTCTCTCTCTCTCTCTCTCTCTCTCTCTCTCTCTCTCTCTCTCTCTCTCTCTCTCTCTCGCTCTGTCTCGCTCTGTCTCTCTCCTCCACTCTCAATGTCTTGTCCTGAAGCAGCTCATAGACTATGTGCTGCACACAGGAAGTACCGACTGAAAGCAGCAGCAACAAAAATAATAAAAAGTCAAGAAATATGAAGGAGGATCTCCCAGGCCTGGGTAGACAAAAGAACAGAGGCAGAGCCATTGTTCCTTCCTGGTGGGACGTGGAAAAGGATGAGAGAGAGAGAGAGAGAGAGAGAGAGAGAGAGAGAGAGAGAGAGAGAGAGAGAGAGAGAGAGAGAGAGAGAGAGAGAAGGAGGGGTGAGGGAGAGAGAGTAGAGGGAGGGAGAGAGGAGAGTAGTACACAGAGACAGAGTAGAGAGAGAGAGAGAGAGAGAGAGAGAGAGAGAGAGAGAGAGAGAGAGCACACCACTCTCTCAAACTCTGTCTTTGTTCCAGCGCTGTTAAATGATTCACCGTCTGCTTTAAGAGGCGACACATGGGATATTTATTTGATTTTTATTATAATTATTTTATTTATTTATTTATTAGCTGTTGGGTCATCTTTTCCCTCCAAAAATATCTGTGTTTGCGTCTTAAAACAAAGAAAGAAAAATGAAAAATTAAATGGATATCAGTGGGATATCATTTTTTTATTATTATATTCATTTTTTCAGGTGTGCTTTTAAATGTTAAAAAAATGGGACCTCCCTCTCCTCCCCCACTCTCCTCCCCCTCTCCTCCTCTTCTCCCACTCTTCTCCCTCCCCCCCTCCCCCCCCCTCCCCCTCCTCCCCTCTCCTCCCCCCTCTCCTCCCCCACTCTCCTCCCCCCTCTCCTCCCTCCCCTCTCCTCCCCCCTCCTCCCCTCTCCTCCCTCCCCCCTCCTCCCCCCTCCTCCCCTCTCCTCCCTCCTCTTCTCCCACTCTCCTCCCTCCCCCCTCCTCCCCTCTCCTCCCTCCCCCCTCCTCCCCTCTCCTCCCTCCCCCCTCCTCCCCTCTCCTCCCTCCTCTTCTCCCACTCTCCTCCCTCCCCCCTCCCCCCCCTCTCCTCCCTCCTCTTCTCCCACTCTCCTCCCTCCCCTCTCCTCCCTCCCCCCTCCTCCCCTCTCCTCCCTCCCTGCGACGCTGAGTTCTGCTTTTAAAAGCGAGTGCTCCTCCCCTTTATGTATTTTCCCCTTTTTTTTACCGCTTTCATTGCTTGTTGTGAGTTCGTACAATTTGACATATTTTATTATGTTCAAGATTTCCATTCAAGATTCAAGATAACTTTATTTATCCCGAGGGAAATGAAGGTGCAACAGTTGAACAGGGGAATAAATGCACACACAAATATACTAATACCTAAAAACTAAAAACTAAATAACAACAACTAACTAAACAAAACTAGTATAAACAAAATATGACTAAATTAACTCAAAATGAAATCTAAATGTATTGATAGATGAATAGATGAATTGCACAATTTACAGTATTATTACAGTAATACGTAGGTATATACAATACACAACAATACGTATAGTGCAAATTGGCAGTAATACAATATTAATAAATAACTCAGATGAATACTGAAAAAGTGACATGTGAAAAGTGAAAAGTGAAATTGAATTTACAGTGCAAAATTACAGTGAAAGGATTTACAGTGCGTTGAAAATTCATTTGAATTTCTGTGTGTTTTTCATTATTCACAATCCTAAGTTTCGCTCTCCCAAAAGGCGGGAATTTGTTGAAATCGCTTCCGTAACTCTAACTGTTTTCTTCTAACAACGTGCACACTCTCTCTCTCTCTCTCTCACACACACACGCACACGCACACACACACACACACATGCATACACGCACACACACGCACGCACACACACACATGCATACACACACACAAACATGCATACACGCATACCCCCCCACACACACAAACATGCATACACGCACACACACGCACGCACACACACACATGCATACACACACACAAACATGCATACACGCACACACACACACACACACACACACACACACACACACACACACACACATGCATACACGCACACACACGCACACACACACACACACACACACACACACACACGCATACACACACACACAAACATGCATACACGCGCACACACACGCACGCACGCACGCACACACACACAAAACATGCATACACACACACGCACACACACACACGCACGCACACACACACATACACAAACATGCATACACACACACACACACACACAAACACACACACACAAACATGCATACACACACACACACACACACACAAACACGCACACACAAACATGCATACACACACACACACACACACACACACACACACAACACACAAACATGCATACACACATACCATTTTTGATATGAAACAGGATATTGGCCGGGCCGTACTGTAATGTAACGAGAGAATCGACATCATCACCAAAAGGCTTTTTTCCCCTCACAGCTAATTGTGGGGTCAAAGGTCGTCGTGTCATCCAAGACCAAACCCACGGCAGCTCTCTCTCTCCCGGGTCCAACCGGGCGGCCAAGAGCTAACTGAATGTTTATTTAATCATGAGCTTGTTTTTTTAGCAGTACAGACACACACACACCACACACACACACACGTGCACACACACACACGTGGACACACGTACACACACGTACACACACACGTGCACACGTACACACACACACACACACACACACACGTGCACACACACACACACACGTGGACACACGTACACACACGTACACACACACGTGCACACGTACACACACACACACACACACACACGTGCACACACACACACACACGTGCACACACACACACATGTGCACACACGTACACACACACACACGTACACACACGCACACATGCACACACTTAGCTCATTACTCTTGCATCCAAACGGCTAGTCAACCCCCCCCCCCCCCCTCCTCTTTGAAGATGAAAAGAGGCGGGCTCATAGTTAAGTCACAGCTAATCGGGCGTTCCCGCCGTGACGGACGGAGCCGCCCGCTACGCGCCGGCCGCCGTTCCTCCCGGTTAGCTGATTGCTCATTAGCTGTGATTATGTCATGGCTGCCTCTCCGGCTTGTGCTCTCTCCCCCCGGCAGGATAATTGATTGTGGCCGAGGAGTAGAAGTGTGCCGAGGACACCCCCCCCCCCCCCCCACCACCACCACCCCCCAACCCTCCTCACCCCCCCCCCCCCCCCACCACCACCCCCCCCACCCCCCAACCCTCCTCACCCCCCCAGTAGCAGATCTGCACTGATGATGAGGCTGTGATCCCCGGCTTCTGAAGTGTTTATGCAGCGCACATCCCAGCCAGCCTCCGCCTTCACCTGCCACCGCCACCACCACTACCCACCACCACCACCACCACCACCGCCACCACCACTACCCACCACCACCACCACC
>CM051011.1:5999349-6041849 GCA_027704905.1 Muraenolepis orangiensis | reverse complement strand
ATTATACCTGACTCTGGTCCTGGTTTGTTCTTTGAAGTGAACTCTGCACGACCCGCTTCGCCTGGCCTGGGAACAGCCGTGTATAAAGGCTTACATTGAGGGAACATGGATGACCAGACACGGCTAGAGACCAGACCTCTAACACACACCCCTCCCCCCCCCCCCCCCTCCACCCTCCTTTCCCCCTCCCTCCCTTTCTAGTGTGTTCCGTTGCTGCCTTGTTCCTCCGTGTTGTCCCTTGGTTGTTTGGCCTCCGTGTTTGGCTGGGGCGGTGGCAGCAGCCCCGTCCTGATTGGCATTTACTCTCTCCTCGCCCACCCCCCCGTGTCTCGTCCCCCCCCCCCCCCTCGTCCCCTCTCTGTTGTTGTTGTTGTTGTTGTCGTCGTGACAATCGACTGTTGCTATCGACGGAGAGCCGGTGAGAATGAAGCTGGCAGGGTTCCTGTTGCCACAGCGTGTGGCTGTCTGCTCAGCACAGACACTCCAAAGGGGCCCCCCATGTGAAGAGGGCTCGGGGAGAAAAAGCTTTTGCTGTTGCCTCCCCTCCTCCTGTTTTCTCATCTCCTGCCCGGTCCTCCTCCTCCTCCTCCTCTTCCTCCACCTCCACCTCCTCCTCCTCCTCCTCTGTTGCCAGATAAGATGGCGTCTGTCATGGCGAGGGGAGCCGGTGGTGGTTCAATAGGCTTGGGCAAGACCAGAGCAATGTACAGGGACGCTGTGTCCCGCCATGCGGCCTTAACGTATCCATGAAGGGACTAGCATATACCCCTTGCCGTAGACCAGTAATTATCAACTAGGGCTTGTGGGGCGGCATCAGGCCGCCAAGGATTCCTGTCCTGGCCCCGTGAACTTATGAATTAATTTAGAACATATGACAAGGAAAAAATGTAAGCAACCCTAAAGGTTGATTGAAGCAACCCCAACAACAATTGAGATGAAAATCATTTTATTAGTTATTAGAGTGATCTACCGTCAACAAATATGTGTGTTGGACATGGCTCTAAAGACGTTATAAACCCATCTGTCAGCGTGTTATTAGCAAGCAACCTACACCAGCGTTTCTCTCTTTAGCCTTTTTCAGAGTAAATCAGAATCTAAACCTGGAGGATTGAATCCTCTTTATTGGTCACATACATGTCAACAAACAGAGATCTTAGTTTCTCTGCATTTAACCCATGCTAGTATGAGGAGCAGTGGTCAGCTATAGTATATCTACAGAGCCCCAGGGGAGCAGTGTAGGGGTCTGGTGCCTTGGTGCTTAAGGGCACCTCGGCAGTGCTCAGGTGTTTCGGGGGACTTGAACCGGCGACCTCCCGGTTCCCAAGCCACAAGTCCCAACAGACTGAGCTATCCTGCCGCCCAGTGACACATATATATATATATATATATATATATATATATATATATATATATATACAGTATATATATACAGTATATATATATATATATTGTTATAATCTGTGCCTGCTTAGTTAAAATCTGTGTCTGCTTAGAAAAAATGTGGCCCTTGGACAAAAGTAGTTGATGACCCCTGCCATAGACTATATAGACAAGACATATTTATGTGTCTCTGTCACAAGCGGACAGGCTCGCAAAAAATGGCAAATGAGAAAGAAAACAGACAGAATTTTTCATTGAGTGGATGTCTCATCATCATCATCATCATCATCATGTGTGTGGGCCATGTGTCACGCAATGAAAATCCACTTTCCATGTCGGAGTTCTTCTTTTATTCACTTTGTGGGCGTTCTTCTTGTGTTGGTGTGTTCCCCCTGGCAGCTGAGACACGGGCAGATCAACTGCAAGGACAGCGACAGCGAGAGCGTGAGCGGGGGGTCCAAGCCCTCCATCAGGAGCAGCTCCCGGGACAGACTGACGGACGTGAGTACTCCCCCACTCGCACCACTTAAGCACAGCTGACTCACACTCACTATGTCCACACACTCACTATATATATATATATATATATATATATATATATATATATGGTTAAATATATCAATACAAGGTTTTGCTTAACATATTAACATTTGTGAAGTCCAACCTGAAAGACACCTTCCAGCTGATTTTCCCTATAACCCCGTTTTTAGATCTAGGTCTAAATTGTTTGCCATTCGATGTTCACGATTTATAAATAGCCGGTCACACATGTCTATTTGAGGGGAAGAAGGTTCGAAGAAACCCGTTGACTCGTTCAGCGGGAACAGCAACCGTTCAAACAGCCGTTAGAAGAAGCTGCACTAGAACGACAAGGTACGCAGCGCACAGCGCACCATGCGTGCGTGTTGGTCACGGACATCGTGCGGTTTGCAAGCCGTATAATGGAACTAATGGATGTCATATGAGTAGAGAAGGAACAATGATCTCCGATAGAATGATTTTGCTACACGGTAACAACAATAATGCACTAACAAAGCAGGTAACCTGAGTAAGAGAAGATTGGGCTTTTTTTGGTTGTTGTTGTTGTTGTTGAGAAAAGCACATCATGGGGGCTGAGTCTGCCAGTTTGACTTTTGGAAAGCATCTTTGCGTCTGACCCTGTGATCGCGTTCAACATGCGGCGGTTACCACGGTAACCGGTGTTATCGCGTGTCCACCTGTTCAACGCAGAACTGGGTCTCGGTGTGTTACAGGTGTGTGCTTTCACCGCAAAGCATAAAGGTTAAGTGGCGTCCTGGTTAGGATGTGATGTTGACATGCCCCCCCCCCCCCCCCTCCCGGTGGGCTCTCTACAGGGGGCGGCGAGGCAGATAAATCATCTGCATGTCTTACAACATCCCACATCATCACACACACACACACACACACAAGGCTCGCATTAGCGCTGGAAAGTTTATTTTCGTGCACAGAAAAGTGTCTCTGTGACACGTAGAAGTGGTAATGCCCGAGAGGGAGGGAGGGAGGGAGGGAGGGAGGGAGGGAGGGAGAGAGAGAGAGAGAGAGAGAGCCATTTGGGGCGAGCCCTGCCACGGAAGAGGCCAGACTCCCATCTGGGACCAGACCGCCTGTCCGGGACCCTTACGATTTGTGTGGAGGAGCCCCATGGTAGGATGAGCTGTACGATAGCTGGACGCAGTCCACCCACGAGACCGGCACAGTCTTCGGGAGCGAGACACGGCAAACCGAGCGAGGCGAAACCCGTCTCCTGCGCGTCGCTCGGCGCTGCTCGACCGACCATGAAATTCCGACAAGCAATGCGATTTTGACAACTGGAAGTCGAAGTCATCCTCGCAGATTTGCGTCGAAAGGACGGAGGCTTTAGGAGGGACTCTGTCTGCAATCGAGACGGACAAAGGATTGTTGATGGGTTTTTGGAACGTGCTTACATGCTTCATTGATTCATTAAAATCTGCAGCTGAACCGTGTCATTATTATATGTACTATATCTATAGTCTGTACTTAAGTCATTGGTCGCTTTACATTCTGAGCCATTGTAAAGTAGGCCTTTTTCTCTCGTCGTCTTTGAGTCAGTGCGCAGGCGAGAATTCATATTCCCCGTACTCTATACTTACCAAGCAATTCAACAAACACCACTGTTTTTCTTTGCCGGTTGCACAGAGAGCTGGGAGGAGCCTGGTTGTGATTTGTCACAGTGACTTGCTTTGTTTCGAAACATCGGTTTGGAAACGCAACGCTTCTAACTATAAGCTTTTTATTATGTCTTCGGAGCATACAAAACCCCCACACAGAACTGCGGTCCCTTTAATCCACACAGTATCTCCCCCAGACTCCAATCCCTGGATGGGATGTGATCCCTCATCCCTGTACCTTGAGGCCTGGCCGTCATCCCACAAGACGGGGGGAGGGGACGGGGGGGAAGTGTGTGTTTGTGTGACACAGATGCTGGAAGCCAGCCTGGAGGACGACATGCCTTGGAGATGTGTCCCACTTTAGACATCAAAAGGGACTCTCTGTCTTGCAGTCTAGATCATCATGAACATCTACACAGTCCTATTATTATTATTTTTTCCGCCTTGTCCTTTCGCTTCAACAGTTGTTTTCCTCGGTTTAACTCATGAACATCGCAATGTGATAATATGCTACTGGCGTGTTCCTTGAGGGGTTGGAACGTTGGAACATATATGTATAAAATGAATTGTTATTTGTAGCTATTTGTAGTCACAATTAGTCTTGGTCAAAATAGACAAAAAACCTTGCTACGGTGTGGTTGAAGAGACTTCATTTGCCAGGATTAAATAAAAAACATTGCATGGGTCATGCGGTGGAGTGACTCGGGGATAGCTGTTACCCTGACGGCTCAGTAAACCAACGTTGTGCTAATGATATTTGCTAAAGGCGTCTGCCCTCCTGACTCCTGGGTGACTGGGCTCTCCGTCCTCTGCTCTGTCTGAGAGGCAGAAGCAGGCCGCCAAAGGTCAGTCTTGGCAGCTCTCTCTCTCTCTCTCCCTCCCTCTCTCTCTCTCTCTCTCTCTCTCTCTCTCTCTCTCTCTCTCTCTCTCTCTCTCTCTCTCTCTCTCTCTCTCTCTCTCTCTCTCTCTCTCTCTCTCTCTCTCTCTCTCTACCCCCCCCCCCCCTCTCTCTCTCTCTCTCTCCCTCTCTCTCCCATGCCTCGGTCCTGAGTGCTGCCAGCTCATTAAGTTCTACAAATGGCACATCAGCTTGGCCGTGTTTGCCTGGGCCCCGAACGCTCGCTCAAATTGGCAGGCTTAGCAGTAGCATTTGCTCTGAAGCTCCAGCTTCCCTTTTGGGTTCGTTTGAAGCCGACATGCCGAATAAACCTTCCCCCCCACCCAGCCCCCACCCTTCCCCCACCCCCACCAGTAGCCAAACCATCCCCCCCCCATCCCTACTGTCTCTGTCTGGGTGGGCAGGCGTTCTGACAGGCAGGCGGTCCCCGGCCCAGGGGGGGGGGGGGGTGGGGGTGGGAGTCTTCCAGATCCGTGGATGGAGGGTGTGGAGGAGGGGTTGGGGGGGGGGGGGGGGCGAGGGAGTCTGGGATGAATCACTGAGTCACAATCACATTTAGTCTCTGTGGCAAGGGGTGAAATGCCGCCGTTGCCCAGCTGCCTATCAAATAAATTGGCAATTACGGGGGGGCCTCGGTTTGCGAGTAAACAGCGCTACTTCCCCACCCACGGCGCTCGAGGCTGAAGGGCAGGTTCAAGGGAGCCAGCCTCCAGGAGGACCGGGAGCTAGCCGACTATCTTCATAAAAGGATAACAGACGTGGTTGCTATAGAATGCATCCCCTATTTAGTTTATTTTTGTTAAGGCAACCCAAAACATTTTTCCTGTGACTTCAGCTCACCAAGTTTGTCCAGCTGCCGTGGATTAAGATAGGAATGGAACGTTACAGTAACACTCCACACCCCCACTGCTACTGCTACTGCTACTGCTACTGCTACTGCTACTGCTACTGCTACTGCTACTGCTACTACTGCTGCTACTGCTTCTGCTGCAGCGTTGTATGGACAGGGTGTTCCATTTCAAGACACAGTATGAGTTGTGTGTGTTGCGGTCTTCTCAAGAAACGCCGTCTCGATTGGTCGGTGTGACTCGTTGCTCATCGCCTGGCGTGGACTTGTGCTGGTGAGTGTTTGTTTCGGCTGGAATGAAAACTGCTGGTTGGTCCCAAATCCTCCCTGTGTTTACCCTGGCTCCGCCCACACACGCGAGGGTCTGCATCAGTCATGCGGTGAGTGAGGTCTTTGCGCGAGTTTGCGGCGTAGCGACACATCTGGAAGTGATACGGCGGGAACGTCCAAGCCGTCATCGTGACATAGGCCCCCTTTTTTGAAGCGGTTGCGGTGAAAACACAACATCTATATCTCCCTCCTGGCCGGTAAAACTGAGCCCCCTCATTACGGCCCCCCCCCCCTCTCTCTGATTCAAACACAGCCCACCAGTTGGAATTCCGCACGCATCTGTTCAAACCATTTAGAATCACATCTGGAATTTGATCACATGGCACAAAACAAGATTCAACATTCAAGATGTTTTATTTGCCAGTACAATGGAATGCTTACTCCCCATTCCCTCCCACAGTATACATTTCCTAAAACACTATACTATAAAACAAAAAAACTGTACACAATAAAAGGAACAATAAAGTGTACATGTGTTGAATTGTGCAAAAACGCATTTTAAAAGCCTTTTTAAAGTGCCAGTAGTGCAGCAGCATTATGAATACAGTGCAGAACAGTGCAGTAGCTGTAATGAGATGACGATAGTCCAGCAAAAGTATGATAGTGTAATGATAGTGTAATGTAATATGGATGACAATGTTATGATAGTGGCAGCACTCCTAGCAGTTCAGTAGGTGGATAACAACTTTCCTTGAACCTGGTAGACAGATGCAGAAAAAGGGACATTATTGGGGAGGTTAATATTATTATTTTAAAAGATAGCTCGAGGTTATCTCGGGGGGGGGGGGGGGGGGGTGGTGGGGGGGGAATGATCTTCCCTATGTATGTCTACTGGGGGTCCGCTTCCCCCAGTGAACTGCCTGTGTCACGTGGTGCGTGTGCATCTCAGCGTGTCCGTCCCACCTTCCCGGTACATTCTGCAATTATTTCCTGACACTCGGATGTAAATGAGGTCGCAGTCTGCCTCCATGTCCAGATATGCTGACCAATTTGCACTGACACAGAACTTGTAATTGCTCACATCAATTATCCATTGCCGCCCCACTCTCTCTCTCTCTCTCTCTCTCTCTCTCTCTCTCTCTCTCTCTCTCTCTCTCTCTCTCTCTCGTTCTCGTTCATGGTCTCTTTTACACACTCTCGCTCTCACTGTCTCTATCTCTCTCTCTGTAGTGTACGCTCTTTCTCTCTCTCAGGGACTCTCGATAATTTGAAATGCCCCCTTATTAGAGAGAGCCAAGCATGTAGATACGGCGGTTGAAATGTTGTATCTATAATTACTTCATTATTATCGGGTCTAAGGCGCTGCTCAGACCAGTGTGTGTGTGGAGAGGGGAAGCAACAGTTATCGGTTTACATTAAATCGGTCATGTTTCTGGGGACAACCTAAAAATCGAAAAACTCCACATTCCACAATCATTGATGGTAGAAAAACCCATATGCATCTGTAGGGATGGATTTGTGATACGGTTTGATATTTGTAATATCTCACCACTGTCTCTTTTTTGAATACAGAACTAATAAGAGAACAAACTGTGACAAAATACTAATACTACAGAAAATATATTTTGAAAGTCAACACCAAGGCATCAAAGAACATCTATCATCGGTGGATTGCTTTGGTCTGAATGTTTCTGATACACTGAGCCGGGCTGTACCGCTCCTGGCGAGGCTAGTTTGGCAACGGATGAACACCATAGAGAGAGGACTTTGTATTCACGCTCGGCTTTGTCTGCAAATCAGTCAGATGAATAGGCTGCCTCCACAGTAGTGACCAGACATGCATATTTCCACCTCTGGCACTTCAGATCCAACCTGCCCTCTCTCTCTCTCTCTCGCTCTCACTCTCACTCTCGCTCTCTCTCTCTCTCTCTCTCTCTCTCTCTCTCCTCTCTCTCTCTCTCTCTCTCTCTCTCTCTCTCTCTCTCTCTCTCTCTCTCTCTCTCTCTCTCTCTCTCTCTCTCTCTCTCTCTCTCATCCTCTGTGTGTCTCTCTCTTTTCCTCTCTTACCCGCCTGAGGTCGGGTGGTGAGGAACAGATTGTGACACTTTGTGACATGGCAGTCAGGCAGAATTATGCCGCCCCTCAGTCTCAGCTGCCATTCCCCCACCAGCGCTATGTCCATCAGGGGCCCGGTTTTGGCCCCCGCTGGACTCCTTGTCTCCCCACATGTACCGGGGGCCACGCTTGGCTCTCTGCCTGCCTTCACAAGTAACTCTGTACACTGTCTGTCTGGATCTTCTCTAATGTAAACGCGGAATTAAGGAATAGGAGGATAATCAGTTAGTTAGATCGTGCCGGGCGTTCAACTGACCTTCAGTAGGGAGTTCAATGCCCGTGGGTCAGGGAGGTGATGTACTGAACCTTCCGCCTTGTTCCTGTTCCTGAAAGGGCATCAGCCATTGGCTCCTGCACAGGCGTTCGGAACAGTCGTGACCTCAACTGTAGTTAATGTTAGTGCATACCCCAGCAAAGTGATGTTCTTTAATTGTGGAATGTGATACAGAGAGGCGATAGTGGGCTAAATACTCTCCTGCTGGATAAATGTGCTCCGTCCCGTCCTGCGGATGATGATGGATCTGTTCTCATGGAAGATTAATGGGCTGCAAAAGTGGTGTCGAATGTCACCGGTGAAGGTTGCGAGTATCGAGAGTATCGAGCGATCCCGATCCCCGTCCATACGTTTTCAGGAATGACATAAATAGGCTCAGCCGGGAATCTACTGTATTCAGACCTCCTATCTTCTAAAGCCACACGATACGTCAGGCCAAAGTCTGCGGGCTCTGGCACGTCCCGATTTCCCAACCTCTGTACCGCATCATCTCCGCAATTGTTACGCACTGCCGCTCGGATCTTGCTTTATGCAGCACAGGGGCGGACGTATTGTCTCTGCGGTTCCCCCACCACCCCTAAACAAGGACCCCGGTAGCCTTGATTTCTTTCTCTGGATTCCTAGCTGGAGTCCCCCCCCCCACCCCCCCCCCTCTCTCTCTCTCTCTCTTTGTTCCAACGCTTTTACTGTGAAGGCTGCTCTAGTGGGGTACGTTGAATAAATGGAGCCCGGAGGAATCTACAAAGGTCTCTCTCTGATTGGACGCATGGAGAGAGAGAGAGAGAGAGAGAGAGAGAGAGAGAGAGAGAGAGAGAGAGAGAGAGAGAGAGAGAGAGAGAGAGAGAGAGAGAGAGAGAGAGAGAGAGAGAGAGAGAGAGAGAGAGAGAGAGAGAGAGAGAGAGACGGTTGCCATAGCGATGAGACCCACTGTGGGAGCTGGCTGGAGGGCGGGAGGAAAGGGGAAGTGATGCATTTTCCTTTTGTGAAGGAAGGTGTTCATCGACTGACATTGGTCCCCCCCACCCGCGCGCTGCGCAACGGTCAACACCCACGTAAACAGGCTGTAGTGCATGCACCTTCCCAACCCCACAACCACCCCCCCCCACCCCCCCAACCCCACAACAATACCACCACCACCACCGCCTCCGCCCACTCCCTCACCTACCATCTGCGTCAGTCACAAAGGTGAGGTGGGCGTGTGTTCCGGACCGCAAAATACACCAATTCAACTATTTGCCTATTTTTGAGTCGATTGGGATCTGTTCAGTGTACGTTTTCCTTCCCCCTGATATTGATCGGATGATCAATATCAAACTGCGTGTCGACTTTCCCATTTTGTTTGCCATACTTTTAGTCTCACAACACTACGGCGTACGACTTTAAACTATATGTCATGCCTGTCATACTATTACTGTTATTACTGCGTATCGTTATTGGCTCTCCATGACCGGTATACTGTATCGTCGTCATGGCACATGGTAGTCGGAGAGCTCACCTGGAAGTAAGCGTAGTGCGGGAACCACACTCAACGATTCACAACAGAGAGCCGGGATATCGGGATAAATGACGGGGAACACCAGACACGTCACGGTGTGATTTAAGAGCCTTACGACGGGTGAATATCCAAGCGAACGTCATGTTTCTCATGTGTTTTGAACAGCGTCCCCCCCCTTCTCTCGTCTCGTTTGACGGGGCGACACTTTGCAACGCTGTCCGTATGCATTAGGACCCTACTCTCTATCCCCAATCCCCGTCCCGGCCCCGAGCGCCAGAGAGAAGGGCATGTTCTATCTTATTCAGGACCCGGGTGTCCGGCTGCATTACTGAGAGGCATTGCATGTCACATCTCTTCTATTCTCGAAGATGGCACGATTTCCCTTTTAAACCCCGCAAGGCAACAGAATCGAAACCCAAAAAGAATAGACAGATAGATAGATGGAAGATAGATGGAAGATGGACGGAAGATAGACGGAGCCACGCGTGGAAAGACTTAAATGACAGACTCACGGATGGGGAGCAGCGGTGAGATATTGCTGCTGGAATTAGAGGAGCAGAAGATTATTCCAGAGGCATTATTTCCCTCAAGTCGTGAGCTTAAGTCAAATTTGGTAGCGAAATGAAATTGCCAGGAGTGGGGAAACCAGACTAGGTAGAGTTCATGAGTAGAGAAATAACATTTTCATTTGTTTCCCCCACACCCATGGGAACCCGAGGAGGCTCTCGGTAAATAGAGGCAGCCGTGAGAAATGATTTTCTTTCTGTCCTTTTTTTCTTCTTTTCAGGATATTGTTTTATCTTGCACTTATCAATCCTGTAATCTTGTCAGGAGCCAGAAAACCTGGGGGCCTGCTGTTTTTACCATCGCCTTCTGTGACACTGGAGACTCCCATGCTTGCAGCCAGACTGCCTTGGCCTCCTCTTTTACACTGATTTGTCCTGTATGTGTTTTTACTGCTTCAACGAGACGACGGCGGCTCGAGTTACATTTTAAATACCGGGGGAGATCAATTCTGGGTAATTGGGGGCTGGAGACGCACGTTTAGTATTGTATTTCTGCCCTCGCCTTGTCTCGGTATTCTGCTCGGTAGGAATTATTTTGGGGGTTTTAATGTTTGAACTCATTAGTATAGTAGTTATAGTTCGTCTTCTCCAGGCTTCTGCTAATTAGCAACTCAGGACAGTTAAAACGTAAAAACAGTTTTTTTTACGTTCTTAAACCTGGCATTTTCCACCTGGTGTATTGTGTGTTTCAGGCACTGGGGATTGTTCTTCTAAGTCTTTTTCATGTTAATCCGTTGTTCTTCCTCCGTTCTTTGTCTCTCTCTCTCTCTCTCTCTCTCTCTCTCTCTCTCTCTCGCTCTCGCTCTCGCTCTCTCTCTCTCTCTCGCTCTCTCGCTCTCGCTCTCTCTCTCTCTCCTTCGGTATCTTGGGCCTGGTTTGCCTGCAGGTAAAACATTGTCACAAGTCTCTTCCTTGTTTCCAGTGTCAGGGCTCTTGGTTTCTTGTCAGGTACTTTGCTCCCAAGCCTCCCCTTGTCTTTGTCTCTGTCATCACTCGGTATCGCATCGCATTTATCATCGCGCCGCTGTTACCGTCGACCCAGCATTGTGAGATCCAGCATTGTTATCCCCCGTAACGCCATTCACAGTCTAGGTATTGACTCCCTATAGTCTGGTATTATCTCATTTCAAAGAGATTTCTGGGGGATTACGGCTTGGGGGGCTGATATCACCACCGGTGGCACTACATCAATCGTCAAGTATGTGTGTATGATCAATGGATAATTCTCCACAAACATTGGCTGTCGCGTTCAAGTGTGTTTGTAGTGCGTTGGATCAATGATTAATCTCCAGAAGCAGAGCTCTGATCTGGAACTGGCAACCGAGATCTCCTCCCAGGTGACAGTCTGTGCCCGCCTGTCATTCACACTCACACCACATATAAAGCCTTTTTTTCACATGGCCCGTTCCGATTATGAAGGATATTAACGCAAGGAATTGAATATGTGTAAGCAATAAGGAGATTAGTGTCTTCCCGTGGGATGCACCCCCCTTTCTCTCACTCACACACACACACACACACACACTCAGGCACACACACACACACACATACACACACACAGACATACACATACACACATACACATATACACACACACACACACACACACACAGCCACAGACACACACGCACACGCACACACATACACACACACATACACAGAGACACTGCCACTGCCACTCACACACAAACATACACACACACACACACACACACACACACACACACACACATACACACACACATACACACAGCCGCAGACACACACACACACACACACACACACACACACACACACACACACAGCCGCAGACACACACACTCACACACACAGCCACTCGCACACACACATACAGCCACATACACACACACACACAGCCACACACCACACACACACACACACACACACACACACACACACACACAAACACACCCTCAATTCCTGCAGTCCTGGCTGTTAATACCATGTCATTCACTGTGAATGAGTAGCGCCGAGCCCATCTCTGAGACCTGATTCATGCGGTCAAATCCCGTGGCTGACTGCATTGTGTCCAAACAGAAAGGGTATTGGGGGGAGAGGAGGGAGGGGGGGAGGGGGAGAGGAGGGAGAGAGGGGGGAGACACTAATCTTATGGGCATTTTAAATAGGCCGGCAGCGCTCTCACATCAAAGCAAAGCAAAGATGAAATGCTGGCCTTGCCGTAACACAATAAGGATTCACTCGTTTCGTTAGCGACACACATCGGCCCATCCCCATCCTCCTGTACGGTGGATCCCTGCCAGTTATTCCTCCCTTGCATATTTAAAATACGGATTTGAATCACCACGGATAGCCAGCCATTTACATGTATACTGTATATATATACGTAGCTTGGAATGTATATTTTGTAGCGTATAGACGGATATACTATATACTATATACTATATAAGTGTATACCGTTGTGAGACAGTGGTTAGTTTGACCCTACTGATGTGTATTGAGTTATTGTAATTATAAAGCTGCTAAAGAGATACACATTAACGCAGTACTTTTTTATTTATTAACTTAGCTCTCAGAAATATTCAGCGAAGTCAAACTAAAGTTAATAATACTTAAGTATAAGGAAAACGTATACCCCAAAATATATAATAGATGGATATATATATATATATATATATATAGATAGATAGACATAGCCATAAACCACACATCAACACATTATCGGCTCATTCGATAACATTGGTTTGGACGTCAAATCCAAATCCCAACCCCGCTATGGGAAACAAGCGAAAGGGGAAGATGGCAGTGCTGACTCCACACAGGACCACCGATTGATGAGGATTAACCTTGGCCCTGCCCCTGCTGGCCCACCGCCCACACCGCCCAGAACCAGTGAAATTAGCCAAGCCCGGAGGGAACCAGGGCCATCTGATTCCAAGCCCCCTCGTCTGCTCCTGGCCTTATCTCCCGGCCAAATGAGATCAGCGCGTGGAGGGCAGCGAGAGCTGGCAGCCAGGCGGAGGTGTAATAATCAACCAGCCAGGGCCATGGCACTCAACTCCCTCGTGTACCCAGAGAGAGAGAGAGAGAGAGAGAGAGAGAGAGAGAGAGAGAGAGAGAGAGAGAGAGAGAGAGAGAGAGAGAGAGAGAGAGAGAGAGAGAGAGAGAGAGAGAGAGAGAGAGAGAGAGAGAGAGAGAGAGAGAGAGAGAGAGAGAGAGAGAGAGAGAGAGAGAGAGAGAGAGAGAGAGAGAGAGAGAGAGAGATCATGGACTCTGCTGGAGCCTTCTGCAGCCTGACCCACTCTTTGCCCACACAAGGACAATCCACTCCAGGGCTGCTTTGCTTTGCATGGTAGAGCGCCGCCAGTGTGCATAATTACAGTTTTGACGGCTTATTCTGGATGAATTTATCCAGGAGATTACAGTGGCTAAAAGGTAGTGAGGATAAACGCTCGCTTGGCGTAATTGCTTTTTATCGCTATTGTGTGTGCGAAAAGCACTCATAAGCATTTTTTTACATTGGTTAGCAACAACCCTCCGTGGTGGATATAGTCCACTGCTAATCTCAACTTTAGTCAATTAGTAGGGAAACAAATGTTTGATGTCGTGCAGTGTGGTTAGGGAAATGATTGACCTCTGTGTGCACTGTAAACGCAATTTAGCTTGTCTCCGTGTTCCTCCTGTTTTTGTTCTGTTCAATGACCAAAGTAAACCTCAATTAAGTGCCATATTAGTTCCTAATGAACGGTAATATTGTATTTTTAGTTGAATTCAGGTCTCATCATTTAATTACATTTCTTTGGTCTTCACCAAAAAATGCCTTCCGACTTCAAAGCACACAAAATAAATCAATTGTACACAATTAGCTTAGCTGTTGTTCACCGTTCAGGCTACACGTACACAGATGTTTTTCAAAAAGTTAGCAAAATCCGTAGCTCATTCCGACAGTTCCGGCTGTTCCTCAATATAGCCGCAGAGTAACAACAGTGTACATTGTTGTGGAAACACCACGTAAACGGTCGTATTAGCAAATGTTAATAAAACCGGCCCTATTTTGGCCTATGTCCACCATTGCACAAAATTGCCTCATGCACAAAGAAGCGATAACTCTGCCCACTCTGACGCCACAAGCCTAAACCTTCCCCTGTCCACACGGCAACACTGGGAACTGAGTTTCTGAGCATCTTCACCCTGGAAGGAGTTTGACAAAAAGGTTAGTTTTTCAGTGACCTATAAAACGTAGTTTGCATGTGTAAAAAGATGCCAAAACGCATTGGAAAGCTTTGTGTTTGTTTTTACAATACCTACAGTGTGTGTGTGTGTGGCGGTTTGACCCCACCACCAGCACCTTTGATATAATTACCCCCCCCCCCCCCCCTCACCCCCATTCCCGCTTCTCCACGTCAATTATTCATCTGAAAACACAGCGGAAATGAAAGTTTAGATGATGAATTAGGGCGCTGGCTGTGCAGTACTTTAGATGGGGGCGCGTGGGCTCTGCCAGTGATTGCATGGCACCGCTGCGGTGTCCCTTAGCCATCTGGAAGAACGGCCTGTGCCAACAATATCGGCGAATAGGGAGCCGTTGGGCTGAATTTATGATTGGCCATTGATTCGCATGCTATAGGGTCCTGGAAACCGCGTGGCTACGCCCCCCCCACCCCCCCGCTCCCCCCCCGCTCCTCCCCCCCTCCTCCCCCCCCACACTGGAGAGCAATAGGGAGCTCTAAAAGTGTGTCTGTCCTTCAGCTGCGGCTGTGTGCATTGTTCCCCTTCCTCCTCCTCCTAGAACCCCTCCTACTCCTCTTCTTTCTCGTCCTCCTCGTCGTCCTCCTCCTCCTACTTCTTCTCCTTCTCCTCCTCATCTTCCTCCTCGTCCTCCCCCATCTCCTCCTTCTCCCCTACTATTCCTCCTTGTCCTCCTCATCTTCTTCCTCCTCCTTCCCCTCCTCCTCCTTCCTCCTCCTCCTCCTCCTCCTCCTCCTCCTCCTCCTCCTCCTCCTCCTCCTCCTCCTCCTCCTCCTCCTCCTCCTCCTCCTCCTCCTCCTCCTCCTCCTCCTCTTCCTCCTCTGGTTGGCCCAGTTAGATTAAATTCCTCTTAGATTCAGTAGGGCGTGTGGGCCTCTGTGGGAGGGCCTGCGTGGCGTGGGGCCCACTGACAATCAGCACCCAGCCAGCTCCCACTAATGAGCAGGGGGAGGCGTGGACGTTGGCCGCTCTCTGAGACAGACAGCCGCGCTGCAGCAGCGGCAGCGCTGCTGGGTTGGACCGGAGCTCGGGTGGGGGGGGGGGGTGTGGGGGGAGGGTGGTGCAGGGGGTGGTGGGCGGTGAGGTGGGGGGGGTGTGGGGGGAGGGTGGTGCAGGGGGTGGTGGGCGGTGCGGTGGGAGGGACGGGGGGGGCGGTGTTTTTCAGGACGCGGAGGCGGTGGGCTGGTGTGTTGTTGGTGCAGCGCAGCGCAGCGTCGACTGGATCAGCTTCCAGGGGGCAGATCGGCAGTCAGTTTGGGAAAATATCACAGCCCATTAGTTAGGAGCAATGAAATGGAGTCAACTTGTGGGACTCCATTAGGCACGCGGCGGTGAGGCGAGCGCCGTCCCCCCGGTGGGAGGCTGCTATTCTGGAAGGATTGAGCACAGAGATATAATTGGACTGGGGAAATCAAGCAAGTTTCAGTGGTCCTGGAGGGGCTCTCGGATGGAAAATGAGAACACAGGCTTTTGTGTTTTCTCTCTCTCTCTCTCTCTCTCTCTCTCTCTCTCTCTCTCTCTCTCCTCTCTCTCTCTCTCTCAACTTTACAGCTTTTGAATAGAGAGTGCAAAAAAGATAACAGACTGAAAATAAATGCATGCATGATATTTTTCATTTAATTTCCCTGTCTCCTTTCTCTCTCCATCCCCGGCTCCGGCTTTGGCTAACCCTAAGCTAGGCAATATGCATTTGCTCATCCGCGTCTTTCCCTAAGCATTGATGAGACTGAGGATTGTGCTTCATAATAAACAGGGCTTAGTCTTAACAGAGGCAGCTTGCTAAGCCTCTGAAGGCTTGTTTTCGGGCAGAGCCGGCTGCCAGCCGTGTCCCATAGGTAGTTAATACAGCAGCATGTCGATGAGCGTACGTACCCTGGGGGGTTTGGCTTCTTACCAGCTCCCACAATGATGCTTTCTGGGGGGAAATGCAACGGCTGACGTTTGGGTTTCACGGTGTGGTTTCACGTGGCAAATATGAATGGACAGACCCTGTGGACAGACCCGGTGCTGCCGGTAATTGATGTGCAGTGTTGGCATCTTCTTCATCGTGGGACAAATCCGACCAGGCACACCTGGCCTGACATGCTGTTGGCTGACACGGCCTGCAAGGGCCTGACCCAGACCTAGGGCCTGACCCAGACTAGGGCCTGACCCAGACTAGGGCCTGACCCAGACTAGGGCCTGACCCAGACTAGGGCCTGACCCAGACCTAGGGCCTGACCCAGACTAGGGCCTGACCCAGACTAGGGCCTGACCCAGACCTAGGGCCTGACCCAGACTAGGGCCTGACCCAGACTAGGGCCTGACCCAGACTGGGGCCTGACCCAGACTAGGGCCTGACCCAGACTAGGGCCTGACCCAGACCTAGGCCTGACCCAGACTAGGGCCTGACCCAGACTAGGGCCTGACCCAGACCTAGGGCCTGACCCAGACTAGGGCCTGACCCAGACTGGGGCCTGATCATCCTCCAGCTTCATCTTCTTCACAGGAGGAGCGGTCCAGCGGTCCAGGAGCGGTTGTTGTTGTCATGTTGGCATTCCATTCCATAACTAATGAATCGCATTAATAGCTAATTAGAACCTACTTCAGGGGTTCTTCATTCCATGGAGCTCTCTCTGCTCATGCCATGATCATCAGTTAGGCCTCCGCTGAACACGTCGGGGTAAGATGTATCTGTTAGGTGTTAGGTGCCAATCATCGAGCCAATCTATTTTTAACTGGATAAAGGAATTGCTATGAGATCAATCAGGGTCCATCCAGTTAGTCTTAATTGGTTTTGTGAGGGATTGGTGGGTGTAATTAGATTAGAGGCTTAGAAAGTGGTGATAGTGATAAAATAGTGACTATTGAGCTGCATTCAATCTGCTTCATCTCGTACTTCTGTCGACATGCTTAAAAAATATATAGATATAAATTCAGAAAAAATACAGAAAAGAAAAATATATATGTATATATATATATATATATATATAAAATATGATGTTTCAGGAAATATTACAGTATATGAGCCATCGACATGCATCTCAGCAACTACCTGTGCAATTCTCTCTCGTTCACTCCCTCACGGCCTCTCTCTGTCTCTTTCTCTCATGCGGTCTTTCATTCGCCCGTTCTCTCTGGCTCTTTGTGTCCTCCCCGTCCCGGGAATGATATCTCCGTGGCGCAAGGGTGTTGACATTTTGCCTTCCCCTTGGGAACACATCACCATGAATGTTATCTGCCCCTTAAAGACAGGCTGTGTCCCCGGCAGTCACTCTCAGGCCTGTCCTCAAAGGGCACACGCCATTCTAACCTCCCACCCCTGAACCTCCCCGCAAGCCCTAAAGAAGAGGAAAAAACTGACAGCTCCTTTGATGGATTTGAGGCAGGGTGTAAGGTGGAGATGCTGGTGGTGGTCCTGATGGAGGTGGCAGTGAGGGTCCCTCGTTTTGGGTCCCTCGTAGTGGAAAGCTTGAAATGGTCGGTTGAAAAGGTGGCTGGCCCTTTTTTTCATTTTTTCTCTTAAAACGTCTTTGCCGAGATCTAATCAGGTTGTGGGGGACCTCGTGGCCCTTTCAGAGTAGAGACCAGGAATCTGGGACTGACCCAAGGGGCTCGGGGGCCCCTGGTGTCGCTGGGGGCCCCCACATATCTCCAAATGTGCATTAAAAATGTCACCAAGCGACAATACATCTTCCACTTGGTAAATGGACTGCATTTTTATAGCGCCTTTTTTTTTCTTTTTTTTAACCAAAGTGTTTAACAAGTTATAAGCCTCGTGTTCACCCATCCATTCACACACCGACGGCGCGGTGTCAACCATGCAAGGGCGACAGCCAGCTTGTCGGGAGCAGTGAGGTGTGTGGGGTCGCTCAGGGACACCACGACACTCGGCGAGGAGGAGCCAGGGATTCGAACCAGCAACCTTCTGGTCGCCAGACAACCCGCTCTGCCTCTTGAGCGACACCCAATGCCGTCCACTTCCATGTCTCTGGATTTTATTTGTTGTCGTCCCCCCAAAATCGCCTGGGCAGGTTTGGGTGTCCGTGCCCTGCCGGCAGGCAGTGAGGGAAGGGGGAACGGGACTCGGGGAGGGGGGGGGGGACCAGGGTCCGTTAAATGTCAAGTGAACCTCCAAGGATTCTTATAGCTTGCAGGTAGTGAGGAGAAACGGAGAGATCTGTCTGACCGAGAGGACGATCACACAAAGGCAGACGTTCCGTTCCCTTGACTCGGCCCGATTGATTTTCATACAAAGTTGTGTTAAAAATGTGTTGATTTCCAAAGAGCAATTGAATACACTCACGGCGTCTGTGAGTAGAATGGGGGAAACGCCACAGACTATTTTTTATTTTTTAGTGTAACTCGTTTTCTTGTGGTTTTACAATGTTTAAGGGAACAGTATTTAAACCGGCCTGATTATAAAACCTCGCTTTGTGTTCAATATTTAAATGTCATATTTATATTTGTTTCCTGAACAATGTATTAAAATAGGTTCTTATTGTGCTGAGGAGCTTATTAACCTTAGCTCTTCTTAAAAAGGTTGTTGTGATATAAGTGATATATGTGATACATGATATAAGTGGATACTAGATACAAGATTTTAATTAGCCATTTGTAACAAGTACATAGGAACGCTTACTCCCCGTCCCCTCCCGCTGTATAATATATATAATATATAATAATATATAAATCTCAAAAACACCACCATAAAAATATAAATAATATATACAATGAAATAAACCAAAAAAAAAGCAGTATAGTGACTTAAATGATATGTACAGGTTTTTTTAATTGTTTTTTACAAACATATTTCAAAAACATTTAAAGTGCCAGTAGTGCAGCAGCATCGTGAATACAGTGCAGTACAGTGCAGTAACTGTAATGAGTCCAGAGAATCCAGCAAAGTATGTAAGTGTAATGGTAATGACAATGTTATGATAGTGGCAGCACTCCTAGCAGTTCAGTAGGCAGTGCACTGCCTGTGGGTAAAAACTATCTTTAAACCTGGTACTTTAAACCTCTTTACTTGCTAGTTTCCCTTCCAGTTGATTCATGCAGCCATTAGCATTAGCGTATCATTCAGACTGGTGTACATTTGTTGGCTGATTAAATATAAAATGTATAACATGTAGACATCCATACATATCTTCTGTTACTCAATAAATGAGCTTGGCTTGGGTAAACTCTATGCATGTTGATTGCATCCACATAGAAATATTAAATCCAATTCAACCGTTGTGAATGGAAATTATCTGTAAAGCCCTGAACACTGAACTGTGTGTGTGTGTGTGTGTGTGTGTGTGTGCGCGCGTGTGTGTGTGTGTTTGGTGTGTGTATGTGTGTGTGTGTGTGTGTGTGTGCATGAATGTGTGTAATGACTCACATTGGTATAACCTCATCACATCCCCATGGCGGTGATGTGTGTGTGTGTGTGTGTGTGTGTGTGTGTGTGTGTGTGTGTGTGTGTGTGTGTGTGTGTGTGTGTGTGTGTGTGTGTGTGTGTGTGTGTGTGTGTGTTCGGGAGGAGGGGGGGGGTTAGGAAACGACAGAAGAAATAGAATCTAAATTCTATGATTATTTCTCACGGCTTAATTGCGTGCGTGGCGCTCCGGCGAGGACGCCCGGCTGCTCCTGCGATCCCTTTTAGAAACCACTTAAAGGTTCTGCTTGGATGTGGATTAGTGGATAATGGGCACTGTAGGAGCAGCCCAGGTACAGACCATTAAAGTCTTCCTGAGATATCCTTGGCAGGCCCCCCCGGGGGGGGGGGGGGGGGGTTGGGGGGGGGCCTCATTGTTGGTGTGACGGGCTGGCTGAGTGGATTACATACAGTTTAGGGGCGACCAGGATTGGATTGGAACCAGGGGCAATTATCCACCTCAGATTGGACCGTGAGCGAGTCACCTCCCCGTGTCCGGGTTTTGTATAAACTACACGGGGCGACGCCTTCCGAGAATTGTGTCAGGATTTTGGCGGATAACAATATTAAGCGATCAAGCGCGGCGGTACGTACCGTGAGAGCGCGCGCGTGCGTGGTTTCACTCGTACAGGCGAAGGCATTTTTTTTCCCTCTCGAGCGCACCGCCGCCACGTTCTGAAGTGGGAGTTCAGTTAATTACCGTTTGTGTTGAAACTGTGTGGGTGAACTCCGAGATCCTCGCTATATATATAGATCACCCATCGCATGTACTGTAGGAAACATACAGGCAAGCCGCCTGCTGGCTGTTGGCTGCTTCCACACACCTGTGTGAGAAGAGCTCAGCCGACCGAGCACGTAGAGTTAGTCCATGTGGGTAATTAGCCTCGGTATGTGTGCACGTAAACAGGGATCATTTTAATGTGGGAAAACAGCCTGTATGACACGATTTAGCCACAAAGAGGTCAAAGGGTCAATACTTTCCGCTGTTTGTTAAAAAAGAAATCCATGAAATAGCTCCAATAAGCGTTCCAATAACAACTGTATGTAAATATACAGCTAATACCCCATCCCACGAATTAAAATCACAACACCCATGCCCTCTTTTGCTTCCAAGTTGTTTTGTCATTATTCTTAGTAAAGTAAATTATGCAAATTCAATTATTGTCTTTGCGTAAAGCACTAGGCCCCGATGCAGAAGGGAGGACTTTTAGTTAACACGCGTCCAACGATGCTCTCGTGAACATATATACATATAACTTTGCACTTAAATGAAATCTAAACATTTATCTCTCTGACCCTTGGGGGTAATACAAGTTTATTCATTTATTTTATTTTATTTTATTTATAATCGTGATTCATGCGGTGACTCGAGCAGTTCCACGAGCTGCTTCGCTGGTCCATGAGAAGCATGAAGGAATATTTGCTATTCATTAAGTGTGTGAGATGAGATGGAAATGTCTGCCGTGTCCCTTTGGTCTGAACTGCAGTGCAAACACCGCCTCGCCACGGTCTCTCCAGTGTTCCGGTCTCACCAAAAAAAAAAAATTGCCACTTGACAACCAACCACACAACAGAGATGCCACACATGCCCCTTGCCTGCTATAGATAATTACATTTACTTTGACCCAGGTATCTGCCGTTTTGTCATTTCACTTATTTTTTTATTTCACATTCTCAGTTATTTTTTTTCCTCTGCTGTTTAAGTCTGCAGAACAGTTTGTGTATGTCAATGTGAATTGTTCTGCTCATTTGAACTAGCCTTCTCTGTTCAAGTGATTTGCGTCCTTCCTTCCCTCCCTCCCTCCCTCCCGCTCTCTCACTCTCTCTACCTCTCTCTGTCTCTCTCTCTGTCTCTCTCTCTCTCTCTCTCTCTCTCTCTCTCTCTCTCTCTCTCTCTCTCTCTCTCTCTCTCTCTCTCTCTCTCTCTCTCTCTCTCTCTCTCTGTCTCTCTGTCTCTCTCTCCTCTCTACCTCTCTCTACCGCTCTCTTTATCTTAGGTTATTTACTATGATTGGCAATATCACAATGTGCATTGAGTGCAGTATTTTGGACAAAAGACACACACAAGCAAGCACATGAACACAGACAGACAGCCACACACACACACACACCCACACACACACACACACACCACACATTGTGCTTAAACACAAATGCACACATAGACACACACACACACGTCACACACACACGGACACATAGACACACACTCAAAAACACTTATGCACGCATATACACATTCTGAACTTTAGATTTTCAAGTGAGAAGCTGTGACAGCCGGGTAGTTTTCTTTCTTTCTTTCCTGAGACTTGCAAGTGGATAACAATGACTCCCTGGGCTGTGCTGCTATACCATTCTTCCGGAAGAGAGAAGAAAAGCACCACAGTGCCATGGGAATACCATGCCTGGAAATGGTAATTTGCCAGACCGAGCAAATCCTGTGAGAACGGGGGGGGGGGGAAAGATGAAGAGTTGACAGATTTCCGTCTCTTTTATTTATTAAATTTGATAACCGGTACAGGCCTCCAGAGATGGTGAAAACATTGTGCTGTATGTCATCTGTAAAGCAGGATGGGAGCGGAGCGGAGAGCCTGTCAACCACAGCTCTCCAATCATTCAGTCAGATGGATGCTAGGCGTCGTTGGGCCCACGACCGCCGTCCCTCCCTCCCTCCCTCCCTCCCTCCCCCCCTCCCTCCTCCCCCTCCCTCCCTCCCTTCCGTCCCTCCTTCTGTCCCTCCCCCTCCATCCCTCCCTCCCTCCCTCCCTTCCGTCCCTCCCTCCTCCATCCCTCCCTCCCCCCGTAAACACACTATTAAAAGAACACCCCGCATTTCCTATCTTATCCATTTGTGCTTTCCATTTTGATTTGAGCCCACTTTATAGTGATGTTATTCATATATGAAGTGGGAAATAGAAACTAATTTGGTAATAGAAATGCATGGAAATACAGATACACACTGGCAAAAATGGAAAATAGTATTAGTAGTAAATGTATTGGTTTCCCCCCCCCTATATATATATATATATATATATATATATATATATACCGTATACGGTATATATATACTATATACAGTATATATATATGAACGTTTCCCAAAGCCTGCAGTTGTCTGCGATACAGTATGCGGGTTCTGTACGGTTTCTGCTACGGGGTTTTGATTCATCTACAAAATAAATGCCTGAACCTTTTTTCATTAGTATTTTGATTTTCCACTCGAGGGTAAACAGCGTAGCTTGTCTTCCGGCTGCAAATAGAGACAAATAAACAAATCACTATTGCCTGCTTTATAGCATAACATATGAAGTTAAGACATTCAAACACAACTTTAACAAAGCTTATGGCAAAATTAAGCGCACACAACTGTACGTAAACACAAATTAAAATCACAACATCCATGCCCTCGTTTGCTTCCCCGCTTGTTTTATCATTATTCTTAGCAAAGTAAATGAAGTAAATTGAATTAGTGTCTAGGCCCGCACTAGGTGATGCAGAAGGGAGGACTTTTAGTTAACACTCGTCCAACGATGCTCTCGTGAACATATATGCATATAACTTTGCACTTCAATTAAATCGAAACATTTGTCTCCGACCCTTGGGGTTATACAAGGTTATTTATTAGGTTATTTTGTTGGGGTGGCAGTGCCTCAAACTAACCAGAGGCCTTAGTCCATCGACACAAAATCAAAGTTTGACTCTGCTATTATTATCTCCCAGTCGGCTGTAATGAGCCTTTTCAGTAAGGTCGCCTCGACGCACCGGCGGTCTGAACTGTCTTAGCGCTAGAGAAGGCTTTTTCTGACAAACTCCATGTCAATATGTTATTTTGTGTTATTGTATCAGGCAGGTATTATTGATACATTTCACTGAAGTAATGGTGTTTGTCATGGCCCCTTTAAGCATGTTGGTGAACCCCGTCTTCTGGACCACAGAGAAGGGTCTCATGTCTGCCCGCCGCTGCGTTGATATCTCTCTGACCGTCCCAACCACAGGTTGGAGCCCCGAGGCTGCGGGATGAGGTTGTTGCCGATGAGAACTCCCGCATTTAGGCTTTCACACACAACAATAACAATATCTAATTCACAAAGAAAATGTGCGATTCAATAAGATTCAAGATTCAAATTTTTTTTATTTGCCATATGCAACTAGAACAATGGAATGCTTTCTCCGCATTCCCTCCCACAGTATGAATTACCTAAAACACTATAGTATAAAAATACTGTACACAATACTGAACACAATACAAATAAACAATAAAAAGAAGCACAGCACAGTGTAGTAACTGTAATGAGTCCAGAAAGTCCAGCAAATGTATGATAGTGTATGATACTGTAATGTTATATGGATGACAATGTTATGAAAGTGGCAGCACTCACTAGCTGTTCAGTAGGCGTACTGCCTGTGGATAAAAACTGTCCTTGAACCCGGTAGTCCTTGTAGTAGTACACTCTCAGCCAACCCGCGACAACCCTCTCCTAAATTTACATTTCTAGAAGCCTAATCCAGATTCTAATCTACATTGCGTTGCTTCTCAAGTTCGACATACATTCGATTTTTCTTCCCATCGCCAAACCAGATGGTAGTATTTAGTATGAAATGAACCACTGTAATGTAGCCTTATATTGGGATGTTTAATTTCTTAAGAAGGGTTGGTGTTTCAGTCTACAGATACGTGACAAACAGTAGGAAATATTGTCGGAAATGTGTAACTGCACTGTGTGGCGTGATTGAAAAGTGACGGATTCAGCTTTCCTCCCAACACTCATGCAGTGCTTTTTAGCCCCTCCCCCCTCCCCCCCCTCCCCCCCTCCCCCCTCCCCCCTCTCTCCCTGGAGATGACATCATAGAGCGCATCGTGAGATATTCTGAACACCGGTAAAGCGTCGACCGGTCGACGTTAACTTAACTGTAGTCGTTGTCGTTTGGTAACAAAATATGCATGCCTAAAGCCATATGCCATATTGTTTTAACATGAGTAATGTTTGTTAGTAAAAAAATTAAGAAAAACATGTAAAAACTCTAAAAAAAAAACTACTTATACGGCCACAGCTTGAGGCCCATTTGGACACTGTGTGTGTCCTACCCCGCGGTTTTCCGATGGAGAAAAGGGATTTTTGGAGGAGTCTCGCTTTGAAGATTTTCAGTACAGTCCAAAAAGGCAGAATGTTTTGAGCCTGTGAATGTTTAAAACTTCCAACCACATCCTAAGACTCTGTGTGTCGCCTTACTTTATGGGAAACTTTCCCCCCGTTATCATGGTAATCTCAGTATAAACGCCTGTGTGTGTATGTCTGTGTGAGTGTGTGTGTGTGTATGTGTGTGTGTGTGTGTGCTATGCGCGTGTGTGCTATGCACATATGTGCGCGTGTGTGTGCATGTGTGCGCCTGTGTGTCATGAACAATACATGGCTGCCCGGCCACTCTCTCTCTGCCGGGTTTCCGGTAGGGAGGATGTAGAGGTTAATTGATTAGGCCACTGTTTGGTGTCAGGCAAGCAGAGGGGAGGGGGAGAGAGAGAGGGGGGGAGAGAGAGAGAGAGAGAGAGAGAGAGAGAGAGAGAGAGAGAGAGAGAGAGAGAGAGAGAGAGAGAGAGAGAGAGAGAGAGAGAGAGAGAGAGAGAGAGAGAGAGAGAGAGAGAGAGACCAACGTCTCCTCGGCCCCAGGCTGTTATTTAACACAACTGTGTCCTTCTCAGTTTCAAGCCTTTGTCCGGGAAAAGCTCCCTGCCCTCTCAGTCCTTAGAAGGCTCCTCGGGGACACTTCACACAGCTCAGAAATAACAGGGGGGGGGGGGAGGGAGGAGGGGGACATAGCCACAAAGCCATACTTGAGAGGTATCACTTTGCAATCTGTCTGTCTCCCAGCTCTGGCGTCTCATTTGTTCTGTGTGCTGATGTGCATTGGGGCTTCGGGGCAAGGTGATAGGTGATAGTCCCCGGGGACAAGTTGCTAAGGAAAGTTACCTGAGGAGATAAGACGGTAAAAGGGGTTTTAGGGAGGAAAAAAGAAATAATACATTAAAAAATATCCTTTTCTTCACTTTCCAAAGCTTGTGTTTCTGCCGAGACCAGAGGCAGCGGTTTAGCAGCCACCCTTGAGAATGACTAGCAGCGGAACTAGAGCCCGAGGTCCTTGAATGGCTTGGCTTTGAACAGCTGGAGGTCGTTTTGAATTCTTTGAATGAACAGAAGTCTTTGTGGCGCATCTTTACGATGCCGTACCGCTGTTATCTCGTGTGTTCCCGAAGAGAGAATCCTCCCTGGGATATTCAGTGAGGACGCTCTCTGATGGATGTTGCGTATGGGCCACGAGGGCGCGCCCTCTTTGAGTATAAACTCTCACAAGTTACTGTTTCTGACTCTCATGTGGGACTAAAACACCCTTTTAGTCGTCAACCCTGTCCATTACGTTATGGCACACATGTGCATCTGCATCTCTTCACCAAATCGTGTCATTTCGGTACGCACTGCAGACTGGATTGCAGAATTCTCCGAAGACTCAAGATACTTATATTACTGTATTGTAACAGCAGTATCACAAACACAACACGACTATAATTAGTTGAAACCCTTGAACAAATGATATGGTTTCGCATGGTTTATGGTTGAACTACGATATAATCCAAACCTAGAGCAACCACTCAATGTAATGGCGTTTTAATAGTATTTTGTGTTTTGCCCGGTATTGTTGGGAGAAAATATTAAGGTGTTGTGTTTAGTTTAGTGTATAGGAACTACCATTCACTAACTAACATTCAAATGATGTTAAACTGGAAAAATAATTAGCTGTTTATATATATATACACACACAGTGTTCAACTAATCCCCTGCACATATTTAAAAAAGATATACAGTATCTGGTATATATTTTTATAATTAACAAATCACAATTGAACCCATAGTGCATGACAATTAAACGTGTCTAGTCCCCCCCCCCCCACCCCACCCCACCCCCACCCCACCACTGCCTTAGCGCATACTCTAGGCCCAATGTCTATTTGGGAGCGAAAAAAATGATAATCGCGCTGAATGTATTAATTCGACATGATGAATTCTGTATTCAAGTCAGTGGAGTGAATAATTAAAATGAGCTGATAAAAGTTTCAGCAGAATTACTTTGCCCGAAATTGCCGAACAGATATGTCATTTTAATGAAAAACCTTCCACCGAGCCCCCCTTCCGTCCTCCTCATCGCGGTATGAAAAAAACCAGATTAATCCCGCAGCACATAGTTAATTTGGTGGTAAATACACCCCGAGCCATCTCCAGAAGGGTGGGTGGGAGTGGAAGGTGGGGGGTTTCGGGGTTTGGGGGGTGGGTGGAGGTGGTGGTGGTGTGGTGGTGGTGTGTTGGTGGTGGAGGTTAACTTGTCTTAGCAATTTGATTGCCACCCCCACCCCCACCCCCACCCCCTACCACCACCACCCCTGCATTCGCTAACAGCTAGCTCCAGTAATTCGCCTCACTCTATTGTTGCAAAGCAAGTCCCTGGGAGGACTTATTAAAATGCAATAATTTCCCCCATTTAAACAGAGACAATAACCATTAAGGATTCCCGCTGATCTTAGAAGGGAACCGCACACCCCTCGTCTGCTGTGAATGATTAGAGACTTGACAGGGGAATTTAATTTGCCGCATTCAAAAATCGGGAGCAGAACTGGCCTCCGAGGCGTTGGCTCTCATAATCGTTCGCCTGGCGCTCGCTTTATTTGTCTCCCTCCTTTTTAAATTTCTTTCATTATTTCATTTAGCCGTGGCTAAAGTCGCCCTGGAGGCCGGGGCTTTTAGCTACGTTCATGTTGGAACGACTAGTGTGCTGCACGCTAGCGCTAACCATGAACATAGCTACTCCATGCCACGTTACAAAGAGCCCTCTCGATACAAGAAGATGTTTGGTTTGTCTAAATTTGACTTGCAACTTTATTTTCTTTAGAAAAAACATATACTGTATATATATAGAGGACTCCAACTATACAATAACATTGATTGTCTATTCTTTGTTTGTACGTTTGTAAGTTTTTGTCGTCGGATTTGATCAATCTGTGCTCGGCTAGCTAGATTTCATTCGCTACAACTCTGGACTTGTGTAGCTCCGGTGCATAAATCGCTGTAACCTGCGGACCTGGCGCCTTCTCTAAATGCAGAAGTCATCCATCCACAGCGGCCCGCACAGTCCTCCATCGTTTAAAATGACTGCCCAAAGAGAAATCTTCATAGTCCGGGCGGCGTCTCAGCGGGCTAAAGCGTAGCGTAGGTGTGATGCTAAATATACATTAGAAAAACCCTCTTACTCTGCAAGATGCCTCGTTCCCCCGGGCTCCCGGAGCTACTGATCTTGTTGCCCGGTATCATCCATTTCTGGAGCTCAGTTTTTGCTGGTGACTCCTAATTCCCGTCTCTGGTTAGCGGTGCGCCCCAGAGACACCTGATAATGAGCTCCGAGGTTAGGAATGAAAGTAGACTGCGGATCCCGAAGGGTCTTGTTGAGTTATGGATGGGCCAGGGAGCCGTGGAGCCCCCACCCCCCCCCGGGACCCAGTTAGGGGCCAAAAACCTTTGGCAGGAAGCATATTATTCCCCAATTTAAAAGGAAAGCTGTAGAATCTTTTTTTGAAACACAGTTAATTGGCACTCAATGGAGGAAGACTTCAGAGGGGGAATAGATTTGTTCAGATTTTTACACCAGGCAAGATATGGCTTTTTTGTTGTTGTTGTTGTTGTTGCATACTAAGCAGCAGAACTAATCAAAATGTTGTCTACAAAATAAAGACAACTGCATTTTTACCACAATTTGTGTATACATAATTAATGATATTTAACCAAATGTAATCCTTGATTCTGGCCTGTATTTGAAAAAAGAGAAACAACATAAAGCTTGTATTTGTATTCATGTGCTGCTATTGCAGCAGATTAGCCTCATTAAGGCAGGGTCTCTTGCTGCGCTTCATCTGAACACACTGATTGGACCGAGCAGTTCAATCAGCGCGCGGACGGCTGAGTCCTGACACAGGGTCCGCCCCTTTCCTCCAAAAGTCCTACGCGTCAGACCTAATGGCTCTGATGCAGGTTGACATCGAGTATATGTCAAAATCACTGGAGTCACCAGGGTGGACGGGTGGGGGGGTGGGGGGGGGGGAGACGGGGTTCAGTGTTTAGGTGAGGGCTGTCTTCTCCACGTAGAGCGACTCCTGGTAGAACGTCTTGTGTGATGATATGGTTCAGAAGGTCACTCTTCTGAAATCCCCCTTTGATTCAGGATTCAAAGGTGGAAGGATCCATCTTCCGTACCTGGAAGGAATACTCGTAAATAAATACCACTATGCCCCAAATGATACTGATGTTTATGTGCTTCAGTACAGAAGTGCTCATAATCCTTCACTTTAGCATATTAAATGCCTACTTGGTAATATGTATTGCACACTTGTATTACGTTTAATTTATTATACATTATATTGTGCAATTTGTTACATTTGAATGAGTGTGTGCAATTGTGCACACGATTGTGTGGGCAATTCCCATTTTTTAACATTTCATCTACATCTACTAACATAACATGACAAGTTATACTTGTCATGTTATAACTGAATGGTGAGTTACAATACAAATAGTCCTTACTGCTGTGCATAGGGATTGATATGAACTATTTAGGTTGACACGAGTGACTGTACCTTCTGTATGCCTTTCAACATCACACAGTTAAAGGGAAATTATAATACGAACTGGTTTCTTAATATTCTTTGCATTGTTATCACCATATCCATTGTTCTTTTACGGGCGTCTTTCTCATTTCCTATTCGCAGAGCACCCAGCTACCTGCACTGTACACCTTTGATTAATAATTCCTCTTGACTAGCGCGGATCTGCTTTTATGTAGCGCCTTTATAATCATCCTTTCTCTTTCAAGATGTACAACACCCCAAATCAAACATTCAGCGCCACTGGGAAAAAACAAATCCACTTTTGGCAGGATGTGTTGACACCTTTTCCTTGCTAGGAATTTGACTCTGTTGACTTACCTGGGGGGGGGGGGGGGGGGGGGATTTTCGGTTCTGTTTCTTCCGTTGTTAATTTGTGAGACGCAAATTGGAAAGCCGTTCCAAGGAGGTAATGTAGTAAAACTCTGTGGCGGCTGTGGAGTCCCTTAACGAGGCTAATTATCTATTGTGGACGTCCAATTTAGACACAGCTTTCCTCTGATTGCTTTGATTAATTAAAACACAGTGCTGCTCTTACAGCCTATTAGAATGCCCGGAAATTGAAGGCATCACAGCTAACTAGTGAAGTGGCAAAGGACTTGAAGCCAGGGGACTGTTGATGAAGCGGAGTTAAAATGCACAATCTAATGCATGGCACACGCCAGACAATTTTTCAAATTAAACACACCGCGCAACGATAGATGAAGATACATTTAACCGTCCTTGAGTGTGTGGAACGCAACGATTTTGCACACCACACACACACTGACCCATTCCATTCCCCAATGCAGTCCGGGGTTCTCAAAAACCTTGCAAATCGCAAATGCAATCTCGTGATCCAAAACGTGACTTGAGCGTAAACAAACATGGTGAACGGCGGCCATGCTATGCTACCTATGCTAACATTGCGAACGGCGGCCATGCTATGCTACCTATGCTGCTCTTTTGCCCGATCAGATTCTGGGTAAGTCAAATACAATCTTAAAGCTCCATGAGATAATGCAACACTGGCCCTGATTTAAAACTGCTTTAATATACCTGACACCACAGGATTATCTGGCTAAAAAATAGAACCATCAGAAAATCAGAGTCGGAAGGGAACAAAATGAAGCTAATCATCCCATATGTACCCAGCATAGCACAGAGCAAACAAGGCCCTTAGCTTACTTGTGCATCCTGTGCAGGAAATCCTGTGTATTATATTGTAGTGTGTCCTTTAAAGCCAGGTTTCTTTAAGAAATGTGTTTACATCTAATGCTGTACGCTATTAGGGCATGTAACCGTGTACACTATTATCACAGAAGACAATTGAAGATATCATTCAGGGATAATGGCAATTACAACAAAGTACTCTAAAGAGTTGGATTTAAAGTGTGTGTTTGTTGTATGTGTGTGTGTGTGTGTGTGTGTGTGTGTGTGGCCTATAGCAAGATGTAATGTGAAATGACTACCCTTCCAGCGAGGTGCTATGGTTCATTAGCCGCGTCGGAGTAGCCCAGGCCCCCCGTTTGGCGCCATCGGCGCGAAGCAAGCAGAACGCAACACATTACTTCTGTCACGTTGGCTTCCTCTCTATACCTCTCTGTGCCTCTCTGCTCCGTCACTCCCAAGCCCTAAAAACGCTTTTGACAAATGGTGTGCGGCCACGGTAATGGTGATCATTATAGCTCAGACGTAGCGCCCGGTTCGGGCGAGGCTCCCGTCATCCGGGGAATAAGATACGCTGTGATGTTATTGGGATGATGGCCAAAAATATAAAGAGATATATTTCAAAGTGTATGATATGTACTTGTTTTTGTATTTAGAAATGCCTAGAAATATGCCACAGGGAAATAAAAGGGCGTAAACAGCGTTATTATGAAAGCGCACGATGACGAAAGCCAATCCGAAGCCATGTCTAAAACAGCTCCGTCATGCGTGTCATCACAAGCCCTTTAGCCGAAAGTAGCAGCAAATGTGCTCTGATTCGCACAAAACCATCTCCACAGCCATTTTGGCTCCACCAGAGTGTGAAGAATCGTAATGAACACACAGGGAAGTAGGGGTGGGGGGTGGGTGGGGGGGGAACAAAATTATTGACCTAAGATTTGTCGGGTTTGGTGACAATGAGACAGATAAGTGGTTGTGACAGTTGTGAAAGATGTCTGGCGATGTTTGGCCCTGTGAGCTGCGCTGGGGCCAAATTGACACCGCTGTCAAACACACTTTTTCTCAACGTCTGGAACTCTGGTGAACCGTCTAATTCGGTAAACGCCGACCCCTAATTCTCCATTAACTGGGAGGAAAGAGGGGGATTTGGTCGTGTTATTTTCTCCTCTCTGCCTGTTTTAGAGATTCCAATAACCAAGCGTTTACAGTTGACTGAGCAAGAATTACTCCTCTCTTCACCCCTCAACACCCCCTATTTCTCTCTCTCTCTCTCTCTCTCTCTCTCTCTCTCTCTCTCTCTCTCTCGCTCTCTCTCTCTCTCTCTCTCTCTCTCTCTCTCTCTCTCTCTCTCTCTCTCTCTCTCTCTCTCCTCTCTCTCTCTCTCTCTCTCTCTCTCTCTCCCCTGCCATCCCTCCATTTTTTTTTTACAACCCTGACGCACAGGCTGTGAAACCTACTGATGCTTATAGCCAGACTTATTGCTGTGGTTATCTTTAATGACTTTGAAATGTATTGGCCTCGTTAATAAGCAGCGGGGTTATCAATTCCTCTAATTAGGCCCCGCTCTCCCCGAAGAAATTTCACATTAAAGAGCCCGAAAAAGGATGAGTCGGAGGCTAGGGGATGGTGGGAGGAGGGGGAGGAGGGGTGAGGGGGGGGGGGGTAGTGGGCAGGCCCGCGAGTGTCCATGGTTAAAAGTCAAAGCCTCACCCCTGTCTGAGAGGATTAAGTATTAAATCACTGCAGCAACCCCCCATACCCCCCTCCCCCCCCGCGCCTCCCTTTCCTCCGCCTTTTCAACCCCAACCACCCCCACCCCCACCCCCACCCCCACCCCATCACATTCCCTAGCGCCACCAGCGTGCAGCGTGAAATACGACTATTTCATTTACATGTGCGCGGGTTATCAGAGGAGACGTGGGGTACAAGGGGGGGGGGGTCGATGGAGGTGGTCTCGAGGGAGGCGGAGGTGGTGGTGGTGGTGGTGGTGGTGGTGGTGATTGGTGGGTGTGGAGGGGGGGGGGGGTTGGGGGAGGTAGGCAGAGCCAGGGTGCTGGGGGGTAATGGGACATGAGCACTGCTGAGGTGTGTAATACGATCAGGAGTTACCGCCACACAGCGCCGGCGCGCATATCTCAGGCTGACGCGTGGTGGTGGTGGAGGTGGTGGAGGTGGTGGAGGTGGTGGTGGTGGTGGTGGAGGGGGAGGTGGAGGTGGTGGGGGTGGTGGTGGAGGGAGCTTTATGTGGCGTTGCAGGGGGAGGTGGAGGTGGTGGAGGTGGAGGTGGTGGTGGTGGGGGAGGGGGAGGTGGTGGTGGGGGAGGTGGAGGTGGTGGTGGAGGGGGAGGTGGAGGTGGGGGAGGGGGAGGTGGTGGTGGTGGTGGAGGGAGCTTTATGTGGCGTTGCAGGGGGAGGGGGAGGTGGTGGTGGAGGGGGAGGTGGAGGGGGGCGAGGAGGGATGGAGCGTCGGGCAGCCACCTGGAAGGAATACTGGCCTCTTATTTGTAATGGATGCCTGCCTTCTGTCTTCTGCCCCCCCCCCAGTATGTAGTCAACCGCTGCTCCGCTCAATCAAGTGGTCTCCACCATGTAGACGGCTTTCTAGGAAGGATAAATGGACAGCACCACATGTCTTATTCTGTTCTGTATATACGTATATATATCTATATATTTCTATATACTGTATGTATATATATATTCTGTATGTATATATATATATATATATATATATATGTGTATATGTATATTTGGGGGGAATGGTAGTAAGCATTTCATTTTACTTGTTGCATATGGCAAATAAATAAGTCAATGTTTGTGAATATATATCAGGTATAAGATATAGTATTGAATTATTTTATATGCAAATATCCAATATCCAATATCCAGGTTGTGGAAAAATATTGTTTATGTATTATAGGTATTATGTAGGTGTTATATATGTATGTATATATATATATATATATATACTATATGTGTGTACGTGTGTATATATACAATTTTGTATATATACATATTTATATATATATCTGTATATATACATATGTATATATATATATACATATATATATATATATATATATATATATATATATATATATATACATACATGCAGCTGACCTAGTTTATGTATTCTAGCTTTAAATGGCACCGATTTATTCTTGCTGTGGCGTCAGCGAGCAGATTGAGCGTCCCTGCAAAATGCACTGCCAGACGTCACTTACACATGATGGGTTTGTAACAAATATCTGCTGCATATTGTTAAATTAATCTTCCATTTAAAATTAATGGAGTTAGACTCCCCAGGTTCAATGTAATTTGGTGTTTGGCGGGCAGCGCGCGGCGCGCGGTGAATACGAAATGAGCCCGGGCCAAACAGCCTAATCTCCCATCACCTTGAACCGGAGCGGAGAGGACGCTTCATACAGCCGCCGCTAATGAGATTGTGCTCGCCTCTTGGGAGAGCGAGGGGAAGGGAGAGAGAGAGAGAGGGAAGGGAGGGAGGGAGGGGAGGGGAAGGGAGAGAGAGAGACAGGGAAGGGAGGGAGGGAGGTAGGGAGGGGAGGGAGAGGGAGAGAGAGAGAGGGAAGGGAGGGAGGGAGGGAAGGAGAGAGAGAGAGGGAGAGAAAGAGGGGAAGGGAGAGAGGGAGAGGGAGAGGAGAGAGAGAGGAGGGGAGAGAGAGGGGGGGAGAGAGAGAGAGAGAGAGAGAGAGAGAGAGAGAGAGAGAGAGAGAGAGAGAGAGAGAGAGAGAGAGAGAGAGAGAGAGAGAGAGAGAGAGGGGGAGAGATGTAAAGAGAATGTAAAATGTAAATGTAAATGAGAGAGGAGGGGACAGAGAGAGGGGGGGGAGAGAGAGAGAGAGAGAGAGAGAGAGAGAGAGAGAGAGAGAGAGAGAGAGAGAGAGAGAGAGAGAGAGAGAGAGAGAGGGGGGGGGGAAAGGAGAGAAAGAGGGAGAGGGAGAGAGGGGGGAGGGAGGGAGAGAGAGAAGGGAGGGAGATGGAGAGAGAGAGAGAGCAGAATGATGGAGGTGAAAGAAATGACTAATGGATGACGGTGCGTGGTGCACACCATGATGATGCTGGTGAAACAGCGAGAGGGAGGAAGGGGAGAGACACGACGCGATGATGAGGAAGGAGGGGGAGAGAGAGAGAGAGAGAGGGGGGGGGGGGAGGAAGAGATCACACGGCTGATGGTCGCCTGCAGTTTAGTGCCATGCCTCACTACTCGTCTTCCTCCCTGTCTGCCGCTTGGCGTCCGACGGTCGGACGAGGCTGACAACAGTGTAAAAGAGAGAGAGACGGATAGAGAGAGAGAGAGAGAGAGAGACCCCGGGGCATGTCGAGATGCAATGAAATCTGTATCATTATTTCCGAATCTTCAGCCGGCCGTGACGAAGACAGAGCACATATTTCACAGTTGTGGATGCGCCCCACTCCTCAGTGGAGCTGGGCCTCTCTCTCTCTCTCTCGCTCTCGCTCTCTCTTTCTCTCTCTCTCTCTCTTTCTCTCTCTCTCTCTTTCTCTCTCTCTCTCTCTCTCTCTCTCTCACTCCATAATTCAGAGTGAAACATGTGAAAAGGTTCCCCAGTGAAAGCGAGGCCATGTTATTGTTAAAGGGACCAGTGGGAATAGTGCTCTGTATAGTCACTCTTTATGTTATGTTTCATTTCTTTGCATATTAATGAAGGCAGTGAAAATATCCATTTAATATCTTGAATGACACGGGTGAGGCAATAACAAATAGCCATGGATTGATGAATCATCAATAGATAGTTATTATTTTAGCTTTGTCAACCTTTGACAACCTTTGTTAACCTCTAGCTACCTAGCCAAATTGTAAATATTAGCTCATCTGATCGCTCCTTGTTTCCCCGAGGCTGAAGGCTTTGAGATTAATACCTCAGACCTCACATGCATTCTTATTTACACTTCAATGCGCTATCGATTACATTTCTTTCTTTGTCTTGCTAGCCTCCGCCCCGGACCCCTTTGACAACCGCCACATGCTCTCTGTAGTACAGCCTAATTTACTCACCCACACTCTCATTTGTTTGTCCATTCATCCATCGATGTTATTGATCCTCTCCATTGATCCAGCGGTCCCAATCCGCCTCTTCTTCCTCCTCCTCCTCCTCCTCCTCCTCCTCCTCCTCCTCCTCCTCTCTAAGCCCACGTAAAGTGAGTGTCATTCTTCGTGACCTGGTGATAGTTGCTCCCTGCCCTCCTCACCCTCACTCCAGGGTCTGGCCATGTTCATTAGCTGGGGAAAGCGTTATAGATGTGACATAGAGGCCTCCTCCTTCTCCACCCATCCCGGGCCGGGGGGATTTTATTTGCCATTTGCAACAAGTACAATGGAATGCGCACTCCCCATTTTCTCCCACTGTATGCATTTGTAGAACACAATACTATTCAAATCCTACTACTACACAATAAAAAATGAACATAAAAAGACCAATAAAGTGACTGATGGATGATATGTACATGTGTTGTATTGTGCAAAACGCATTTAAAAGAATACCTCCATCCGCGACCCGACCGCGGATAAGCGGTAGACGATGGATGGCATTTAAAAGCATTTGAAAGTGCCAGTAGTGCAGCAGCATCATGAATACAGTGCAGAACAGTGCAGTAGCTGTAATGATAATGTAGTGTAATGTTAATGACAATGTTATGATAGTAGCGATAAGAATCATTGAGGCCTGTCATTGTTACCTTGGTCTTTTTTGGGGTAACGGCACAATTTAGGGAGAGAATGTACAAATGAATCCAGAAGATGTCAGTAATGCAGAAGCAAATCAGCCTCAGTGACAGGGTCCCAAAGTTCACCAGCCCCCTGTGGCTGGTGGATACAAACATTCACCAGCAACACAAGCGTCTCACCAGCCATTTATTGGTAAAAAAAAATTAATATATTCAAAGACGAAAGACACCAGGACCGCATGAGGATGGTTGTTGTTGAAGAGTTAATGGCCTACAGTAAAACAAATAACCAAAGTTTCCAGTTGAAAGTCAATGTCAAGTTTGGTTTGTCGTGTCACGTTTAATATGATGATAAAGGCTAACTATGTTTGTTCGTAATTAGAGATTTTATTTATATAATAGCAGCTGACGGCCAGGGTTCCATTTACCTTCTTCATCCGGAATGAATAGAATCATGGATTTGCCATTGATTTTTTTAATCCATTCAGCATAGTTCAGTTCAGTGTTTCCCGTAGGCCGAAGACGAAAGCACTATGTAGTGAAACAGAGACTTCTGAGGTGGGTAGTCTCACCTGGACGGCTCAACTCGTTGCCTCTGTGTCGGCGGCCAGAACGTTTAGAATTTTTTTATAGATAGGTCAAGTCGCAAGTCCACACATTTTCACGACTGGAGTCTGACTCAAGTCAGATTCTCAAGTCTCAAATCCCCCAGCTCTCGTTTGACTCTGAGCTGCCGTCCAGTACTCTACTGATCCCCCACCACCACCACCATCCCCCCACCCCCGGCGATACAGAAGCTCACTGCTCCTGTATCGACGCCCAGGGCAGCAAGCGTTGCCCGGTGGACATTGATCTGCAAAAAACTTGCTGTTGGCCCAGCTTTTAAAAAAGATTAAAGATTTTGCACTTGTCTGTAAAAAAAATGGATTTGCCAGCGTTGCCCTCTGATAATCGCGGCCCCGCCCTTGCTTGTTCTCGCTCATCCCCGCTCACCCCCCCCCCTCTCTCCCCGGACCGAGACGTATCGAGTAGGCAGAGGGGGGTTATAAAGTTGGCAGCTGGCAACGTTTGTTTCATTACCTTAATCCTTTCGATCAAAGCGCTTGGAGTGGTTGTGTCGGTGCTTTCAAGGCCCTGACACTGCGATAAATGGCTTAATTTCTGCCTTGGAACCTTTTCGCATGTGGCAAACAGCTACCCGTTTCACAGGGGTCACGGGAGGTCATCGATGAGCGCTCTCGATGCACCACTACGGTGTATGGAGTTGAAAGACAAAGGGGCGTGAGCGTAGGCTGAGCGATGGTTCCGGGGATTACATGAGAATAATAACAACTGGAGGGTAGATAACGCTACCGGGGATACACGGATGCATAGCGTTCAGCTGCTCACTGAACGGGCCGCTTTGTCGCTTCTCGCCGTAAATGACAAAGAGATAGTAAGCTAGAACTCTAGTCCAGAAAGTAGTCAGCACTGAAGGACCCTCCACCAATGCTTAGTCCAAACTCTTCCCTATATGTTGATTATATTTAGATGAGAGGTTCTTCCGACCATGACTATAGTGTGAGGTCGTATCGTATGCACAACCTCATGTATTGCAATGTTATATACTTGTGTTGTATGTATATGCCATGTGAAGTGAAAGGCAATGTTCCACATTCGGTAGATAAAGTTACAATGTTAAAAGGTTTCAAAGTTCATGGAATGAATTTCACATTAGCTTTACGGAAAATCGGCATGAAAATTTTTTAGAGGTGGGATGTCAGGGTCAGTGATTTTTCAAATCTTTTGTAGCTTTGATTTTTAATATGAAAGCAGAGTAGCTCAATCATACAGAAATATGCTTTAGAAGAAGCACTACTGCAGAAAGATACTGTAAGTGCAACTTGAATTTCGTCTCTTTCAGTAAAATTTGTGTAATGTGTGAATCCGTCCTCGACCTATCGCCAAGGTTTTAGTTTTATGAATTCAAAAAGGTTCAATCCGGGGCAATTAAATTACAATCCTTGCAGTACAGTACTCAGTGTTGGTATAGTTTAATAGATTAACGCAGCATCTCCTTAAGGAAGTGTTTTCCCGCTGGAATGTAGGGCTTTTCTTAAAACTTTCATAAACTTTTAACTTTTATTCAGTAGAAAGGCGCAACAAAAATAGAGATGAGTGCTCCATGACCAGAGAACAACAGTTGGAACAACAGCCCTAGAGAACCGGTGCTACATCACCAGAGAACAACAGTTGGAACCACAGCCCTAGAGAACTGGTGCTACATCACCAGAGAACAACAGTTGGAACCACAGCCCTAGAGAACTGGTGCTACATGACCAGAGAACAACAGTTGGAACAACAACAGCCCTAGAGAACTGGTGTTACATGACCAAAGAACAACAGTTGGAACAACAGCCCTAGAGAACTGGTGCTACATCACCAGAGAACAACAGTTGGAACAACAGCTCTAGAGAACTGGTGCTACATGTCCAGAGAACAACAGTTGGAACAACAGCCCTAGAGAACTGGTGTTACATGACCTGAGAACAACAGTTGGAACAACAACAGCCCTAGAGAACTGGTGCTACATGACCTGAGAGCAACAGTCAAAAAAACTGCCCTAGATAGATTTCACCCTTGTTTTGTGAAATGATGCAACATGCATCACCCTGCAGCCTGTGGAGGGGAATTGATCATTGTTCATTTTCATATACTGTACTACCCACATTGTAATGGTACAAACCTGGTTGTACCAATACAATGTTGGTAGTACACTTAATTTCACTTTTGGGAAAGTATATTATGCCTTGGTTAATCAAAAGTAATTCTAAAAGTGTCTCCAGAGTAATAAGTCTGGGTTTTTCCCCCGAACATGGGATCTTGTTATTGGTGCTACGCTAAAGAAATGCCTCAGTGTGGTGTGAAGCATTGTATAAAGCAATGCTTTGTAGTTACTCATTCACCCAGCCCCTGCCCTCCATACCTGAACCCCCTGTGGTGTTTCTAGAAGGGAAGAAAAATATTCTGCGTGATTGCTTCTATTTGAATGGAAAAATATTGTGGCGGAAGAAAAGATATATACATTACTCCGAAACTGGGGACTGGCAGGCTACTATGGAAAATACCTGACCTGCCATTCCTAATGTGATGTTTCTCTTGTATTCTAAGAGAAGCAAAGATGTCACTGTGGAAATGAGGCTAGGTGAAGGAGAGTAGTTGACTCGTCTTGGATTGTGTGCATTCTTATACCGTTTTCACACTGGGCTTAAATACGGTATTCGCTGCGCTGCGAAACTAGTTTTGTTTCGCTTTTGCTTTCACACTGGCGAGCAATGCGCATTCGCTTCCCAACTAGTGCGCAATAACTAATCCACATTGGGGAGGTGGTTTAGATCCAGAAGTAACTAGTTTGGGTGCAAAGCAATAAAACTACTATGGGTTTCGCTTCCCGTGTGTGTGTGTGTGTGAACAGAATCTTTAATGCGCATTACTTTCACTTCACACAAAACTTACCAGTCTCCTAATGTAATGCGCATTCGCTTCTCTATCGTGTGTGAACAGAAAACCTGGTATCGAGTGCGCAGTGAATCACGAATTAGCGGTACATAAGTGTATTCAATGCGCACTAACTAATACGGTATGGACACCCGTATGAACTAATACGGGTGTCCATACCGGATGCAGTGTGAAAACTGTGTTATTGTCATGCATTTGTTTGCACCTTGGACAATTCTAAACATTAGAACATAAACAACAAAAATATATGTAAAGTTAGAAAAAATAGCATGAGAAATACAACCTTCTCCAAACCGAGGCTCGTTCCACGCGACAAAGTGGAAGCCTTTTCACCGGAGCTCTCCAGAGCCCTGGCCACAGATCAATAGCAGGACAAGGCAGTAAAGGTGAAGAATGATTTTAGTGAACTTAAACCAAGGTGTAATATTGAAGTTTCCCGTTCAGCCTGTCAAAAATATGTAATGCGACAATAACTTCAATTGATGGCAAATGGACTGCTTCCTTAGTAAAGCGTTCCGAGGTACAGTTGCCAACCAACTGCAGGATGCTGTCAATTTGTTGAATGTTAAATGTCAAACTCAATATTATAGCACAGTAATTCATTAATTAGAGGTTTTTTAACACAGTGTTACTGGGACTGTATTTATGTGCTTTGATGAGCGCGGCGAGCAGATGGCACTGTGAAAATTGTTAAAGGGAAACCACATCCATCCTGGATTATTGTTATTGTATGTCTTATTTGGAATCAGACGGTGTAAGTAATGGTAATGGATGCTTTTATATAGCGCTTTTATCCAAAGCGTTTTACAAGTCATGCCTCCCATTCACCCATTCATACACACATTCAACCACCGACGGCGGAGTCAGCCATGCAAGGAGACAGCCAGCACGTCAGGAGCAGTTAGGATGAGGGTGTCTTGCTCAAGGACACCTCGACAGGTTTTGCTAGGAGGAGCCGGGGGATCGAACCAGCAACAACCTTCCGGTTGTGAGGCGACCGCTCTCCCTCCTGAGCTATACTGCCGCCCCATAAGTCACTGTTGATGGATAGGAATTGTAAGGTTGGGAATTGCCAAGTCAAACAAATCAGTATGGTGTCTATAAGTAGGAGAGAGGGGCTGGGGGTTCATAGAAGCACCCCCCCGCTACATATATAAAAGGGAATGGCTGGTCATTGGTCCCAGCATTTCACTCATAGTCTAGTATCTCCTATCAGTCGTCATACTGGAGTTTCATTGTTCTATTTAGGTTGAGAATCCTTTGAACATGGAGTAGTTGAGGGTTTGCTTTGATTTATTTCCTCGAGTGTGTTTTTGAAAATGAGTTCAGATAACCAAGCAGAGCCGGAGTCCAATCGGAAAGCTTTTAAGTCTCCCGGCTCAGTCTGTATGGTTAACAGAGCCTCTGCATTTTCACTAACTTTTTTTAAATTTTTTATCTAGTATATACCATGCACGTACATGCAACGTTTGTAGATATAACTTCAGAGGAGCTTTAAGGAATGGATATGAAATATTAATAGTATATATGAAATATATACTAATATTAATGATTAATAACCGTACTATATGCGTTTTATTAAATGTATTTCCATGTGTAGACATAATTCAATCCCAACAGTGGACCATGCTTTGTTTATACTTTATTTAAGATTATATTTAGTAAAAGTATTTGGTAGTAGATATAGTGAAGAGTTTCCCTGAAAGTCTTTCGTACGAATGAAGTGCCGAAACTGATTTAGCACACTTAGCTTCTGCCAATGAAGTCTTCTGCCACATTGCCAACATAGAGACAGTTATAACGTGTACTGCAGTGCCAAATAATCCACAAAACACAGATTACACCTGAATATCAATCAGGTGTGTGCAATGCATCCATACAATCCCATATTTATGGCAATGAATCAGTTCAACATCATCATCATTCGGAAAAAACACCTGAAGCAGTACTTTCTCTTCTAACAATAGAGTTTAATGGGCCCATGGTTTCTTATTTTCATTGTATTTCCCGTATTGCTGTAACATTTTTACGTATATTCACATTTCACGGTATGAATACAAGGTCTCCTCGGGTTGCCGTGGCTACACTCCCGGAGGATGCCGGAGAACAGGAGCAGGAGGTCTGGGCCCCGCACTGGATGTGAACTCCCCGTAGAGGAAGAGGGTATTGCATTGCACGGTGTGAACTGCTCCTCCTCGGCTTACACCGTGATCAAAGGGAACAGGGGAGAGGGTCTGGAAACATTTATGAGTTGTGACGGTTCCGATCTGCGGGGGAAAACATTTATTCACCAGGGCTTGTAGATAGAACCCAGACAGAATCGGCCTCGGAGAAGGCCAGGCTAGGACAACAACAGTGCAACAGAGGGTGTCCTCTTAACGCTGGCCTTTGTTGGCCGATGCAAAACCGTGTCCAGAAAGCCCCCCCCCCCCCACACACACACAAACACACACACAAACACACACACACACACACACACACACACACACACACACACACACACACACACACTCCCTCAACCCCCCTGTGATAAGCCGGCGGGTGACAAATAGCTAATGGCTCCCGCCTCGCTTTACACTCCATTTGGTATGAGGCAGCTGACGCCCGCCTCCCCCTCCTCCCCAGCCGTCCTCTCCTCCTCCATGCATGTGACTTCCATCGCGTCCCGCCGCTCCTGTTTCCTTTTCCAGGCGCTGACCTTTGAGTTGATCCCCTCTCCACCACCCCCCCACCCTCCTCCCCTCCCCTCCCTCCCCCCAGCCGAGCGCTGGCTAGTGACTCCCTCGAGAGCTATAATGGACTCAGTGTTAATTGCCTGTTGAAGGACAGAAGCA